>OX596365.1:5625000-6250000 GCA_951394395.1 Colostygia pectinataria | reverse complement strand
GATATTGCAACTTACAGTGACCCAACAAAACCAAATTCATTCTCGTTGTTCAAATACATTAGAGAAAATATCAAGACAGAAATAATTTCAAACTATCACTTTTCTGCTTTAACAAAATAATAAATATAGCATTTACCTAATCATTTACATAATAATTTCAACAAAATTTCAAACACCCATGTTAAATTTAAACGATAATAACGTCATTAGCTAAGTCACTTTTCAGTTTCGGTTTGGAATCCACTTAAAGAAATAAAACTATCAAAAATAACTCGGCTCGCGTTCAAGTCCTGCGTCACGTCCGAAGCTAGCACCTTCCCTTTAGCAATTACATAATACTAACTACTGACTGCGTGCGTCGCGTCGCCTCAGCGCGGGCGTCGGCGCCGGCGTCGGCGACGGAGCGCGGCCGGCGGCGCGGGCGGCGCGGCGCCTCGACTAGTGCGGCGTATCACAGGCTCACAGGGGCGCGGGCGAGTCCTGCCCGCGCGCCAAGCACTAACTCGTCGGCACCAGCAGCCGCACGAAGCTGTCCTCGCTCCAGCCCCAGTCGTCCGGCCACGCGTCCTCAGGGGGGTCCAGCGCTGACCGGGACGAGAGGCTCAGCACAGAGCCCCAGTCGATCGCGCGCGCCTCCTCGTCGCCGTAGCCGGAGTCGCGGTCCGGCGGCGCCGGCGCAGGGAATGGCGTGGCGCGCCCGGCGGCCGGGTCACGCGCGCCCAGCAGCTCGCGGCACGCGGCCGGCTCCGCGGGCGCCTCCTCGGCGCTCTCGCGCTCCATCTCGCGCTCGATGCCGCGCAGCGTGTTGCACACGAGCACCGAGCGTCGCAGCGACGGGTCCGCCGTCTGGCGCAGGCGCGCAAGCTTCAGCGCGCACAGGTTCATCATCTTGAAACGGCGCTCGCGGTAGCAGCGGCGCGAGGCGCAGCGGCCGGCAGCGCGGCCGTCGCAGCAGGCGCGCGTGGCAGCGCCTCCGAGCTCGAGGTAGGACTTGCCGTTCTCGGCGCGGATCGTGTCGTGCTGGCCGCACCAGCCGCCGCACCAGCGCCGGCGGCAGGCGCGCCGCTCCTCCTCGTCGCCGCGCCAGCACTCGCCGCCGCCCGCGCCGGCTGCCACCGCCTCCAGCCGCGCGATCGAGTCCTCCCAGCGCGCGACCTTGCCGCCGCCTTCGCACGGCGAGCCAGCGCGCCGCTTGCCGCCGCACCCACCGCCCGAACCCTGCAAACACAAAAAGTACTCGTTTATTTATATTCTTACCACAAGAATGACCCTCGCGGGACATGTGGGTGTTCATACATTTAATTAATAAATGTAACCATTATAATTTCGCCAATATTTCGCTATCCACGGACCCACATTTTAAGATGTAAGATATGATCGTTTTTGTTACATTGATCTTCGAAATACAACTCTCCATAAATATAAATTTACTCTGTGAATACAACAGAATCAGTCGGTTTTTGATAACACGAACTATATAGATAAATAGCATGGAACTTATGTTCTACCGTACAATAAATAGTCAAGATTTGACACTGGTTTGACACCTTGCTGCTCAAATTTAAGACATAAATCGTAGTGACACTAATGAAACACGAAACCTTATTTACTAAAAAAAATTTAATGAAGAATTTATATTTTCACTTATGTGCGTTAAAACAGAAGAAAGTTACCTACTACTACTATCCTGCTTTTTAATTCTTAAAATTTAATGGAGCTCACCTGCACGAGCATTTTATCTTAAATATTTTTTCTTTATTGTTATTTAAACTACAAATATAAACTACTTGCAATACATGCACTTTGAAAGAAGTTTGCATAAAAAGTCAGCGCAGGCAAAGTCGCAGAAGTTTTTTAATCATTTTTATCTGTGATTTCTTGTGTTTTAACTTCTTAAAAGTGTGAGGTTTATATTACCAAAATTAAAAAGGTTCAATGCGAGTGCGTCCGGTTGGGTGTTCGTCAGTCGTCTGGCGAAAGTACCGTAAGCAGACGCACTGCTTCGAGTGGTCACCGGAAAACGATGGGAAAACTGGTAACGAGAAATTGTAGGTCATTCTAAAGAATTGGTTAGCGTACTACCTTTTCACTAGATCCAAAATGTTTTCGATCATTCGCTATAATAATACCGCGTAATACATTTTCTTAATGCTTATGACATGCTCTACCTACCTGTTTGTTTTTCATCTAAAGTCTGTTGCAGTCGACATGCAAGACGTCACAAAAAGTTCACATCGATAGTGGCATACGGACGGCGGATACCTGGTGGGGTGCCTCCCGAGTTCTGTGCGCTATTATCCTCGTTCCGACCCTTCTCGGTTTTTTTGGAACACAATGCACTCCCGGAGCGCTGCCCCTACGTTAGGGTCCGCTCAGGTAGCAGATAGCGCATACTGCGTGCATACTGGTGCAGTTCTGAGATTAGCTGAACATTCTGACAAAGCACATTCTTTTCTAGTGAGGTCTACTCTTGGGCACAAAAGCGATATAATTATCGTGACAGTTTTCGTGGTTCAGCTTATGTCCGTGAATGCTCTGAACTTAGTTGTCACCGACATAGATTACGATATTTGCGACAACGATGATTATCGTTTGTCGCTTTCAAGAGAAGACCCGTAGAGCTAACTATATTCGGTCAGTGGTTAATTCTACCACAAACTAGAATAACTAGCTATCATGCCGCCAGCTGCCGTGGATTAATGATGGACGTGCATATGCGACGGCTTTTGCATCGAGCCTTGTTTATCATTTTATTGCCAATACATTGCCACTTTACTTTAAGACAGGTAGGGTGTTTTGTGTCGACGGAACTCAGTGTATGTGTAGCAAGGCAAAGCAAACGTAAAATAAAAAATTAAATAGTAAAAGGCCAAGTCCAGCAGGCGGCAGATGCCCCTGCACCTGCTCCTACAATTAGGTGGCACACGCGTCTTCGAAGAACTGCCTACTAGGTATATGTTGCCAATATAAATGCACCTTATTAACAATGGTGTTATTTATAAACTGTAATATTTTTGCTACAATAACGAGAAATGCTTTTAACCTACTTATACTAACGATGACCTAGGTACCTACATTTATTAAAATCATTCAAAACCATTGGCACCTTGGTGGTAGGTAAGTTAACGTAAAGACGCCAATTATGGACACAATATGGGTCGTGATGAAGGGTTTTGATAAAACTGATATTAAGATCAAGCTCATTTAGTAGCTAAATAGTTAAGTTATAATTTCGGATCCTCAAACTGCCGATCAAAACCCTCACTTACGAGTTATATAATTCACCTTCTCGCTCCCATTAATTAAAAGAATATATTTCCAAAGAAGTGGAGTCAGCAGTTGATAATAATATACTGGCCAGCTCCATGCCGTTGCGTTGACTCAGCGACCACTCATCGCAACGCTGCAAATAATCACTTTGCGTCACCCCTTTATCGCTCTGCGGAAAACGTGCCGCCTCATTGTACGGACTATTGCTACATGGCAAGAGTTCTGAACGCTCAACTAATACAGAAAAATATATTACGCGCGCAACTAGTTTCAATATGCAAAAATAGATAACATCCACAAGGTGTATATCGGTATCACGCGGCGCCTGAGAGCCGGAGCCGTATGTATGTAGCAGTATCGTCGCCAGCGCTGGCTCTCATGAAAATAAATTTAGTAAATGACGTTGGCGCACGGCGTTGCCGCTCTGTGCCTCTGGAACGCGGCTTAAGCGACGTTGCCGCCTCGCGCGCTCTTTCTAATCTTGTCGTAAAGTTCTTTTTCTGATGCGCAACGCGTCTCTGCTGCTCTCCGCTCGAAACTTGGAAACGTCAGACGTTTATTTTATCGCCGGTCTTGGATATGCAGCGTTTTATAACCATGCCGTTTGCTATAGCGTCGAGAAGTTAGTGCTTATTCAAAATAACAGCCATAAAGATCCCTACTCTATGCGCCGAGAAGTCGTATACGTCAAGGTAGAGCCATAGAGCGGTGCAATAATAGCCCCTCTCGTTCAAGAAGGTAGGTAGGAAAAGTTCGGTCGACGAGGCGAGTCGTACGAGACTTTCTATGGCATTGTGGAGACCGAATAGATGGTGCCGTGCCGCGGCAACGGCATTGCCTCACAGCGCGCTAAAGCCTTGTCGAGGTAGCGTGCGCGGGTCGGCGGGGAGCGGCGCGGGGGGGGCGGGGAGGCGAGGGGACCGGCCTGTGCGTCTGTGTGCGCGCTCGGTGCACGTGCATGCGCACACAGACACGGCATAATAACATCGCGTAGCGGCCGCTTCTATCTAGCTCTACAGCTACCTACACTGGATGGAGCGAGCTCGACGAACGTTATAATATTATGGCTCTCTATAAAGCGGGGTAGCATGGGGTGAAGTGTGGTCGTGGTGCGACTCTGCATTATGAAGCTGGGCTTCTGCATTAGAGAATATGATGCCGTTTTATTTAAATTTTTAAACATATCCTCTGATAACATTTATTCTACTCTCTTTACTCGAGAATGAGTATTGTAAGGAACTGTGGCGTCGAATATTATGGTAGGTACTATCGTATCGTATAGATACTTAGTTGGAATAGGTATAGGTACTTACTTAATATTTTTTTAATAAACTTACTTAGAAAATTTCTTAAAAACCCTATAGACAGAATTTATTTAAGTAGGTACTTCATTAATTAGTAATTAATATAGGTAAGTATGTTAGATCAAACTCTATTTATTTTTGTAAATACCGACTTGCACCTTTCTCAGTAAGGTTTGATAAAACAAGGTTTGCTTAATTTGACGTCGTGATCGTATAGTAGAGGTTTTATTTCTTTTTAGCTTTTCATTCATGAAACCAACCATGAAAGGGCAAGAGGCTGCATTTGTAGTATCGGCTCGCAGCGATCGAATGACCGATTAAACCATTAGCTCCTTTTGTGTACCATAGTGCGCGTGACCGCAGGCTGAGGTAATCCATTCATTGATAGAGGGGTTGTATTTTAGTGTATAACTGTAATGCACATATTCCTGACGCGTGTTACTAAAGCACCTGCTATTATATTACTTACCCATATTTTTTTATCATATAGGTATACACCTGTTATGTGGAAATTTGAGATGTATTTTGGGGAGCTTTTATTTACATAACGACGACGTCATATCGACTGCAAAATTAAACTCGGATATATTTATGCTATGAATGATGCTGGTCATAGCTATTTAAAATTTAGGTGGTCTAGTCAAATGATAGAAACAGAGTCCTAAATCTAAGATGATTAATGGTGCAAATTAATGAATTCATGAAACAAAAAAAATAGATGACACGTTTTAATGTCAATGGTCTACATTATAATAAAATAAGATATATAACATAATAGATAACAGAAGTGTTCCTTATTAAGTATTAAGTAATGGTATCCTAAATAGAGGCACCAGTTACACCAAGAACTGGATCTTCGAAATTAAAGATGAACAGGTGCCCTAGCAGCCTACAGAATTTATATTATATTTTCCTAGGAAGAATATCTATTTGCCAGTGACCAAACACGCAGTGAATTAAAAATGGCTAAGATAACGAGTTGGGTTCGCAAAGCGAGCAAAGCAAGCATCAAGGCAGAGCCTTGCTCGAGGGTTGCCACACAAAATACGATATCATTATCCAGACGCGTCTGATCGCTTGCCATCGGGGTTAGTACGGGTACCTTGGTTTCAGTTCCGTTGTGCAATGCAACTTGTGCTTGGATATTTTTACAGTACAATAGCATGGCTTTCAAAAACTCACACTTCATTACAGACAAGTACGACGAGCCATAAGGTTTTTCTTGGTATTCAGAACAATACGTATCCTTGACTTGGCGGGGGCATGCCGTGCCCGCAGATGTAAGATTTAACTAAAAAAAACAGTGAAATTCTAGTATTACACATTACACCACCAAATTATTTCAAATGCTGTTCACCATACTAAAGAAGACTGCGTTTCTTCAACGTGCTGCCTGCTGGCACATACGTTTATATAATTGAATATCGTAACGCGTAACTAGCTGAATAATGGATGTTTGGCAACCCTGCTGGCTTGTGCTGGCACGCACATTTAATTTCCGTGAGCGGCGAGCGGCGAGTGGCGGCGAGGCCGCGCGTCCGTGTGTGCGCGCGGACGTGTGCACACGCAGCGTGTGGATGTGTGCGCGCAACCAGTCTCACATCCTGTTTGGTGGCCCGTCGCGACCAGCTCTGTCGTGCTTCTGTGAGCTTTTTATTTCACGCCTTTGGCTACTGCTATGCTGCGCTGAATTATTTTTGCCTTTTTGACATTTTGACGCGGGTTCATGAATTTCATTTTTGTTTGTAAAAGTAAATAAAAATAAAGAAGTCATGTGCTAGTCGAACCTCGCAAATGAGTGATCCGAACGTGAAAACCATCTAAAATCAAAATAAACTAATTTAAAATGATATCCCATTTATATTAAAAATATTAAAGTATTTACAGTTCAGCTTTAGGTTGGTCCTCGAATAAGGGTGCGTTTTCAAAATATACTAACGATGTATTTTTCCTATAACACAGCCATTATCATACATTTCCCAAATAAAATTCATCTTTTGGATCAAAGGAAAAATCTGCTACAATTCGTAGTGAAGTGAAGTTACTTACGTCACGAGAGTTTACGAGTTCTAATACCGCAGCGTTAGCTCAAGATTAGCGTTAGGTAAATGAGACCAAATTTTTTTATTGACCTTCCCTACCTTTTTTTTGCTGTGCGTTAGTCTCGTTAAAACTCGAGAACGGCTGGCCTGGCTAATTTCGGTCTTGAAATATTTGTAGGAGTCCAGGGACGGAAGTTTAAACGGTGTGAAAATATGGAAAAATACCGCGAGTGAAACCGCGCGGGTCAGCTAGTTAATAAAATTATAATTAGGTACATATCATAAAAGTTATTTAAAATTATTCTTAAGTTTTTATTTAAGATAGTAAGTGTTTTGGTAGTAATACTATAAACTTCTATCATTTCTGAATAAATAAATATAAATCTAAATCTAAAATCAATTAAATTAAAGCTTTTTTGATAGGTACAAGATTTTTTTTGGGTTCCTAAAAAAAGCTTTAAATTTACTAAACTTTAATTATTTAGCTTGTCTAGTTATGCTCCGGGAGGTGACACACAAACATACACACACGCACGGATGGACCAACACCGGAATGAGACCTTAAGTGTTCCGTTTTTTATAAACTGGATCGGAACTCTAAAAATAACATAGCTAAGCTTTTTATTTTGTCGCTTGCATCGGAGTATATTTTGCTTTGTTAATACATATGTAAAAAGAGAACAGAAAAAAGCATTACAATTTATATAAAGTACCTACTTACATACAAGTTTATGGAAAACCAGCTTCAGTAGAAATCCTATGTACTCTATCTTTATTGAAATAAGTTGTACAAACCAACGCAGCTCCACTAACCCAGTCCTTTTGTCCGATCATCCGTTTGAACAGTCATTGTTGAAAGCTCTAATCTATGTATGTATACCGTTATGCAATGTCAATAGTCAAGGTGACGAGTGAAAAAGGCTGTTGTTTGAGCAAACAAAAGGAATCCCTCAGGAATGTGATCCCGCATAAAAAGTGAGGGAATCCCCGAAATGCATTGTTTACGATGTACGCGTGCGGTGGTCGTTATAACTTTTATACAAGTTCTATGCGAGTTGAAAGGGAAAATTGTGTAGTTTTTGTCGGTAGAGCCCGTGACGCACACGCTTCATCGAAGCCGATCGAGCTCTGAATGATCGGAATGTCGGCGTAGAGGCGAGATTTCCTCCTCTGTATGTGCATCAGCTTATTATGCCTGCGTGTAACTGTCCAGTGTATTTTTATAAAACCAAGCCGCAGGCAGGCCGCTTTACTAACTGACTCGATATAATTCATTTGCTGAAGATTATTTTTGTCTCTATGATACTGATACAGAGCCTAGTACTAGTTAAAGATTATAATATCCCAAAAATTATTTTGCCTCAAGCGGGATTTGAACCCGCAACCACCGCTTGATACGCGGGCGCTCTACCAATTGAGCTATCGAGACATATCTCGCTTGGACGAAATAATCATTGGGATGTCTTCGGCTCGAAGCGCCGATAGCTCCACCTACAGGGGAAACGTTGCAGTTATCCAAGCCTGTTCAATGACTAAAGTTAATTTAGTTCATTGACGAGAGGTATCGCATTGCTTATTCAATTGGTTATTTTTGTTTTTATAGTGTTAACCATCACACTAGGGGAATACTAAAGATTATAATATCCCAAAAAATATTTATGTCTCGATAGCTCAATTGGTAGAGCGCCCGCGTATCAAGCGGTGGTTGCGGGTTCAAATCCCGCTTGAGGCAAAATAATTTTTGGGATATTATAATCTTTAGTATTCCCCTAGTGTGATGGTTAACACTATAAAAACAAAAATAACCTAGTACTAGTTGTTTACAAACTCTTACATAACTTGCTTTGTAGGTTGGCTTGTTGTTTGTAGGTGTCTTTCATTGAATTCTAGCAAGTCTTTGACCTAGTTTTTGTTATCAAATTAAATTGAAAATGATAATACGTAAATACTTACAAAAGTATTTGAAAAAAACTTCTGACAGCTGAATATTACTATATTCACTAGTGTTTACCTTTTGACGAAGTCATTATCTTCATAGAAAATCGGTGAGCAACATTAAACATGCGGGTCCACCTCAGTATATTCTGACTTTATGAGACCATGTCCATGCACAAAAATATCGTCGTTATTATATTTTCGTTGAGGCGAATGAACTTTCAACATTCTGCTGGCATAGGTTATTCTAAAGTCATCGTGAAAATGTTTACATACTGTAGAATCATCGAGATCGAATCGTATTGTTATCTCATCGAATGAAAAGTGCAGCTTACTCCAAAATAAAGTAGGCAGGTGCCTACTATGCGTTTTTATCTAATGCATTGTGATAGGAACAAACAAGGCCAAGAATAGAGGTGTCGAGACAACTTCTGCTTACGTGAACTCAGAAATACACTGTATTGGTAGATAAATTACAGTAGTCCGGAGGGTGGAGTTTACATCGCGCGCGTTTGAGATAATAAATCAGTGGCCCGCGGGCGTACACGGGCTGATAATGACGTCACTGGCACGTATCTCGGAGAATCCCCGGAAGAGAGCGTATAAAATAAAAATGTCACGTAGCGATCAGCTGTTGGCGGCGCGGGCGTGACGGGTGGCCCGCGCAGCGATACGCATAACGACGCCGCAATAAAACTTATTTTTATGTTTTTCGCTCACAATGGCCGCGCGAAGGTCGAGCTATCTAAATGGGTCAATACACTCCGCGTAGTACGAGCGGTGAACACGTGCTCCCGCGTTTGTAAATAGCGAGATATCGGCCGATTGTTGCAGTGATTAATGGGGGCGCGTAATGACTCGGCGCCGCGCCGGGTCCGTCGCTCGCGCCGCCACCGCCGCTCGCTCGCTAATGTGCTCATTCATCGCTTCGACACTATTATTTGCCGGTTGGAGATGGTTTTGTTCGGCGGGACAATCGATGCGACGACATTAGGGCAACGACGCCGACGGTCAATGTCAAGGCTGCACTTGCTATGCGCCGCCCGCGCTCTCCGCTAAATGCTAATTGCCCACGAATACAAACGACCCCGTTATTACTTTACTAAGGAACTTGCCGTATCTCGATGTTTATTTTGGTGTGCAATGCTCGATTTGAATGCTACCCGTAGCATTGCTACGAATGAGTTGTAAGGTTAACTTTTGGTAAGTAGGTACTTTACTTTTATCAACAGCTGCATTCATAAACGTTACTTTGTAGGTAATAGGTATCTGGTAACGTGGGTTTTGTACAGCCCTGTAAGATAATAATGCTAAATACATTTCTTTTAAAATTCAACTAAGATGAAAAACGTGTATTCTACAGATGATAGGTAGTGTTTGTCCTTCTTTCTTTAAAGTGATTCCATAATAACAATTTCAGGCAAGACTCAGATTTGAGTTGTTTCGATCAGGACTCTTATCTCTATGGAGCTAGGGTTCACACTCCAAGCGTTGATAACTCCAGCAAAGAGAATCTGGCTCGCGTCGGTATCGCCGTATTGGGACATGATTTACATAGGCTGTATTCATAGGCGTGCAGTTAAGAGGCTCGGCGAGAATCCTCGCGTCATCGGCAGGCGGGCGATAAGGGCGAGGTCACGGTTATCAATGGAGGCATCTCCATACGCGCACGTGGCAGCCGGCCACGACATCTCGCGCCCATTCACTATAAAGACACCCCCGCCCCCACCCCTCACCCTCAGTGCATCTATGCAACAAGTTAGGGCACAGCTCTGTCTTGTAAGAAGTTCCTGAAGATTTTAGTACCTACCTATGGCCCGCAAGCGCTCATCTTCAAGAACAGCCCCCCTACCATGAACTCTTAGAGTGAGAGAGAGATTCAAATTAGGACCTAAACTGAATTGTCAAAAAATTTTGTAGGTAGGTACCATGACTTCAATAATAATTATTAATTTCATGGTGCAAACTTTTTTGACAATTTAGTTTAGGTCCTAATTTGAATCGCTCTAAGAGTTTATGGTATGGGGGCTGCGCTCGCTTCTCAATTTACTTTCGATATCAAAGTTTGTGCAAACTTTAAATAAAGAACAGGTCTCAGGAATTTGTAGTTTACCAAAAAGTTCGTGTGCTTAGACAGAAAATGCGAAAATAAGCGCAGATGATTACGCAAATGAGTTTAGTGTTAGTAGTGAAAGATTAGGTTTTAGGATGCAATGATGTCAACGATAGATAAATCAATAGTGATTTTCGCCAATAATAAAAATATTTGCATTTATTGATCGCTTGGTAATACGTACCGCAATTCAAATAAAGTTCTGGTAAAACATGGCGGTTCAAACAAATTTTCCAGCTTCGTGATGCTCAATTAAATATGGATGTGATTGAAAAACGCGTGTCCAGTAACGAGCGTGTACATAATTGGTGGGCGGCTGGCAGGCCCGGAGTGACCCAGTTGCCGTTGCTCGGCGACCCAGGCCGGGGGATGCCACCTGCTCAACCCACAGAACCACCTAGCCACCCAGCTCCGCACTAAATAACCTGCCCGAAACCGACACCTTAACAAAGGTCGTTCAACCGTCACGAAGGCCCTCGCACTCGTTTTTTAACCTACCTTATATGAGCGTGACGGCAATGTCTAGAGGAGACAGTGGAGAAGCTTTGAAGAGCCCATCCCGAAGGAGAGGCAGTCCAACATTCTCAGATACCTGAGAAAAGAACGGTGAACAGACATTCATCGACTTAAATCGCAACTTCTCTCAACTGGGCGTTGAGCAGCTAATGCGAAGTAGGTGTTAATGCATCAGGTTTGATGATAGTTTGATGTTGGCTGGATAAAGCAAGCACTGGGTCGAGTACGAACCAAAAGACCGTTCTTAAAGATTGCTTCTTTAAGGGTTTCCAGCTGAATAGAAAATTTTCGAGCGAATAAACTTAATTGTTGAAAGCCGCCTTTGCTGACTACCACCCCCTGAGTCGTTCCTCTGAGGACGAGGGAGGCGAACAGTTGTATTTCTCCGAACTTGTACTAAATTTCACTTTCTCTGAAGACGTTGTGCGTAGACTTAGCCACCCACTCAGCCAGCCTTCCCCTCACAAACTTGATAAAATAGTTTCAACAGATTCTGCTTCAAAGATGACTTTCTCCTATGCTGATCTATCTCTCTCGGAAACTCTCTTATTGTGGATCTTTCAGTTGTCATAAAAAAGTAGTAACTTTTTCCAGAAGTTTCATATAGCATAGCTATATGAAGTTTCATATAGCGCTAAACTACTCTCTACTAGCTCTACGTATCTTCCACCAGCGCGCAGCTCACGCTCTGCGAGATGTCGTTATCTTAGCGAACCCTAGCGGAGTAAAACATAAAAAACGTACGTCAAAAAAGTCCTTCCACAAAAACTGCCGCCTCCTCGCCCCCTGAAGTTATAAAACGTTGAAGGCGGGTCGGGCGGCTCAGGGGCTTGTGACCTTACCCGCCTGTCTTAGAGTCGAGAGCCGTTCGCGTAGGAGGCGCACACCACCGTACCAGCCTGAAAGGCGAGCACACGAGCGTGGAAGCTTTAGCAAAATGAAAGCCGACTCGCTCTTAATTCACCCGTACATCGACACGGCGTGTGCGGACGTCGATACCCCCCCGGCCACCCTCATCCACCCGCCTCCGTCGGGCATAAATAAGGGGGGCATACTCGGGTTAGCGGGAGCGTCCTCCCCGCATTGCTACAGGGAGAATTAAGGGGGGCTGCGGCGAAGGACGAATTAAGGAGATGAGAAAGCACACGCTCTCTAGAGGCGCCACCTCACGCCAACCGGGGAATTAAGGGAGAGCTGGAGAGCTCCGCCGCTGTCAGTTCTTTGCAATCTTCTGTTTTTCATTTTGTGCTGAGTCAAAAACAACCCTAAAATATAAAAAATAAAGTATAACTTTAAATCTAGCTTAGCTAAAGACTGGAAAAATTAACTCTTTTCTTAGATACACTTATCTTTACGTTATATGTATATGTGAGATTTCACAAACCACACTTTATGGACTTCAGAATACAAGTAATTACCTAGTACACGTTGATTAGCTGCCCCCGCCACCCTGTGACGTCACTGCTGCGTTTTCGACGCACGTGAGCCGTATCGGCACATAAATTACAAACTATATCTCCCTGGAGTTAGAGTTTGTTTTCGGCAAAATTGGTGATCTCCTTTGTCTTGTTCGAGAGGATCGGAGGAAAAGAGCTCTGCGTAAAGGCGGTAAGGTTGAATTTGGGGCGACCGGTTTCTAATGATCTTATATACAGGGTGGGTATAAATTTTCCATGGGGGCAGACGGGGCGACGTCGCGCGAGGGCGCCGCTGAGTCACGACGTCGGAGCCGGCGTCGCTGGGGTCGGTCGGCAGCGGGAGGGGTGAACACACATATTGTAAGTATCTACCACTCACATGTCACAAAGTTTTCCCCGCATCGGGAAACTTTGTTAACGTCAACGGAGCACGTGGCCTTGCCGACTTTACGGTACATAATTGCACAAGAAACGATCAACATGTGAAAACTTTTGTCAACGCAGCCGCCGTTTTTTACATACTTACTATTAGGAGTTGAAAATCAGCGGTATCTTGCTGTTTCCTACTAGTGTGTATGCAATTTTAGACAAATCTATAAGAAGTTTGTTGATATTTATATTATAAGCTTACCTTGGGGCTAGATGATGCTGTGTGATGGTCCAGCATTATTTATTATGAATTATTGTGTTCTAGAGTGGTGACCGCGCTTAGGCAAGCGTAGTGTAGGACGCCCTCCGGCTAGATGGAGCGATGACTTGCGCACTGTAGCTGGCAGAAAGTGATTGAGGAAAGCCGAAGATCGGCCTCAGTAGCGCGCATTGGGAGAGACCTACGTCCAGCAGTGGACTGCAATAGGTTGAAGATGATGATAATTTATTATTATTTCAATAAATTGAAAGAACAATCTAATAAATCGCTATAAATTGTACTCAGGAATCGAATAACATAATTGTATCTGGCAGCGCTGGCGTGCAATCGACTGCTTTACATCAAGCGTCACCTTGAAGGCTGATAACGAGTGATAAGACGCGATACCAAACACTTGATGGCTGTGAACGTGCTCGGTTATTACCTGTTTAGCTTTTATTGATGTTTAAAAGACGATTGAGTTGTCATGATTGATTTGCAATTATTTACCTCACTATGCCCAGTTTGATATGAAGCTGATAAAGAGATTTCAAACAAATTTGTGTTTATCAATAATACACTAATATTTTTTTGTAAACAAAACAAGGTTATGGATATAATTAGCATTTTTCTCGACTCATTGTCTGATTGGGTAAGATTAGGTACTGAATACTGATACTATCTTACACCATATGAAAACGGTAATTGAAATTTAATTAATTAATCAATAAATAATAGTGCAATTATTGCGTAATATTTTAGAGATATATTACTTTGTCATCAACTTAATATCGTCTAAAGTTGTAAAATAGAGTTGGCACGTGTACCCAGCATGAAGCGCGAGCTCTGAGTGTTGAAACTTGAACGCACTGCCTACCTATATTACCATTACGTACGTACAAGTCGAGCCGAAGGTTGCGGGGAAGGGAGGCTTACTTATATAAACCCCCCACTCAGCCTGAAAACTCGCAGGTTAGAAAGCGCGAGAATGAGTTTTCCCGCTCAAACTTTATCGCAAAAGCTCTCGCTGAGTAAGGACGCCGGCTTTTCATGAGCTCAGCTTAAAACGACATCATCGCTTCAGTTAGATCACTGAAGTTTCACATCACAAAAACGCTGATCTTATTATCGCTGGAAAGAAATTATCTATGACTCTATAATATTAAACAGTTAGACTATATGGTCGTTATTTTCAATACAAAGAAGACAAATTCTGGGGTGACCCTTCTTATGGAACAGCATGAAGGGAACGAACGAAGGGAGCGTACAAAAACACTGGTCTCTACGCATTGAATAGCGCGATTTTTAGGGACTGCAGCGGATAGACAAAACGATATCCCGTTCTCATCGCTGTAAATGATTTTAATTTTCAAAAGAGTACGCAGCAATAAAAGTGTCAGAAAAGTGCCGTCTGGCAGTCTTCTTAGCGAGAGGTTGCTGTTGCCGCTGCTTGCAGAGCTGGTCGGACCAGAGCCGATGCTGCTTTGCATAAGTAATGATCATCCCCCGCGCCCGCGCGGTCCCTGCCTGCCCTGGGCTCGCACCCGTAGGCCTATCGATTGCGGCGGTGCGGGGCGGGCCGCATCGCCGTAATTGTCACACCGAGCAAGCTGAATTTCATTCCATCCTCGCGCGCTATCGACCTTACTACCCCAGCACAAAAACCATTATCCTTCAGCAAGAATCTCAGATTGAATACCAAATGCGTTATAGTCTGCTCTAAGTTCGGAGGCGGCTCGTAATAGAGCCTTCGAAGAGTATGACAGAGCTTAATTAGACAGGCGCGCGATAGCTTCAAATGGATTTTACTTGTTCGATGCTTCGCCGCGAAATAAGCGCAAATTGGCTACCAAAAGACTAAAATAGTGCCTGGTTGGATTGTATTACTACCTCTGCGCGTGAACGTTAAATTGACATAGAATATTTGCAGGACACATTAGCATCAGCGCACCGCTATAGCCACTTATAGTTTCACAGTTGGTGGTGAACTATTTAAATTGATTCTAAGTTGAAATCTTCATGTACTTTTGCGAGGGAGAGTCAGGCGTTACTGGACAGACTGGGCACTGCGCAGCACGCACATCGTGCTCATATAGAAAACAATAATTCCGTATCGTTTCGCGTGACAGAGCAAACGGCGTCGCATCGTATATTAATAGTCGTCGTCTACTAAGCGAGCTTGGTTTTTTAGCGCACCAGCAGCGACGAAAGTATGGAGAAAGTGGCGCGTTGACGTCACTCACACACGCGCAGCCAGCATGCGTGCCTTACGCTCGACCGTCGAAGTCGACGTGCCGATGGCGGTGGAGCGCCGCTCTCTGTGCTCGATACCTGACTCGGCGGCCGGGGCGTCTTGCTACATGACAGCGGTTGCGACATCATACTCTGTATGAGAAATCCAGCGCCGAGTCGCTGCGATACGCAGTGGCCCCACAAGACACGTTCTCTTACTCAACACGGACAAGCTTTAGAAAAATAAATCGACCAAGTTTTTATGTACCTAATACAGTATCTAGTAAATCGGTAGACGCGACGAATTGAAGGATTATGGGCGTTCTCTGGTCTCATGATAATTGACTCGCATAGGGGCAACTCGTTACCGAATGCGGGTTACTATCACTTGTTGTAAAGTATCTGCATATTTATGTTCTTTTGACACCGAATTCCATCGACTACGAAATAATACCCTGTATAAGTCAGCACCTGTTTTGGTAGCGCGTGGATAAACGGACAAAGGACCGGTCGGTGAGCCGCAAACACGGTTCTTTATTGCGGTCCATTGCAGTTGTCTGTCATTGATGATCAGTTACGAGTGAAAATCCACCATTGTTAACAGTAAGTACATGACATAACACGATCTCGCGGTTGCAGGCATTCAGAAGAATAGTAAACAGCTTGAAAACAAATAAAGAATGAGTGATCATCATGGAGATGAGAACTGATAAATCATTTACTGCATGTAGGCATCGGCTTCTGCACAAGACTAAACTAGATGAATGTGAGATCAAACGTGTCTCATTCATAATCCGATCACGACGACGGTAACTGTAGTAATTTTATAGTGTTTAGTTTAACGGTGTGTGCGATTGAGTGGAGCACGCGCTCCAGTCGCAGCCGCAGCCGCCCGCGGCGACCGATTAATTAAATAAAGTGCCAGATGAAAAGGAAAATGCCCGGCGCCTATCAGCTGATTTGTGATTGATGCGCGCAGCAACCCGCGAGCCGCATCTCATTCAAGAACCGGTTTAGGACAGCTGTTATAAAAAATGCCGTTTTGCTTAAATAAGATTGTTATCGAATCAATTAAGGTTTGGATGCTCGGCCTATAAATCATTCAGTATGTTTTCAGATTCCAGTGCTGTCCACTTAGTAACAACGTGCCAATGTTTATTTATATTCTAGTCTTTTTTTTTTCAAATACAGGCAGGCCCTCTTCTGTATAAATTATGCAGTGACCTTGTAACACAAAATAAGGCGAAAATATGCAATAATAATAAATCTAAGCATTTTTTCATTATCAAAAAAACCTATAAGTAGTGACGTCACTGACTCGAGTTGGCCGGGAGGGCTAAAGGAGATTAGGAGTGAAGGGGAGGTGGGGAAAGCCTTGTGTGCGGGGGTGGTTTCGAACAAAACTCCCCTACCATTTCACACCCGACTCGAACTCTCACGGGCGATGGTTCTCACGAGTTGAAATTCTGCTATTGTGATAGACTTAGTGAGAACTTTAGAACGTATTTTTAAGTTTTACGTTTTAAATTTACGACTTTAGACATTTGCAGAAGGCTAATGCGCTGGCGAAGGCTTCGGTGACTTTTTTTTGTAAAAATCTTGAATACTAGCCTACAAAAATGCACTATGCATAGGACGACCAAAGTGGCGCTGCGGGCGAAGGTCCGCCAGTTCTGGGTACTTTCTATGTATAATAAAAAATATCTATGTATTGTTTATCGGTAATGTAACTTGCACACCAAAGTGTAGAAACAATTGCAACGGTTACCTATAAAAATCTTTCACTGCACTTATAATAGAAAAATATTAAAAGTAAGACTGAGTACTTTAATCAATATTATGAGTCAGTAGCTAACTCTGACTATAGATAGACCACCCAAAAGCCTCAATTGTAAATACCAGGACCAACAAATATGAATACCAAAATATAGAGAAACATTTCGAGTAGGTATATACCGGTGGTAGTGGCTATGATAGAGACGGGGTGAGGGCTGGAATGAGGCAGCCACCCACCATCACAGGGTGGGAAATATGTCGAGACACACACACTCTCATCTACATTACTGTAATTATCCATTTATAGAAAAGAAAAAACACTATGACATCGCGTTTCGTTTATGATGAGGAAAAGCTACAAAGGTTGATGACATTAAAATACTTTTTGTAGAATACCTAGTAGGTGTGTGTAATTGTGTAATAAATAAAGTTTATGCATATTATATTTTACAGTTTTTGCGTAAACAAACATCAACGTAGTTATTTTTGACAAGTTTGTAGTTAGCGTCAGAAATTAAATCAAGAATAAACAGTGTTTGATTTAATTTTTTTTCTAGGTTCAATATTCTACACTTTATCTAGGTTTGATTTAAGAGTAATAAATCAGTAGATACCGTAGATAGTAGGAGGCCCACCCTCCATTGCGGCTGATTACGGTGCGAGCTACGAAATAAGAATGAATTTTTAATGAGCCCACCCTCCAGCGGGGGTGATGTACGCTATTCTGCTACGCACTTAGAAGATTAGTCCCGGGAGCAAGGTTTACTAACAACGAACATTATCAATTCCCTACTACACAACGTAGGCAACATTTACAATTTACATTTAGGTACATATTCGATTAACGTTTTATATAATGCTTGTTTCGAAGGATTAAATCTTCCTAATAAGGGCACTCCTTACGTGTATTCTCGATGTCCCATGATTTTGACCCCATTAATGGGGAAAGTGGGATGTCAAAACTGTCCCCATTACGCTTTATCTTCAATGGGAACAGTGACACGTTACTGTTAACCGTTTAGTCTGGTTCCTAACGATTCACACTCATTACTTTTTGTTTGGCTGTGCGTCAAGATAAGACAGTTTTATAATTGTTATTGAATACTGCTTTTAGGCGTTTTTAACATCACAAAATAATAAGAAAAGCGTTTTTTTTTTCTCTAATAAACTAAAATTACCTTGAGAAGCCACTAGGTTACTACGTTACGGCCATTATTAGGTCAAACGCCCAGGGGCGTAATGTCATGCTCATCAATTATGGTATTGCAGCTTTAAATTAATTCAATAGTAAATCATACTCATACTAATAACTAATACTATAGTATTACTACACAATTGTTTCTCGTCATAATCGTAGGCAAATTAATGCACAATCAGTGACGATACCATTCCTTCTGATGTCTCGAGAGACAGGTACGCCATAAACGCAAACGAGCCATAAAGTAATAAAGAGATAAGGCGACGACCCCACGAAACAATAACAATGTAAATGGTTGTTTTATAGTGTAAACAGAAAGAATAATAAATGTATTACGTAGGTGCTACGTCAGCGAGGGAACCCGTCGTGAGTAGGTCGACGTCACGGGCGGAAGTCCGCACTAGATATATTTACTGTGCGGTGCACCGGCTGTAGGACGGGTTCAATGTCGAGCCGCGACTATCTATCGCCCATCAATCAACGGCGATATCCCGCCTCGACGCGACCGCGCCGCGCCTCCTCGCCTCGCCAGCCACCACCGGCGGCTACTCCGCTCGACACCCACAACAATGCAAAAACATCACTCCGACACGTAGCATAACTCTCGCGATAATCACGCGTGACATAATAGTTTGTTATTGTGCACCAATAATTATACACCTGTGCTTAGCGCGCACATATGAATCGAATCGATTGTCACGGTTGATCGGGAAGCATTATCGTTTTCATTCATGATTGATAGAACGGAGAAATTCGATATCGAAACACGCGGAGGTAGATTGTGCGTGACTTGCGGCCGGCGCTGGCGGGTGCAGCGGCCCGCGTCCGGGAGCAAGGACGGCCGGCACTGTTTACAAACTTCCGTCACGACTCGGCCACTTGTCACTCGGCCGCTCACACGTGTCTACGCAAATAATGGCGAGCCCTCACCTCACGGGTGACATTGTCCCACTTTAACCCGTCTACAGATACAGTCGCCGATAAGGTCGATGCTTTGTCTTGCCGGCCGCTCTCGTTGCTAGACTTACGAAGTAACGGTCTCTTCAAAAATAGAAGATAGAATTATTGTAAATTTTGAAAGGCGCTCCCTCGTGTAAGTGCCCTACACGGGGTGGCGAGGGGTGAATGCATTGGGGTGGCGCTCCCCGCTGCACAGTAGGCGCGTAGTAACTGCAATAACGGAGCAGTGAAAGTGTCGCGGAGCTTCAACCGTCAATGGGTGAAGACGTACACCCTTCACCCCTCCGTCTTGTGCTCAAACCTAAAGCTTAGGATAGTACAATCTTCGAACCATCCACCCCGTATATGATTGGTATCAGCAAATAAACATGAGTTTCTTGGAACTTCACTCGCACTTGTGCGTATACTTTGCTCGGTATGGTTACACACAGCACACCATACTGTAACCTGATAGTAAAACGTGCGTGCAAAAAGTGACTGCGATGTCTTGCAGTTAAAACGTCTGCACTAGTAAGACAATTTTATTTATAAATACCGTTTCTGATATGCAAAACGGAGGTATCCGATCGGTAGTGACGAGTAAAAGCAAACAACAGCGGAACGAGTACGTCGTCATTATCTCAAGGCATGAATGAAACGGAACGTAAATTGAAATATATCGCGTGCCATAATCCGCGCGCATTAATCTCACTCAAACGCCGATCGTTGCGTAACGACAACACAACAAACAGCTCAAGTTCATTGATCCACTTAATGTCGGCGCTAAATGTGTCGTTGTTGAATGTCAAAACGTAATTTGTTACATAATTATCCGCGTTTACATACCGTCTGCGCACGCGCCGCACTTCCGATCGCTGATCACCAGTGATCGTGATAGGTACGTCACCATGTTTATTTATGAGCTTATGATTATAAAATGACGTTAACAACGCCCCGATATTGTTGACCAGACGCCGTGTAATAATAAAACCCATTCATTCATAAATGATTAATGGTTACTACCTACGAAATAGATTTGCTGTAGTATTTAATAAGGCTATTATCATAATTATAAACAAGGTTTTACGCTACAATCCGCTCGTAGTAAAACTATTTACAATCATTGGCATTTGAAGAAAAATAATTATTTTTACATTTTTTTGTTTCGCCCACACAAAATAGTATTTTTTTCATGAATGGGTTTTGTTTTGTTAGAACTTATTTACTGCTCAAACAGTACAAGTATAGAACTTATGTAATCTTCTTCTCCTTAATATAAAAGTGAATTGTTGTTCGTTAGTCTCGCTAAAACTCGAGAACGGCTGGGCCGATTTGGCTTATAATTAAATATCTTAAAGTATTTGTGTGAGCCCAGAGAAGGTTTAAACAATGAGAAAAATAACGCGAATGAAACCGCGCATTTCAGCTCGAGTATAGTCTTATAAAATTTTACTTTGAACATACAAACTCTTCATAATAAATATACTATCTGCAAAACTAATAATAACCTTCTATATATATACCTTATATATATACAATAAAAATGTCTATCTCCGTTGAAAATCACGAACAAAACTTTATGACAAACGAGAAAAACGAGGCACAGACTGAATGCAATGTGGAAGTATTTTGAAAGATTACAGCAAACTTTCCGCGATCGAACTTGACCGTCAAAAGGAGATTGCAATAATAAAATCATCACTCAGTACAATGACGTGAATTTACATAAATTATTGGCGTCGAAGCGTCTCGCCCGCCCGCCGCCGCCCGGCTCGTCAGATGCAATGTTTACATAGGTATCGGTACACGAAAGTGGAGGGTTCAACGACACATATATATTGTTTTATTGCCAGACGTAATTGGGTCGAGCCGCGTTTGACATTGAGGCCATGGGAAATATATTTAGTGCGTGGAACCGGGAGACACTCCGCGAATGCCAAAGATTATTATTATCCCTAATGCTCTCGATTCTCTACGATTCGTGTAGGCGGTTGATTTATAATGTCTCCTGTATTTCAAGAGGAAAGTTTGGCTACCAACGTAACTACTTCAATCTAACAGTTTATTTTCTTTGTTTATCATAAAGATAATATCAAGAGCGGCACATAAAAAACTATGAATGGGCGAATTACTCTATTCAAAAACAGTAGTATCAACAAAAAATACTACACATTACTTGTGATATAATAGTGTTCGCAACTATTAATAATATTTATAGGCAACAAAAAGAGGTGCCTTCGAGCACGACCACTCGATATAGAACTGAATATCGCGTTTCAAATTCTGTACACCTGACATTCATTCGCATTTTTATTTTTCTAACAGGTGCTATGACCGCGCATTTATCGTTCGAATGTCGATGCCCCATAAATATTATGGTGTCTTTCAAGTTCACTGAGTCACACAATGGACATAATAATTGGTCGTTAGTGTATGTCAAAACACGCCGGCATGGTTGATAATGCTTTACATAATTAGGCTCGTTTGCATAAACGATTATTATGCGTGTCTTCGACGATGACGTAGCATTCTATGGCTAATTCATTCATTTGTTTATGAGTTTATACTATACTTTTACTCCACGTGGTCGATTGTTTACAACCCGGCCGTGAATTTAACGGCAATTGTGTAATAAAGGTGTTATTTACGTGTTACCCCGACGCGGAAAGGTGATTCACTCAGCTGATAATGTGTCTTATCTATTGAATGTAATGTAAGTCACATTTTTGCGTCGGGGCAAATTGCGTCTTGATAGGATTATATCCAATTTTTACGATAAAAAAACTTCTTTCTTAAATATAAAAATGAATTGTTGTGCGTAAGTCACGCTAAAACTCGAGAAAGGCTGGACCGATTTGGCTAATTTTGATTTCAAGACCAAAATGTTTGTAGCAGTCAAGGAAAGGTGAGAAATATGCAAAATTGCGATAAAAATAACGTCAGTGAAACCGCGCGAGTCAGCTAGTAATAATAACAAATAATGCTGGACAATCCACGCAGCAAACGATACAAAAAATGCGCTGGTAATTTTCTATTGTAAAAATAATTAATCTCTTGAATCAACTCACACCAAGTTTTAACTCAAAATACTAACAGCAACCGTATCATAGTGGTATGGTAATGGTACCCTCAAACAATAGTATAGGTACAGATTTTAAAAAAAAATGTGGGCACTAAAGGGAAACCACTTTTAATCCTTATGATAGATTATTATTTTTAAAAAGAAACGAAACTGAATTCAAAGTTTTTCTCAAATTCGCTTGTCTCACCCGGAAATCGAACCAGTTTTTTTTCTACTCATACATATACATTTATTTTAACGTTACTGAGCGACTGACAGAGCACTCGTGGTCTAGTGGTAGTGACCCCGCCTTCCGATTCTAAGGTCGTGGGTTCGAATCCGGTCGTGCACCAATGGATTTTTCGCTACGAAAAATTGATGTGCGCAATGCCAGTGCTCATACGGTGAAGGAAAACATCGTGAGGAAACCGGCATGTCCAAGAACTAAAAATTCGAAAGACATGTGCCATCCACCAATCCGTATTTGGTCCGCGTGGTGGATTAAGACCCAATCACTCTCGCTTGAGAGTAGGCCAGTGTCCCAGCAGTGGGAACGTTAGGAGGCTGACTTGACGAGCGACTGACAATCAATAAAATCCAATGTATAAGTACCTAGCATAAACCGTAAGTCCCAAAACCTGTAATGTAATTATTTTCAGAATTCATAAAATTAACCCGCGCAAGCAAAGTCACGGCCGTTCCACTAGGTTCTACTAGGTTATAATTTTCTTTTACCATGAACAATGCTGAGTCAGTATGACCACGACAAATAAACCTTGTTGAGAAAATGATCCAATAACTTCATTCACTTGTTGATAAGGTAGGTAGACCATAGATATATTTTAAAGGCCCTATCCATAAACGCACGTTAAACCTCTGTTAGTTAATGTGCCTTTCTTTTCTTAGGCACTACCGCTTTGTCTTTAAAATCTATCATCGTCTTGATTCATTGAGTGACAAGAAAGGACAATACTTAGCAAGCCGCTGAAGTGACAGCTTTTTTGTACAAAAACCTAAAACTATGCAAATCCTATAAATTGAAACTGATAATATGTTTCCTTGGATATGCTATTGCCGTCGGCAATGTGCCGAGTTCTGTTAGCTACAGCTCCCCACTCTAAAATCAACGCTATAGCCTTGGGAGAAGGTTCAGAAAAGCTTGTAAGATAAGAAAAATAGTTGAAAGTCACGCAACACAGCGCCTTATCAACAATGTGGAGTACATAAGGGTAGTTTGCGAATAGTTTCTTAGCGGATGCACGTGACTGCAACAAGTCACATTCTGCACCCTATCCACCCCCATCCCCTAGGCCTACCGCGAGTTTAAATGTTTTACTAGCATAGACCAACAACCACCTACAATCCAAAAGGCTAAAAAGGCCATACCTTTTATTAAACAAAAATTAGGAACCTTTAAAATTGCTTTAAACGTACTTATTTTATGAGAGGTCCTTTGACTTTACATTATTTTTAGGGGCTTTCGTTAAAAGTTATGATGGGACATCCTATTAGAATAAATATTAATGCAGAAGTTTGTAAAGGTATTTGATATTAAATTACGCTGTAACGGCTAAGCCGATTTGGATAAAATTAAGAGTTTTAAATCTGCTACCACTAGAATAAATCCGAGGGGCACAAGCTAGTTAAAGTTACGATTAACTATTTTGACAAACGGTTAGCGAGAACAATACCAGGCCACACATGTCAAAAGTTTTGCATACTGTTAATTTTATAGTTATATTTATTATATGTAAACCTGTTCTTATTCTGGCTCAATCTATTTATAGTATAGTTTGTTTAAGAATTATAAGTTTTGCAAAAATAGCAGGCGTGTTAACGGAAGTGCCAAATTGCAGCAAAAGGTCACGCGTTGAAGTCTTTTGTATCTCGTAGCGGTTTCGTAGAGGGCCCTGCGTAGCACTTGTAGTCCTTTTGATAACACATAAAATTATGATGCTATAATAATTAAATAACTATGAAAAATGTGTTTGGTTTTGTTAAATAAAGTGTAGTTTTCTTAATTTTAAAATAGTTTTCGATAATTGATCATTAATTTAATTAATTTAGACAACGTTAAGTTAAACTTTTATAAATAGTGGTTGTATTCCACATAACATGTGTTTGATTCCATGTTTTTATTACAAGTATTACTCTAGCTTGAGAGTAGGCCATTATTCCAGCAGTGGGAAACATAAGAAGACTGGCATGATGATTACTATTATCAGCTGTACTCTTTAATATTCGTAAGGTTTGTTTGGTAATTGAAGGTAACATTGGATCATCCGTATAAAGTTAACGTAGCTTGCGAATTTTGGACGCCAATTACTTGGTATCTACCACAGGGTTTGAAAGCTAGTGGAGCGTTCACCAGGGTTGCCAGCCGAGGAGTAAATCTCAACATTTCGAGAAAGAGGCGGGCCAAAACGTTGGGCGGGGCGCCCTAGCTGTTGTCATGGCAACGCGCCCTCGCTTCGCCTGAAGCCCAACACTCGTCGTGACGTGATCTTTCTTCTACCTACCCAACTTTACTAACTCTTTCGAAATTTAAAAAAGTTTTGCAACCAGAACTTGTAGGTAACTGATTGAGAAATGGGCACGGTGAATGACGTCATAGCAAAAGAATACGAACTGGTCTTTGAAACGGTGAATTATAGAGGTGAACTTACTTAAGATAAAACTATTGTGACCGCTAGGGTAGTGGGATTGATTATCATGGCAAGAAATTAGTTCTAAGCTATAAATATTCAGAGTTTTCTTAGTACAAAGGAATTGCCTATTAGAGTGAAACGTGACTTTATGTCAGGCCTAAAGAACCGTGTGCAAAGTACCTAAAAGGAACATCATCAAGTTCAATAATAAAAACGAAGTAAAACTAAGGAGTATAT
The DNA here is from genome assembly GCA_951394395.1 of Colostygia pectinataria. Taxonomy (NCBI): domain Eukaryota; kingdom Metazoa; phylum Arthropoda; class Insecta; order Lepidoptera; family Geometridae; genus Colostygia; species Colostygia pectinataria. The sequence goes on along the minus strand of OX596365.1, from coordinate 6,224,683 downwards.
ATAACGAAGTCATATAGAAAGTAAAGTGCGTTCGTGCTGGCTAGCCAACTCGGCGATAATTAATGTGGAGTCAGTCGACTCGAGCGAGCGGGGCCCCGTCAGCCTCGCGCAGCCGACAAAAAACCCGCTTCGACACAAAAACACCCGATGCGAGAGCGAGACAAACCTACACGCAAGAGCGAGACAACTGCAGCTACGTATTTCTGTGACGAGTTCTCGCTTGCCTCGGGCGTCGCGCAGTTATCGAGACTCGACTATCATACCGCGCTTTGATTTAAAACTCCACCGAATGCGCCCTTCTATCTATCACATGGCGTTTGACAGGTCACCGGAAACGCGCTGAGCTGTCAGATTCATAAAGGCGCGAACATCTTTTAATAATATTTTTCAGAGAAACATACCATTGTAATTACATAAAAGCTGAGGAAACAGGTTTTGTGTCACGTAGTAGACCTTTCTATGTTGCCCAATTTTATAATAGTCGATGTACCTATTTCAAAAATTAAGTGTACGAACAGTAATTTGGTAACAATTAATAGCTAAACAATGGCTCATCCATCACGATAGACATTAAATTTTATCTCTCAACAAATGTTAACAAATAATAGAGAATTTTCAAAGTTATTATTTTTGAAAAAAGTATTTTTGGTAAGTACTAGCGAATGTAAAACGTATAACATACGCCGGGGCCTTAACAAAGAAACAGTCTACCCACGTTAAAATGAAAAAAAAAAAATATAGTGTGAAATTAAGAAATTTATAAGTTGTGTTAAAGTTATACGAACTCTTTGGTATTATGGTAAAAAAAGGTTTCGAGTCCCTAGTTCCAGATACTAAACTTTTAAATTTTAAAACTTCTAAAAGTTTCTGTAAACACAAGTTGAAAATGGAAGATTGCGAAATTATTTTATGGCTAATAGACCTTAAAAATACACAGAAACAGGTAAGGTACTCACTTGAAAATCACTCCACATTTTCATTGGGATACACCATAGTTCCAATACGAAAACATCACACGATCACGACAACTGTCAAAATGATTCACAGCACCAGCGTCACAGCGACTAGCGAGCAGGGTGGTGGCCGAGCGACTGAGGCGAGCGGCGCGGCGCGGCGCGGCGGCGGCGGTTACGGCTTTCGGCCTCGGGGCCGGATTCGGCTCGCGCTCGGGCTCGCTCGGCTCGCTCTCGGCCCACCTGCGACTCGCTTCCACGAACAACAAAACCGAGAGCCCGCCATCGCGCCGCCGCGCCGCGCCAGCCCTATCTACCGCGGCCGCTGCTCGCTGGAAATACCCATGTTTTTCACTTTATTAACTTGCATACCTACTTCAGTGGTTTCTAGAGATAAGTTTAGCTGGGAGTTTTGTTTAAGTATCACTTTGGAGCCATAGATGGCGATGTTTTAGATTGCCTAAGTTTTTAGGTTTGTCAGCATAGTACCCTGAGTTACATTGGGTTAAATTTCATGAAAACATAAAAAGACGAAGAATGGTGAGGTATACCTACTAGACACCCTCGTAGTATAGAGAAATGTAGTGTATCCGTTCTTATAACAGAAACGCACTGTAGTTATTGAAAAATGATTCCTATCGCTAGTATAAAAAGAGCTCGACCGTGTATTCAGCCGGCTGATAACAAAATGTAACAAAAAAAAGCTTTCTGAACAAAGTTTTGAGTATGGCGCGCTACGACTAGCGTAGCAGGAAGTTCGTAGCAGTAAAACTTCGTAGCGCTCTCGTAGCGTGAAAGTTTTGATTTCAACGATTTGCGTTGCGGCGAAGAGAGGGCTGGAGGCCGCACTAGCTCTGCGACCCTGCCCTCCTCACCACGCGCCTGCCCGGGCGATTATCACGTGCGCCGAGCCATGCACGAGCTACACTGCGGCATAGCATCAACACCAAAGCTAGCGATCCTTTAGAGAAGCAGCAATGTATTACTTTTACGAAAACTCTCGTAAAACAACATAGCTCTCAGATTTATCTGTTCGTTCATCTCTCACGAGAGTGCGCCACTTGGCTGCCTTCTGACTACGCCCTTACTGTGTTTAGGTGTTCGTTTTGCGTATCATGTCTTGAGAAAAGCGGCTTCGTTTCTAGCAATACATTTCTCGCGTTGTTCATTTAGTAAGATTTAGCGATGGTGGCATCGCAGCAATGGGTAGTGCGCCGATCGATATCATTGCCGACAATACCAACGCTATTACAGTTAGCGTCGGGAAAATGTATTAGGCGCCAATTTTGAACTGAGTGGTTTAATTTAGTGCTCAAAAATAAAAGTCTAGTTTATTCTGAAAAGCTGATTGGACCATCATGATCTGATAAAAAATAGACATTGGCTAGGTGTATGTCGACCACGCTTATGGTAAGGCTGTAACTGTTAGTAGGTTGTGTTATTAGGTATTTTAGTTATCTTAATTACGGGGACTGTGTTTTTGTATTTAATACTTTTTAAACGATAAGAGAATATGTACTGCCATCCAGCTTAGCCACAATATTTATTGCAAAAAAAAGTTAAATAACTCCAAAATTATACTCAGCTATCCCTAAAACATCTAAATTTCACTATAAAAACTTACACTTCAATAAGATACGATTATTTTATGCGCAAGGTGCGCGCGCGCCAAGCTGCAAAACTTAAAACATGTGTCCAATAAAACCGGTTCAGTTTTCAACCTTACGTTCTAAGAAATTAGAATTAAAATAGAATGGTGTGTGATACAGGCAATGACTGCGCAACCGAGCCACATTTCGCTATACAAGCAGTTTGAGACACAAGCCTGTTAAATGCTGACGTTGTTATTGGTGTTGTTTTACTGCACGATGTCAAATGGGGACATGTCACTGGTGGTTTGCCTATCGTAGAAGCACCATACAGAATTGTGACAAATAAGCTACAGAAGCCCTATACGAAGAAGTAAAGGTTGATTTATTTTTAACTGACTTTATGAATTCGACTGTATGTTTTTTTTTTATGATTGTTACGCGATTTTTCCACTAATTATGAATTAATAGGTAATTCAGAGGTCTTATATAAATTTTATAGAAATCGGTTTAGTACTTTTTGAATAATTTATATAGAACGTGTTAACAACTATTCTCCTCGTATTGATCACCAATCTAATCAATAATCAATAATCTATCGAAACATTTTTTTATAGTTTGAAGTCGGGTTTATTTTTAAATAAATTATTTCCGCCTTGAATTAGTTTCGATAAGATTTATATACGAGACCACCTCTGAAATATCAAGCAAAAAAAAATAAGCATCAAAACGTGTCAATAACTACACACCCCCCTCTAAAATCTATGTAGAACATTTTTTAACCAACTTTTCAATAAAAAACGTGTCAATAATCTACTTTTTAGTCAAAGTTTACGCATAGTTTTAGTCGGTTTATTGTTTTTTGACACAAAAGTACGATTGTGAAGTGTTCGATAAATAAAAATAGAACTAACCAGTAACCAGGTATTTATATGATGGTGAGAAATTCCCAAATCCATTTTGACACTAAACCGGCGAGTCATGTCAGTTGATGCCTCTTATATGGGCGAACCGCCTTAGTTAGTATAACTTATGTTATACTATAATTTTAGTATCTATGTACTTGTATAAAATTATATAGCACATATAATTTTAACCTATCATCATCAACATCATCATGTTACGCACGGTTTTATTTAGCTTGACCTGCTTGTTGGAGGTTCATTCATTTTACGTATATTTTCCATGAAAAACTTTTACTCAGTTTTAGTTTAATTTACTACTGATTTTAACTGTATAAAACCAAATAGTGTTCACTCGAAAATCCACCACCACCCTTTGTGTATTATGAAATTGCTGTCTAAAATATTTGATATTTATAAACTCTATTTCGGCAGTACTTTTGCGCGGAAATTACGACGCCATTTTCAGTACCTAGTTACTTGAGTATTTGAATGTATTAAATATACGGGTCGTGCTTATCTTATAACTAGGATATTTCCTGAAGTCTTTGAAAGCTGAAATTTGGTATATAAGCTAGTTTATGTACACAAACAACAAAAAAAATCTAAAACTTTTACCCCATAACTTGTGCTCACAGGACTGAACAACTTTTTTTATATGAATTTTGCTAGTTTAGCAATTAGCCAAGATAAATTAGTCCTTAAAAACTTTAATAACTGTGGAATCTTACGTCACTGTTTTGCATATTTCCTTACGTCTTACTAAGACAGTAAACAACGTTTCAACTGCATGGCGAGGCATGGCGAGTGTTGAAGACTGACTTGTTTAGAAGTGTATCTTCACTGAAGTCACGTGACTATTATTATTTAGGCGATACTGATCAATAATTTAAATCTTATGGTTGATTTATAACAAAGATTTTGAATTTTTTTATTATACACACATCATATTGTATAACTAGCATCCAGCTACCGCCCACGGTTTAGTTCGCGTAGTATACGCATAAAAAAAAGCCTGTGTTTAATTTCTCAGATTTCAAACTATCTTCGTGCCAAATTTCATTCAAATCGGTTCAGCGGTTAGCCGTGAAAACGTAACAGACAGAAATACTCTCTGAGAATATGGATGAACTAATAGAGATGGTCAATCATACATCCTTTTCCTGGCCTAAAAACTCTGTCACTAGAGTTGGCCACTGACTTTTGGTGCCAAACTTCATGCAGTATTTCGATCATGGTTCTAACTTGTAACGAACAGCAATTTTAACGTTTATACAAATCCTTCCTCAATTTTCAACCTTCTTCAGGGAAAAGTTGGGAATTGCGGAATTTTGTCATAATCAGTCCCCTTATATGGGTGGGTAAAGTTTTATGAAAAAGTTATGAAATAGGTACAGAATTTTGATATATAAAGACAAGAGCAATGCAGTGGTTGCCTAGTTGAATCTTTTTTATAGATAACTAGCTGACCCGCGCGGTTTCACTCGCGTAATTTGTTTGGCATATTTTCCATAATTTTTCACCGTTTAAACCTTCCCTGGACTCTTACAAACATTTCAAGACCAAAATTAGCCAAATCGGTCCATTCGTTCTCAAGTTTTAGCAAGCCTAACGCACAGCAATTCAGAGAAGATGTGCGTCCACTGCGTCCGACCTAATCATTCTCACTCGGCAAGTGTCCTAGCTGTGTGAACTTTAGAAAGTTGAGTTTGGGATGAATTGATTCTCTTATAGAAATTCATTAATTTTACGTACAGAAAAATTAGTTAAAACTAAATATTATTAGTTTCTATGCTTAGAAAATTTATTTTTATACTGATAAACACACTGTTTATAATTTCAACTGATCCGTAAGCTACTTTTCTTTCCCTGATACCACGAGATCGAAGTCACAGGCAGATGCTAGTAGTATGGTATTCAAACGTATTTTAGTTATTTTAACCATGCGCACGTAGCGTAGGTATTATATGGCTTTAATACAGCGTTAAAGGTGATTTTCCTGTAACAAGGCAGAGTGCGTCATTTCTATATTAAAATCGAAACTAAAATTAAAATGAGTTGTAGATACGTCATTTTGGAAAGGCTTTTTCTTGTACACAGTGGCATTGTTATTGTATTTAAGACTATTTTTACCACAGAACAGGAAAATTCTGTTCTGTGATTTTTACCACCCTACATTTAGGGTGCAATCGAGCAATGTCACGTCAAGATACCAGTCTGGCATATGCCAAAATAACAAAGTAATATAAAAATGCATGGTACTCACCGAGTGCCGTATGCTTAATTTACTACATCGTGGTTTAAAAAATAATATTAAGTACGAGGCTAAATTGGTAATGGGTGTGTGTTATACACACTTCAATCTGGTTGGGTCAAATAGACGAGCGAGTTTGGTCAAGTTTGGTTGGGCCCGACTTGGTTGGATAGTGTGAAGAAAAGCGGATCGAAAATATCGGAGATTTTTTTTTATCATATATCGCTTCTTGTTTTCATCGTCATCGTCCACAGCCTGGCTTTACCCACTGCTATAGGCCTCTCTTTGTATGTGCCACTTCTCTAGTCCTGTGTTACCTTCATTCAGGTTCCTTTTTGCTTTATCATCACTAAAGTAAGTAAGTTCGTATGAGTCAGTGGCCAACTCTGGTGACAGAGTTTCTAGACCGCCCAAAGGCCTCTGTCATGGCCTAACAACTTTGAAAAAGCTGGGACCGACTGCTTAACGTGCCCACCGAAGCACGGGAAATCATCATCACTAAAATCTATTAATATTAAGTTAAAATCTATTAACATCTATAAATATAGCAACGTCCCTAAGCCCACATAAAGAGGCAAGTCCGACTTGCAATTGATCCTAAGCTTCGCTTTGTACCACTTAGGTCAAGAGAGTAGCGCTCAGTTTTTTTTTGCAGAAATAGCGTAACTTGGGCTCGTATTCAAGAACCATACTTGAGTGTGAAGTCACGTGACAGTGAACACCAATCAGAAAGGGTTACGTCACTAGGTAAGTAAGTAGTAAAAACTCCGTGTAAAACATTGTTGTGGTTGGGGGGTGTACTTGACATTATTAAACTTCTTCTTCTTCTTCGTTTATGGCTTCAGGGGCCTATTTTGCCTCTTACAATCTATCTAGGCAAACAGGTTTGTTTTGCACGGCGTGACGTCATGACCGTTTTCGACGAAAATTTAAATAGTTTTTTTTTAATTTAAAATAAATATTGAAATTTATGATTTATTAAAAAAAATTAGATTTTTGGTGTAAAACACCGTGTCACTGATATCCGGACAAAGAGAAAAGTCAGTAGTTTGTTTCAAAATAAAGTAGATGAGTAACGATTATTTAAAAATGTAGCAGCTCCTAATTATAAATGCATAATGTGGGAGGTCTATGTCCAGCAGAAGACGTCTATCGGCTGATATGATGATGATGAATGTAAAGCTCTGTTTGTAAACATAATATTTTCATAGCCTTCTTAATCCAAAGTAGATAATTATTCGGCGATATTAACGGGCGCTTTATTGAATTGAAAATACCCGATTCCTTAATTTTTCAAATTAGTTAACTAGCCTATTGTAGATTTTCAACGATGAACTCTTTACAAACACAGTGTCGTTACTTGAAAACAGCATGTCTGATCTTATGTGAAATCCAGACCATAGTGAACCTGACCCAGATTTTTTAATGAAATGATTACCAAAAAAAATCACACCCGTGTTCGTTCATACGTGCAAACAGGTTCTATACCCAGCTCGTTATTACTCGCCAACCCTGAGTCGCGTTAATTCCCACTGTCGTCACTCTGTTGATTACTGTTGATTAGACTGCTCTCGGTGTGACTCTTATCTAAGTACCTGCTGAGTAGCTTACTTTGTTTCTAGTTATGTGGGGAAGCTCAGGTTTTGTACTGAAATTCGTTTCGCGGTTTTCTATTCTAATAACACTGGTTATTTTATTAAAATAGAGACGCCAACAGCTTTTTATCTAAATTAGGTGTGGTGTTTAGTACTGATACATTAGCCAATTATACTTGAAAAAAAATAAAAAAAATTTAATAAGTCTGAAAATTTATTTGTAAATTTTATTAAATTATAACCTTGACAAGCGATTAAAAGCCATACCTACCTAGCTATAAAGTTTTGTAAATTGACAAAATAGGCTACATATTCAAAGCACAAATTAACTTCATATGCATAGTTTTTTTGACCTTATATTAACCTAAGTGCAAAATAATAATAAATCAATTTAATGCTTATAAAATGATGGGCTATTTTATATAACTTATCTAACTAATTATTTATAATCTTTACATATTCCTTCCTACAATAATTAGCTTTTTCACTTTTATCGAAATGAGTAAGTTCATAACTAGAAAGAGCTTTAGCAATATTATCCTGAAAAACTTGTAGCGTTGTCGTAGACTTCTTATTTAAGCATTATGTATCTTATCACTAATGCGTAAAGTCGTTTTTACAATACAACTATTCGCTTACATTGACGGAGCTTAAAAAATAATGGTTTTCATAGTATATCCATTGGTTACTAGCTTAGTCAGATCCGCCAACTTTTGTTTCATAAATTGAAGAACTGTTTATGTGTTATGAAAACATATTAAGCCTCAGTCTTCAAGAAAGCCATAAGAGGACTAGACCTCTCTTGACACATATCCTTAGCATTCAATGAGTATGTTTGAAAAGGCATGTATTTCATCAGTATAGAGTCGAGAATGTGCTAGCAGTTTTAACTGTTGGCAGTATTTAGGTATAGCGTGCCAGAAAAGTTGTATCTCAGAAAAAGTTTAGCTTGTCTAATCACAAAATCACTGCCAGTTTTGATCAGAAGTGATTTGTTTTAGCTTGAACCGTGTATATTTTGTTTGAGAAAGGATTTGACCGGTTTTATAGTGCTCTTAGCAAGAATTTTAAGAGTTATTCAAAAAAAAAATAATGAATGAAGAGAGAACATCAAAAAAAAGGTAGGAACCCAGCCGAGTTTGTTGCCAGATTCTTCTAGGCTTAGGCGCGTGGAACTGACGTAAATTCACCTAGCTTTAATACGTTTCAAAATGATCCTTGTGATATTATTGAATCAATATATTTTTTACTTTACTTTACTTTCTAAGTTGTTAGGTCATGACAGAGGCCTTGGGGCGGCCTAAAAACTCTGGTAGGAAGAGTATTAGAGTTCTTTGTGATAGAGATCGTCCGGGAGGACTACCACCATACCTATTTCTGCCGTCAGGCAGTAATGTTTGCATTGCTGAGTTCCGGTCTTATGATTTCCGGTGAAATTACAGGCACATGACACTTTCGGTCTACGTCTCAGGGTGGCAACCAGTGAGTGATACCTCTGGTATTGCAAGCGCCCATAGGCTGCGGTAACCGCTTACTATCTTACTACTAAGGTTGATTGCCTTGGCAGCACTGTTTCAGCTTCGATAGTATTCTGGATGTGGCCACAAAGGTCGTTAAAGTAAATGTTACCATTCATAATAATTTCAATACTGAAAAGTAAACAGTTATTAAAACTTTATCAGTCTCATAGTTTTTTATAATTTTTGCGGGATTTTATCGCGTAAATACCTTTTTATTTCCCCGACGTTTCGGTTGTGTTGTAACAACCGTGGTCGCGGGCAGACTATCAGTCTCTGCTAAGACCCCTTTGGTATAGCAAGCTAACCATCATATTCATAAAAAACAGCTAGTATAGAGCTATACGAGAGTTTTTTATTCCATAAAATTTTGCCATACTGACGTAGTTATTTATGTTCAATCAAAAAACTCAATTAACATAAAACCAAAAAAAACAAGATTTGAGCCATAAATTATAGACTGTTTTTATTACCACTGTCAACATGTATAATATGGCCCAATTGATGGAAAACGGTTACCGTAGCCTATGGACGCTTGGACTACCATAGAGGTATACGACTTGGGCGTTGCCATTGTCACCTTGAGGTGTAGATCAAGTCTATTAGCTTGAACCGAAACATAGGATTCAAAATAGTTTCATGCAGTAAAATCATAAGAATCACTCTGAAACGTCTTATGCTCGTCTGGGTGAATTTATGCCAGTTCCAACGCGCCAAAGCCGTAAAAATAATCTGGCAACAACAACGGCTGAATTCCTATAGCTTATTGGCATGATCCTTGCTATATTTTATATTTTTATTAATTAATTTTGGCCGACATTTTTACACAGCGCAATCTATCCCCGGCTAAACTAAGCAGAGCTTATACTATTTAGAACCAAATTACTGGAAGAATACAATGCATACACAGGTTCTTTTTTTGTAAATGTATACCCCTGAACAAATATAATATGTAGATCATTTAGAGGAACCAACATTTGTACCGCAGCGGGGATCGAACCAGCAACCTCTCCGGGCACTCGCCCACCGCACCACCGAGCCACCGACGTCGTCATTGCTATGATGCCGAGAAGATGCTAGCTAGACGCCAAGTTAGCTAGCAGCTAAATATGAATACGCCTTTTTTTTTAAGTTCCAAGTGACATCCATTTATCAATTGGCAAATTGAAAAACTTATTATAAAATAACCGATTATTTAGATGATAAAAAAGCTTAGGACGAATGTGCTCCAACTCTACTTAGTATCTATAAGATTAGCAAGGTTCATGCCAAAAAAGCGATAGGAACCAACTGGTGTATGCCAGTGTATGGTGGTGGTGGTGTATTGCCAGTTCTTTTACGGGTTCTTTTATTGGCGCGTTGGAACTGGCGTAAATTTTCCTTGCATGTAAGTCGTTTCAAAGTGATCCTTGTGATTCAACTGAATAAAGCACTTTTGAACTTGGAATTTTAAATAAAATAAAAAAATAATTTGATTTAGTTTTTATTAATAATTTTTATTTTTGACGAGCGATGTGGCGCGGCGGGCGAAGGTCCGCCTGCGACGCAGGAAGTTGCGGGTTTGATTCCCGCCTTGGGACAAATGTTTGTACGTTCTGCAATTATTTATTCTGGGTGTTCTTTGTATTTTCTATGTACTTATAATAAACATATCTAAGTATTGAATTGTATTAAGTATACCAGTCATCTAGTACCCATAACACAAGCTCTGCCCTGCTTGAGGCTAGATGATGCAGTGTGGATTGTCAAAAAAAAAAATAGTTGTAAACACTCTCAAATGGGACATCATTCCACTCGTTTGACCGAATTGACCGATGACATTATTGTCATGTCATAACGCTCTTTAGAGACGTGTATTCCTGATATCCCCATGATTTTGACACCATTCAAGACCCCTATGTCCAGCAGTGGACGTCTATTGGCTGATAAGACGAAATCACTCTGTTTTTGGTTGGGCAAAGGTTGCAATGCTGCGATCAGAAATGCTTTTCGCAATGATCTTAAGTTGGACCTTCAACCAGTGTACTTGAATGGTCAACTAGCAGTGTGTGATTAGTAGACTGTACAGTCTGCACCAAAAGTAAAAGGAAATAAAACCAAAACCAAATTAAATATGATGTGTACAATACTATATATATATATATATATATATATATATATATATATATATATATATATATATATATGTATAATACAATGCTTGAAATAAAATTTTATCTTTATTAAACAAAATAAAATATGTACATACTCGTAATTATATTACATTACAAAATATACAAAATACATATGAAACATTTGAGCCATCTAAAGACCGTTACAAACGACCTATAGATAGCTCAACTGATCTAAATCTAAAATGAAATACCTAATTAATTATTATAATGAAAAATACTCGGTTGGAAAAACCATAAAGTAAAGTCCCAAGTTTCAGGCCGAATACCATGAACTTTTTTTTTATTTATGACATATTCTGTCAATTTATTTAGACAATTTTCCAAGTATCAATTAATTGTCAACGTGGACAGATTGTCTTTGGCTATCTTGTCAAAACGACATGAGTCTTCCCATTTTAATTATTTTTCTCGTGTTATTTTAAGTTTTATTGCGTAAATTTGGTGGCAGTTTATACAATTTAACATGTTTACTTAGCACAAGTGTAAGTAATTGAAATGGAGGGGTAATGTTGGTTGGTAATTTAGTCAAAGACTTTCCAGGAGAATTTTGAAAGAAAAGTCATCGTTTCTTTCCAAATTTCGTTTGTTTACGTTGCTAAGCGACAATCAGACTAATACACTTGACACTGGCAAAATTGTGGCAAACTAGCCACAGAGGCCATAAAACAAAAGAAGAAGAAGAAGAAGAAGTCAACGTGGACAAATCAAGGAGTTTATAAGTAATTCGGTAGTAGGTACATATTAGTTCCATGGGACAAATAAACAAAATTTGAAAGAAATTGCAGCGTTCGTTCAAAACTTACTAGGAGAGTCTATCGCCAAATTACAAGTCAAAATCACCCTTCCATTTCAATCATCTACATCAGTGCCAAGAAGAGTCACATTGGATAAACTGTTACACAATAATACTCAAATAAAAAGGAGAAAAACAATTAAAATGGCCCTTCCATTCTTTTGACTATACCTGTCTTGGGACTCTTGTAGCAGGGCTGATGGCCTTTTTTAACTCTTTGACCAAAAATTAAGTTGCAAAAAGTAAGTAATAACATTTTTTTTACTACGTTGTACATAATTTCCTTGGTAAATCTAGAGTAACATTGACGCTTTACTTTTTTGAACTCTTTTCCGCATTTGGACACACAGATGGTCCGTTATGCGTGGATTTTGTGGCGAGTAGCCAGCCTTACTCCTCTCAGAAGCACTTCAGCTTCCTCTGCAGAAATGAGTGACCCGACCTCGGATTGTTGTTGTTGTAGGTGTTGGTCTTCTACGCATTCCAGGACTTCGTTGGCAGCTGATTCTTCTTCAGTTAGACAGCATCTATGATGTTGCAAGCGTACATAGGCTACGGTAACCGCTTACCATCAAGTGGGCCGTACGGTTACCACTTTAGTGGTATAAAAAAAACTTTAGAGTGGGATGTCGATGGCTCCAATGTTGAAGAGATGTTTGTTCAGGGAACAGTGTCATTTTGCTTGTTTCCCACATTCCCACTGAGAGAGCACTGGTAATGCGCACATTTGGTGCACGACAGGGTTCGAACCCACGACCTTAGGATCGAAAGACAGAGATACCACTAAACCACCAGCTCTCTGTGTACTACTGTGTACTATCGAGTAACTAACTTCGCTTTAACCTATCTGCTAACCGTACTGAACATTAGTTAGTACTTCTTCAGCCTAATTTGATGTGTCGGGTGGGTGCATGAAGTAAGTTTGGGCGTTCAAGTTATATAATTTTGACATTTCCAATGACAAATTCTCAGTTCAATAACCAACCTTACACCGATGGTACAAGACTGGAAATACCTTTGGCAGAACACAATAACTGTGGGCTACGTAGGCACCAATAGAGCAAACTGGTTTTGAAATGAATTCGTATGAAACCTGGTCTGTGAGAAATAAGCATTACAAGATTCTTTATTTTTTTCTTAATTATGTATAAGATTTGGGTGTATCCAGTAATGGCTTGAATCCTGGTTGTGTACCACTTTAAAAACTTTAAAGAGCTCTCAAACAGTGATGGAAAACACCGAAAGAAAATCGACAAGCTATGAAACAAAAAGTTCAAAGTCATGTTAATTACATAATTATGTAAAGCATTATAATATCTTTACTATCTTTCACAATTTCATCATCATCATCATTGATACGTATGACTAGGTACTAATAGACATAACCATAAGCCTTCCCCAAAGAATGCAACGATGAACGGTCTTGTGCAAACAGCTACCAGTTCTTAATTTTTAAAGCTCTTCTAATTCCTCCATCAGTTCTCGACTTTCTCAATCTTGACACACTCGTATTTTATTGCTTTACTTAGAAAAACTGGCTTCGCTATAAGGGGGCCTATTTCATGATCTTCCAAACAATTATCCAAGTGTCAAGTAGGCTAATTGCCGGTTAGCCTTTCTAACTGTCATTGTCTGTTAGTCACCGCATGGAGCGACAATTTTATTTGGCTTAAAATTTTCCAGGATAAAAAGCCTTTGTGCTATTCCAGATTATTCAAACTATCAGTGTGCCAAAGGAGTTGTTTCATGCAGTATGTAGCCGGGCCCTGGTCTTTTGTAGGGGTCTAGATAATCAAATAATCATTAAAGAAACCGTTTAGCACTGTTTATTTATTTTATTTGGGCTTCTTTCATAATCTGAAGTAAGTTTATCTTTGAAGGAGTGCAACATAATGCAAAACAACATGGCGGGTTTAACAAACAGCTGGGTTATTATGTACTTTTCCAGTTGTAATCTGATTTCTATCAGCAAACTGTCAATAATACGTCAGTTTTCTATTAATACCTACTAAAATCTTTTGTAATCGAATTACATAATAGCATGCGTGAAATACTGAAATGTCATTTTGATATTTTGACACTACAACAAACCAAACAAAACAGCTTAACCAAAACTGTCAAAATCCAGATACGTCACGTGATCATTGCTAATAACTGTCATGGCGGACCTCTAGTGTTCCTATTTTAGAAAACTCAACACAATAAACATTTTTCTACTTAGTTGTTCCTATAAAAATTATGTTACGGTTAGTTAGAAAAAAACCGCACTGTGGCCTTGAGCCACAGAAAATGCCATCAACTTCAAACAACAATCAAATTGTCAGGTTTTGGGCAAACAAAATATGAAAACACAGGGAACTATCGACACGAAGAAAAGTAAATTGCTCACTTTTAAAAATGAATGCTAATGAAGTTTAATATTTGAAGAACTACTAGTAATATAGGTTCTAACGTGTTGTGTTATCTTCGTATAATGTTATTTTCAAATTCTTTTGCAAAACATTGAATATACTTCTGTGCCTACAAAGTTGACCCAACAAATCTACCACAGACAACGGATAGTATACAATCAAAGACGCGTGACGTTACTTCGAACGCAGAATTAGGAAACCAGCAACGAAGAGCTCTTACACTGGCAATACTGTTAGAGCCTTATTCATAAACGTACTTTTAACCTCTGTTATCTAATGTTTTTTAAATATATTATCTTTTTTGTTAATTGACATAAGAATGGCAACGAAAGATAATACTAGCAAGCCGCTAAATTTACAGTTTTTTTATGAACAAGAGCAATACGGCTTAAAAAAAGCATTATTATACTTTTGACCATATTCATAAAATAAACTGTCACTTTAGCGACTCTTCTTCTAGTACTATTGTTTATGGCGTTCGTCAATTTTTTATTTAGATTCTCTTTCCTTGTCATGCTTATGTCAATGAACGAGTGTCGACTATGGAGTCGAATGGTCAAAACAATGACAAATTATGAATTAGCTAACAGAGGTTCATAGCAAGCATAGTGTTATTATGAATAAAGCCTCAACTGTAACAGTATTGCCAGTAAGTAAGAGTAGATCTCAAGACCTCGGCAAGCGAGTGCCTCGCTAAAACGCAAGAAGTGCGGGTTCGATTACCGCTACACGACCTGCAAATACTTGATCCGGGTCTCATGGACATGTACCTGCGATACGTGTGAGGTTTTAGGTATTTACTAAAGTTTAACTAAGTTATAATTTCCAATTAAGTGCTATTATTTTTGGGCCTCAAGCGGGACTTGAACCCACAACCTTCCTCTTGATATGCAGATGAACTACCAGTTGAGCTATTGAGTCATGTCACGCTTGCTCGAAATTATCCTTGGGATGTTTCAGCTCAAAGCGCCGCGCCGCCGATAGCTCAACCTACAGGGGAAACGTTGCAGTTATCCAAGCCTGCTCAATGACTAAAGTTAATTTTGTTCATTGACGAGAGGTGTCGCATTGCTTATTCAAGGTATTTGTTTTTATAGTGTTCACCACCCACCACACTAAGGAAATAGGTACTAGAATATTATAGTGTAAAATATCCCAAAAAAAATCCCCTCAAACGTGCCAAAGTATTTACTGTCCTGTCGCTATTAAGTTCAAAGATATTCCAAAACACAACTTTTTAATTATTTGTTTTAATATACCTACTTACTCATTATGTAGTATTCAACTCTGGTGAAGGCCTACGTCATGGCCTAACAACTTAAAAAAAAGCCGGGACAAGCAGCTTAACGTGCCCACCGAAGCACGGAAGCGTTCTGTTTAAATTGCCACTGGCGGTCACAATTTCAAATAGTGACCACGCGGAACAGTGCAACTTATCCAGCTTAGCACCCACCCACCTAAGTATTATAATTATATTGCTGAAAATGTTAGACAGTCGATGAAAGTCTCTATACACTCAAAGTAATAACGAACAAAACTTAAGTACCTAACCAACCGCCGAAACCATAAGCTTAGTAGCTAAACTGCCGACTTCGCGATTCTTAAGAATCATAGTAGACTTAGTAGAGTCAAAATTGCGTCGTTTTCGTGCTAATTCAGTGCTTAATTTGAATACCAACGCGTATATTGGTAAGCAAAAAGCAGCAAGCTACAGCGAAAATAGCCCCTACGATCAAATAACTGGCTAATCTTCGTAGTAATGGCGAAGAATTCTCGATTGTGTTACGAGTTATCGAGTATCGCCAGTCCACAGATTAAACAACACTCTGTGTTCTCAATGTTTTCCTCCCGCGGTTTATCTCTTCTGCTCTTTGACACCGGCTGACGTATTCGACCTAGAGTCGACCTTACTCCGCCGCTTTAAAGCACCTACTCCGAAAGCCCCGTACCGACCGAATTTCGGACTCATTACCGTCATTCGGAAAATTCGAAGTAAACAGAATTTAGAGAACGAATATCTTCTGTTTATTTTTTTACTACTCTGTTGGAAATTAACTAAAATTCCATTAATGTATTATGTAATTTACTACCTACTGTGAGTTTTTAATTCGTGCGAATTAAAATTTATTTGGTGATAGAGATTCTAGTTAGGTAGAGTAGCGCGGTCTTTGCAAATGTCGAATACGGAAATGTTGATAGAGTCGTGTAGAAATAGTGGATGCTAGTCAAGGCTAGTGTATTTCGGCAGTGTATGCGAAATAGGGGCTCTGGCGGCGGCGCCGATGGTGACGGCGGGGACGGAGCAAGCGGCAGGCGATGGCGGCGGCGGCGGCGGCGGCGAGTACTGACGCAACGCAGCGCGCGACCTCTTTGTCCGGCCCCGAGGACCACGGAATGTCCGCGAGCCGGCCTCGCCTCGCCTGCGCCACCGCCGCGCCGCCGTCGTCCGCGCTCGACTAATTACGAATGTCAAATGTTATCGCACGCAACCGTCCGCCGCGCGCCGTCCGCACTCCGCTGCGCCGCTCTTCATAATAATAAAACCTGATATTTAAAACGGAACGTCCTTCTAACGCCGTGTAGTTGCGCCGACGCCAATCTACGATAATAATAAGCCGACTACCTAGAAAGCGTCTCGCTCAAGCGCTGAAGACTCGAGTATGACTAGACGGTGTCGCGCTACGAAGCGCTACAGCGCTGGCTGTGTGCGTGGCACGGCGCTCACATAAGTACGGCCAGTTCTATGCGCGCCTGTATAGCTATTAAATGTATATAGAATATATAGTAGTAATCGCTCGACGCAGCGGTATTATGTCGGAAATATACCGGCCGGGCCGCGCCTCAAGCCGATTCACCGTTTCGTGATTTAGTTTGTATGGGAAGTTTCATTTTGATTTTTTAAAGGGGTAGAAAGAGTTATTGAATTAGTTCTTTTGCTAAAATATACAGTACAAGGTAAGCCTTCATTGAACCTATAATGGGTTGTCCAAGCTTTAAAATATTATATAAATTGTAATATTTAAAATATTTTTCAAAATACGATAATGTATTTAAAAACATATACAATTATGATATGGACGCAATTTAATGTTTTTAAACGTTTATAAAAAATCCTGTAATCTTTCAAAACAAATTTCTATCTAGGTCATACATAAAAGTTTTATTTAAAATGTCAATCGTATAACACAGAGTCGCTTAACTCAAAAATAGTTTGTGTTATATAGTGTCAAATATCTATATACTTACTACTAAGTTATAAATATAGAAAAAAAAAACCAAAATACTCGTTGATTAGTATTTGTAAGGTCTAACCAGTATTTTCTAAAAACTTTTACATAAAATACTTTATAATGGCCTTATTTTTAGTTCAAATGTTAAAAAAATACACAAATAACATACTTTAGTTCAAAATATCTATATTATAATTAAATAGTTAGGCTTATTTTTTCTTTGTCTTAGATAATAATCAAATATAAATCATAAAAATAATTTGTCAGACAGAACAGTTATCAACAAGAAAGTCCAAATTTTAAAATTTAGAAAGGATTCATCTATTTTGGATGCACTAAGATGAGATTTTCTAACCTTGAATGCGTGCAAGATAAGATAACTTATTACTAAGATAATTATTTATTTGACTTTTACTTTTTTTTACTGACTTTTTAAATCACACTCATTAATTGGCACAGGATCGCGGTAGATGGCACAAACTAAGGGAGGCCTATACCCAGCAGTGGGTGAAGTCAGGCTGTGGATGATGATGATGATAATGAATAATGCAAAAGGTAGTATTTTTTTTTGTTCCCACTTAAATTCATAACGGCTTAACAGAATAAAATGAAACTTAGAATAACGAGTAGAACACAGGCTACATTTTACCCTCACAACTGAGCAAAGCTGCAGGCAGCAGCTATTTATAAAAAATAAAACAAGGCTTAAAAAACATGTTTTGGGCAAACTTTCAGCTTGGCATTACGATCAAACATAATTTTACAAACCAAAAAAGTTCATTTTCTCGTTTTAGAGTTTTTCCAAATTTTACTAAAGAAAAAAATTAAACAAAGAAAACAGTATCGAGCAACCGGCCTGAGGCGCGGCGCGCTCCTCCGTCAGCTATAGCGTGGCCTTATAGATGGTTGTTTGCGCTCACAGAGTGCGGTGAACAGCGCTCACCGGCAGCACGCCTGTGTGCGCGTGTACGTACGAGCCGCACGCGGGTGTGTGCGTGACTGTACAGACACAGGCACACAGAAGATCGGCTGTGTGCGTCTCTCGCCTGTACTGGTGCGTTCCGAAACCGCTCTCTATTCTATCTATGCGAAGGCGTCGTATCGCCATGTATAGCGGGCACGCTCGGGGCGAGGAATTTAGAGGCGGGGGTCGTATCGTTAATTGTTATGAAGTTGATTTCGGTCCTGAAATTCCGAAATAGGTATTTTGAAATAACGCCTCTTTTTGTCATCGCGTATTTGACATTTTGCAAGATGCTCTACCAACCTCTCCTCTCGAGTCTATTCTGATATTCATTAACCTATATCTGTGAGTGGTCGTCTTGAAACGTCATCATCTCGATTCGTGCTCGTCCGGGATGCGCGATAAACATATGTTTTCGTTTATGGCTCTTCGATGGCTGGCGTTTGCACGTTATCAGAGCGGATGATAACAATGCAAATTGCGCCGTTAACTCTTAAAATAGGGTTTGGAATAGAGTGGCAGGTAGTCGCTTTGCCAATAGCGAAACAAGTCCTTGGTAAGCGAATCGAAGTGACCGCAGGGTCCTCGGGTCAGGGTGATGGTGCTATCGTGACCATTCAAATGCTGACTCTTTCAAATTTTTTACTTTTGACCTTTAAAAATACATAAATTGGTATTTATCTATTTTTTGTATATATATGTAAGATACCCACTGCTGGGATTCTTGTTTAATCTTTGTGCGGCCATGATTTAAAGTTAGATAAATATGTAAGTAAGTATAAGATAAAACTTGTAGGTACTTACTTAGACTTAAAGAATTATATAAGTTTTTTACTTACATAGGGGTGTAAGGGGTTCCATACAACACCATTCGGAACTCAAGCCAACCTCACCGGCCCATGGTACACCCTGCCGAACAACAAACGAGGCTCTGGCGCTCTACCCACCAACCCGCACTGGACCAGCGTGGTGGGATAAGGTCCAAACCCCCATTTATGAGAGACACAATTAACAACAGGCCCCAAGTTCCCGGGGGCTCCGGAATTGGGACTGTTGATGACGGAAGACAAGGCCAGCCCGGGGCCAGGGGTGCTAAGAATCACCGGGAGAGATCGTTGGTAGATTGGAGGTTTTTGGCTCGGGATCGAGACGTCTGGAGGGAATGGGGGGAGGCCTTTGCCCAGCAGTGGGACACAAATGGCTGTTAAAATAATAATATAATAAAAGCGTAACCTATCCTAAATTTTTACCCTACAAATTAGAAAGAGCTCAACTTTTGTTTTGTGATTTTTCTGCGCTGGCAACATTTTCTTTATGTTTCCAATACATTTCTTGTTCTACGTCATCTGCCGCCACACGCGGGTACATTGCGTTCAATGTACGGCCGACACCGGCCATCTGGCAGCAGTATGCTTCAAAAAGGTGTCATTCCCCTTCGGTTCGACTTCTATCATTCAAGTCAACACTCCGTGGCCGCAGACGGTGTAACAGTTAGTACGGCTCATGTTCCCGCAGTCAACAAAACAAGCCAAACTATGAATGCGACTCGAAGTTAACTCGAATAAAGTAAAAGTAAAGTTTATATGGAAATGTCTCCTTTAGTTGAGCGTTGAGGACAACGGCAATTACAATAGACTTTACGAAATTCGGACTTTTAGTCCGATTCGAAGTAACTTTACCCAACTCTATGAAAGCTAGATTTTTTTAAATATAACCTACCGGAATGGTATTGTTTGACTTTTGTTCCGAAAAAATACGGCAAACTCAATAAATGAAATAGTCAAGAGTTTCAATCGGGTACGCGGTATTCGCATAGGTTTGAACGAACATTTGTTTTTGACTTTGTTTGGTGTAGGTTTGTTTGCCACTTAATTTGTATAAAAAGGTTTTACTCATTATTTATACCTAACTATCTAAGTAATAAGTCTGAATTGTTATTGAAAACAATTTTGAGCTTGCTACGGGTTTGCTACGAGTATGCTACGAAACTGCTACGATGCAAATTACATAACATTTATTACAGGGATTGAACTTTTTTTTATGTTGTTACCTAACAAGTCAAGCATTTTTCATGCTTACAAGAACCATAGTATAGCTCCTGTCTTGCCTACTAATCGTATTCAAAGTTTACTAACATTGTGGGCGCCGACTACACAGCCTGCAGGGACAAAGTTTTGCGTTTCGCGTTCTTTCGACTTCATTGCGATCTATATAATACAAATGCTTTAATCTCTGCACTGGACATAAGTTATTTATCAAGTTACTCGGTTCATAATACAGTTCTAACGATCGAGTTTTAATACAAGTGAGAACACTTCGAGTTTCATTCGTAACGGTCTTTTGTACATAAACTTGTGCAGAGCAAAACACGCTGATGATAAATTCAACTTTTTAAAAATAACTACGTAGATATGCGTATGGTAGGTAGTGCGGTTTTTTTTAAGTTGTTAGGCCATGATAGAGGCCTTCGGGCGGCCTAGAAACTCTGTCACCAGAGTTGGCCACTGACTCATACAAACGAACGAAGTAGGTACTTAATTAAATAAATAAAATATATTAATTAATATAAATTAATAATATTTAGAGAAACTAAACTGTAATGCCCTTATTCATTTTGAAAACTGTAAATATAGCAGCTTGCTAAGTATTGTCTATCCTTGTCATTCTTATGTCAATGGACAAAGTCAATGATAGATTTGAAATACGTTTATTGTTAAAGTAGTTACTAATTGTTGCAACATTTTTTTTTTTTGTTTTCTAATTCGGTACCTGCTAGAATTGTAGATGTTTCGTTTTAGGGATAAGCAAAATATTACTACAAATCATAATCTATAAAGTATTTTGCTACAACATCCCTTTTATTTCTCCAAAGAAGAATCCTAAAAAAACAGTAGACATTCCAAAACAGCACAGAGCTAAGAATGACATCAGAGTAGAGGCGGCCGGCCGCGCATGGAAGGGGATCCCCGTCATGGACCAATGCGTAGTTAAATGTTGCCACATTAGAAATAATTTTAAAAGTTACTTGTAATCGAATTGTCCACCAGTACTTTTCTTATCTTCTTTCCTAAAAACAAAAATGAATTGCTGTTCTGTAGACTTGCCAGTCTTGCTAAAAATCGACAACGGCTGGGCCGATTTGGCTAATTTTGGTCTTAAAATATTTGTGTGAGTCCAGGGAAGATTCAAGTGGTGAGAAAAATAACGAGAGTGAAACCGCGTGAGTCAGCTAGTTATTTACAATTTTAACTCCGTTACCAGAGTTGCCCACTGACTCATGAACTTACTTCTATCAAATAATTCAGAAAATATACATACCGAATAGTCATAATTACGTAAATACTAACAACAAAATGGAGACGTAGAGACAAGGACGCGATAGAAGTGCCACGTATTAATGACAGCTTAGATCGCTCTTAAAAATGTTTTTAGGGTTTTTTTGAGTATTATGATATAATCTTTAAAATAAAGCAAATTCTGTCTTCATAGTAATATTTAGAATAGGACAAGATGTATTTTTAAACACAAATTATTAAAACTTTTGTCATTAATTAAATATTTACTGTTATTTTAACACAGCGCCATCTAGCCCAAAACTACTACCAACTGCAATGCAGTGCTGTTGTGAACTGAGGATCTACTCTTGCAGACAAATGCGATGAATCGTGACACTTTTCGTGGTTTCCGTGAATGCTCTGAACAAAGTATTCACTGACACAAGTTGAGCTATGATATTGGCCACGATAGTCGTTTATCGCTTTCTAGAGTAGACCCTCTGGAGCTGGGGTCAGTCAAAAATATCAAATTAAAATTGTATCCTAAATTATATTTTATTTGTGCTTGGAACTAAAATAGGTATAAAAATAAAACGGCATAGAGTTAGGCATCAGACAGAGGTGCCACACACTACGAGACTACATCGCATCGGCAGTCATGCTCGGCTGCTTGCGTTTCGCCTAACACCCTATGTAGCTCGATTACAAACCCGCTCGCTCGCCTCTATAGAGCGAAATTGCGAGTTTTAAACACGCCGCGTAGTGGAATTTGAACTCTATTGGTATATATCATGGATTCAAATTTCAAAGACAGCAGTCTTTATTCGCTCAAGGTCGTGTCATGGACTGTCTTTTAAATTTGAACTGTGTTGCTAAAGTTTTGTGGTATGTTATGATTTGACACCTCACTAGTGTAGCTTGGCTTACGGGGCGCCGGCTTAAAACTCGCAATTACCCCACTACTAACACTACTGCTTTTTGGAAACTGTTGTTAGAATTTCTCGAGACGGGTTTAATTCTGTTAAAGTAAGTTCGTATGAGTCAGTGGCCAATTCTGGTGACGGAATTAATAGGCCGCATGAAGGCCTAAGTCTTAGTTTGCTTTTAACTCGTTATAATATCCACAAAACAGTTTTTTCTGCTCTGTGATAATATCAATGTTTCAAAATGACCAAAACTGGTCGTCTTTTTGCACGTCTACCACGAGCACTTTAATCGTCTTTAGTTATGCATTATTACTAGAAATTTATTTTAGTACTTGCCTAATTAATTTGATTGAGATTGCACTAGCTTTATGGGTAGTAAGGCTTATTGCGCTAAACGTCAACGTAACAGAAACGTTTGGTTTAGTAGTACTAATATCGGTTCTGTGGTTTAGGTCTAGCTCGCACTAGTGCGCATGTTTAGCAAACCGCATTCAATTTGAATTTTAATTCAACGACGCTATGTTAGTTTTTTAATGTGTTGACATTATAAGAGCACAGAGTTCTTTGTGATAGAGCTCGTATGAATATATTTTAAGTCTGTTTATTTCACGACTGAGATTCGAACCCACGTCATCCGGATCAGAAGTAGGGCATCCCACTGAGCCAACACGTTATATCTATCAGGGACGGACGGGCAATGATACTCGCTTCATTATTCTGAGAAGAAGTCGAAAAGACAGACGATACCTAGTACCTAACTCTTCCTACTCGTTTTCATATAATATAACCTAGGTACGTAACCTAGGTTTTAAACTGGCGGTCTAGAGATAGTGAAAAGCCTCAGACCCTAAAATCGTGGGTTCAAAACCAGTCACCAATGAGTTTTACAATTCTAAAAATATGTCTGCAATTCTCCGATCGGTTAAGGAAAATATCGTGAGGAAACCGGCGGCATGTCTAAGAATTAAAAAAATCTAAAAACATGTGCCTTATGATCTGCATGTTGGATTGTGACCCGATCAAAGTCAAAAATGAGTTTTATTTAGAGGTTCACTTTTCTCTCACTTTTATACCTTCAATTACTCTCACTCGAGAGTAGACCAGTGTCCCAGCTGTGGGAAAATGGTGATGAAGTTAAGCAGAGAAAAGAAGAAAATAAGTACACAAAGGAAGATAAATGTTAAATTCAACATTCATGATGGACGAATTAATACGACATCGAAAACGAAACAACGGCGTGGCATAAAAAGATTATTATGGTTCAAAGCGCCATCTATTGACGTAACATGCAAACTTTATTTTAGACCAGCTGCTAGTCTAAAACTCTCGTAGCGTAGTAGATGCACGAGCATTAGGTAACGGGTTTGATTCTCATAATACCTATTATTTGGTCGAGTCGTTTAACGTAGACAGTTTGGTTTATTTCTTATTAATGGGAAGAACATTAATATATTATTCATTATGACAAAAATAAAGTTAATAACATAACATAATATTTTTATTATATTGTTGTGTACAATTACACAATTTATTTATTTATGTTAAACAGTCATAAGTGCTTGTGTGGTACTTGTATTATTTATGAATCATATAATGACATTTTTAACTGAGCGCTACCGTGCTTCGGAGGGCACGTTAAGCAGTCGGTCCCTGCTTTTTCAAAGTAACTAGGTCATTACAGAGGCTTCAAGCATACTAACTCAGTGACCAGAGTTGGCCACTGACTCATACGAACTTACTTACTTCGGTGACATTCACTGGAACCTTGCCCAGGACTTCTTCCATGACCCATTCAGCATGTAAATGCGTATGCGCATACGGCTGGTACTACGAGCACAGAACAATGCAAAAGATACTAAAGCAATTTGTTAAATATATTTTTTCTTGTAAATCTAAACATTAATTTACTGATCGTGTATCAAATTAGTTTAGTAAACATAATTATTTACTTATATACTTACTGTACTAAATAAGGTACGTAACGTACCACTTATAATAATATAAGTATGTACATAATACATAATTGTATTTATTACTTACCAAAATTACATAAGGTTTATATTTTATTACATGTAAGTAGATAGGTCCCTATGGATTCATTATGTACTCTCTTTTTTGTATACGTTTTGTATACATCCATACGCATGCGAACGAAGTCACTGGCAAAAGGTAGTTAACTTTAGTTAAACATCTCGTAAACCCTAATCATCATCAGCTATAGATATTACTACCTCATCAACTAATGTAGAGAGTAGACATGTCATGCCACAATACACCAAGCGAGTAAACGATAAAGTTGAAAACAGCTTGACAATACCTAGAACAGCCAGTTCGTCGAAGGAATGATTGTGAACCAAAGCCAAACAGGAAAATCAGTTTTGAAGTAGGTTTTGAACCTACTTTTTATAGGTAGGTTTTAACAAGTTCAGGCGAAGTGCAAACAGTTAGGTACCTAACCATTAAAAACCTCAATACAAGTTTTTCAAGGGATGGCTAAAGATATATAATATTAAATAATAACTTTA
The DNA here is from genome assembly GCA_951394395.1 of Colostygia pectinataria. NCBI lineage: Eukaryota > Metazoa > Arthropoda > Insecta > Lepidoptera > Geometridae > Colostygia > Colostygia pectinataria. The sequence continues at coordinate 6,199,575 of OX596365.1, read as the reverse complement.
TGTAATTTATGAATGGAACGTATAACTATTTTTAAAGTTCGGTGCAAACGTGCGCGGAATCCACAGCGCACTTTTATTTTGAAAAAGACTTCAACGAGTGCGACCCTACGAACTACGGATTCTCCTGACGGGTTTAACCACAGACATGGATTTAGCCATGTCTGTGGGTTTAACGTTTCACACAATTTTCGAATTCAGTTAGGTACCTAGTTTATTGAGTAGGTTCTCACTATTATATTGATTGATCAACAATAATAATGTCATAAGCTTATGTCTTTTACAATTAATAACCTTACTGCAACTTCACTAAAAGTGTTCTACGAGATTATAAAAGTTTCGCCTAGCTAGGCAATAAACCCTAGTGTTACCTACAACAAATACTTTAGCCGTCGGTCGTCGCGTACTCGCGTCGATGATAATGGTTGGTTAGTACAAGAAAATGTTATGGCGGGAAAGGAAAATCTGAAAAACACTGCAAAGTCCTTCGTGAGCTATGTTCGCGTGAAACCAAACCGCTCCGCGAGGTGGCAGCACACAGAACGCTATTCACAGCGTATATTATTTACCAGGGTTATGTACGTATATCGTTATATAAGTGAACAGAAAGCTACGTTCGGTCGTGGCCCGGACGGAGGCGGGGTGGCGGCGCGGAGGGGGGAGGGCACCCACACAGGCGTACGCCCACGCACACAGGGTCGCCGCGCCATGTCCGTGTGTATCGAGCCAGCCGAGCGCGCCAACCGACCCGACTACCGACTCGACGTATTCTTATTATTATGAAAGGAGAAACGCTTTTTGTAGGGCAAGAACTAAATTTGTAGCATTACGGCTGCCGATAATAAAGATCGTAAACGCATTTCAGTCTGAAGTTTGTCTCGCGGCTCAGAGATGTCGCTCGCGAGATCCGACTGCGTTTTGCGCGAATGTAGTTTTTCCGGGTTCCACTTTACATTACGTGACCGTAATGTCGACACAATGTATCCGATGAGTGAAATGTGAACTGCCTTTGTGCTCGTTGTGCCGATGTTGTTTGCATTTTAATCTGAATTTAGGTACTATTGCTTCCTTACATAAAACATGTTGTGGAGCTTCCAATTTCATCCTAACTAAATATAGGAGTGCCAGTAACTTCAGAAAGTACAGTCAACACAAAAAAAAACCATGTAGGAACATAATCGCGTTAAAAAATAACGCTGGTTAGAGTTTACTTCAATAAAGTTATAAAAATTCAAATAGTGATAAAATCTTAAGCCAGTAAAAAAAAATGCTACCGATCACTGACCGTAGTAGAAAAGGTGATGCCCATTCGGTCAGTAACTTGCATGTTTGATTTACTATAAAACATTTCCAACAATACTATGTATACAAATAGGTATGTAATGGTGTACTTACCTATCTATTTATTTATTTAATTTTTATGGAAAACCAACAGCTAAACATAATTATCTTAGAACTAGTAAGTAGTAACTACTATCTCTTACTATTTACTAGAACAGAATCTACTAGAATATGAGTCTTGCTGTAGATTTAATATTCAAAACAATTCAAGTGTCGCTAAACTACCTACCAGTAGCATAACCTAATTGAGGCACTTTTAGTTATCAACTCTGTAAAATTACTACCTACAGCAAATAGCTATTAAAAATGTAGGGAAACGTAAAACTAAATACCTACGTAGTAATTATTTATAAAGCTATATAAAAATGAACAGTTAAATTATTTTTTATAGAATCTAACAAGAAACTTGTACGAACAAAGAGCCGTTTTTACGTTACGCCTTCTGCCACTAGGTGGCGCCAGCCAGTCGGTGCGTCACACATAACTCTACTCGTGTACGTCCACCTTTACGAGAATAGGTTCCCGCCAGAACGTGCCAACACAATGCGCGGGAAACGGCAACTTTCACACATATTTTGAAAGTATTATCTGTGGTATTAGTTCGTAGCACTTCGTAGCGGTTGTATTGTCTGCTACGCCACGCCACATTTTAATGAGCATTTTAGACAGACGTTTACTTTCATTTTTACTTTGATTAATCTTTGTTTTTTTTTTCAGGTTTTTGAAATTATTAGGTTACACGCGAACTACTTTTTACCTAGTTAGTAACTAATTTTAATAATTAATAAATTACAAACTATAGGTACTGTAAACAATTTATCTACTATCCACACCACACCTTGTAATGCCTAAAGGCTTTTCCGATAGACAGAAGATACATAGCTGTAGACACTAAGGTAATCTCGTATACGTGTACGTAGGTTAGGTATACATTATACATATGTATGTACCTACCACTACGCCTGAGATTGCAGTAACTAAATAAGTAAGTTCATATGAGTCAGTGGGCAACCTGCCCACCAGAGTATCACGCCCGGAGGCCTAATAACTTCGAAAAAGCCGGAATGACTGCTTAACGTGCCCTCCGCAGCACGGAAGCTCTCAGTTTAAATTGTCACTGGCGGTCCTATCCGAATAGTGACTAAATATGACCGCCATTTTAATTTAGAAGGTTAATAAAAATACTTTATAATTTGATCAGTTAAACCGGTCCAAGAATAAAAAATTGGAAAGGCGTGTGCCATCCACCAATCCGGATTGGGTCCGCGTGGTGGATTAAATCAATCACTCTCGCTCGAAAGTAGGCCAGTGTCCCAGCTGTGGGAACATTAGAAGGTTATGATAGCTCGCAAAGATCCTGCAAAGCGGCCAAAAAGGTTTCGGCCTCGCCCGTCCCAGGAGTATACCAACAAAGAACAAAGTGTAGCCTGGTGTGCACCAACACATTAGCGGCGGTTACCGTAATCAGCTGCTAAATGGACGACACACACATGGTTGTGTTGTGCGCTATAGTTAACACCTAATCGTAGATACAATATAATTTTATAATGTATAGTAATTACTGCTAGTATTGTTAGAGGTATTAAAAAATATCGATAGAACAAATACTTATAGATCATGAAAACATTTATCCCGTAGCAGTGTTCGGACCTGCAACCATTCGCTTTTCAACCGGACACTCGGCCACTGCGTCATCTCTATGATGAGTGCAGTCTGTTTGACGGCCTTCTAAATGTTCCCAGAGACACTGGCCTACTCTCGAGCAAGAATGATTGGGCCATGAATCATGACTGAAAAGCAACTTTCAGTTCGCCTACTTATCCTCATGTGCCATCCACTAATTCGAAATTTGCGGAAATCCTTATTGTGCCTGTAATTTCACAGGAAACTATACTCTTTGAACCGGAACACAGCAATGCAAGGTTACTGCTTAACTGCTAAAATAAACAAGTATGGTAGTAGTACTTCCCCGGATGAGCTCTATCACAAAGAACTGTACTACACTTGAACTCTGTTAACTAGTTTCGAATACGTATAAAAACTGAACTTAGTAAAGTACGAGAACTTTTTAAAATATATTAGAGAAGTCCTGAACCAATCTTAACTTGAGAATGACGAACAGCAGTTTAGTACCTAACACGTAATTGAACATAGCAAAGCCATAATAATACACTACATATCGTAGAGAACTTAGATCTGAAATTACCGAAAGGAGATGCTTCGACCACCACCTTCCATTCCTGAAATTAAATACCAGACTGCCTTAAAGAGTTCTCTACCATATGAAGAAAAAAATAAACCCATTAGAATCTATTTGCTGTCCATTTGTCCGTCGTTCTGCCAAGACACAGATAAAAGAAACAATCTGAGGCCAGTATTCAAGAACCATACAAGTATGGTTCTCGCACTCTCAAACTCAAGAGTTTAAGTGTGAATTGGGAATTCGTGAATCAAGCATCGATATTTCTTCATAGAAAAATTATGTCTAATCGATGCTGAGTCACGATTCACACTTTATATGTATGTTTCTTGAATACAGACCTAAAATTGTGAAATTTCCACTATTTAACCCATAATGAAGTTTAATAGGAAAAAGTAGCTGAAAATGGCGATTTTAAGTAATTTACAAAGTGGTGATTTTTGCGGTCAATATTATATCTGACATGCAGCACGAAACCCGCAGGGCGCGTGTCACGCTCACACTTGTCTGTTTGACTCTAATCCCATTTACTTGCCTATTAGCCACACTATTAGCTAAATCAGAACACACAGAAACTTGATAAGTTTCTTTGGGTACCTACTTAGCATCAGGGCATTTATTTCTGCCGCCAAGCTGTTACCTAATGCTTGCATTGCTGAGTTCTGGTTCGAAGGGTATGGTTACCGGTGAAATTACCTGGTACCAAGGTACCTGACGCAAGCGAAGTCGCAGGGGGCAAATAGTCTCTAATAAATCAGCCAAGAAATTAACTTTTTAAGTCATAACCAGCTAGTAGTACTAACCTAATAGATTAATACAGATGATTGTCATGCCCCAGCTAAACAGACATTAGCATATCCCAAACACGATTCTACCAATTATATCCAGGCAGATACACTAATATTGGATACCTACTAGCGGAAAACCCGTGACTTTGTCCGTGCTGACTTTCGCAAACTTCTTACTTACTTTCATAGTGCACCCCTACACATTATAAAAGGACACAAATTTTTTTTTTTTGGTTTTTGACTTACAGTTTTGTTAGTATTGCTGCTCCATGACGCCGGCGCCGTAGAGGTGGCTAAACCGATTTCAATTAAATTTGCAGTCAACGATGTCCGTGTAAGTCTTATATTTATAAGCTCTACTCAAGCGATGCCACGAACAGAAGGCTAGTTCAATATTAAGCGGGATCCGGAAAATCGTTCACCTATTTCGAGATAGCACCGCCATTTTGTATTTCAGTTAATCAATAAATTAATTTATTATACCAGCACGTGAACGTACACGAGAAACAGAATTTATTAAAATTAGCGGCTAATTTTATATCAATTTCGCTGGCGGCCGACTGACCATCACGAGGTGGATAATGTGCACTGGAAAACTCGATTTCATACGAACGGCTTTATGGTAAGGTGTCCCAAAACATGTATGTTTGTGCGAAACGAATGATTTATGAAACTGAGCCACTTTTTATGAAAAATACCTACTAAGCACTAAGTACTTAGAATGTCAAAATGTTTTCGACATAGATTTTTAGTAAGTGATTTTTAAATCAGTTGTTTCAGTCTTTCACAACTCTGTATACAGGGTAATTTATTATTAAAAAAATACATGTAGATATCTTTTTTTTTTTTTTTTTTTTTCTTAAAAATCTCGAGTACCTTACCTACCTAAATTCCTGTATGTAACGCTTTCGTCTGGTAGTGATTTGGTACGTTTATAACTTTAGATGGCTCAACTGTTTCATATACTTATTTAATTTTTCAATATTAATTATGTACTTGCATAAATTTATTTTGGTTCTATAAAAACTGTCTTTGTAATTAAATTGCAAACCAAATAACTCAGTCGTCACCATGCGTGCAGGACTTGGACGCAGAGCGCGAAAGGAAGAACGATAACTGAGAAAGTAGCAGAAATTTGTAGCATATGGGCGTATTTTAAAATCCGAGCATAGCGGAATTAGGGTTAGCCCAACGAAAAGAAGACGCGGGCTTCGAAGAAGTTCCATCTAAATAACTCACGACAATGCTTTCTCGACTATGGATACTAGCGTAAGTAATGTAAGGTATGTCGCAGATTTACTTTCAATATTTTTTCTAAGTTTATTATGCATTTGAACACAGAACAAGGAGCTTTGCTATCGCACAGTAGCAATACCGCGCAAACCTCCGCTATCTTAGCTTTTTCTAATTAGTTAATTAAACAAAACACACTCAAAATAAATGCATCTGACTTTCATTTACCATTAAAAGTATTCAATTTTCGCTTTAGAGCGTGCGCCAGCTTCATAGAAACTCACATTGCGAAGTGGCTGAAAACGTCGTCCTAATTAAAAACATGAGTGCTAAAAGAATATCCAACAGGTATTTTTGTAGCGGTTGTGAATGCAAACTTTCGTCACTGCTTGTTTACTATTTACCTTATGCAATTGCATCATCATGACAGCCTTCTAAGGTTCCTACTGCTGGGACACTGGCCTATTCTCGAATAAGAGTGATTGGGTCTTAAACCACCACGCGAACCCAATGCGGATTGGTGGATGGCAGTTCTTTTTAATTTTTTAGTTCTTGGAAATGCCGGTTTCTACGCTTTCATGTTTTCCTTTACCTCTGTACTGGCAATGCGCACATATTTTTTTCGAATAGAAAAATCCATTTGTGCACGACTTTGAACCAACGACGTTAGCTACTACTAGACCACCATAGATGATAAATCAATCTACATAAGTGTCATCCTAGGATATCGTCTTCTGAGTCGCTCGCATCTCTCACTCTACCCTCATCTTTATAAACGGGTGGTTTTAGGAATATAGATGGAATGAAAAAGACTACTTTTGATCGAAACGCGCAGTTAGAACAACTAACTACATAGTTCCATCATCTAAAATCGAGATTCACCTAAAATCTAAACTCAACTAACTAACAATAAGGAGTACCTATAGAGTTCTTTGTGATAGAGCTCCCCAGGGGAAGAACACCACCATACTTATTTCCACCGCCAAGCAGTAATTGTCGCATTGCTGTGTTCCGACACAGAACAGATATTAGCATTGCGGTTCTGATTTGAAAGGTTTTTTGGAGGTTTCCGGTGAAATTACAGGCACATTAGACTTTCGCTCTACTTCTCAGGGACGCACGCAACACGCGAGTGATAGGTACCTCTCGTATTGCAAGCGTCTATAGGTCTATAACACAGCTCATCATCACAGCATCAGGTGGGCCGTATGCTTCGATTTCCGCCTCGGATCAAATGTTTGTACGATCTACAAATATTTGTTCCGGGTGTTCTATGTATTTTCTATACATAATAAAAAATATCTATCTATGTATTGTATAGTATTAAGTATATATCAGTCATCTAGTACCCATAATACTGCTCTGTTTAACAGCAGCTTACCTTGGGGCTAGATGATGCTGTGTGGATTGTCCAGCATTAATATTCATTATTATTTATCTGGAGTAAATGTTAAGAAGGTTAAATTATAAATCTATATATTTCTTTATTTCAGTACATTTGACGCGAGTAGATGACGTCACGTGATTACCCTTACCGATCTGTATGCAGATATTTCTGAAAACCTCCGCCATGGCCAATGCGTCATCTCTATGAGAGACGGATCAAGATCCTGGTCATGTAAGGTAGTAGGTATAAACTTATTTGTTAGTCATACCGGGCTAAGGTATACGAAATGCCAAGTCTCGCTACGATTTGCGATCTTTGTTAGTGAAATTGCCTTCTGTTCTGTAAAAGGTCAAGTCTGGTGTTTTTTTTTTTTTTTTTTATACAACTGAAGTGGCAACCAAGCATACGGCCCACAAGATGGTAAGTGGTTACCGCAGCCTATGGACGCTTGCAATACCAGAGGTATCACTCGCGGGTTGTTATTAGGTGTTATTTGGTGGTAGTTATTTGGTGATAGAGTTATTAGGCCACCCGAAAGCCTCCGTCATAGCCTAACAGCTTTTGAAACATCCAGGACCGTCAAAATCACGGACTCTAAGTTTTGAAATTGATACTGGCGGTCACCTATCGAAACGGTGAACAACTTAGCAACTATCCAGAAATACAATTGCCTAGCTCTCGTATTTGGTTGTATACTCTTATTGGATGATGCTATTATCTTCCCCACCACATTTTTCTATCAAAATTTTAAAAAATCTGAAATTATAAACTAATAAAAGGTGATAATATATATATTTTTTTATACAACTGAAGTGGCAACCAAGCGTACGGCCCACAAGATGGTAAGTGGTTACTGCAGCCTATGGACGCTTGCAATACCAAAGGTATCACTCGCGGGTTGCCACCTTGAGGCTAAGATCAAAAGCCTCATGTGCCAGTAATTTCACCGGAAACCATACCCTTCACACCGGAACACAGCAATGCGAGCATTACTGCTTGGTGGCAGGAATAGGTATGGTGGTTTTCCCCGGACGAGCTCTATCACAGAGAACTCTACTACTCTTAAATCTTAATTAAAATTCATACTTATTTGGTTTCCGGTCTGTTCCGATCTGACTTAGTGGATGAAACGTTTCTAGACCCAAAGGCCTCCATCATTGCCTAACGATTGAAGAGGATGTAGTCACCTATGACAGCTTTCTAATGTTTCCAATGTTGGGACACATTGGTTCTTGGACATGCCGATTTCCTCACGATGTTTACCGTCACCGTAATTTATCGAACAAGAAATAGACCGGGTTCGAACCTACTACCTTGGTATCGGATGGCGGGGTCACTACCACTAGACCACCAGTACTCTCAGACCTAGTGGATGAAAAGTTTCTAGGTTTCTAGGCCCAAAGGCCTCCATCATTGCCTAGCGATTGAAGGGGATATTGCATTAGTAAGGCAAGCTAAAAATAAGGCTTATTCCTGTATCACTTATTATTGAGGTTCAGCTCGTCGGCGGAAGTGCCGGCCGCCGGCCGCCGGAAGCCGCCTCCGGCAAAGGTCACGCTGAGATAATGCTGACAAATTAATGGTTTACTATCGAGATAGAGTCTATTATGTAGGTGACAAATGTAGATTGAATTGAAATTGATTTTGATATTCTGAACGAGTAAGTCATCATGACAGCCTTCTAATGTTCCCACTACTGGAACACTAATGGCCTACTCTCGAGCGTGAGTGATCGAGTCTTATTCACCACGCGGACCCTATGCGGATTGCTAGATGGCACAATGCCATTCGAATTTTCAATTCTTATGGACGTGTTGATTGCTGGTTTGCTCACGATATTTTCTTTTACCGTATGAGAGCACTGGCATTACACACATATTTTTGTTATATAGAAATCTTTGAAAAAATGGCGACCACTACCATAAGATCGAAAGGCGGGATCACTATCACTAGTCCTATAGCCCAGACCTTCCGATCCTGAGGTCGTGAGTTAATTTTTTTTTTATACCACTAAAGTGACAACCAAGCGTACGGCCCACTTGATGGTCAGCGGTTACCGTAGCCTATGTACGCATGCAACATCATAGATATCACTTGCGTGGTACCACCCTGAGACGTTAGATGGAAAGTCTCATGTACCTGTAATTTCACCGGAAAACATACTCTTCGAACCGGAACACAGCAATGCGAGCATTACTGCTTGGCGGCAGAAATAGGTATGGTGGTAGTCCTTCCCGCAGCTCTATCACAAAGAACTCTCTTAATTATATTTTAGTTCATAACATGTCAAAAACAAAATAAAGTTTTCTCTATCTCTACAAAATCCTTGACCAATCTCGTGCATTATACCGGCAACTACATTTTTCCCGCCTTACCTCCATTATTTATCTCGTCCGGGAACGAGCGTTCAGAATCTAATAACTTTGTCTATGACAATATTCCGGAGTGAGACCAAAATAGATAGGCTGGAGTCGGGCCGACTTGTTCTTTGTATCAGCCCCTAAATAGAGTGCGTAATAGGAAGGGGAGGCCAGGACCCTCTTCGCGCATGCGCGCTCGCCGCGCTTCTATCGGTTTTATTACAACGGTTTTGTTGTTTTCTCACGTTAAATTTATTAAATTCCTGCTTAATTATTTATTAGTTTCAGGTATTCCATCACTTAACTGGTCATGTTTATTTAACTCCTGATGGTAAGTAAAGCTCCAACGACATGAAAGTTTCGCAATATTTAGCTCCACCTTAGAGGCATAAAATAAAATACGACTCGAAAAACATTCCAGATATTTTTGCGATAATAACTCTACAAAGTATTTTTTCTGTGGCCAAGTATTTAGAACGTAGACCTTTTTTTGTACCACTGGTAACCAAGCGTATGGCCTACTTGATAGTAAGCGGTTACCGTAGCCTATTTACGCTTGCAACATCAGATATATGATCACTGGCGCGTTCCCACCCTGAGACGTATTTAGATCTAGTCTAGTAGGCAGAAATAGTATTTCTGCAAATAGATATGGTGGTAGTTATTCCCTGGACGAGCTCTATCACGCAGAACTAACTAAGGTACTCTTTGAAAGTTATTCTCATTTGTTTTAAAGTTGAATATAATTGAACTGGGATGAATCTGGCAGAGTTGTTTACGAAGGGTGCCTGCTAGTGTCACCCGCTCGGCAGATGTGCGGCACGTGGCAGAACGCGACTACTCGCTCCTGTAGCAGTTATTATTTAGTCTGTGGAGCCGTTCACAATGGAACCCAATCCCAATCAAACATGGCGTCGCATTCGGCGGGGAGTTTGTGCTCTTTTCACTTGCGACTTTATGCGATAGTACCCACATCGATCTGTTGTTATTTTTAAAATAATCAACGGTATTGGCAACGTAAGCCATTCTCGATGAAGCGTACATGGGTCAAATATCTACTAAGCCTATGATGGGCTAATGCTGGTTGCATATTGGTGGTGGTGAAATGCTGGCTGGTTTTCTGAAAGCCTATTTTCTTTTACTGTATGATACTTTCTAAAAACTTTACCTGGAGATGTGAACCAAATAGTTACCCAGACAAAACGGAACGGAACACCCAGAACAAATACTTAAAGCCATCGCAGAGGCCTTTGGCGGCCTAAAAACTCCGTCACCAGAGTTAGCCACTGACTCATACGAACTAACTAAGTAACTAACTAACATTGTCCCACAGCGGGAAGTGAAACCGCACCTCACGGGCTTAATTCACTCGCCGTGCCAATTAGGTAGTTGTCAAAGTCGAGTCTCGAGTCTAACTGCAGCAATGCTTTTTAAATCTTAGACAAACGTACAGCAATACATTATTATTTAAAAGAGATGTGAATATTTTTTCACCGTATAAACCTTCCCTAGAACAAACATTTCAAGATCAAAAAATTAATTGTTGTGCGTTAGTCTCGCTAAAACTCAAGAACGGCTGGACCGATTTGGCAATGATCTAGAAATGTTTGTAGAAGTCCAGGGAAGGTTTAAACGGAACAGTTAGTTTATTATAAAAAATTGCAAATACTTAGCTGTTATTATTTAAAAATATGACACTGCTAAAAAACAAATTACACACTGTTTTTTAGTCGGTCCTAGAACATGTTTATCTACTATTAGGTGTATGGTCTCGGAAATTCTGGCTCATATTGTCAAATTCGAAACCGGGAATTCTTAGGTATTCTTTCGGTATTTTCGGGACACTTAAAAACAAATATAAAATATTTTTATTCCAAAAGTTTTTACTATAAGGTGTTATGCGTCGGTCGTAGGGATTGCAGGTTAATTAATATGAGAAATTATGCACGATTTAAGTAAAAATATTATCTAACGACTAGCGGCTCGTCCTGGCTTCGCACGGGTGGACATAAAATATAGCCTATGTTACACAGGGATAATGTAACATTTCTAATGGTGAAAAATTTTGGAAATAGGACCAAAAGTTTTTGAGTTTATTCGTTACACACAAAAATACAAATCTTTCCTCACTAAAGTATTAGTACCTAAAGATATAAGTTGATTATTATATTAGTACCTATAGATGTATTCCATGGATACAAACATACATGTATTCTACTTTAGTTACTTGGTAGGAAAAAATGTGCAAAATGTTTTATTGTTTATCAAAACAACAAATATCTAATTTAGAAAATAGCGTAGGCAAGTTTCTTGACATAAACACGAAATTTCGAAGTTCGCTTCTGAGTTTGCAGAGAAAGGAGAGTCCAAGTTGTAAATCCTTGAATTTAAAGAACTTTCGCAACTGGGATGGATTTGGTTTTGAAGCACATTTAATTAGACGTTCAAATCTCAAGTCCGTCCCTTATTACCTTTAGAAAATACGGATAATTTAACGAGTTTACTAACTTGATATTATCAGAAAACATTAGTTTCTTTGTTTACTACAAATATAATATTCATACAAAAATGTATTATTGTATACAATGCATTACAATATATTTTTATTGTTTTTTATGAACACTTATATCAATATAAATTTTTAAGAGTCCCTAGCACAATTTGAAAATTAACAGAGTTTAAAAAACAACACAGTGTGGATTGTTTGTGAATATGGCTACCATAATACCATACATTCTATGTTTGGGTGACCCCGAGGTCAACGTACCTGCTTAGTGATGACTCTACTACTCAGTAATATCCAGTGTCCGCGCACATCAGTCTACGAGGACCTTATTTTCTATCATCATCATTATTTCGATTAAAGAATCGAATTCGTTCCTTAGCATCATTGTGAACTATAATATGCTCTGTATAGTTTTGCTCGGCAACAATAAAATTTGTATAACTATTAATAAGTAACACGTAACACGTAAGCCTCGTTTTTTTCATAAGTTAATGAGGAGTTTTCGTCTTAAGTTATTAAAAAAAAAAGCTGTCTATTTAGATGGCGGTAGCTCAACTAGCGAGCCCAAGATAATGTAAGCAATACGTTTGGCGAGCTATGGTGAATGTGTAGGGAATTCAACATTGGTTGCTCCTGCTGTCACTGTCTGTCATACCTCTGGCTGGTGTCAAAGTCATAGTACGTACTACGTAGTACATTAACTTTAGTCGTACTGGAGTTAAATTATTTTGCATCAAGCAGGACATGAACCCACAACCTTCCGTTTGACACGAGATGAATAAAAAACGGAGTTACCAACTTTTTTCTTGTTTTGATAACCTTTCCCAGTATGGCAGTAGGGCAGATAGCGCCATCTGTCAAAGCAATCGGAACTACTTTTTTTAAAATCTCGAATCGAAAAGCTCTTACTTAGAGGGGATTTTGGGATTTTCCTTGTGTCAAAATCCCCCTCAGTTCGAATTTCAAGCTCACAAGAAGATTTTGACGCTAAAATAAAAATTACAAAACCCCTCTAAAGGGGACTGACATCTAACCCATCACATATCATTTGGAAAAATTGAGCGCTAGTTTTAATTTTAACCATTGATTGGTTGCGGTGTCTGTCTATCAAAAAACCGAGCTTATAGTTATTTACCTACATACTATAGACATCCTGATCAAAAATAGCTTTTGACAGCTTCCGTGATCAAAAATACGGAGCATCAAGCGGAGCGTATTCTCAATGTCTTTGCCGTTGCTATAGAGCCTACTTTCTTTCTTGCGTTATCGTTACTCTATGTACAGCATTATTTAATTATTATTCATTTATTAATCCACTTTTGCAATTCTATGGAGTTTCGTAAATATTAGTTCATTCTAGTCAGTGATTCTAGTTACCTAAGTAGGTAGGTACCTAATATTAATACTTGCAAGTTTAAGGTTGAAATACTACGTGGAAACCTAGTTCAATAGAGGTCCTCCATTGAACTAGCATGGTGACAAAAGCAATCAAAAACCAAAATTATTCTCTAGTCTCACGCATACCTACCTTATCAGAAAAACCAACACTCGACCCTGAGCCAAGAGCCTTGACTCTGCCACTTCAATATCCAGATTTCGCATACTCCTATATTATGCTAATTTTCTTCAGTCATTACCTACAATAGTGATACCTATTTAAACAAATGCAAAGTAGGTATTCGACATTTATACCGCTGAGTCGCTCTACCACGGCCGCGCCGTCATTACGCCGATGGTCAACCGGTTTGTGATCGCATCAGAAAAACAGCTACCTCTGCACCACGAGAGCCAGTTCACCAGCGATATGGAACGACAGCTGGCATAGTCAGTATTGAGAAAGATGATAGGGCTCTACCGCTAGGTTTTCTTGGTACGGGGGTGGCCGATATGCGCGATGGTAAAGCGCCACAATTTCGGTGTCAAAATTTTATATAACGCAGCAAATAAAAGTGATGTCGCGGTGAAATCGGTCGATGCACTGACTGACTGAACAGTGCGTACGAAGCTGCAGATGCATTTGCTAAATAAGAGTTACTATTAATTACATAACAGACTTTGGAAATAAAAGATTTGTCTTTAATTTAGAAGCAACCCAACTTTTTAAACCAGCTAGGCTAGCTTACCCTACGCACTGAAGACAACATAAAATATATTTATTTCTATAAACATAACTAAACTTTGGTAAAAAAAATATTTGGGAGATAATCAAGAGATAATGCAAATATTTGTCGTGGTGCGAGAGTCGAACCCGCAACCTAAAGATTTGGTTATCAAAAACTACTAGTACTGACTGACTACTGATACATAATGTATAAGTAGCTGGTGTTGTACCAAGCCATATAGTAATAGTACCACATAAAAAATATACAAATAAGTATTGGAAGATCATGTTAACACTTGTCCCGCAGCGGGAATCGAACCCGCAACTTCTCGGGCACAGGATACCTGTCCTATTATTATAAAAAATCCATCATTGTTTTTTTTTTTTTTTCTTATAATATTATCAAAACGCTACTCGTCTAGATTTCCAACAATGATACTTAACTAATAACTGAGCAGTTAAACTTTATCGATTTAAGGTACTCGAGATTTTTTCGGCAGTCGTTTTTTTACACGCTGTATAAGCTTCCTTTTTATCTAGGTACCACGCAAGTGAAGCTGCGGGCAAGAGCTATAATCTATACATATTTTTAAGCTAGTTTTATATAGGTACTTTAGTAGGTACATAGGCTATGCCTATTTTTGACTAAATTATAGGTAAATACATAGTGCGTGTCTATATATAATTATGTAAGTACTACTATAGTATTATATCACCCACATAAGTATTTATTTATAGCACCTAAACTTACTGCCTTCTGCCCACGAATAAACTCATCCACCCACTTTGAAGTTCAACATGCCACTGAAGAAATGTTTTTGTCTAAAGCTTAATTAATGCTGATGATTATAATAGTAATGATGATGATGCTAATAGTATGATGATGATGAAAATTTACAATATAAGTAATTATGTAAATATATTTTTTTTAATTATGGACATTCACACAGCGCCATCTAGCCCCAAACTACGGGAACTATGGGAACCAGATAACTGATAGAATTTTTATTTTTATGAAGGTAGGTATTATTTCTTTTTGTCAATGCATTCATAAAAGTAGTACCGGTGGTCTAGTGGTAGTGACCCCGCCTTCCGATCCTAAGGTCGTGGGTTCAAACCCGGTCGTGCACCGATGGATTTTTATGTTCGAAAAATTTATGTGCGCAATGCCAGTGCTCTCATACGGTGAAGGAAAACATCGTAAGGAAACCGGCATGTCCAAGAACTAATAAATCGAAAGACATGTACCATCCACCAATCCGCAATGGGTCCGCGTGGTGGATTAAGACCCAGTCACTCTCGCCTGAGAGTAGGCCAGTGTCCCAGCAGTGGGAACTTTAGAAGGCTGTCATGATGATGATTCTTAAAAGTAATAAGAATAAAAACACCCAGACTCGGAACAAATACTTGCAGATCATGCAAACATTTGTCAAAATGAGTTTTCACGTGGAGTGGTCAATTTTGGGCCGCTTCTCTGTATGTTAGTTTGTCGTATGCCGCACTGCGTTGCGCATCGCATCCTTACTCAGATTAATTGGCTCTGCCTGCCCTAAGACTGTGCTTATGATGACAATGGTTATGCCGGCAGAGGCCGTAACCGGAATAGCTTTAGTGCGTAAAATGAACTACAAAAATCCCATCTCAAAAGCATTACTGATACGGCCTTTGCCGCCCATAGACTGCTTGTCTGTTTTTGATTTACCCTAACAATGGTGAAAAATTATACGGTGAAACATAACTAGCCAGTTACGTTAATCAGTTACGTTTGACGTTTGCCCCATTAATGAGGAAAATCAATGGTGCAAACGTAACCACGGGGACCCGGCAACAGACGCCACAAATTAAAAGAAGAAGAAGAAGTAACCACGGGGATTTGACGCATGCGACATCACAAGCGTCAAACGCGAAGCTTCAAGAAAAGAGACGGAAATAAAATCAGGTCAAATGATCGAAAATTAGAAAGCTGCGTGGGAATAGGCGGAACCCGCCGCGGCCGCCGAATTACTAGAAGAGGAGAAAGGTGGCCGCCGTATTTTGAAGAAATGCTGTGTCTAACATGCTTAGAATGTTTATGTTTATTAATTTTTTTTTGTCAGCAAGTGACAAGACAATCAAGGTGCACCACGCCTGACTATTACAGATGCAGTGCCACCCAAAGCTTAAAGTTGTTAAGCTTTTCGTGGCACTGCACTGTGCTTATCACCCCATTGTTGTTAAGTCTGTTTCTCCCAGTAATTTCACTATAGTGCCACACAGTAATGCTTACCTACACACTCACTACTGCTTGAGGTAGAATATCTGACACTGCAGTGATACCCACCAAGACGGACTCTTCAGCAAGAGTATCAGATATTCTACTACCACCAGGTAAAAGGTTATGTTTAATTTTCTTGTTCGTAAAAAAAAATGTAATTTTAGAGGAATTCAATCGTTTTCTACTGTTGATCGACGATCCAGCTGCGGTTTTTCATACAACTGAATCCAACGATCGATCGAGTTTTGTTTAAATTGTCATCACTTTCTTATAATAGATTTTTGGGTAGGTAATCAATCGATAGAGTTGGATTTAAATAGCACATTACACTTTATTTATTAGTTTATTAATCGGTCTTTTGAAACATGCTCGCACATGCCAAAACGATCGACTACCTACTTGTTCTGGTCGCTACCCTACCAGTTCCTCCAGTTCCAGTGTACCGCATTTAAGAACATGGCTGCTTACTTTTGATAACATGATTTTGACGTCTCTACTTTTTCATAATATACAGTGCATTCGAACCCACACTAGGGATCCCTTGTATCGTGGGTGTCATTATACGAGTGCCAGCACAGTTCCCAGACCAGGAACAAATATTTGCAAATCATGCAAAACAATTTTTCTTAACCAAAAGTAATATTGAAATTGTCATTTGTTTTATTATTTCAATTTGGCAATCGATCGCACACAAAGTGCCATAATCCTCTTTAGGTTTTAACTTGCATCTTTAAAGGGGCCCTCACCAGACGTTGGTAAGGTATGTCCTTATGGAGGGGTGTGTGTGTGTGTAGCCACCAATCTTGATTAAGCATGCGGTGAAACACATTAATTTCAATTAAACACGATCCATATGATTTAAAAAAAAATGGGCTAAAAGTTTAGCGTATTCGCCCCTATAAGCCTAGCTTTTTCAGAATAAGATAACTATTTCTTTTTCCTCACAGTTATAGCAATTAAATATGCAAAAATAAACCCAACAAAACCCACTTTACCTTGAACTTTTATCCCACAATCTCTTAATTCCATACCTACCATACCATACCAGACGGCAATATTCTTGAAATTTCAGCGTGCATTTAGCGAGTAAGTGATCCAGAGGGTCTACTCATCAAAGCGTCAAACGATAATCGTGACAAATATCGTAGTTCAACTTATATCGGTGACATCGTAAGTTTAGAGCATTTCGAGACCTAAGCTGAACCACGAACACTATCGCGATGTATCGCTTTTGTCCACAAGAGTAGACCCTTAGGGTACAACATCTCTGCAAGGGTGTGCAAGGGCGCAGGGGCAGTGGGCGTAGGGTCGCGCTGAGGGTATAGGGGCACGCACCGCTCGCCTCTGGAATATCCAAGAGCGTACCGCCAAGGGTATAGGGGTGCGGCGCATTTTGTACCACATCTGCGAAAACTGCGAGCACGCTCCGATAGATGCGAGCTAAGTTTTACTCACTTGGAATCACAACCAGTAACAAACATCGTGATTCGTAGATTTCGTCATGATGTATATAAATATTTACTGCACACATACTTACTATAGTAGTATTTAGATTTTATAGTGTTGGAGCAAGTTGGAGCATAGCAGTTACTTAAAATAAAATGTCTTTACTATGATAAAAGTATTCAATCAAACTATTTTGTTTTTATGTCAAAATTCAAAAATTCAAAATTCGTTTATTTGTTTCAATGTGGTACCATACCATACATTGCAGTTCTTATACAGAAAAAAGTGGCTCACACTCCCCATAATCTGGGATACAAATATTATATTTATTTACCTACTTACATCAAGAGTCTAAAACAGTATTATTTTTTAACCTAACTACATTGTACATTGTATAATTTCTAATCATTAATTATTAGGTACATGATCTAAATAAAATGTCAAATGAATTCATTATTAAATGTTTTTTTTTTTTTATTATTATGAATACATTTTAAAATAATGTACTCAATATTATTACAATCTAGCCTTACGTTTAGGCTAATGAGTAATTTTAAATTGACCTAGTCTTATAAAATAAATTAGTTGCTAAGAATTGTGTCCATTGGCACTTTTCTTACTGTCTCTATTTATTAAGGGGAAGCACTTTGTTCATGTGTTCACTATAATATGTTTTACACTTTGTATTAGAGTCACTATTGATTTTACACTACTAGCTCAAAAGGTTTAGTCCTTTTGAGCCTTCTCACTATATCCGTGTTGTCGAGGAACTGGATTGCCTCGACGTTTACATGATGGTGAAGTCTATGCTCGTGAGCTTCTGCATATTTTTTTATTACGTTGTCTACGAAGTCTATGTTAAGGTCCCGGTGCAGATCTTCGTTTCTTATGTACCAAGGAGCATTTACGATATCTCTTAGTACCTTGTTTTGAAATCGCTGTATGATGAGAACGTTGCTTTTTTTGGTACAGCCCCACAGCTGAATACCATATGTACATACTGGCATTAGAACTTGTTTGTATATTATAATTTTGTTATATACTGATAGGGCAGCTTGTCTTCCAAGCAGCCAGTACAGCTGCTTGTATCGCAGCTCTAACTCGGGTTTTTTCTTTTTGACGTGTGCTTTCCAGCGTAGCTTTGCGTCGAGCGTCATGCCTAGGTACTTTGCCGTATTTTCATATGGTATGGGCTTATGATTTATATATACCGGGTGGTACTATGGTTTTTTATTTGTAAAGTTTATGTGAATCGATTTTGATTCGTTAAGCTTTATTCTCCATTTCACTGTCCAGTCTTGGATTTCATTAATAGCCAATTGAACCTTTTCTGCCGCTTCTGCAAATGTGCTTCCAACAGCCATTATAGCCGTGTCGTCAGCAAAGGTTGCAATGGTATTATTTTCTAATTTAGGGATATCACTGGTGTATAAGAGGTATAGGACCGGGCCTAGTACGCTTCCTTGTGGTACCCCAGCTTTTATTTCTTTTAACTCAGAATATGCATCTTCTTGCCTGATTCTAAAAGCTCTATCTGATATGTATGATGTTAGAATATCTGCGTATGACTTGGGTAGCATTTTTCTTAGCTTTAGCATGAGGCCTTCATGCCATACTTTATCAAACGCTTGTGCTACATCTAAAAATATAGTAGAACACACTTTCTTGTCTTCTAATGTTTTCTCAATAATATTAGAAATCCTGTGTACCTGATCTATTGTTGAATGTTTTTCTTTAAATCCAAACTGGTGTTCTGGAATAAGGTTGTTGGCTTCTATTATAGGCTTTAGTCTTTTTAGTAGTAATTTTTCAAACAATTTTGACATGATTGGCAGCAGGGAAATAGGTCTGTATGATGTTACGTCATGAGGTGGTTTCCCTGGTTTTGCTATCATTATTATCTCAGCTACTTTCCATAGATCTGGTACATATTTCAACCTTAGTGCAGCGTTGATAATGTTTGTTAGTTTGACTAAGGCCTTTCTTGGTAGATTATTTAGTATTTCACCGGAAATAAGGTCAAACCCTGGTGATATTTTTGGATTTATGTTTTTGTGGATTTCAGTAAAAACTTCTTTCGGTGAGACAGGTGGTATGTACTTCTTTTCACTTGAACTATAACAATAATTTGGAAGTTCTTGATTTGTTGGGCCTTCGTTGGGTTTGAAGGTGTTTTCTATATGCTCCGCAAACTTTTTAGCTTTTTGTTCATTGCTGACGGCCCATTTCCCGTTGTCCTCTTTTAGTGGAGGAATCTGAGTCATCGGCCGTTTCAGGTTTTTAGTAGCTTTCCAAAGAGAGTAGTTTGTATTGCGACTGTTGGTAAGCTTTTGAAGGTACGAGTTAGTTGAGTTATCGACGAAAGATTGAATTTGTCTCTTCAGCTTTTTTGTAAGGTTATTCAACTTTTTTTTATCTTGAGGAGATCGGGATTGATGCCATATATTTCTTTGTTTTCTTGTTTCTGCTATCAATTGCGTTATTTCTTTAGGGTAATTAATTCTTGATGGTCTTTTTTTGGCTTCGGGTGTATTGTTCCAAGCAGTCTGTTGTATTAATGTTATAAATTTTTCAACGTCTCTATTAAGCTGCTCTGGTGTTTTCAATGGGACTCTGAGGTCTATATTTATGTCTAACTCTATTTTGAAGCTTTCCCAGTCTGTGAGTTTATTAACTAGGGTTGGAAGGCTTTCTTTGAGTAACACTGTATCTTTTATTTCTAAGTATATCGCAGAGTGGTCAGAGTTCATATCATAGCTCTGTTTTGTTTGTATGTAGTGAGATGATATGTTTTTATAGATGAAGAAGTCTATCAGGTCGGGTATTTTTAGTGGATCGGTAGGCCAGTATGTGGGTGACCTCGTTGATGCAACATCAGATTTTGTTTCTTTTATAGCTTTTAAGAGTTCTGTGTTTGTAAGCCTAGAACCCCAATAAGAGTTTTTGGCATTAAAATCACCTCCTAGTACAAACTTTTCACCAAGCGACTGTAAGAGACATATGTAAGCTTCTTTAGATATTGTATATCGTGGTGGGCAGTATATAGCAGCTACCGTAAGGGGATACAGTTTAGTATTGATGCAGATGGCTATTGATTGTATATCTGGCTCTTCATATCTGCTTTTTTCATAGTGTTTTATGGTTTCCTTTACAATAACTGCACTGCCGCCCCTTCCTTTATTATCTGGATGCAGTGCATGATATACATTATACCCTTTGAATTTGATGTACGATTGTTTTGTAAAGTGTGTTTCGGATATAAGACACACATCTATATTTTCGATATCTAGGACTACTTGTAATTCGTTTTGGTGTTTCTGTAGCCCATTACAGTTCCAAGCCATTATTTTAATTGTGTTAATCATTTTTTGGCCTTTGATGTAGCAGTTTTAGTGCTACTTTCTATTTTTCTCAAACGCTCATCAAACGTTGTAATGAGCTTTAGAATTTCGTCTAACTTATTATCATTTGAATAGTAAGATTGCTCATGTTGTTGCATGTCTAAGGTGTTTTTGGCAGCTGCTTGAGCATAAGACACTTTTTTGTTAGTAGTGTTTATATTCATAGGCTTTGAAATAGTATTATGCTGGTTAGTTTTAGGTAATTTACTGCTTACCAGAGTTTCATCTATCTGCTGTTTCCGCCCGACTGATGGTTTCTTGACAGCCTTGTTTCTGATTTTTTGCATCTCTTTGGCTATCATGCAGCCTCTGTAGTTAGCCGGATGAGCTTCTCCGCAGTGGACACACCTTGGCTTTTCATCTGCTGGTTTCTTGCAGTCTTTGGTTAAGTGCTTACCTGTGCATTTAACACACCTAGGCTCTTTTGCGCAGTACTTGTGTGTATGTCCGTACGCCTGGCATCTCTTACACTGGGGAATCATTTTTGTTGATCGAAGTGGAAAAGTTAAGAAAAGTTTAGAAAAAAAAAAGTAAAACTATTTTTTTTATGTGTGGAACCTACCCCTTAAGTTTGTCAGGTTGGTAATGAATGACCTTATATATACGTAAATAGGTAATTATACATATTTGATATAAGTTACTCGCTGCAAAGTTTCTCTCTACGAATATACTATATACTGAACGGTAAGGCGTCTCTAAGATCAGTTATCAAAATGTTCTCTGCACGCTCTATCATCGTCCTAAGCCATTTAGAAGCACTGCATTTTGTTTATTATGCTTTCGTTATTTTCAGTGAGCCTGCCTGTACGATGTTTTGGTGCTAGGCACCTAAACAACTGTGTCAGTTTGCTAAGCGGAGTTTCATAAGTTCATAACTCAACGATGTTTCGAAGGAGTTCCATCATTTTTAGAGTTTCAACACCGTTGGTGTAAATAGTTTAGGTACAATTCGTTTAAAAAGATGAACAACTAGTAGGTACCTAGGTACCTATATAGCTACGAAAAATATTATTATTTTCATTACCACTCAGAATATCGTGTGGAGAACCGTCCTTTACTTCGTTTTCAGTTCACGGTCGCTATTTGAGAACCTTTCGTCAATTAATAAAATGATAAGTACTTACTTACCTAATAATTAATTATTATCATACATTGGTGGTCGGAAAACATATACGCTAGTGCGACGGTGCGCGTGCAAACATATTTATTTAACCACTTTAACAAGCTGGACTGTAGATTGTTTATTTTTTGCTAATTAACTAGCGCTTGCATATTTTAAAGTGTAATTTGTGGCGAGCTTTGATGACGATTCTCGTAGCATGTGCTACGCTCGCTACGAGCGCATTAAATACGTTTTTATTGACTTTGGTACTTGCAGATTTACTCATTCTAATTGACGACCTCGAAGGCGGGGTGGACGAGTGCCCGGTTGAGAAGCGAGAAGTGGCCGGATCGATCCCCGCTTCGAGAAAAATGTGATGAAATGAAAAAAATGAAATGATTTTCAAGTACTTTGTTTCTGGTTTGGGTGTTTTTATGACTTGCTGTCGATTCGGACAAAATTTATTGGGACACAGTGTCCCAACTGACATTAGGTACCTATGTATAATGGGTTTAGATGGCGTTGTGTAAAATGACCGCCAATATTTTTATAATTTTATTATCATTCTGGAATCTCCAAAACAGGCGGCCGCGGGCCTAATCCCACTTAAAACACGCTCCTAATCAAAGATTGGTAGCAATGACGTGCTGCGTAATGTAGCTCTACTCCAAAAGCGTAGCTCTGAATCAATTAGCAAATCGTTTTTACAGAGGGACATGTAGACACTAGATTCGTAGCAAACAGCTGATACAAGATGCTTACTGAAACAGCTCGTCTACAAGGACCCTAAACAAATGGAGGTTAAGGCGCGTGGAACTGACGTGAATGATGTTTCAAAATGATCCTTGTGATTTTTCTTCAGAGAATGATGAAGGGGCAGTGGGCAGGCCATACGGATAACCGCTGGGGATGAGAATTAAATATTCTCGAATGGCGACCGCGAACTGGAAAACGAAGTACGTTTAAAACGCCCCCCACTCGATGGACCGATTAAATTGAAGCGGTCGCAGCGCAGTCATTGGATGCTGATATGATGATAATGATGGGTCTGATTGATGGCTTAAAAACTAAAAATAACTGGGTTTACAAAAAAATAAGCTTAATTAACGTCAAGTACATTCAGAGAAAAAAGATAAGTATGTACCTACCTCTGTTTGTCCTGTACAGTACAGTAAGTACCTACTCGACTTTTATTCAGTGCGGAGCGAGTTTTCTAAGACTTTCCCCGTGCGGGTTGTTTATTCATACAACCCTATTAGTAGGAACGAGATCAGTATACTTTTCAGTACTTAGCATTCTTAAAAAAGAAACATCACCATTATCATCATCATCAAAGGCCGAGGCGGTGAAGGTCTAACTGTCCTAGGTCCAAGGCGAGCGATCAATTTATTTTAAACACTACTTTTAAAATTTCAAAACACACCCAACAGTCACCTACAAGTCCTAATCCCACACTGGGATTTCCTGTTTCATGAGTAAGTATCAGAAACTACGAATACCATACTACAACTATAACTTTAACTTTATTTATTTCATTTCTTAGTGCTACAACTTAATGATTTATCTAAAGACCTAATCAAATTTAGATATGCCCGAACTAGAAAAACCTGTATCTCAGGCGAAAAAAGGCAAAAAAAATAATAAAGAGTACTTACATACCTAAATAATAAAAAATAATAAACTAAAAATATCTAAACTTATAGAATAATAACTCCGGAACAAATATTTCCTCCAGCGGAAATCGAACCTGCAACCTCTCGCTTTTCAAACACCGCCCACCGTCCCACGCGATCGTCAAATCCGTTCATTCCACTAATGCTACCTAGGCGCACACAAAGAAGCTTATCGGTAGACCTCACTACCACAAAGGCTGAACAGACTTCATGACATGGAACATCTGTAACGTCTCCATGGCTACGGTAGGTACCAACCAGCTACGTTTTCCTCATCCATTAGCTAAAGAGGCGACGCGGCTGGTTGCCGAGTGTGGCGCAACAAGCCTCGCTACCCAGACCCAGCAAGTTATATAAAATAGTGATGTGAAATCACCAGGTAAGATTGTGAATACGTAGATATACTGTTGGAGATATTTTCTGTCGTAGTCATATAATTATAATAAGTACATAGGTAAGTAGGTATATAACCAGGGTATACTAACCAGGTAGGTACTTATTTAGAATAGTTGTGACTGACACTCAACAGCTAAATCCGTTCTAAAAATCTGCAATTTTGGATGCTAGCATCATGACGATAGAAAATGGTTCACCTATATAGTTTAAGTACCTAGACGTTCTAAAAAATTACCTATCCTTGTGATTTTATAGGATAAAAATATTTTGAATTTGAATTTGGATTTGAATTTAATTTACAATGTCTAGCTAGAGGAACACGAAATATCGTTCAAACCAACGCGGCGACGTGAAAGCGGACTATGCAAACGCTGTGTTGCCGCGTCGCGGTCGCGTTTGGTGTGCAAGGCGCCATTGCTAAGCCATTGCAGCGTCCGCCGCGCGACTGATGCTTCCGCTTTTTGCTCCGCTTTCGCGTCGCCGCGCGCCGTTTGAACGATCCTCGAGATTCATCGATTATGGAAATTCCTAAAGTTTGAGTGAAAATTAACATTACGCGTAGTCGCAGGAGTTTCCGTATATACCTATGAACCTGTTCAAGTGCTAAGTTCCATTAAACTTGATATTGTACCTACGTTTTGTACGTACGTAACGTACCTAGGTACCTATTCAAAGATAATCTCCGTATCTGTAGATACAACTAGCTCGGTTGGCGCATCACTTAAAAATACAAACCCACCTGGTAGGTATCCAGCACACTGACTGACTGTTTAATAAGCTAGGGGCCAGCGACAAGACTGCGGGCTGGTTACTCCATTCTCTATGGCATTCGTTCCTTTTAGTAGTACGTACACCTACAGAATACGTCTTACGAATCACTCCACAAAGGCCGAATCACGAAAAACTCGTTAAAAAATCGAAAACGTATCGTCCAGCTGTTAATATGTAGGTTTTGTATAAGTAGCTAAGTAATTACGTTCATGGATTTTTTTTTACAGCGCCTTTAATGCGTAGGTACCTATGAACTACAAAAATCCCATGCAAAATTAGGTACACCGTCAAACGAGTCTTTCGTGATTTCTCTCAGACATATCACACTTGCTATAGGGTAGGTACAGTTACTAAATAATTAAGGTAATTTTCTCCACAGCTCCAATAAACATGGCAAGGCAGTAAGGTGCATAACATGCCAGTTGTCAAGATAGTAAAACGAATCGTAAACGGGCGTCGCGTCGGCGTCGTCGGTGACACATCGCTGCGTGAGTCAGGCAAATGCGCGTGCACAAGAATCCATGACGTCAGCTCACGTCCGGCGGCTGGGGCGGCTATTATTGAAACTCGAAATGAAATAATGTGCTCGAGATTCAACAATGAATGAAGACTTTCTCAATGTGCCGTTTGTATGTCTGCGCACTGTATTTCTTAGCTCTACCACAGAGGCTCTACCTACTACCAAACTTTTATTTCTTACTAAGTAGTCTTACTTACATACGGTAGGTAGGTATCTAATAGGTACATATAAATCCAAGTTAGAATATTTGTTTTTTTTGTGATTCAATCACGCGTCGCAGCGACTAAACCGATTTGGATTAAACTTATATTTATAATAAATTTACTTTATTGGCCCAGAGGATTTAAGCTGGGTACCTACCTACCTACTTTTAATTTTCTGTGCCTCAATCAGAAATATTAGAATTAGAACTCTTACCTTCTATTATGAAATCGGCTGGCTTGGAACAAAACTTACCACTTCTAGAGCGAAGTGAAAGGTAAAGGAATTCTGTACCTCTACCTACCAGCTTCGAGAATATAAACAAAAAAAAATACTCTTAATATCTGCCTACCAGATACACTCGACTCTACGTGACTTCTAGGCACCACAAAGTCCGTAGCGGTCAGCAGTCGACACGACAGTTGGCGCTTTGAGAATAGCCCGCCTCGTGTCCGCGCGTTCTAACCGCAGCGTTTCTATGCCCTTTGTATTCGTATATTCGTAACCTCCACATCACCTCACAGACCTCCCGCTACTAGTGACTATTCGGATCTGAGTTCGATTTTTTATATTAGCACACTGCTTGTCGCTATACTTAGTTATACCTACCTGTTTTTTTTTTCGATGATCTAGATAGGTACCTACTTAGGTAGCACTATTCGTGATATTCGTATTGCTATGAGATTGATTGTTCAAAAACTCAACCTCTGCATTTTGTTAACTAAACAAATATATTTTTAAATGTGCCATTTTATGTTAGCTTTTTAGTAATACCTATGTGCCTATCTGGATGTGCCGAAGTCGTTGACCTGCCGTTACCTAGCGCGTTTTGAGTTTAGTAGGACGAAGCATTTAGTCCGTTTTCGAGACAGACTAGTTTTTAGGCTGCGTCCTAACGGAAGCGGCCAGCGGAGCGACAGCGGTGGCACTATACAAAACATTACCTAAGCATAAACTGATTGAGAGGATTTATTGACAAGGTGGAGTTGAATTTTGAAAGTTTTAGAGGTTAATTTTGAAAGTTGAAGAACTCGAAATCGAGTGTTACTTACATTAAACTAGACAAATTGAATTATCGTTTTGTTATATTTAAAAAAAATAACTATAAATGTGTGAAACGTTTCTAAAGGAGGTAGGTAGGTACCTATGCGTATGAATCGATTTTATTATTTCTTCGACTTTGTAATTAACTTATAACTAACAGAAGTTTTTTCTGTTCTGTGTATCTACCTACTAGGTCCTTACGAGTAGTAAATCTTCAAGATTAGTAGGCACAGCTGTAATTATTTTTCACGCAAAACATGGTGTAAAAAGCCAATTTGGTCGTTCCTAACAACTGAGAGGAAATTCTCAATTGTCTTTGTGTCAAAATAAAGAAATAAAGAGAAATATGTAATGTTGTTCCCCAAAAAGCAGAATGACTTGACCTTTTACGTACTCTATGATTATGATTTTGGATAGGTATCGTAGGTACTATATTTATATTAATAAGGTAGGTAGGTGCTCTACTCTACTTTAAGATAGTAAGACTAATGGTTGACTATTGATAGGTATGATTAGCCCATAGGTAGGGTTTTGTAGAGCGCCACTATCACTTAACTCCGCCGGCGCCGTTGCTGGTCTCCAGGACAGTCTGAGAGTTCACATGACATAGGTTATTTAGTTCTGAATACAAACAATTTTACCAATTACCAGAACTGCACAGAAGGCTGAGGTCATCTAGTTCTGCGAGAGGCTAAAAAACTCGTTAGACAAATCGTTATCGTATCGTCCATCCGTCAATTTGCTATAGGATATTGTTAGTTCATCTAAGCTGTTAAAAATCCTATACAAATTGACAGCTGGACGATACGTTTACGTTTACGATTGTCAAACTAGTTTATCGTGATTCGCCCTCAGTACTGCGAGCACCTACCTAGTACCTACTACAGAACAGAAATATTTTAGTTTGACGTATCGTAACTATTAGCGTATTGTAGGTACACATTTGTATTTTTTTAGAGGCGCTGTAAAAAATCTCATACATTACAGCTGGACGAGACGTTTACGATACGATTGTAATGATCATGGCTAATGTAGGTACCTTGATTTCTAAGGCAAGTAAGTCAGCAGCGCGTTGCCTTGTTTACAATTTTAGATAGATTAATTAACACTTTATTGTACACAAGGATAACAAATTAAATTGAAATGTAGCTCAGCTACAGTACCTATTCAAGAAATACGAGTACCTGCCTAACAGGAGTAGGTTTTAAGAAAAACGCATAGATATTCTACATCCATTATATTTTAACGTCATTAGTAGTGACAATTAAAATTATTAGTAGATTTATACAGAATAGTAGGTATTATTGTATTCAACATAAAATCTAGTTTTGATAGTCTAGTCCATTTCTTTCGGAATTTAGTAAGTAGTCAAAAAATCAGTCTACAGACGAATAATGCTCATGCTTTCTTTTGAAGTTGGTTCGGAAACACGAACAAATATTCACTTTTCCCCCTTTACCTTAAAACTAAGTTATACAGGAACCAAAGTTATACCTTAAAAAATAAAATACCAATAATTAAATACAAGTCAGTCAAAAATGGGAGCTCGAGATTCGAATATGTTTCGACTAGATTCAAAAGCAGACATTGTTCATTAGCAAAGTCAAAGCAATTTACAGTTTGTATTTTTGTACTACATAACGCAGCAAATTGTCAGACTTCATAGCACTGAAACATCAAACTAAATATACAAAGCAACATGTAAGTACCCCCATCGGAAGTAAAACTTGTTTTTTTTTGACATACAAATCATAATTTGCCAATAAATAAAATCAAGCGTACGTTTAAATGCAGTTTTGTGCGCAAATAACCCTCACAAATAAATAACCACAGCCCCCCTTGCTCTAAACACTCACTAACACAGTCTTGTCACGTTGTATATCACATTTCAAATATCATTTACCGAAACCAACTTCAAACGGGGCAGAGTTTGGCAGTGGGTAAAATTAATCAAAATCGAGTATTTATATCATGGTATACAATGATAATTAAAAATCACATTACAATTAATACTTACGAATAACTAAATACGATAATGGTTAAATTTGTGTACACTGCTACGATAGCCGAGTGGATTTCAATTAATTCATTTTACGATTAAAAATATGTAAGTATACAATGATCCGCGGTTCCACGCGGAAGGAAATAGAAAGACCTAGAAAACTACCCCCGTAATCCTATATCGCATACGCGCAGCTCAAAGGAGGTTTTTATATGTAAGCAAGCGAGACATGGCCAAGTCGTTCGCCTGATGTTAAGCGCCACGCCTGACCATAAAAGTTGCAGCGTCAGCCAAAGGTTGACATGCAGTGTAAAAGCAAAGACACGCGCGTCTAATGTCGGGTTGTTTTGATGCACGAGGATCCGTCAATTCGCATTTTCATAGAATAATTCTATTATGTAACGGGTGCTCGTACTTTATAGAAAGTTCGACATAACTTGTTTGGGCAGACAACGAAAGGGTCTTCTAATAGGCACTGCATGGCAACCTCGCGTACGCGTTATGTAGAGGAATAGCTGCCCTGACGCCGCGCCGTGCTGTTAGAAATCGCGACGTACAAGTAGGAAGTAGGTACATAATAGGGAGAAGTGAAGTATTTTCTACTTCCATTTAAATAATTAGGCTGTCAAAAACAAAAACAAATTTAGAACTCGTTCTCTAATACAATAAAAATGCCTGTTCTAAAGCAAACCTACACTCTCTACTTTGGTCAATTAGTCAGAAAAAAATTCCTAGAGCGTAGACTCGCGGCCTAAAGCACCAATTATGGCGTGTCACTAAATATTATAAGAGTAATTCAATAAAAATCGCAATTATACTTATGAATAAAATTCAGGAATGACAAAATCTTACAGACTACGCGTTATTTTACTTACGACAAGGTTTAAAATTACATGGCTACCAATATCTAACTAAATCAAAGCGTTTTGCGAAACGAAAATATACAAATTACAAAAATTTCATGGCACAAATATTTTTTGCATAAATAATTGAATTGACACTTTAACATTTTTATAACTTAGTAAAATTAACAAACTTGTTTTGCCAAAATAATATAACACTCAGCATGGTTAGAGCTAAGTTTATTAATTTTAGCGGGTTATAAAACAGTTAATTCTTCATCATGATACAGTTAAATACAGGAAGCCATTCTTACAGTATCTATAGATAATAAAATGTTTGTAGAGTCAATCTGCTGAGTAAATAAACAACTAATTTAGCTTAAAGAAAAGACTAATAGTGATTGATTACATTCAGTTTTGTTTGTCAACAGATTCGACTCGACAACATGAAATACATTAATTCACTGGTCATTACATACATACGGAATTTTCGTCAGCAGTGTACACAAATGACAGTATTGAGTGTTGTTTGGAAGCAACCTTAGTCTTGTCTTTTCTCAGATGAATACCAGCAACGCGGTGACTCTGACCCGACCTCTGCGCCTCTCCGACACTGAAAACACAGTAGAATAACGAAGCATTTTAGTTATAATACTGTGGAATTGATAAAAAACAAATAAACAAACCACGAATCATCATAGCCCTGATACACTCGTTATTTCCTGGTCTAATCCACAGGTTTGGTACTACAATACAACATCCAGATCAAATGCATGCAAACATTTGCCATAGTGGCAAACGAACCTGCAGCTGGAACCGAACCCGCACGTTTTGTGTCTTAGGCGGGCATCGAGGGCGTATTCATAAATACAGTATCATAGAACCGATGTATAAAACTATACAAGTAACTCACCGGATCCATTTATGCTTCCACGGGTTGTTCTTTTGGGGTTTGCGCTTCATCTGTAGCGACCACCTTTACTTTGATGTCGGCTATTTCGGCTTCAACTTTATTATCACCTTGGCCGTTTTCAGCATCGACAGAATCACCGTTGGAACCATTAAGTTTCTCTTTCAGAGTATCTGCTGAGAGTCGGGACTCTAATTCCTTGTCTTGGCTCGCATTTCCATTTTGTTTAAGGATCGTGTTGCCGTTAGTCTTTCCGTTAACTTTAGGTTCTGTGGCGTCATTCATTTTAACATCAGGTGTATCGCTGTTCTCTGTAGATACTTTTGCTACTGCTACTGAAGCCTTGTCAGATTCGTTGTCATCAAGTTTTGCTACATTTTCACCAGTTTCGGTTGGTGGCTCAACAGGTATCGGAACCTCTGTATCTGCTTGGCTTTCTTCTGGTTTAGAACTTTCTTCTGCCTCTAGTTGTTTAGCTAATTCGATTTTAGATACAGGCTCTACTCCTTCTTCTGTTTCCATTTTCTCTTCTGCTGGCTTAAGCAAAGACTCTTTAACGACACCGTTATCGGTTTCTGGTTCATCTTTGTTTTCGATCGGTAGCTCGACTACCATTTCAACGTCGCCACCAACATCCATTTTCTCATTCTTAACATCTTCTACCTCAGGTGTTTCGATAGGTTTTTCGGTACCCGGCTCATCTTTACCGATTTTATCGTCAGTATCCATTTTAGGCTCATTAATTTCCTGAACTGTGTTGAGATCGATATCTTCTGGCTTTATGCTAAGCTCCATTTCAGTATCCAGAATACGTTCTACTATGTCATTCGAATCCATATTTTCAGTTTCCATTTCTTCAGCGATTGTATGTAAGGGCTTTACAGGGATGAAATCCAAATTGGTGACATCTTGTACCTTTGACAGAATTTCGTCACATTCTTTCTCAAGCACATCTCCTGCATTCTGCAACTTCTCCATTTCTTCGAGTTGTGAAGGTTCCTCAACAATAGGAACCACATCATCAATGATATCAGTCACTTCGACAGCTTCGAGAGTTTCTTTATCATCTGTTATGTCTTTTATTTCAACATTAATCACAGTAGCTTCTTTGACAGCCTCTTGAGTTTTTTCGGGTTCGTTTGGCTCTGTAACTGTCTCGACCTTATCTACACTTACTGTAGCTTCAGTTTCCATTTTATCAGTCTCATTCGGTTCAGTCTTTTCTTCTATCTTTTCAACGGGCTTGATCTCGCAATCAGGCGCGTTACCAGTATCCTTCTGATCAATTATTTTTTCTTCTACAGGTTTAACAGACATTTTTTCTGCCTCACCCGCTGCTTTTTCGACATTTTGAACAGTATCTGTCTGAACTACGACTAGAGACTCATCTTTTGTAGAATTATCGGCCTTCGAGGTATCTGAGGATTCTGTGATTTTGGCCTCAGTACCGTTAGAAGTCTCAACAGCATCACTTTCTTCAGGTTTGGGGTCAGCCGTGGTATCGTCTTTGATATTTAAACCAGCAGTGACATTTTCCTCAGCTTTAGAAGCAGCACTATCAGCTTTCATTTTGTTCGATTCTAAAACATCGGAAGTTGAAGTAGCTTCCATGTTTAGAGTATTAGACAAAACAGTTTCCTCGTCCTTGGAGTCTATAGCAGGTGCAAGCATGGCATCTTTAGAAGTTTCTGCACAAGTTGTATCCACGGCAGGAGTTATTTCGGCTATAGCATCAACGACAGGAGTGTCTACCGTTTCAGGTTGTTTTAAGGAATCTTCTTCGGAATTTAATTGCTCGGCAAGTACTTCCACAGGCGCGGTTTCTGTTGCTGCATCTACAGTTTCAGATCTAACAGAACGTACTTTAGTGATGATGTCAGTCAATGTTGCTGCGTCAACCATTTTAACTTTTGTCACAACTTTAGCTAGAGTTTGGACCACTGCCTCTTTAACTTTGGGTTCCTTCACTTCAGAAATCATAACTTTATGTTCAGCAGTAGAGCTTTTCACTTCAGCAGATGAAACTTTTTCGTCCTTTACGTCCGTAGTAGAGGCTTCCATAGGAGTAACTGGTTCTGTAGTAGTTTTATTATCTGAGGTATCAACTTTTACCACTACATTGTCTGTTGAATCAGCCTTTGCTACTGCAGACTCTGTAGTTGCATTCAGGCTAGCTTCAGCAGATTCATTTGAAACTGTATCATCCATTGGGACATCTTTCTCGATTATTTTTACGACTTCAGCAGTAGCAGTGTTTGTTTCTAGAACCACTTCATTAGTTTCGACAGTGTCTTTAGTAGCTCCCTCTACAACCGCAGGAGCTTCTTCTACCTCCATATTTTCTGGTTCTCCGGCTTTCTTTATAGTAGAGGCTGTTTCCATAGCGTCTTTTGTCGCAGTAGCACCATTTGTTTTGGCAGTTTCAGCCTCCGTCTTCACATCATCTTGGGCATCAGTCTTGGGTACTTTGGCTGGTACTTCTTCAACCTGGAATGTATAAAGTTACTTTTTATCAATATGTTCCTTATCACGAAATTTTGATATTCAGCCTCAATGACCTGGATTTAGCTGGAAATATTGCGCCTTTTATAAAAAGCAGAGCAAAGATATGAACATACAATGATAATAAGGTTAACATAATTAGTAATGTTTATTTTGTCTGAGAGAATGTCTAAGAGAATGGATGAAGCATGCATGCTGCTATACAGCTGATCATGGCTGTACTACAAAATTATCATGTCAACTTTAATAACCCATGTTTCGCAAAATTAATAAATGATTTGATTTGATTTGATTTGAAGCTTTCGTTTAAATGACCCTCACCATTTCTATTGAACAGGGCAAAATGACCACCTTGCTGAATATCAAATTTATCTGATTATAGACTGGTCTGATTCCAGAAGCTTCCTTCTCTCTTTCAATCTCTTTGAACATTAATATAGATAAATTTCTTTTCACTATTTTAATTAACAATATTAAAAACGGGATTAAGGATTTAGGCAGTGACTAAAACAAATATGTTCAGTAGAGCATTTTATTGGCTATTTTAGTTTTAACAATGTAAAACATAGTTATCTCAGTTATTGCTCAGTGAGCTGCTTATAAACATACATACAAATTATAAATTTAGATCACATAAAATATTTAAGTACCATAACTTGTATTATAATTACTTAATATATAAAAAAATAAGAGTACAGACAAAAGTGTGTTACTGGTTATTAGTGCCGGTGGAACTCAGCCGTCGCGAAGTTGCACAATGGAGCTTTTTCTAACGAAATTGTCTTTACGCATCACAAACGGCTAACTTCACGATGGCCGAGATCCGTGTAGGCAATACTATTATATTTTGTTGTGATTAAAAACCTATGAATAAGCCATCATGTTGTACAGAATGTAAGCTTTATTGAAACTGAATTAAGTTGTATTGGTATATAGTTACATAATAACCACGCAGATATTATCTTCATTACATACACAAGATATTAGCATACAAAAAGAAGTGAATACACAGTTTGAGAGTTATTTTTTGGTACAATCGTTTTTAGAGTTTTAAATTTTTTTACAAAATAAAACATTAACTCCACATCAACTACTACTGATCAAACTACAGAGCACACAAAGCGTATTTAGAGGGTCTAACATGAGTTAATGACTTACTAGTCTCTAGAGTCAGGTAAAAGTACAAATACTTATTAGTGTGTACCTGTGTTGTAAGTAATGTTGTGGCTATAGTGAAATTATAACTACCTTTGTATAAAGTCCTAGTAACTTGCTTTTGTTTTTGTTCATTAATCTAGAACTGGTAAATTAACAAAAACAAAAAAAATAAAGGCCTTATTCGTAAACTAACTATAAACCTTTTTTAGCTATGCGTTTTTCAAATCGAAAGAATAATGACAATGAAATACAAAACTAGCAAGCTGCTAAAAAGATGGTTTGTTTTATGAATAATGGCATAAGTTTATAACTTAAGGTAGACCCTCTTCAATAACCGGGGTTCAGTAACCCACCTGGGGATTAATATATACTGTATCTTTCATCACTATATCTTACCTGATCTGTCTTGCGCTTGTTGGTGGGCGCGAGCTGCTCGAAGGAATGCAGCACGTGGAAGGTAGCGGCTAGGTATGGCAGCGGCTCGTTGCCTTCGCGGGCGAGCAGTCCCACGTGGAGTCCAGCCAAGGAGGCCGCTTGAGCCTCTGGAAGTTATAATATAACTTATCAGCCTCTTTTAAGACCACTCTCTCTCTCTACCGGTCTATGATGTGGTGGTAACACCGCCTTTCGATCCTAAAGTCGTGGATAGAACCAGGTCGTCGGTGGCGACAATAGGTTTTTCTATTCGTAAAAATCATGCGCAAAATCATTGTGCGATCCCAGTGCACGCTAGAATTTTGGTGTCTTGGTTATCATAAAATACGAGACGAGGACCATGGTTGCAAAACACCCGAGTTTTGAAACAAATATTTGCAGATATCATTTGACTCGCGATTGGGAATCACGATTGCACAATATCTCGCTTAGCCGAGCTCTAACCCACTGCGCCACCAAGGTCTACATTTGAGGTCTTCGTTCATTCTAAAAAATATTTCCACAATACTACTGTTGTTTTCATAGATGCCAAGATTTACGGCAGTGCGTTTGTTTATAAATGATAGTTGTTCACAAAACTATGGCAATAAAAACTTCCACACAGTTAATAACTTTAGAAACACTGAAAACCTAAGCTATAACAAAAATTAAAGCTCTTCAAAAATCTAACCTCTGAGCGTATCGGTAAGGAACAATATTTCGCCAGGTTTGCAACCAATAATACCAACGATGGCAGCGTAGCTCGCCATGTTGGTCTTGGCGCCCACATCCGTATCAAAGTGCCCTTCAATGAGAGACAACAAGTCTCCGGCTATGGACTTTTTGAAAAGGAGCTTCTGGGCCTGGACAGAGCCCGAAGAGTACAAGTAGATCTTCTGCCCTTCTATGGATTTCCAGAGCTTGAGAGCCGGAAGCACGTCATCGTATACACTGAAATTAATAATAATAATAGTGTTAGTTTCTTCTTATCTTCTTACATAAAGATTGTTAAAAATAAAGTCCAAGGTTGAGTAAGTTATCACACGATAGTAGCAAGCAGATAGATCTCGTGCGTTTAAACCCGTTGGGTGGGACTGTTTAGATTGACTGACAGATTTGGCAAAGTAAGTTAAGGTTGCGTTTCCACGTTTCCACCAAAGATGTGCGAAGATGTGTAGCGAGGGATGTGTTTGGTAGGAACCAATAGAATCACTTCATTTACCCAACCTCACTCTGATAACTTTAAAAACACTTTGGTCGCTACACATCCTCGCACATCTCTGGTGGAAACACAGCCTAACGCTTCCACCACTGGGCTGGGTTTCCACCAGAGATGTGCAAAGCAGCTGGGCAATGCGAGAATGTGTAGCGAGGCGAGGCTGTGAAACGGTGTGAGTGTTTCCACCCGAGATGTGCTAGGCCGCTGAGCGGTGCGAGGATATGTAGCGGGCTCGTTTCTGATGCGCGCGCTGACAAACTCCGTGTCTTGTGTCCGTCCCTAGCACACATTCCTCGCACACATCCCTAGCACACATTTCTCGTACACATCCCTCGCAACACATCCGTAACACATCCGTAGCATTTTTTCCTAGTACTAAATTGTCAAAAAATGTTGTACCATGATATCAATTAGACAATCATGTCATAGTATAATTTTTTTTGACAATTTAGTTTAGGTCTTCATTTGAATCGCTCTGAGAGTTCATGGTAGGGGGGCTGAATGTCCAAAAACCTCGCTCCGCTGAGCCGTTTCCACTAGAGCTGCACTAGAGAGCAGCCTTATTGAAGTGATTCTATTGGTTCCTAATAAACACATCCCTCGCTGCACATTCTCTCGCATCTCTGGTGGAAAAGCAGCCTTAGCTTGGTTAGAATGACCACTGTAGACAATGATTTTCGTTAAAAGAGTAGATAAACATAATATTTCTGTTAAAACAATCTACGTATGTAATGCCAAATTTCTTTATAGTAAATGTGACGGAAAGATGTATTATTTCATTATATTGTATTATTCATTCATTATATTTCAATTATTTTTCATATCATGTCAAATCTGTTACAGAACTTCTGCGCGTGTAATTTCGGCGCTATTGTAACAAATAAATATCTTAAGCACCGCAAGCACCGGTAAAAGTACCGGTGGTCTAGTGGTAGTGTCCCCGCCTTCCGATCCTAAGGTTGTGGGTTCAACCGGTCGTGCACCAATGGATTTTTCTGTTCGAAAAATTTATGTGCGCAATGCCAGTGCTCTCATACGGTGAAGGAAAACATCGTGAGGAAACCGTAATGTCCAAGAACTAAAAATTCGAAAGACATGTGCCATCCACCAATCATTGGGTCCGCGTGGTGGATTAAGACCCAATCACTCTCGCCTGAGAGTAGGCCAGTGTCCCAGCAGTGGGAACATTAGAAGGCTGTCATGATGAAATATCTTAAGATCATGCCATATCTGAGCTGACAAAAGCTAACAAAATTTCAAACAAAACATCTTAGCTATACACGCTTTAATGTCCATAGCCTAAGGCTAAAAGAAAATTCTAGCTTACTGGCCCTTTAAGTCGCCGTTTTCATATCCGACTTTCCAGATCAGTCCCTGCATTTCCTTCAAAGGCCCCTCTTTACGATCTTGCGCCATTTGCCATTTCACGTTCTTCACCAGTCCTTCAATCTGCTCCTCCTTGCTCGCATCCTACAATTTGAAATAAGTATAATAATTATTATGACTAGCTGTTGCCTGCGACTTCGTTCGCATAGATATTTTGATGTGTTCACGGGAAGGGAGTCGTAAATTTTTACGGGATATATATGAATTCCAGGCTATAATCGGCTCAACCGTTTTGGTGTGATTGAATTCAAATTAAAAAAAAAATTTATTTGACAATATCACAAAGATCATTTTGAAACCAGTAACAAATATCCATAGCATTTATAATAATATGATGTAAAAATGTTTGAAAACAGTGAAGGCCAGTGATACCAATGTAACCCGAGGTCAACAAAATCTCCGAGTAAAATAGATCAAACAGTAACGAAGCCACTAATTACTGTGATTCGAGTGTCGTGGCCAGCGAAATTACATGCACACGCGACTATCGCGCGATACGATAGTTACCTCTAGTACTGCAACGATAACCAATTAGGTACCTGGACCTACGCATGCTTATTTGCCACTACCGTGGTATTAAAAACACGTATTGTCTTCAGTATGACGTCATTTCGTCTCTCGTGCTGACCAATATCTGACCCGGAGATAGCCTTTACTTATAAATCGTCATTATGAATTAAAGTGACGATCCAATTTGGCATTGAAATGGAAGTATGTTCAAGCAGAATAGAGGATTTTTAAACTTATATAATATTTGCTGAAGTTTCTTTTAGTACTAATGAACGTGTTTTTTTTTTTAATTTTTAAGACTGGATCAGACGAGATGACGGAGTTTTCTGGCTGCCTAACAACTTCGTCAATATCACGTAAAATAAAGTTGGGTATAGATAGAGCGGAGCCAGGTAGGTGTAGGTAACATATTATTATTCTGAAGATTCAACTTCGTTGGATGCGTGACCGTCAGTGACGTTAATATGTGCTTCGGGTCGGGCACGTTAAACAGTGCGGCCTCAGAGGAACGTTATTCTCAATGATTATTCTTTACATTTTTCCATGTCTTTTTGGTATAACGGTGATTTTATGTGAATTACTTAATCTCGATAAATCTGATACAAATGAAGTCAGCATCATATAACCTACCTCTCCAGGTATAGCAACAAAACCCTCGATATTTTGTTTTTGATCTTTGTCAGCCTGCTGGCGAAGCGCAGCCGTTGCTTCTTTCACCTCTTCGCTGTCCCAATGGCTTTCGAGGAAACTTTTGACATTCTCTTTGACATAAGGGAACAGCGTGTCCTGTAACAAAAATGGACCCAATTATTATGCGTAATTTTAAACATTTTGTTTCAATAAAATCACAAGGTTTCCCTTTATCATTTGCGCTAATTCCATACGCCCCAGCCTGAAAGAACCTGTCTAGAATCTAGATGGACGTCTTGCCTTTCGATACTTGTCATACATCATTGGCCACTAAAGGACCCACTCTAATTTCGGACGGCCTAAAAACTCACTAGAGTTGGCCACTGACACCTACTTAACTTACTCTAATTTCATAAAAATATTAGTAAGATTTCACTCCGTTCGATGTGACTATAATTTATTTTCTCCACTGGAACTTGAGTTAGGTAGGGTAAATGAATGTGATATTGGCCGGCAGTAGTTAATGGCCACTTCATACTCAAACACTTCTTAAAAGCTACTGATGCTAAGTACGATATCTCTTTTCATTCTAGAGAACAGTTTACATATTCAGCTTTAATATTTGTGCCGATTTGTACTACCTTTCGAATAATTTCGTATAAAAAAAAAACAAAATTGATTGACAATCGGCAATCCGGCTACTATGGTGTGGTGTTGTGAAAACGGTATGGATTGTGTTTGACTACAATTTGAATGAAACTTGTCTCTAACTTCGTATCTTTGTAGTTGATCATTATATCGTTACGATTTTAGTTATTTTATCTTATGTTTTATTATTTTTTTACTTTAAAACATTAAATTATGGTATGGCCCATAACTCAAGCGAAAGTTTTAAGTTACTGGCCATACATGCACATCACCGCCAGGCGCCTACGAATCCAATTTACATTCTTTCAAATTTGGCGAAAATACATCCTGTAAGGTGAAATGGCCTTCTGCCAAGTGGTGCCAAAAGTGGAACATTACTCCTCAATATTAAAAAAATAAAACTTAGTTAGTTTTTGGTCAAACGGGACAATGCGCCTTTGCAGAGTCCGATTGCCTGAAATAAACTTATGCTGAAACCGAAACTAATTCATTTTGTTTGGAAGACTTTATACATTAATTATTTATACAAGGGTTTCAAAAAGTTCGTTAAAACCAGATTTCTTAAAAAAATTACTATAAGGCCTTCGACACCGTTAGTCATATATTACTTATTAATAAACTAAATGAAATGACCGGGATCACAGGAGCTGCACTGAACATGTTCCAATCTTATCTAAGCAACCGCTATCAAATCGTCAAGATTGACCAACACAAAAGTAGCTCCAAACATATAACATACGGTGTCCCGCAGGGCTCAATTTTAGGGCCGTTGTTATTTTTAATTTATATTAACGATGTCCAGGAATTGGGGCTACAAGGTCACTTATCATTGTATGCTGACGACACCTGTCTATTTTACTTTGGCCGAGACATTCATATCATTACACAACAAGCCCAAAATGACCTAAATGCAATACAGAATTGGTTTCTTCAAAATCTCCTGACCATCAATGAGACAAAAACTAAATATATTATATTTTCTGCAAAAAACAAAAATATAGACAATTTCCTACCATTAACTATAAACGACGTAACAATACAAAGTACTGAAGAAGAAAAATATCTAGGCCTTGTCCTAGATAGCAAACTTACGTGGAAGCCTCATATAGCAAAGTTAGTATCTAAGATAGTCAGTCTAACGGGAGCCGTACGCGGCATACTTCACTGTCTACCACTGAAAGTACGCTACACAATTTATAACTCTCTTGTAAAACCTCACTTAGACTATCTTATTGAAATATGGGGTTCGGCTAATAAATCAAACATAAAATATATTCAAATTGCTCAAAATAAAATAATAAAAGTCCTATTCAAATACAACTTTTTAACAAGGTCAAATACTTTATACAAGGAAACAAAATTGTTTAATGTAAACCAAAGCTATATGTACAACACGTGTATTCTGATTAGAAAAATAATCTACAAAGATATTCATTGCCACATAACCTTTACAAAAAGATCACAAGTACAAAAGATAATTACAAGACAAGCAAACCATCTATTACTCCGTACACCTAGAACTAATTATGGAAAAAGCAATATCTTGTATGAAGGAGCGCGTATGTACAACAAATTACCAAATGATATTAAAGATGCTAAGTCAATATTTACTTTTAAGAAATGTCTTAGGAAACATATTTTTATGCAAAATAACACGTAAATTTTATAAAAACTTATAAATTATAATATAATATTAGGAACTTATAAATTAATATATTAATATATTATAATATTAAGTGATTTCAAATACAAAATACATATGAAAAATCATAAAATGTAAAAAAAAAAAAAAAAACCTCTAATAAAAAAAAAAAAAAAAAACAATAATGGCATGCATTTTCACAGAAAATACAGCAAACGATATAATGATACATCAAGACAACATTTAAGTTATTTAAATATGTACATAAATTACAGTACAAATATACAAAATACATATAAATCAGCATAAATGTAAATATATATAATTATTACTTATAAATATA
The DNA here is from genome assembly GCA_951394395.1 of Colostygia pectinataria. Lineage (NCBI taxonomy): Eukaryota > Metazoa > Arthropoda > Insecta > Lepidoptera > Geometridae > Colostygia > Colostygia pectinataria. Next base: position 6,158,648 of record OX596365.1, on the reverse strand, counting down.
AATATAAAAAAAAAAAAAAAAAAAAAATAGGCATGCATTCTCAAATAAAATAAAGCAGATAACGAATATGTACTACCTAACATTATAAACTCTAGGTACATATTTGTATTAAGTATTATTGTGTAAGTAAATAATGTTTAACCTAATATATAAAATGTAGTTTATTAACTAATCAATTATATGAATATTATTATTATTATTTTTTCTCTCTTCTCTAGCTAATTTACATATTCAAACTTTTTAACCGACGTTTTGGTGACTTAGTGATAACAACATTATTATTAGGTGCAACCGGCCCCGCTACATAACTAAACAAAGTTACAAGTTCTGATTCTTTTGTCTAGCATTGAGTGCAAAGTCGTCGTATGTTTACAAAAATACCCACAATTTCGTGCAGATAATATTTATATTTCGTGACTGTAAGCTTAGTTGTATTAATGTGTAAGTTCTTTTGTAATTATTATTTTCCTGCTCACTGCATAATATTGTAAAAGTTTTTATCATGTTTCTCAGTAAGCGATTTTGTAAATCTTATGAGAAATAAATAATCTAAAACCTAACCTATAATCTGCCATGTTTCGTTAAAAATGCTATGGCCAATAACTGAAACCAAACATGCTAGTAACTAGTTCTGTTAATTATTTTTCTTGTTATTCATATGATATTAGAACTTTTACAGTCTCCATTAGCACCATAAAAACATCATATGGATGACGCATAATGACCAAGGTGCTTATGGTGCCAATAACTGGTGCTTTAACCCTACGTATTTAAAATGGGTAACTTTCATTTGTTCTACATAATACCTACTTCTCTATGATTGTGTCGTCATAAAACTGTTAAAACCACAGAACTAGATCTTAGTTCTGTGGTTAAAACGTTTTTATCCCAGTAGTTCCATGGTAGTAGAACTGTTGAAACAAATACTGTCTTATTAGAATAGAATAATATAGAATATAATTATCGTGTACGTGTTTACACCTAATAAAATGAGAAGATACAGAGTAGAAATTAGTACAAATTAGTGGTATAATGGGCGTTCTTATCGCTAATAAGCGATCTCTTCCGGACAACATTTGGATGGACTGGATATGTTAAGACATAATGGACAGTAAACATGCTTAATATTAAATATTATAAAAATCTCATTTGCTCTATAGAACTAATAATATCTTGAGACAGAAACACTTCGAAATAATCTCGTAAGATTTTATCATGCATCCAACCAAACAGTCAAACATTTATTCTACTAGTAGGGAGAAGAGTGAAGTGATAATTTATGCATTCGATTTCACAAAATTATCTTCATACATGGTACCTACCTACCTACCAACACCAAGGACTTTATTCCTCATACACACAATGCTTTTTTTTACGGGTTCTCTGATTAAACAATGATCCTTATAACCGATCGATATATTTTGGGCCTTTTTTGTGTTTCCTAGAAAATTCTACGGCGTGGTGGCAGTGGCGAGGGTCGTACCTACGCCTCAGGTAGTAACGAGTACTTTCAACGTCTCAAGGTTGAGCTTGTTTTTGTTTCCAAGCCCTTGTGTGATCAGACGGAGACTATTATTATTTCAGTGAAAGGGTCTCTTGAATAAGCGACTAAATTGTATTCTGAGTACCTACACGTAAACCCATAAGCAGACTCGGAAAACCTCGCTTTAATATAATAAGTCGGGAGTCGGGAACGACGCCCTCAGCCGGTAGGTAAGGACTGAAACGCCAACGTTCTATCGATTTCTCTGTAGGTAGGTTGTAAGGATGTCGGGAACTTTCATAGGTACCTAGGTATACCGTCTGGGTGTATTCATGTGAACAGGTTTGTAATAAATCGAATGCTGAGTGAAAGCTGCCATTAACTATGTACCTAGTAACCACTACACTTCTTGGTAGAAAGTCCTATTCAATTTATTATCAGGGTGCTATTGGAAGGATTTAAAGAATGTACTCTAGTTTAGATCAACACACACACGTGGAATGTCGTTCATTCCTTTGTGTTTTTACCACGAGGGTAGGTCTTTCGGACATATTTAATTCATAATGAACTTTATTGTAGGTAGAATAACCGTTGACTTTTCATAACAATGATACTACTACATAATTAGGTTTCCATCTAACTAATTGCATACTCTAAATAACCAAAGTCTGCGTTTCAATTCAATCAACCGGCGAGGGAGGAAAATCGATACACGCTGTCTGACCTGTGCGAGATAGGGAGATGTGAAACAAAACGGGATGGATGAATGGGCCGAGAAGAGAGCGATCACAATAAAAACGAATCAGTTAAAAGGGATGCCGATGCCGCTTCGTTTTTATTATGATAGTCTCAGGTAATAGCAGAATGCCGATTCCACAACTGCCTGCACTTTATTTGAAAGCAGCAATCAGAGAATCAGCAACTGCAAGGCTTAGAGCTTAATAAACAAATAGTATTTTCAATGTATTTGCTGCAAGACAAGAAAATCACGCATAGATAATAGAAGATGGATTACACATAAGGGTGGTATTACATTTATCAAATATCTTGGTCCAATGTACATTTGATCAAAGAAATTGGACGACTTCATCAAATGTACTGGCAACACCGATATTTGATCAAATATTAATGAATTGTTAAAATTAAATTTTTCTTCAAATTCCCTCGATATGTTTTGATTTTTTCTTTTTTAATAATAACATTATGATAATAGCACCACTTAAAGACGCAATAGCAGAACTTAAAGATGCTCCATGTTCCTCCATTTTCTTAACACTACGCAAAATATTGGACACAGATATAGGACAAGTGTAATGAGCGTCCTTCAAAGAAATTTGATCAAATATTGAACATAATTGGACAAAGATATTTGATAAGTGTAATACCACCCTAATATAGGTACCTACCCACCAACTCGAGTTCCATTATTCTCCGCCTTTGAGAAAATAAACAAATTACTAATTAATAAACTAATGTCTTTGTTCTCAACGACTTAAAGTTTAATAGCATGTTATTAATGGTGGAAAATAATTCTCAGGCATCTGCAAGTAGGTACCTATATCTTGCAATCTCAGAGGAAATGTATTTGCTTGCAACATGCAAGTTATCTAAAGGTTCTAAAGAAATAGGTCTTCTTAGCATAACGTGATAGGTATGCTGGTGAAACTGCATCGTCTACGATGCGGCAAGTCAGTAGGTGAACGAACTTCGCGCGACGGCCGCGGCGTCCAAACCGGATAGCCACTAGCCAGCCTACCTAGCTTTACGGCCCACCACACCGCCAGACCTCTGTCACTCCAAATCAGCTTACAATATAAAATAAGTGTTAATTCCACGACTTTCTGATGGTTTAGGTGTAAGATAATAAATAAATAAATATAAATAATGCTGGACAATCCACAGCATCATCTAGCCCCAAGGTAAGCTGCTGTTAAACAGAGCTGTATTATGGGTACTAGATGACTGATATATATTTAATACAATACAATACATAGATAGATATTTTTTATTATACATAGAAAACACCCAGAACACCCGGAACAAATATTTGCAGATCCTACAAACATTTGTCCCAAGGCGGGAATCGAACCCGCAACCTCTGCGTCGCAGGCGGACCTTTGCCCACCGCGCCATATTGGTCGTCTATATAATAGGTATAGAGTTCGGTAAATGGAAATAAATAGGTAGGTACCTACCTAATGTTTTATTTAAGTAGGTAGGTAGGTACTTATACTTACCTAAATACCTAGTTTGACGTAGGTAGGTAGGTAATAAGGTGCCGCTGCTGAAGTGAAACTTAATCACGTGCATAGGTGTACCATTAATTTAATCTGTGATGCATATCTACCTAACCTACCTCAAGGTGCGTCGATAGAACCAGAAAAAAGACCGAATAAGTATGTAGGTACATACCTACATACCTACCTACGTACCTACTTAAGTTATATTATTTTACTTAATATAGGTAGGTACCTGACCCACATGTATATTAAATTACTTTACAAGATTATTCTCATTATCCTTGTCACTAAATAAATAAAAGTAAGTTAGATCTCTAGACGAACTCTATCCAATTGCAAAAGGGGGTGAGACAGGGAGACGTTATTTCTCCGAAACTGTTCACATCTGCATTGGAAGATGTTTTTAAGCTTCTGCACTGGAACGGGTATGGCATCAACATCAATGGCGAACACATCACTCACCTTCGATTTGCCGATGATATAGTCATCATGGCGGAGTCGCTGGAAGACCTTGGCACTATGCTCAGAGACCTCAATACCGTCTCTCAACAGGTGGGTCTCAAAATGAACATGGGCAAGACAAATATCATGTCAAACGCTCATGTTGCACCCGTGCCGGTACATGTTGGGAACGATATCATCGGCGTTGTTGACCACTACGTGTATTTAGGACAGGTGATTCAGCTAGGTAGGTCCAACTTCGATAAAGAGATCAGCCGACGAATCCAACTCGGATGGGCAGCGTTCGGGAAGTTACGGCATATTTTCTCGTCACAGATACCGCAGAGCCTCAAGACGAAAGTCTATAACCAGTGCGTGTTGCCAGTGATGACTTATGGCACTGAAACGTGGTCGCTAACTATAGGTCTCGTTCAAAAGCTCAAAGTCGCCCAACGAGCTATGGAAAGAGCTATTCTGGGAGTTTCACTACGCGATCGAATCCGTAATGAGGAAATCCGTAGAAGAACCAAGGTCACCGACATAGCTCTTAGAATCAGTAAGTTGAAGTGGCAATGGGCAGGCCATATAGCTCGCAGAACCGATAACCGTTGGGGAATAAAGGTTCTCGAGTGGCGACCACGAACTGGAAAACGAAGTGTAGGACGGCCCCCCACTCGATGGACCGATGACATTAAAGCGGTCGCAGGAAGTCGGTGGATGGTGAAGGCCCAAAATCGGTCGTCATGGCGCTCTTTGGGGGAGGCCTATGTCCAGCAGTGGCCGTCTATCGGCTGATATGATGATGATGATGAAGTTAGATCTAAGTTGCTACAGGTAATAAAATAAGGTAAGGTCAGTAAGGTATTGAATCGGTAATCGTCTTCATAATGAAGGAATGGGCCTTTGCCCAGCACTAGGACACGAACGGCTGATAGGTTTACATCTTCCGCATGTTCGTTCGTTGGTAGGTAGTCAAGGTACCTACCTAGTAGGTAAAGCGCAGATTGATTGGATTCTTTTGATCTTATTTTAGGGTTGTCTCTGTCCACCCTTTGGTACGTTAATCCCTTCGTCAATAGGAGGTAGGTATAGTCGGGAGTTTAATTAGGGGGCCAGTTTCGAGGGGTTGGATTCGATTACATGGAGTTCTATCATATGTCTAGCTTTACCTATATCTAGTAAGTCAGCCTGTGTAGAGTGCAACGCAAAGTTATTGATTTGTGCGTGCTACGCTAAGAGTACCTATGTATATAGGTAGAAGGGTTGTAAATTAGCATTGGTATGTTATATATCAATTTTTTGGCTCCAGTTTTAGTGGTAAAACAATGCTATCAAACTATACAGTATTTTAAAGAGCCTGTCATTCATGCCGAAAAATACTTAATAGGTACCTAGATGGAGAAAGAAATAGTACAAAATAAAACAGTTGTGTCAACATGAGCAAAATTACTTTCATGAAAGATTGCTTAATTTACTCTCATAACTGGGTATGCATGTCGTCATGTGCAGAAAAAACATCCTTTTTCGTCATCATTTAGATTAGATCAATGCCTCAGATTATTTATCATTCTGGAAATGGCTGAATGGACCACTAGGCCTTACAAGTCCTGGGCCACTTGGTCATAAAAAGTTACATGGGAATTACCGTACGCTTGGTTGCCACTTCAGTTGTATAAAAAAAAAACCTGGCGGTAATACTCATCAACAAAAGTCTGTCTTGGTGGAACCACTGTAGTGCTTTGGTTTGAAGGGCACTGTAGCAAGTGAAACTACTTGAAACTTGAAAGAGATTTAATAACCACACCTCGGGTGACAAGCACAATGCAGTCTATGAAGGACTTCAAAGCCCACAACCACAAGCTTAAGGTGACACTGCAATTATTTTGTTATGCTAGCATCAGGTGAAAGGCTTAACTGTCTAATTTTTGCTGTTGTTAAAATATAATACATAGATAGAAAATACTTTATTGTTACCATAAAACAAAGTTTTGACAGAAACAGTTTAACTTATTTATAGTCTGGTTTTTAATTCAAGTCCAAAAAGGTAAACAAACAAATGTCATTGTCAAATGTCAATTTTGTGTCTCTCAGAAAAGCAAAACCTTTGGATCGATAATACTTGTACCTGCGTACTAATCAGAATCTGATCTACTACCTGTCTACAAACAAAGATCAACAGAAACAACACAGGGCCCTTCGATCTATCGACTTCCTTAGTGGGGACCCATTTCATCATCCTAACGAAACTTTTTTAACGCATAATCATCACCATGGAGAAAGAAAATGACAAGAACTGTCACTTGGCTTGGAACTAAAAACTTGATATAAAAAGGTATTTTATTTTATGATTTTTCTCTGTAAATATTTTCATCTGCATCTCAATAAATAGCTTACAAAGTCTAAATCTATCTCTACCTATACCAACCCCATAGAACAAACTGGACAAAACGTGAACAGGACAAGAAAACACAACGAGAAACCTTCCGACAAGCACATTCGATAAACAAATGAAAATGAACCAAATGTGTAATAGCACTGCAAAACCTTACTGTACCCCAGAATGTGACAAGTACCATAAAATATTTACCCAAAAAAAAAAATAGGTTTTCTAAGTATTTGCATAACAAATATGAATATCTGAACAAAACTATGCCTAAATCATCTATTTTAATAAGTCTTGACTAGAAAAAAAAATTCTTACCCATTAAGTAATTAAGCGTAACATAGTTCCCTATTAAAAAGTATGTATTTTTATCCTATGGTATCACCATTGTTTACCTTTTTGGACTTGGATTAAAAACCAGACTATAGGTATAACAATGGCCGATCTTATCGCTTAGTAGTTTTATTATTATTTTATTTATTTAACATTTACAATATCATAACAGTGTTAAACCAAATCGATATTGAAAATTAACAAAACAAACAATTACACATTATGCATTAAGTAACATAATTTAAAAGTGCAGCTTACCTTTAAACTTAGCTTTAGTGATCTCTACCAGACAACTTTTGAATGGATAGGACTGAATATAGCCGATAATGGGGTTTTATGGTATTATTAGTTATTAAGTTATTATTTTAATTAGATGTTTACTAACACATAGGTACACATTTCTAATCATAGTAAAAAGAAAGAAGAAAACAGAACTAATTAAATGAACTAAATATTGAGTATGCGGAATAATACATAAATACAATACATAATACTTACTAATAAAACTATGTAATATAAATACTTATAATAAATTATAAGTCATTATAGACTATAACATACCCTTATTATAAATATATACATAATACCTACTATGTAGTACATAGGTATATACCATACCTACTTAGAAAAAAATAAAAAATGCAGTTGGTTTTTCTATTTATAACTCACTTACTTTTTGTCAAAGTAGGACTTACATATAAGAGTTTTTGATAAAAGAAAACCTATAATTAATAATTAAACACTTTTGTCATTGTAATGAAGGTTCTAAAGTGTATTTGACCAAAACTTTGCAAAGCTAAAAGCATTGTTTGTGGATTCACAACTCTATCTGAGGAACAAATGTTTGTAATATCTGCAAATAATTGTTTTTGTTCTGGGTCTGGAACCATTGTAGGTAGTACTCAATATCTGATGATACCCCATTGAAATTTATGTCATAAATAATTTGTTCAATTAAACTATTTGCAAATTCAACGAATGTTAACAACAGTAATAAATAATCAACAATAAAATTATGCCATTAATGTTTCCTAGTGTCTCCTACTTACAACTAAACCACTAGATCAGAATAATGAAATGTGAGCTAAGTATAATTCTCTCAGCGGATCTAGACTTCCATGAAGTTAGCCGTTTGTGAGAACTATACAAAAAGACCTAAGTAGGTATATGTAGATAGGTACCAGATTGCCACCTACAATCAATTACAATATTTTTCCAAATGCAAATAGGTAAAATTTTATTATTTATTATAACCACTAACTTATAACCAATCTAAATTCTTAAAACAAAAATAATTTTATTCTGTAATATCATCATCTTACATGGTTAATAATCTACATCAATAATACAATCATCTCTCCCTCCACTATAGCTTGTGTGTGACAAGGATAGCTAAAGTACCTACCTAACTTGACCAATGAAAGGAAACATTGAACAGCTTTTTACAAGCCAGCTGCTTTGATCGAACAGCTGTTCAAGCCGATAGGTATAGTGCCTCCATAATTGATATCGTAATTTAATGACTTCCCACATAGCTTTGTAATTACCTACGTTGCGTCTAAATATGCTTCAAAAGCATTCAAAGTACTTTTAAGTATTTTCCGAGAATTAGATACCTGGTAGGTATTTTTAATATATTCATTTATAATTTAGTAGCTATTAAAACCAGTTAATCACAGAGTAATTCCAAAGGGAATTGGCCACTATTCTATGTGATAACACGTGGTAAAATCGACAATGAAAACGGCATGAACAAGGGGGGTACCATTTTGATTCCGTCCTCCATGTTGCGTATCCGAAAACACGAACATATTGCCAATCTGAATAACATGATACAGCGAAAGAGGCTAAAAAATTTAAAAAAGACAATGTAAAAGCCAGATGTACTGTAAATCTTGCATAAAAACCAAACACCGGCCGGTAAATCATTAGACCTACCTTAACAAAGCTGATCGATGTTGTTGTCCCTTCAATATCCAACAGTAGATATTTGCACTTCTTGACTGTATCGTTGATAATAAGGGGTTCCCTCACTTCCCTCTTCTGCGCCATCTCCATATTTTGGCACGTCCTTTGGCAGGAGTACTCTCGCGATTAATTACCGTTCCGATTTTTTAATTGACTAGAATAATTCGCGAATCTCCAATACCACAAGAAAAAAGCATCGATTGAAACAGGAAGAGCCGACAGCCGACGAAACGCACGGGGCACGGGGTGGGTACGTACGCCAATCGCGATTACTTGCATGCACGCCCCTCCCTCCGCACGGCGCCGGTACGGAAGGGGATCGGGGAATGAAAGACAGAGATGGGTGCGGAATAAACAGCTGGTTTGTATAAAGTTTGATAGGGACAGAAAAACAAAACAAAAGGCCAAGGGGGATGAGATTTCAGAAACCGGACGGAAGTGTTTTTTTTCTACAATGACACCACAACATTAGAAGAAAAATGTTGCCATAACCGTGAAACTTCTACTAAAAAACAAAAGGGCTAGCGCCATCTAGCTATGAATACAAAAACAAGGTTTGCAGAGGCAGAGCATGAAACAGCTGCTGACCCCCAATTCTAAGTTTTTTAGCAACTCGCTAGTCGTTAGCGAGTGACGAGTTAACGTGCTTGAGCTATTATATAGTCTGGTTTTTAATGAGAAGTTTTCAAGTACCTACTACGTAGTACATTATCTTTGGTCGTACTGGAGTGGAAATCAAATACAAACAAATAGAAAAAAATAGCTTGACACGAGACGAAACAAAAACGGAGTTACCAACTTTTTTCTTGTTTTGATAACCTTTCACAGTATGGCAGTAGGGCAGCTAGCGCCATCTGTCAAAGCAATCAGAACTATTTTTTTTTTAAATCTCGAATTTAAAACTCCTCATTCCATGAACGACACGAACTCACGAACATACTGAACCCCGTTTCTAAATTTTTTTGCAACTCGTTAGTCGCTAGCGAGTGACGAGTGACATACAAGTGACAGAGACACAACCTTATAAAAACTTAGAACCAGGGTTCAAAACTTTTAATAGTTTTTTTTTATAAGGCATCCTATTATATATAGAATATAATAGAATAGAATAGAAAAATATTTATTTAACGCCACACAATTAAAATTATATTGGTTATTGCTCGCGTCCACTCATCACTCGCTATCGACTAGAGGCTAAACGATTTGCCAAAAAAACGAATCTTTAACTGAATCTGAATTCTGTAGTTTTTCAAACAATGCAAAAGATAATTGATGGCTGTGCTGGCTACACCAATTAGCCAACCTAACGGAAATTTTCGCGGGAAATTTTGATACATGACATGCAATGCCTCATTGCCAGCTGGCTGTAAACGTAGTGCTTACATTTCTCTTGGGCTGGCTGTTGCGTGCGACTGTGACCGTGAAATCGTGAATCCTTAACGATTTACTCTGTGCGTGAATCACAGAGTACATTGATATTTAGGGGGTGAATTTGGTTAATTAATTATAAGGCCGGTTTATTGATTCTTAATAAAAATAAACGTTGCGTGCGTGCACGCCTGTTGCTAGTAGAGTAGGTACCCCAGTGGTTATAATTAATAAATTATTTAAGTACCATAGCTAGGTACTATATTTTATCAATTTACTTTGGTACTCTCATGAAACTAATAGGTAGGTACTTTTACATAAGGGTACTCTCTCATACGCCGCGGCGCCACGCCACCGTACCCCGGCGGCGCCTCTGTGCTGGCGCGCCCGGCCCGACCACTTCATGACGTTTCGGCGCCAGCTGACCCGGTGCCGTCCAATACTAGGTAGGTACCGGCTCGTCCGTAAGGATAGTTATGTTCCTTGGGCTCGGCACACAAACTACACCAGGAGCCATATTCGCTGACGAATCGTGGCTTGGGCTTGTTACGATATCTGCGTGGAATCGTCGTCGACGAGCCATGACGACGTTTGACGACCGATGTGGCGCAGCGGGCGCAAGGTCCGCCTGCGACGCAGAGGTTGCGGGTTCGATTCCCGCCTCGGGACAAATGTTTGTACGATCTACAAATATTTGTTCCGGGTGTTCTGGGTATTTTCTATATATAATAAAAAATATCTATCTATGTATTGTATTGTATTAAATATATATCAGTCATCTAGTACCCATAATACAGCTCTGTTTAACAGCAGCTTACCTTGGGCTAGATGATGCTGTGTGGATTGTCCAGCATTATTTATTTATTTATGTTTTAGGGTTCGTCTGTTTTTTTTAGGTCAAATATCGATATTGTAACAACACGGATACTACCGAAAACCATTTTACGTAAGGAATCTCCTATGTCATAGCGAATAACACCCCAGCTGTGTGCCTACGCCCTACACTAAGGATTGTTAAACTTGTACATTTAATAAGGCCGGGTGGGTCTATAAAAGTGCTATACCGCAACTCGTAATAATTATCGGACTGACTGATTCAGTCCATTACGAGTTGCGATAGCCTTCGCATAAGTGCATAAAGCAGTGTTAAAAATCTAGTTGTTCCATAACCTGATGCAAACCTGATGCCACCTAAATCATCTGCAATAGATGTCAAGGCCAATAATGTGCCTTCGTATTCATCTCGCATAATGGTTGGAAATTAATGTAACTATATAAGTACCAACAGGTGCTACATTTCTGTTGGAAACTAAACGATTTATTAAAAATATAACATTCTCTATAAAATGATTTTATTGAGTCATTCCTAAATCTCATATTATAACTACTAATGTACCTACATACTTGTTGTCACATTTAAAAACTTACTGAACTAAACATTCAATAATTATAAAATTGTGTTCATACTTTCATACGATCTATTAAACTACTCTTGGATATGTTTTGTTTTTCTTCCGTCTTCATCTTCTTCACCAGTGCTGGAGTGCTCGGATTAGCTATTGCTTTCCTCTTTGTTACCTGAAATCATAACTAACATTTTAAAGAGAAAAATGGAATAAATTTTAGTTGTGTTATTTTATTACCATTGCCATACTTTTCTTTTTGTGAATCGAGTGAACTATATCTCTATAGTTCTCTCGAAGGATCTCGGCCATCGTGAAGTTAGCCGTTTGTGATGCGCAAAGACAATTTAGTTCGAAAAAGCTCCATTGCGTAACAAAAATGCTAACTTTACGATGGCCAAGATCCGTCGACAGAACTAATACAACCCAACATAGTAGTTGCAAAAACAATCACTTCCGAACTGAATACGACTTGAACATAGCGAATATGTAGTAAAGTAAGTAAATTCGTATGAGTCAGTGGTCAACTCTGGTGACAGAGTTTCGACAATGTGTAATACTGTAGGTATCTCGATCTTTACAGGTGCAAATTACGCAGCCAACTGTGAAATTGTTTAATTTGTGTACTTACAAAATTTGTTATTTCAACAAGTGTTCTTGTAGGATCTTTTCTGTATCGTGCTATTCGTATAAATATGTGCGGGGTTATGTTATGATAAATTAATGACCTTGGGTGGCTCAGGAGTTACAGCAGCGAAGACGAAGTTTCTTCTACTGCCGGAAGCCGCTGACTTTCCCTTTGGGGCATCGTCGTCTACTGCCAGAGGGGTCGCTAGAGCCGCGAGACGGGCTAACGCGCCTTTGCCGCGGTTTAGGATCGATCCTTGATAGCTTTGCTGGGAACAAAATAACAGGTAATAAATATAGGTACATGTTATAAAAAGCTTGGTGACTTACTGACCTAGTGGCTAAACAGATGGACCTGAAAACGGAGGGTATAATTCCCTTTTATAGCGTGGGAGTCTACTGAGAATGGAATTTTTACACAATTCAACTAGAGGACTGGCTGATGAAGGAATCAACCTAAAGAAATAAGAGAGTACTATTGAGTTGACATCGTCGAAACTCGACGCAAAGCTCCTTAAAAAAATAGATTAAGTTTTTATAAAAAGTGAATGCGCTTATGCATACACTAGTATGCATAATTATTTAAAGAAACAAAGCAGAGGAGAGGCCTAAAACCAACCAATATCAGTGCAATCGCATGAAGCATTAAAGTAAGTAAGTGCAGTTTCAGGCTGGTTCATCTACCTGCAGTAAAGAGAAAGGTTTCTGAGGACTAGGGATATCCTTGGCAGTCCTTTTCTCTTCAACTGGGCTATCCATGTCCCTGGGGGCCGGTCGATGCTCTTCCAGTAACGTAGACATGGTTCTCGACATCAGGTTGGCTTTGATGATCGTCGTTCTATTGATACTGACGTTGAGACTATCGTCGAGATCGCCCTTATTTTGCTGGAACAATCATTATTATAATGTTACAATCATTTAAAATGGTAAATGCGAAAGTTTGTGCGTGCGTTTGTCACTTCTTAAAGGCAAAACGGCTGGACGGAACTGGGGGTTAACCACAAGCTCTTATAGCAATTAGAAATAACATTACACTGTTTTTTTTACGCCAAAATTTCAGTCTAAAATTGTTTCAATGTTGCTTTTGAGCTTGTGGTTACCTGAAATAACATAATAGGCTACTTTTTTATTTTGGTAAACTATAAAGTTCCTGTGCATAGCCGCGGAGCGCCTGAAGAATGTTCTAATATTTTTTGTATCCTTTTGATCTCTCTGTTGGTTACTGTCGTTTTTTGGCATGAGCCTTGCTATTATTATTGATGCAGCATGGTACTCACCATCTGTCGAAGGAAGGTTTCTCTCTCATGTCTCTGCTTCCTCCATTGCTCCTCTGATTCAAACTCTCCTTCCTGCGTGTCTCTGAACTCATCACTACCTGCGCCTGTTTCTTCACTACCGTCTGTAAAAACGAGTTTTATGTCATCTTTTTGGCACCTTTCAGGTGTTTTATTCTACATCGGTAAAGGCTGCTATCATGCTATTATGTATTGGGTGACAGATAGGAGTAATCCTTCCGAACTGGTATTCAGTATCATTTTCAATATTTATTACAATATATTAGCTAGGGACCGAGAATAATGGTGTATTAAAGAACACTGCCCTTATTCATAAAAATATTGTAATTTTAACAACTTGCTAAAGCTGTTGTTATTCTTAGGTATGTCAATGAACAAAGATAGATGATGACATTTTTTAACGCAATATTACCAAGCAGAGGTTTAGGTATAGATGAATAAGGCCCAACGCCTATACCCAACAGTAGATGGGTTAAATCTGTGGCACAGAATGGATATTAGTACTACATACAGAATGGCCACTCCCTACCCTACCTTATTCGTGAGTTTGCCGGCACCACACAGTACTTTTCGCCGGCACTGAAGCTACGGGCTAAGGCACGCGTTTATTTTGTTTTTGTGTAGATCCAAGCGCGCGCATGCCCCAGCGCGAGCGAAAGTGTGCTATCTCGCTCTTGCTATAATTGGTGCCAACCATGACACTCACATACAACGGCACCGTTTACGTACAGAAACCATGCATGTGGTGATTGCGACGCATTTGCTTTATACATTTTATTGAGTGTCCGGGGTGTCTGTGGGTTGTATGATGAAGATAATGCAACATACCAAGGTTTTTCCATTTAAATTTGCGTTGTCGTCCGCCGGCGCCTAAATCCCCGTCTTCAAACAGGAGCTCTTGTATTATCCTCACCTCCCTCTTGTCCTGGTCAAGCACGTCACGCCTGGAAGATAAAGAAAGCTATCAAGACATAATTTACCCACTTATATTTTTTTAATTCCACTCAGATCACCAACAAATATACGGTAAGAGGTTATCGTAACCTTCATAAATATGATCCTTGTTAATGTTACTCAGGGATAATGTAGCGTTCTAATGCTGAAAGAATTTTTTAAATGAGACCAGTGTAGTTTTTAAGTTTATTTATTACTAGAAGTCCATCCCAGCTTCGCGTGGGTGCAATGAAACCGCACCCGTGCGAAGCCGGGGCAGGTCGCTAGTAATAAATATAGCCTATGTTACTCAGGGTTAGCGTAGTATTCTAATGGTAAAGGAATTTTTGAAATCGAACCAGTAGTTTTTGAGTTTATTCGTAACAAACAAAAATACAAAAATATAAATCTTTCCTCTTTATAATATTAGTAAAGACATACAAAAACTACAAATCTTTCCTCTCTCTTTCCCTTATAATATTATATTAGTAAAGACATACGCTCAGATTTTTTAAATTACGCTACGGATTTTAATGCGGTTTCATCAATAGATAAGCCCAGTTTCCACCGCGAGCAGAGCGGACTCCGTAATAACTCCGCTCCGAACTGACCAAGTTCATTTTAACTCCGCTTGACTATTTTTTGGTGGAAACTTAAGTATGCAGTTTATTTTTGCGTGTTTCAACTGAGCGCTCCCTTGCTTCGGAGTGCAGTCGGTCCCGGCTTTTTCAAAGTTGTTAGACCATGGCAGAGGCTTTCGGGCGGCCTAAAAACTTTGTCACCAGAGTTGGCTGACTCATACGAACTTACTTACTTACTTTAGCACCTTCGCGAAGCCGGGGCGGGTCGCTAGTAACCTTACATGTGTATCTGGCCAAGTTCTCTCTGCAGCCGACCCTGGTGGAAGCTCTCGTCGTCACCGGCCTCGCGCTCCATCCGGTCCAATCCAGCTTCGTCCTCGTCCCCGGACCCGGCCCATTCGTCTTCGGAAGTCAATTCAGCTTCTTGCTCGAAGAATTCCGTACCTTTTCGTTTCTTCTTTGAGGGCTTTTGATATTGGGGTATTACTTCGATCTGAAATTATAATTTACTGTTAGCAATCAAGCAAGTTTGTTTGTTAGCAGCCAACTTGGTTTTTTTTTTTTAAGATTGCTGTTTACGCTAATTTTGTATTAGTTTATTTTTATATAAATTTTATATCGTATGTATTTGAACCTAACAAAAATTATTTGTAATACATTAATTATTCCCTATTATGTGCACATCCGTTACTACTTAGTTTTTCACTCTTCTCTTTCTCCATCCAAGGTTGCAAGAAATCGCTCTTAGTGTCAAGGCCGCTCTTCGTACTTTGATACCAAGCCTTTTTTATGTCATATTTTGTGTACAATAAAGTGTTCATTCACACATTCATTTCAGTTAATGAGGTTTCAATTAATTATGCCCAAAAAGCGATATTTTATAACACATTATTATTTCAAGCAAACTTTACTAACCTCATTTTCTTCAGAATCATACTCAACAACTCTTTCTTCGATTTCTTTTTCGATCTCCGATTCGTACTCTTCACCATCTTCCTGTTCTGATATTTGTTCATCTTCGTCATCTGAAAAAAAATTGTATTATCGTTAGTGCAAGTGGCATAAGTGTTAATAATGCATAACATTGATAATAGCATAATATGTGTGATCTTTCATAATTTAAGAAAACCTTTATTTTTTTTTATACCGGGAAAGAAGATTGAAGATACTGCAGGGAGTAATAAACACTAAACTGCACGCGCGCGGTTGTCGACGACGGAATTTGATTTCTCCATACTCTAATGGCGAACTGGTCAATTTAGTCTCTCTCGTTAAATCGAGACCCGTTTTGTGGCTCGCTTGAATTTGCGAGGTGAGAAAACACTGGAAGTAGGAACCTTAGCCGAGCGCCGGCGCCACTGAATTAGAATAAAATATAATAGTAAAGTAAGTAAGTTTGTATGAGTCAGTGGCCAACTCTGGTGACAGAGTTTCTTAGCAATATAATAGTAATCAATATTATATCACCTGATATCTGCAAAGCTCTCTTCTCAGGCTTTTTCTTCTTCATCTTTTTCCGTTTCTTAGTTTCACTTTCGTTCGCATCATTATCATCATCGGAATCAATTATAAGCTTCTTTTTAACTACTTCTTGTTCCTTCTGTGTCTCTTGCTTCTTCTGTGCTTCTTGTGTTTTAGCGCCACAGAAGAATCTATTCGGTTTCGGTAAATCAAACTCAGGGTCATCTAACTCATCGAGAATAGATTTAAGATTATCATCTACTATTTTACTACCTTTACTAACTTTATTGTCTGAACTTATTTCAATATCATTCATTCTATTTACATTAACTGTATTTATTTCTTGATTGTTTATATCTGTATTTGCTTCAATTTCAGGTATGTTGTTATATTCTTGTGTTTCATCACCTTTGTCAAGAATCTGGCTATCACAATCCAAGCTATCATCGTCCTGTGAAGCTCCTAGCGGTGTTTGGTTGTCGATAACTTGCGATACGAATTCGTTTTCGTAAAACTTGCCGGTGCAAAGAGCTAATATGTCTTCCCCGATAGCTTGGGACTGGGACACTTGAGTTATGGGTAAGGGCGGTAAGCTTTGTGAGAACGAACCGGAACACATAGCGGCGACCACGTCTAAATTGTTCTGTAAAATTAAAAGTTTGTGTAAGTGTTTAAAATAACAGAATCAAAAACATTTTCAATCTCACTACCTATTATGAGGTTATTATTAAGTTATATCAAGTACCAGTTCCAAATGATCCAAGCGCGCGCTTAGCTGAACTGCAGGGCAATTATGATATTCAGTTGCAATCAATTTCGAGGTATTCACGCGAACTGCGCAGTTTTTTAGTGCACGCTTTTTATTCCCATTCGCTATGTTTTTATAAAACTGTCAAATTTTGCATGAAAATGACGTGTTATTGACAGGTAATCAAAACTTTTTGACGACCGATGTGGCGCATAGAGCGCAGGTCCGCCTGCGACGCGGAGGTTGGGTTCGATTGCCGCCTCGGGTCAAATGTTTGTATGATCTACAAATATTTGTTCCGGGTGTTCTGGGTATTTTCTATGTATAATAAAAAAATCTATCTATGTATTGTATTGTATTAAGTTTATATATCAGTCATCTAGTACCCATAACACAGCTCTGCTTACCTTGGGGTTAGATGATGCTGTGTGGATTGTCCAGCATTATTTATTTATTTAAATTTTATTGCAACATAGTTACGTAAAAGCCATGTTGTTAGAAATGACTAAGCACGTTACGCCAAGTTAAATATTATATTTGAGTAGAGGGTACTCACATCATACGGCTGTGTTTCACCAACAACACTTTTATTCGAACTGTTCAGCAGATCAGTAGCATTATTAGTAGAATCCAGTATCGAAAACGTTTGAGTACCCAGTTCTGTATCGTTTTCTAAGCTGTCCGTTGCTTGGTTTTGGGATTTTGCCTTCTGAGACGCAAGCAAACTACTGCCCTGACTTGGGAATAGGTCTTCTGATATTGATTTATGTCTTTGCGCTAGTGTAAGCACCTCATCTGAAATTGTTAAGTCAATACATAAATATTTTCTGTTTTTACGTAGCGCCATCTAGTCCAACATCTAAGCAAAGCTTGTACTATGAATTTTGTGTGGAAAATATGCTCATACTATTAACTTGTACTTGATTTCGCACGCGCCCTGGCTTCGCACTTATACAATAGGCGCTATAAACCTTTCTCTTGAATTACTCACCGCATTAAAATCCGTTGCGTAGTCTAAAAGATCTAAGCGTACTTAATAATACATACTTACATAGAGAGACAGTCGAAAGTGACATTCATTTTATACAATGGAAATCCTTTACATAGTAGAAGGCCTCAGTTCATATAACAGGTATGTTTCGTGAAGTATACACAACTGACAACCTTCCCCAGCTTCGCACGGGTGCAATGAAAACAAAAGCACCCGTGCGAAGCCGGGGCGGGTCGCTAGTAATAAATATAGCCTATGTCACCCGGGGATGTGTAGCTTCCCAACGGTGAAAGAATTTTTCAAATCGGTCCACTAGTTTAGGAGCCTATTCAATGTAAACAAACCACATCTTTCCACTATAAAATATTTAGATAGCTAACCTTGTGATGTTGGTTGGCTGCCTAGATCAACACTCCCAGCATCGCCTTTCGTTTCTTCCGCCTTATTCGTATCATCATCATCGGAGTCCTCAAACGCCTTCAGTATTCTGCCCTTTTTCGTTGATGGCTGTTCTTCTTCAGACTCTGAAGATTCACTTTCATCGCTGGATGCTGCATTTACATCGTTTTCATCATCACCTGGAAGCAAAAGAGAAAAGGGTGTGTATCTTGCCCCTGGATGGATACCCATTGGAATGACTTTCGTCATCAGTCAGTCAGCGAAAGACGATGGCATGTAACCAAAACTTCAGAACTTTATATTCAGAATTTCGCAGTAATGCTAAATGCTGGTGCTCATAATCATAAAAAAAAAATGCGGCTTGTTAAGTATTGTCTCCTCGCGATGTTTTCCTCACCGTTTTAGTCTTTTATATACCAGCTGAAGATTACATATAAATAAATAAATTAGTAGACACTTACCATCATTTAATTCATAATTTACTTGGTCTATTTCATCATCTTCTCGACCTGTTGCTTCATTTTCATCACAGTCTGACTCCTCAGCTTCATTCATTAGCATAGGGTTTTTCGCTTTTGGTTTATCTTTCAATTCAACGTCATTTTCCAGTAATTCTTCTTCTTCGCTTTCACAATCGTCTGCATCATTTTCTTTATTTTCTATAAAAAAAAAAATAGCAATTAGAATACCTATCAATTCATTTTCTTTAAAAAGCGAATCAAAAAGCTACAAATAAACTACACTAGAAAATAAATATTCGAAGAAATCTACAGTAAGTCACTTATTTTCACAAATCTTTGCATAGGCTTTACAGAGGAGTTTTATAACATAAAAAAAACGTATTTATTATTCCTCTTCAATCAAATGGCAGTGATCTGTGCCACTAGTTTAGTGCAATACTGTCGACTTATGCATAAATCGGAAGTAGTCACTTCGAAATTCTTACTCTATGCTGAGGACGCCGATAGGCGTTTTCTTTTTGTTTACCAGACGCGGCTTACGCCGATCGGCGGTTGTACATAAAGCCGACCATCACCTGGATATAAATGCTCATTTTTGATCAATGCCGCAGCGAAAGGGTTAACTAACTACTTATTACCTAGACTTGTCACCTTACATAAAATTAATTTAACACAAACCTTCTTCTAACTTAGCTTCAATCTTGTCAAGGTCGTTGTCATCTTCAGACTCCTCCCCACGTAACTCTTTCATCTCATTTTGCTGCTGCTTTTCGTCTTCGAGGCGTTTGGTCCACTCAAGCGATCTCTGCTCAGCCATTTGCTCTTCAAGTTCTTGTTTCAGCCTTAGATGCGGGTTGCCTGGTTTTTTTCTGAAAATACACTAATATTACAAATGGCGAAAATTTGGATGGATATTTTTACTCTATCACGTCAGGACAGAGATTAGTCTGGAATAGCATGTAGGCTATTTTTTTACTCTGAAAATTGTTAACCGCGGGTCATAGCTAGTGGATGATAAATAAAAAAATCATGTTTGCCCGCAGATGAAATAATGAACATATTTTCTTTCTTTCAGCTATAAAACGGCTGTACCAATTGAAATGCACTTTTTGGTTGCAAGTTAAAAATACTACTTGTAAACTTTATCTTACTTTCTGTCATTATCCCGTTCCAACTCTTCAGGAGTTTTCAGCTTACAAAAGAATGTGAACCTTTCCTTGAGTAACTCCACACCAGATTTCTTCGGGAGGGTATCACTATTATTCAAGTCTATAACCATTCCAGGAGCGCCTGTCAACTTCGGCTTTAAGTTTAATGGTCTGTCTCTAATCAGTACTTGCGAGTTCACTTTGTCTTCAAAATCTGAAAACAATATTAAAAAATATGGGAAATGTTTATAAGAAGTTTTTCACATAAAGCATGTTTCTATAGAATGCGAAGATGGTATGGTACTATCTGTAATAAAATTTTTCTTTATGGATTCTCTTATTTCCATAGAGAAACAGTTATGTATAGTTCGCACAGCGGATCTAGGCTTCCGTGAAGTTAGCCGTTTGTGATGCGCAAAGACAATTTAGTTTGAAAAAGCTCCATTGCGCATCGAAACGGCTAATTTCACGACGGCCGAGATCCGTTGTGAGAACTATACACTGACCTCTAATAATTTCAGCATTTTCAATAATATTGTCAATATCTTCAATGTTCATATCGTCATCTGAAAAGTCATTGTCCACATCCTTAGACTCATTTTCTCTATCAACATTATCAATAACATCAGTAATTTTTCCAACAATTTCTTTATCAGACTTATGTTCTGTTTGTAAAATGTCAGTATTTACAAGCATTTCAGAATCATAATGCAATGATACAAGTTGGTTATCTGATTCTGTATCTGGTTTGGCACTTTCTAAAACTTGATGTTTATTGTTAGTTTCATTGACATTGTTTGTTTCAATATCTTCAAATGCAGTGCCTTCTTCTAAAAAAAGACGACTTGTATTTGCTTGTTTTTCTCCAGTTATAGATGTTTCAGAATCATTGAAAACCAACTTCATATTAGTTTCTGAGTCTTGTTCTTCAAGAACTTTGTCATCATTTATAGACTCTAGCTGCTGTTGGTTGCTTTCATTTACTTTTGAGTTATTGGTATTTGTCTCCTCAATTATACTTTGGCTTAAAACATCAAATAGCTTATCACTATTCTCAGCTAAGATATCTCTGTTTAGATCTTCTCCATTTTCAATAACTATAGATTCCACTTCTTTTGTATTAATAGAAATGACATCAGCATCTCCCTTAGCTTTTGCACCAGATTTTTCATCATCAGTTATATTATCATCATTTTCTTCATCTGTATCACTCTGCCAGAGCTCCATCATTTGTTTTTGTCTATCCTCTAGTATTTGACTGTAAGAAAATACATGATTATAAAATAGACACTTGTCTTACCAGCCAGCCATGGTTAAGCATTTCTTTGCCATCCCACATCTCAAAACACTTAAGTAAAAATCTTACTTTAACATTTTGTTGCACCATTATTTGTGTATTGTGCAAGAAAATATTTCTTGCTCACTTATTACCTGGTCAAAAACTTCCTTAATGTTATCAGGCCACAGGCTATATGTATAATCTGAATTTCATACAATTTGCCCAACATACAAAATTCCATGCAGCATCATTGACAGACATTTTTTTATATATTAGTAATGATACTTACGCATATTGTTTTAGTTGTTCTCCATTCATCTTGATTGGCAAACATTTACCATCGGAAGACATGGCTGGCTTCCGTCTACTCATAATATCCTTTAGTGATAAGGCTTTTGGCCTGTGGTAGGGTAGTGATACCTCTTTTTCTCTTAGCATTCTGTTTGATTCACTTTTGATCTTTTGCATGTTTTCCATTGCTTGTTTGGCAGACATCTGAGAAGTTCAATATAGATTTGGAAATATAGGGTTGGAATTCCAGACACACTAAAAGTTGTAGAAAAGTGATGGTAGAATAGTAAAAAACTTAATAAAGCTTAATGGACAATTTACAAAATGACTGGTGTGGGTGTAATGTCATTTAAAATGATAATTAATTGAGGAATCAAAGGGTTTGAAAACAACAATTAATATTCCTCAAAGGGTTTGAAAACAACAATTAATATTCCTCAAAGGGTTTGAAAACAACAATTAATTGTCATTTTAAATGACATTACACCCACACCAGTCATTTTGTAAATTGTAATTGTGTTTATGTATTAAGTGCACTTACTCTTTGAGGCTTTGGTGATATCAATTTAGTTCTTTTCTCTTTTTTCTGCTTTGGTATAGATTTTTGCTGAATGCTTCCCTTTTCTTCATCAGATGTGTCTGTATCACAAATGGATGGCTTGTAAGGCATTCTTTGTTTAATTTTCTGAAAAAAAAAGTAGTTTACAAACATTTTAACACAAATATTAGATTGAATTATAATTAAACTTAAAATGATGAACACATACCTGTTTAATTTTTTCAATTGATGAATAATCTTCAACACTGTTATCAGAATCTGACTTGTTATTACTTTTAGTTGGTTCTATTTCAACCTTTGATGACTGGTCCTTTTCTCGAGAATTTAGGAGACTTTGAAACTTATTTTTAATTTTATTTCTTTTATTTTTAATCCTCATTTGTTGCTGTTCATTCTTTACAGCTTGTTCAGAATCTGAGATGCTTCCTTTGCTCACTTTTTGTATACTTGTGTAAGGGGCACTTTTGAAAATGGTTGTTTCGCTATCACTGTCACTTAGTATATGATTGGATTTTTCTTTTGACTCTGTCTGCTTAACTTCTTGATCTGAATTTGAAGAATCAGAATCTAAGAAGCTGTCATGACTCGCTTTTAGAATTCGAGATTTTTGAGGAATATTTCTGATGATGATTTCATCATTATCATTGTCGCTGTCTTGAGAAGTTTGAGGTTGTTTCTCTAAAATTGAATTGCGACTTGCATCCAGCATCACTTCCTTGTCACTATCAGAATCAGAAAACTGTCGAATACGTCTCTTAGCTCGTGGTTTCATCGCATCTTCATTGTTGTGATAGTGCAGTTGAAGGTCAGAATTATTTACAGAGGCACTCGACATTTTACTAAGCTCTTCTGTACTTATTTTTTTTAAGTTATCATCGTCGTCACCATTAATTGTGTGTTTCTGTAAAACTTCTGCTCAAAGATTCAAGTAGGCATAATATCAATTTCAGTTTTAATTATACTAGCAGAACGTGCTACTCTAAAAAAATTCTCAATTATAATTTCAGTCCAGTCCGAAAACAAAAACTTACTTTGTACGTACAACACAACACAAACAATCTTTTAGATTCAGCATTTTTCAGATTCATGCGTAAAACATAATTAGCAAAATGTCATTTTTCCCGCCATGTAATGCCATCAAGGTTGGATTTAAGTACGATGAAAACTGTAGTACAAAAATCATAAAATAGTAGTATTTCTAAGAAAACTGTAGTACACTTTATAAATTGATCTATTATAAAACGTCATCAACAAAATCATTAAAACCAACACTAGCTTAGCCAATATTATCTCTATTTCTTTTTTTATGACTTCTTGTCAAGAAGTTTAATCAAGAAGTTCTTGATTAAATAAATTTCCAACATTTCAAAAGTTGTTCTTATAAACAAAAAAAATGTTACTAATGAATATTTACGATTATTTATAAACTTTTATTGTAGTTGACAATGACATTGACAAATGACAAAGTTTATTTAGACAGAAAAAGGAGCAAACCTTACCAACCCATTAAACTTTTTATAAATTAAGTTGGATTGGCAGGTAATGTTACATTATTTTGGTCATTTCCATGCGTGATGAAACTGTAGTATTTCAGCGACTACCCTTAGGTATGGGTAATACGTAGTACGAAGCATGAAATTGTAGTACAAATACTACTACTGTAGTACGAATTCCAGCCCTGCATGCCATTCATTTTTTTTTTAATACGCTCTATGCCTATAAGGGTTGGGTAGGCCTTAGTTTAAAAGGCAGGCAGTACACGCTTGGCCAAGGGTTGCCCAAGGAGCTGGGCCAACATACGGGGCCAGCGTGTTTAGAGATGTTATCATAATCAAGTTACTTTATGGATGTTATAGTGATTATTTTGCAGTTATGGTAGCTGGCGACCAATGTTGGCGGAGAAACCAATTAATGACGTTATTCGTGCAAAAAAAATTTCGTTTCCTTGAGTTTTGTCTTTCGTTTATTTTCTAAGTTGTTCTTTTCATCTTCATTTTCATATCATTCTGCAAAGGACCCCAAGAGAATAAAATATGCAATAGATTTTTGATTTCATCAAAATCTATTGCATATTTTATCTTGGGGTCCTTTGATCAGTCACATAACTAATATGCACTACCGTACAGTAGGTAAAACTACTTATAAATTCCTTGAGTAGTCATAAAAGGTCGTCATCATTGCTTGCGCAGTTGCGCTTGCCATCCTTCCTACTCACTCCCGCGAGTTGAGGCTCTGGAGGTCTGCTGCATAATATTTAAAAAAAAAATGTGAACTGCTTATAAAGGAGACACAAGAGGGGGCCTGCCTAAATAACACAGAGGGATAAAAGATGAAAACATACATAGGATTTTATGTAGATAAAAACATAGGTAATGTAATCAATAACAATAATGTAAGGTAACTTTAGACGGCGCTTATTATTCAATTAATCCAGTAAGATCAGGTGATGCAATTTCCCTTTGTTTGATGGCTTCACAAATAACTGCTTCAGCTGTAGTAAGAAGAGATGCGACTCCACTGGCATCAGTTAACGCTCTTCTTACAACTTTAGTAGGGTCGATGATACCTGTTTCTATCATGTTAACAAATTTATTGTTTAAAGCATCGTATCCAAAATCTTGGCTCATGTTCTCCACCTTTGAAACCACGACTGACCCATCAAATCCAGCGTTTCTGACGATAGTTAGGCAAGGTGTACGTAAAGCTTTTTTGATTATATCAATCCCAATAGCTTGATCTGTATTAGCTGCTTTTAACTTTGCAAGGGTAGGGATACATCGCAGCAATGCCGATCCACCTCCAGGTACTATTCCTTCAGCTATTGCAGCCCGAGTGGCATTAAGAGCATCGTTGACACGATCTTTCTTTTCATTTACTTCAACTTCATTACAACCTCCAATTCTTAAAACGGCGACTCCAGATTGTAAATTAGCAAGTCGTTCTAAAAGTCTTTCCTTATCGTATTCATTGGCCGTTATTTCAATTTCGTCTTTAATTTGATCAATACGTAGATTGATTTCATCTTTGTGACCGTGTCCTTTCAGCAAGATAGTTGAATCTTTAGTAATAATAACTTCAGATACTTTTCCAAAGCTCTCAGGCTGACAATCTTCTAGTCTTAATAAGTTGTTGTCATCTTCAAATATCACACCTCCTGTTGCTGTCGCCATATCAACTAACATATTTTTTCGTAAGTCTCCGAATCCTGGAGCTTTGACTGCCGCTACTTGAAGTCCAATTTTTAACTTGTTTACAACCATAACTGACAAAGGTTCTCCGTCAAGCTCCTCCGCTATTATAATCAATGGTTGCTTTTGTGCATTTGCGATTTCTAATGCTGGTAAAATTTGCTGAGCATTGAATATTTTCTTTTCACAAAATAGAATCAAAGCATTATTGTACTCTACTTTTGGTCCTTTAGTTGAGTTGATAAAATATGGTGATATGAAACCACGCTCAAACTTCATTCCTTCAATGATTTCCAATTCATCCTCTAGGGTTTTTCCGTCTTTAACGGTAATGACGCCATTTTTACCAACTCTATTCATAGCTGCAGCAATTAACTTTCCAATCGCTTTGTCTCCATTTGCAGATATCGTAGCAACCTGTTCAATTTCTTCAGAGGTGCTGACTAATTTGGACATTTTTTTGAGGTTTTCTTTTACTGCATCTACGGCCAACATTATTCCTTTTCGAATTTCGATAGGGTTAGCACCTTTTGATATATTTTCAAAGCCCTCTTTTGCAATTGCTCTAGCTAGAACAGTGGCCGTTGTAGTTCCATCACCAGCCTCTTCGTTTGTTTTGTTTGCAACATTCTGAACCAACTTTACTCCAATATTTTGAAATTTGTCTTTTAGCTCAATACCTTTGGCAACAGTAACGCCATCTTTAGTAATTTTAGGAGGCCCAAAAGACTGCTCAAGAATGACATTGCGACCTTTGGGTCCCATGGTAACTGCAACAGCGTCAGCAAGGATATCAACTCCCTGCAGCATCAACGCTCTCACATCTGGACCAAATCGTATATCTTTCGCAAAACTTAAAGGGGAACTACAGGAGAAATACCTTTTGTTCTTACCAAGAAGTTGCGAAATGTAATGCAAGCGAAACATTTTTAGTAAGGAATAAAACGCGCTTTTTTTTCAAAACACCTCAAACTGACAATTCGTTTTACTCTGTGCAACCCGGCCACAGACGCCACAAATTAAAAGAAGACAATAAAAATAATTCGATGTCAAAACATGGCCAAAGCAATCTTAAAATCAATCAAACTTCATAAAAATATTTAGTACCTAGGTATATAGCGCAAAAGTAGGTTTGAATTTGGAATCTAAGTTTTTATGTAAGGGATAGGTATTATTAGATAGGTACTAGGGTAAATGAATGAGTTATTGGCTGGCAGTAGTTACTGTCTACTTATCGTACGATATCTCCCTTCATTCTAGAGAATAGTTTACATATTTAGCTTTATTTGTGCCGATTTGTACCACCTTTACCACGAATAATTTCGTATAAAAAAAATCGTAATTGATTGACAATCGGCAATCCGGCTACTATGGTGGGGTTTTGTTGTGAAAACGGTAAGGATTGTGTTTGACTACAATTCGAACGAAACTTGTCTCATACTTCGTATCATTGTAGTTTATCGTTATTTCGTTACTATTTAAGTTATTTTGTCTTAATTTAAATGCATTTAAGTAGTTTATTACTTTAAAACATTAAATTATGGTATGCCCAATAACAGAAACGAAAAAACTAAGTTTTAAGTTACTGGCCATACATGCACATCACCGCCAGTCACCTAAAACGAATACAATTTATATTCTGTCAAATTTAGCAAAAATGGCCTTCTTCCAAGTAATACAAAAAGTGGAACCTTACTCCGCAATATTAAAAAAAAACGACTTAGTTAGTTTTTGGTCAATCAGTACAATGCAAAATTTTAACTCAATCTGACGTTTTGCTGAAGAGCACAGCATAGATGGCCAGTTGAGTAACCACTGCATGTAGAGATCAGTTCAAGATCCGATTGCCTGAAATAAACTTGGGCCGAAACCGATACTAATTCATTTTGTTTGGTGAACTTTATACTTTAATTATTTATACAAGGGCTTCGAAATGTTCGTTTAAATCAGAGCTAAGAACTGGATAATTATGTTCCTTGTATTTCTTAAAAAAAATGACTATAATCTGCCGTGTTTTGTAAAAATGCTTTAGCCAATAACTGAAACCAAACATGCCAGTAACTAATTCTGGGGTGCCAGTAACACAATTTTTATTTAAATGAATATAAAAACTTTATAAACAATGTTAATTATTTTTATTGTTAATAAAATGATATAAGAACTTTTTCCGTCTCCATTAGCACCATAAAAACATTTGGATGACGCGTACAGAAACTATAGCAATTTGAATTGACCAAGGTGCTTAAGGTAGTACCTAGTGCTTTTACCCTAGGTACTGCTTAGCAACGTAAACAAACGAAATTTAGAAAGAAATGGTGAATTTTTAGGTATATATTATAATATTAATAAAACTTAATAAAATTAAAATGGGAGAACCCATGTCGTTTTGACAAGATAGCCAAAGACAAACCATGAAATTTGACTGTGCTAATTGCTACGTCACACTTACTAGACCTATGACGTCTCAGTATGACGTAGACACTGTTTTTTTGGTTTGACCAAATGACTTAGACACACTTATGGCAGCACTGCTTAGCAGAGAAGCAGAGCCAGACACCATAATTAAAAAAAAAACAAAATAACGTTATTTTTTAAAATAAAGCAAATTTTTCTAGAGATCCTTTTACCATGAATTTTGGGGGTGTTTCGAAGCCAGTCATGATTAATTTAAATATAGGGAATCAACTAACTTCAATATCTTGTGGCCATATTGTGGTGGAGTTAGTAAAATTCATTGCGTATCAAAGACAGCAGATTCCATATACATATCCGTGGTTAAAACAAGTTGTGAATAGCAGAAAAAAATTGATTGAGGATAATGATGAAGAGGTAAAGCAAAGCTTCCAATCCGAGAAACACTTTCGCATTGCATCGACTGCTTTGGAAAATTTGGATTACATTCTCAAGGTACACCAATATAAATAACTAGCACAAAGTTCTCTCATCTATCCAAGTCTGACTGCAGATTTGTCCTCCTAAAATCCTAAGAATTACAATGCGCCTTGCATTCTCTTAGAGACTCTTACTTAAAGGTGAAGGCTGGGTTGGGTGGGTGCAGGTGTGTAGAAATCTTCTTGCTGAGGATAATGTCTACATTCTTTCCCTACACCAGTTGGGCGTGAACCCGTTTCTACTCTACCTCTTGGCAGTGCCTAAATAGAAATTGGCTATTAAAAATTAATTCTACATAAACACTAGGCTGACCATATTTTGTATGTTTCATGAATTTCCAGAGTCTCTCACAAGAAATTAATGGATCATCACTTCCTGACGAAGTGTGTATAGCACTGGGCACAACTCCTGTGACTTGCAAAGAAGTGTACAGACTTGTTCTACCCGCAACATGCCACAAACCACAGTGTCATTCCACTCAGATTGCAGCTGACCAGAAGATCCAGAGAAATGTATTCAGGTACTTACCTATTCAATAAATTGTCTGAAGGTCTTTTGGCTGCCCATGTACTTGATGGCCCCAAAATTGCGGTTGCTATGTGCAGTGGATGTCTATTGGCTATAAAAATGATATAATATGATTACTCGAAATAAGATGGTCCAAATTTCATTTCTTGCAGGTCCCTTGTTACTGCAGAACAATTAAGCCATGTTTTTTTCAACCCTCTATCTCCAACAAACATGTATGTTTTCATGAGGAAAAAGACAAGTAATGACACAGTCATAAGCTGTGAGAACTTCCAACACACTAGTGGGTGTAGGATACCAAGAAACTCTAAAATTGTTGTTATTGACTTTAGGACTCAAACCCATGATGGTATTATGTGTTGCAATGAGATTCAGATATTTGGAGATGCTGTGAAGGATGAGGTTCTACCAGAGACTACTGACTCAGATCTGGATGACTTTCATGAGATTGAATCAACTGATTCCATAACATGGTATCAATCATCTTATGTTATGAAGGGCTTTAAAGACACCATCGTCAATGGTAGTTCAGTAACCAATATGTGGGTAAATTCTTGATGATGGCTTAAGGTATGCTTCTACTACTATTTACTTTTCCACTTTGCTGTCATAACATACTTGACACATTTAATTTCACTAGGAAGTAATGCATGTGATGCGTCCACATATTTTTTTGTATTCATTCTCCATTATTGTTTTACGAAACAATACAAAGAGACATTATCAGTGACAGATAGGTCACTCATAAATGAAGAAGTCAAGTCAAGTCAAGTTTGGGATGACAGGCATAAAATAAGGTAGATTTCCCACCACCAGCAAGTGGGCCATCATAATGATCAAAATTAACACTTATTTTATGCTTGCCAACTAGTCTCACTTGCAATCTTAACTTGCTGCTCTGCCTGTGGTGACACAACTGCCTTAAGTGAAGTATAAAATATGTAGTTGAAGCCTTAGCAAATCCTTACCATAGCAATTGGGTTCTTTCACTCAATGATCTGAGTGAGAGAACTGAACTGAAAATTCCTTCTACCGAAGGGTTCCATTTTAGCCAATTATAATTAGACTGACATGGTTTGATAGTTTTTATTTTTGTTAAGTTTATGGCATTTTTTAGCATACAGATTTACAATGTCCTGATGGCAATTTTTACCTATTAAATTTTATCAATTATGTTCAATTACTGCAATAACAATTACTTATTATGATTATTTAGTAAGTTTAATAATTAGTGCCATATTTTAAAAAGCCAATAACTTTAATCATGAATGTATTCCAAAAAATAATAAAGTTAATTTGCTTTAAGTTTTGGTTAATTATTTAATATTCAATAAGGGTGTCATCACATAGTATCGGAATGAATATTATTCTGAGCTACAATCAGATATCCATTTCAATACTATGCAGTGAGACCCTAAACTTCTAACATTTTTTATTGTAAGTATCTCATATTAAATATTTTTAAACGGTTAACATCACAGTATGGTTATCAAATGAAAACCTGAACTCTGAATGTCTGAAAACCAGTGTTGCCCTGTCTTGTACAAGGCAGCATCAAGCTGAGACTAGGCCATTTTGACCACATATCACAGAGCGTTTTTTGTTTATGTGCCTAATATATTTAATAATATAAATATATATAGTTCGCACGGCGGATCTCGGCCGTAGTGAAATTAGCCGTTTGGATGCGCAATGGAGCTTATTCGAACTAAATTGTCTTTGCGCATCACAAACGGCTAACTTCACGGAAGCCTAGATCCGCCGTGTGAACTATACCTAAGATTATTTTTATGTATTTGCATTGTGTTTCGATCGTTCTGTGTTTGTGTGTGTCAAATAAATGTATTTCATTTCTATTCTAATATATAACACTAGCGGCTCGTCCCGGCTTAAGCCTTAAGCACCCGTGCGAAGCCGGGGCGGATCATAGTCATCCATAAGGTAGAAGCCGACCGCGCGTTTTAGCAGCGCGACTACCTATTTCATATATTAAGCACATTTTTTTACACCTTGGGTTACATTATTGAAGTTTTAGTAGGGATCCCTATTATTTTCTAAAATAAAATATAGCCTATGTTACTCAGGGATAATGTAGCATTCTAATGGTGAAAGAATTTTTAAATCGAACCAGTAGTTTTTGAGTTTATTCGTAACAAAAATACAAAAATACAAATCTTCTCTCTTTATAATATTAGTATAGATATATATATAGATAAATAACATTGTATAGGGAACACTTCCATCCAGCTAATACATAGGTATTATTTGGATCAGTAGAGCTTGTTGACTAGTATCTAACATTTAACAGATAGTTCACCTATCCTGTAATCTGTAGGTTTGTAGTTACTTGATTACAGATTAATGGACTTCCTAGAACCTAGGCATGCAAAATTATGAAAGTGTCATAATAATAAACGTATTATTTTTAATTAACGTCGAGTCCATTCATAAAGGCATTCTTGATAAACTGGTTACATGCTGTCCTCTACTTGGCGTGTCGCAGGTGTAGGTAGGTACCGCCCAGGAAAAGACAATTTCATGCCCCGTGTAAAATTGATGAGACTTATTTATTTAAGGCAACCCGCAAAAGCTTCACAATGACAAAGTGATATTAGGCCAGTGGATCAAGAATTTACTTAATGGGTCCTTTGGGAGGTTAAGGAATTAGTCCAGGGTCGTTCTGATATCGAATTTTATAATCGAATGTGGTGTATTTCAGCAGCTCCATCACTAAAAATATTCCTTTCTCTATAAGCAACACAGGACTTTTTCAATGGTCTGTCTTTTAGTCGCTTTGTGCAATTTCTTTCACAGTTTCTTAGAGCATCATTAAATTCGTAAATTAAGTTGTTTCTGTTGCCATTTGGTCCAACCACGTATTCACATATCGTTTGTGCTTTTAACATTTCATTGAGACAACATTCTAATAACTCATAGTACTCTAACCAATAGTTCTCTGGCAATTGTCTTAATTTAATGTTAAGTGCTTCAGTTAGTATTCCAGTGACCAAAATATCATCTATCCAGAACTTAGGATGGTAAACCGCCTCATCGCAAATTCTTCCTGCCACACTAGGAGTGGTTGCATAATACCATCCAGATAAGTATGGAGGGTATTCACTCCTTGCATATTCACCAAAAGTAACATACCACTTGTTCTGTTTGCTTCTTCTTGGTTTTGTATTATTCAACATGTAACCTAACATGGTGTTGTCTAGATTTATATTCTTGAGTAGTTTATAAGTTTTTTCTAAATTGAAAACTGTATCGTCATCCACTTTTAAAATAAAGGATGCATGACTGCATTCTGTTGAAGCCCATTTGAGACCCATTAGATGCTTATAAGTCAGGTTCCTATAGTTTTCCGTGAATGATCCTTGGAGTATGTCGCCAAAAGCGTTGATCTCATCTTCTATTGAACTTTGCGTTATATATCTGAAAAATCAATAAAATTACATTCCGCTATCACTACGTTTCATCACATATAGAAGCGCGCCTGTGTGAATTTTTGTTTGTATCGTGTTTTGAAAAATCAAATCGCTTCCAACATCGACACTTATGCCCGCCCTGTCTGATTAAGTATAGGTTAACTACCTTTAACATTTAATTACAATCGGATTTTGAATATAATTTCGAAATTAATCCAAAGGCACCCTGACAAGTTCAAATTATATTTACAGTAAGATAAGATAAATAAAACTTTTATTTGTGCTTACTTTTCCTTTTCCGGTATTTTGGCCAATAAAAACACTCTGCTTACATTCATTGTCTTCAGCAGATCAGACGGCATGGCTCTCCTGTGAGCACTCCTTAGCTCCACATGGCCTACGTAAGAGGTCACCAGGATTACTAGAAATGGATGAGCTGAAATTCCATGTAAGCATTAGTTTTCTTTAATTTTATATTTGTATCGTCTGTCATATTAAATTGGCTAGGTATTTTTTGTAGTGTTAACCACCACGCTAAGTATTCCCTTAGTGTGGTGGTTGAGAAGGTTGTGGTAAATTATATTACGAAATTTAAGGATAGTATTAATTTAAGGTCTAATTAATTTCTAAAGTCTTTTATAGGATGAATTTTTACTTATGGGCTACATTTTCTTATAAGGATTATCATATAAACTTCAATTTAAGTTCTTCTTTCATTAATAATTCTGAAGTACTAAGTGTCTATTAGCACCTAAATGAGTAGTACTAATGATTAGATAATAAACAGGGTAGTAAGTTCTATTGGCTAACCTGCAATTAGTCTAGTTGACACTTAGGTAGGTACTTTTGATAATCGTGAAATAGGCTCATAATTTAGGTAGGTACTAATTTAATGGCGAGTGGGTGTAAATTTATTATGACGTGTAGGTACTTGCACAAAAGTGTTTTTTAAAAAAGACCTACTTAATCCTTACTTTGACAAGTTGCATTAGATGGATAGACGAG
Source organism: Colostygia pectinataria (assembly GCA_951394395.1). Taxonomy (NCBI): domain Eukaryota; kingdom Metazoa; phylum Arthropoda; class Insecta; order Lepidoptera; family Geometridae; genus Colostygia; species Colostygia pectinataria. Next base: position 6,125,215 of record OX596365.1, on the reverse strand, counting down.
GATTCCATTCATCAAATTACTGTTGTTTATGAATCTAACAGCTTTTATTAAGTCTTTATTGGTATTCCAATATACCCAACTAACTAATGCAATAATACAAATTCCTGAATATAAATATATTTTCTTCATTGTAATTTCTTCAGAGGATGGTGAATATTTGCTGTTAAATTTTAGTTTACAACAGTTAACATGGTTCATTGCAAATAAAAATTTAGTAAACAACTTAACCTGTTACTTCTGTCTACAGATTATACAAGTTTATAGGCATTGTTGCTAGAGCATAAAATATAACCTTTACTTAAAAAAAAAGACTTTGAAGTAAGTAGTATACATAAAGGTTTTTACATAAGAATTTTTAAGTAAATAGACTTTTATTTAATTTTTATTTTCTGGTTGCTTTTTAAAAAATATTATGTTTATGAATGGCCTAAGAAATGATTCTGGCAATAAAGTAAAATGTCAATAAGTTACTCTTGGGGTCTATTTCACGATATCTGAGGAGGTGTCATGAATGTGAGCTAATTATTGGTTAGAATATTGAACCGATAATTAGCTCACAATTGAATGTATCACCAGTGTCCTCTATCAGTGGACATTTATCATCTTTCATTCTTAGTGTATATTCAATTAATAGGTTCCACACACAAAAAAAATACATATGAATCTATACCTTACAATTTTTTATTATTTTGTCTTAAAAATCTCCAGTAAATCGATTAAGTTTATCTGGTCGAGACAGGCAGCATAATAATAAAATATATTCGAGTGCGCGCGCCCCGTAGCGGTTACGGGGAGTCATTGACGCGCGCAGGTCATTGACACAGGTTATTGAAACGCGGTTCATGGACACGCGCCGAGCGCTCCCCTTTCGGTTTCCTACAAGGATAACTAATAATTAACCAAATAAACTTTATCGATTTATTTTTTGAGGTTTTTAAAATACCTAACATTAAAAAAAAGTTAAGTACAAAATTTCTTAGCATATACTTATATTGATTGATTGATAAATAAGCCCTTACTTATCTACGATGTGCTTTGCTTATACTACGAGTTATGTGGAATCTAGCCTTTATTACTTACCCACTTGTATGTACTCACTTAGTTAAGTGTGTGAGTCATCAATAATAAAGTCTAGAATGTTTACAGTCGAGACAGGTTTTTGACTTTGTAAATAAAAGATATGGCACGTTTTAAACTATAGTTACCACTCTGCATAAATTCAGATGTTTTGATCAAGTAAACATTCACCTAGATGTATGTACGAAAACAAAAGAAACAGATGCTACATTGTGCTTGTGCTCAAAGTTCCAATCGCGAGTTTTTGCGAGCTAGCTTTTTTTATCTTTTCCGTGTAGGTAAACGTCAAATATGTAATAACATACCAAAAAAAAAACTATTGGCAATCAAGTTATTTAAAAAACAGCGGTCCACGAAACTACCGACTCAAGCGCGACGTGTAACACAGTCATGTCATTTGAACTCTATTGTCATAGTGCTAAGGTATGTTATTATTCGATGATGACCGAACTTGCTCTCACCTCACTGCGATACATGGCGACTCACGGTGCGTGTGTAGAAAATTTGCGATGGGGCATCTGGCTCGTAAATAACTCGCGATTGGGGTTCAGGTACGTAGTACTAACTAATATCTGTTCTGTGTTTTAGGCGTACGTAATCGGCATACTTATTACTTTAGCAATAAAAATGGTTAATTAAAGGTTCTTTGTCTTTTAATATAAGATAAGACGCCCGATGTCGCATGTACCTACTTACATTGTACACATTTAACATGCCTGCATTAATATCTACATATGTGATCGATTTTAAATAAACAAATCTATGAACTATGTATGTATGTACCAATTTAAATTAAATTAAGTGGTGCCGTGGTACTTATTATTTTAATAGATTTAGATTTTCATTGTAAAGGTAGGTAAAGGGTTAAAGCTTCTAAGAATGTTAAACATTGAAAAGGTCAAGATCAACAATTTAGAAAGTTTATTCAACGCTAGCCTCGCCGCCCGCGCCGCCCGCCGTTTTCTTATGCGTTTGCAAGCATGTCATTTTTATCATTCATAATGAGTTGTTATCAAGAACCCGCCTACGGACGCTCGGCGCAGGAAGCTCAGTCGAGCGATCACTGATCGCTGGAAGGCATCGCGCACGCAGATACTCGCAACAAAATACGAAAATGAATTTGAATTTCACGACCGATCCGACAGCGTCAATCGAAGATGCGTTGTTGGCTAAAATCATTACTATGGTGGTCCTCTTCTGCCTTTCCATGATAGTGGGATGTGTGCCGCTGTTCCTGTCTCTGAAATACGACTGGTTCACGAAGTCGACTGACCCGAACCTGCGCTCCTCCAATCAGATGGTCATGGGCCTGCTAGCCTTTGGAGGTGGAATTCTGTTCGCGACCACGTTCATGCATCTTCTACCTGAAGTGGATGAAAATATTCAATTGCTGCAAGGTGAGGTTCAATTATTTTACCGCTTCGACCTACGTTAATCGTCGGTACTTTACTCCTTCCTCTGGCCTGTGATATCTTATTTCCTCCGGTGGCTGTGGGTGCGAGAGTGTGGGCTGAAGAGTCTTGCTGTCGCTAGAGACCTCTTCAACAATGTTGTTCATTTAAAATTCATGACCTAGCTAGACAGTATTGCGTTACTTATAATTTGTAATATCTAATAACTTGCATAACTTCATGTGAATCTTAATGATCAAATGCGCCCAGAAAGACGACTGACGGTTTCCTTTCTTTGTAGTTGTACCAACACTATGGTATGCTCCCGACGGCGACGATTCCCGGGACTTTTGATGTCGCATAGTATAATATCAATATAGGGTATTTTAGAATAATATGTTCCACAAAAAAAATATACATGTACGTACCATTGACACGCGCCGCGCGCTCCCCTTTCGATTTCCAACAATGATAAATAATAATTGACCAAAAAAACTTAGGTACTTAATTGATTCCTTTACTAGATTTTTCAGGCGAAATGTTGAAAAAAAGGTAGATACCTAACCTACATGTATTTTTTTGTGTGTAGAACATATTCCTTGAATATTATGCACTAATAATTAAATAGGTACCCTGTATACTACCTATTTCAAACCGAACAAGTATCTACCTATCTGCTTATAGATACTATTATTACTCGCGGCGCAGCTGCAGGTCCGCCTGCGACGCGGAGGTTGCGGGTTCGATTCCCGCCTCGGGTCAAATGTTTGTAAATCTACAAATATTTGTTTCGGGTGTTCTGGGTATTTTCTATACATAATAAAAAATATCTATCTATGTATTGTATTGTATTAAGTATATACCAGTTCCCATAAATACAGCTCTGTTTAACAGCTGCTTACCTTGGGGCTAGATGATGCTGTGTGGATTGTCAAGCATTATTTATTTATTTATTTATTTATTAGAGTTAACTTATGTAGCTATAGGAAACAATTTTGTTCTTGAAATGCTTTGAACTTTATTATTTTTGAGGGGAGAAGTACAAACTTAAAATTTGTTGGTTTATTATAACATTTCCTTCAAGATTTTATTTCTATAAAATTCTATAGTACCTAGGTACTTTAGTCAACAAATTTTGATTCAGTTTTATATTGACTGGTTCATAAATATAAGTAGGTAATTAACTAAGTTCTTTTTATGTTTGTTAGCTTAGAGACCATTTTAGAACTTTTCGATTTTAAGCGGAAAAGTACTACCTAATAAAGATGTTTTCTGATGTTCTAGATATTGTTTGTTTAACAAATTTTGATTCAATTTATATTGACTTGCTAATGGTACCTCTACCTACCTTTATTTTTTATGTTTGTTAACTAGCTATGTGAACCATTCTAGAACAATTTATTTTTAGCGTAAAAGTGCTAAAGATTTGCTTGGCAATAACATTAAGTTTTTTTCTTACGTTCTTTTTTTCATATGCATATTTTTTTTTTAAATATCGTCTTTATGGATTCTACATCGAAGAAGAAATCTGGGTCACACACAGCTGGTACCTAGTACCTAGTACTACGAAGGCACTAAGAAACCTTATCCTCAATAAAAGGTCGTTTAGTTAGATTATTCGCTAAGAACTAGAAAATTGTAGTGGGTATTAAGTAGGTAGGTACTTACCTAAAAGTCTACCTCTAACTACCAACCGGGTGTAAAAAAATAACTTCCGAAAACTGAAGCGGTACGTTCACACCTTACTAAGGTATATAAATAGAAAAAAAAACTTTTTGTAGGTAGCTCTGCAATATTTAATTGCCTGACTCTGTAAGTAAATAGGTTACCTACCTCCCTACCTACTGGTACTTAGATATCTAAGATATTTCGTAAACGTACCTATGTATATTCATGGTACATCACTTGACCTATCATACATAGTGCTTACTTTCTCTATGCATCATACTAAAACAGTCATTCCTTGAGGATAAAACTATTTTGTAATATTAGGGAACAATGGCACCATTTATGACTACGTACTTTTATTTACAAATTAATAAGACGTGTTTAGGTAAAATGTAAAATAATAATCTAGTAGGTAGGTACTATCATTGTTTGATGTAAAGGTTATTAAAACTCTCACGGCTTTAACAAAATATACTTTTTCCAGAGTTTGGTCTAGCTAGGTACCTATATTTTATAGATTCATTGTTATTAAATCTACCTATGCACACTCGTAACCGTAACACCATTTGAAAAAACTCTGTGAAATGTCAAACGATGAAGGGAATTCGGCATGTCCAAGAACTAAGAATTTGAAAGATCGTGCCATCTACCAATCTGCATGGAGAGCGCGATAGAATTATTCTTGATCATGAGAAGGGCAGTAATCAGTATCCCAACAGTGGGAACGTCAGATTATGGTAGTCATGAAGTTGTGTGTCTGTGCTCTATATATTGCAGGATTTCTTTCTTATGCATGAATAGGCTAGGTTATAGAAAACGGAAAAACGGCAAACTTCAGGAACTATTCTAAAACAAATTTTTGTTTTGGAATCAAAATGTTTTCAACTGAAAATCTTTGTCGTCCCTCAGATGCCGGCGATATTCCGGAAATGCCAATATTCCTAGCCGGGCTGATTATGTGCGGAGGTTTCTTCATGATGTACTTAATCGAAGAGTTGGTGCATCTCTACATTAACAACAGAGATGCCAAGCCTCAAGAGATAATCCCTACTCTTCCATTCAGTGTTCGAAGTAGCATTAGCGAGAAAAGTATTCACTTAGAATCCGAAGTACCATCGACTCCGAAGGTGGATAAACACGAAGGGCACAGTCATTTGGTGATAGAAGATGATTCAGTCGTGTCTGCTCTGAGAGGGTTGCTGATCGTGCTGGCGCTTTCTATACACGAGCTGTTTGAAGGACTGGCTGTTGGATTGGAATCATCTGTTGCTAATGTTTGGTATGTTATATGTATTTGTTTATTTAAGTTAAGGCACATTATGAATCATCACCGGAATCGAAAAGTTCCGGATTTGATTTCCGCTTCGCGACAAATGTTTGCATGACCTGCAAAACATTGTTCCGGGTCGTATGGTTGATGTGGTACAATAAAGTACTCGTAGTTTCTGATACCCACGGCCACGATACGGAATCCTATTGTGGGGTCAGGCTCAGGACTATGTATGTGACTGTTGGCTGAGTGGTATGTGTAGGTACTTAATGAGTTATGTTGTGTTATTCATAGCACAATTCATAATTAAGTAATCGTAATAATATGGAAAAGCCTATGTAAGGTCATTCATTATCAACCTGACAAACTTAAGGGGTAGGTTCTACACATAAAAAAAAAATACTTGTACTTTTTATTCTAAACGTTTTTTTTATATATAAAAAAAAAATACGTAATTCTGCTTAATAATTAGTTATCCTTGTTAGAAATCGAAAAGGCAGCGCTCGGCACGTGTCAGTGACCCGCGCGTCAATGAACCGCGGGTCAATAACCCGCGCGTCCTTGACCCGCTACGGGGCGCGCACACTCGAATATTTCATTATTACGTCGCTTAACTCGATTCCCAACAATGATAAATAATAATTGAGCGGAAAAACGTAATCGGTTTTTTTTGTTTACTTGGGATTTTTAAGACATAATATACATAAAAAAAATTATAGTTACATACCTATATATATTTTTTTTATGTGCGGAACCTATCCCTTAAATTTGTCAGGTTGATACTGAATGACCCTGTATTTAGGATTATACGGGTCTAGGGGAGGCCTGTTGCTGCTATGAAATATAGTTATTTTACTTCTATATAAGTGGGTACTCTCTATGTCTTTGTGTTTATGCACTGAGACTGAGATTATACCTATCAAGTACCTAGGTACCTATTTAGGTTTTAAATTAAAATATATTATGAGACTTGGTTCTGCGCTATAAAAAGGTATTTCAAATAATGCAGGTACCTTTTAACATAATAGGTAAGTAGGTTGGTAGGTAATTCAATTTTTCTAATCTTAATTTTAATTTAATTTTATTGTTATTGTATTGCCAATAAAAATCTGAGAATGCGAGAAGATAGCAGGTTAGGTACTATTTACCTGCGTAAGTATTATGCTTAAATGGTAATATTTTTCGATACTTTCGTTTTTTAAGAACAGGTTTCTACCCGCAACTTATCTTCCGTGGTTATAAAAAGTGCTAACTCAATTTGATCATCTGCTTGTTCTTTTTACTGTTTCCCAGACTCTTAGGGTACGTATTGCTCCCTGTTTCAGCTGACTGTGTCCCTGAAGAGACAGGCTGACTGCCTGTCTCTTCAGGGATTACACGCGTTCCGATTGCTCGGCTACTTCGGTCGCACTAACTAGTTCAAACTAATTCAAAATGTCATCCTAATCGGCCCAGGCGCTGCATGATTGATTAATTATTAATTGTTTACAACAACATTTTACCCAATCAATATGAATAACCGTAAAAATTTAAGGAACGTGACTGATAAAAAAAAAGATAAAATGTGTGATTTCAACACTTTTATTTGACCGGTATTTGATATCAAGGCGGTTTGATTTGCCGATAACCTAGATGTAATCGGTCGGATTCAGATCAGCTCAGATTTTCTAAGCAAAGATAGATACTTACTTTAAGCTGTTTTTGAATATTGCTAGTGTCTTTCTTTACTGATAATGGGTCGATGATTCAGGTCGTGTTTTAAAGTTTGACGTAGACAACAAAGATAGCCATGCCATAGACATCAGAAATACCACCCTGTGTTATTGTTATTTAATTTTAAGTGTTCCGATGCAGTAAACTAGAGAAGCTAAAGAAATTAAAGCTTTCATAATGCGAGATTTTAGTTACAACAAAACTGTTATTTAGAAGAAGATAGGGATTACTTGAAAAAAAACCTCATTGATTCTATCTGATGAAAGCTGTGAACGAAAGGTACTTTTTTATTTGTATAATGTCGCCTGGTGAAGACTAAGATCGGTAATTCGGGGTTTTTATAGAGGCGTATCTCCAGAAAACGTAAGGGCTGGACACAATTAAAAATCGACGAGCACGCACGACATCAAGATATTGCGAATTGATTCGCATCGCGCATTCCTACGATGTTGGGTGGGTCACATTTGTTGATGAAGGAATGGTCATCCGAATCATGGAAGGAAGACGCCTTGCCGCGCGAAATAGCATCGCAGAAATTCGTGTCGCAGTTGTCTGCGTTGCGAATTTGCATCGCGCCCTATACTGATATTATGACGATTGTTCTATTTTCGCAGGTACATGTTCGCAGCTGTATCAGCGCACAAGTATATAATCGCGTTCTGCATAGGCGTGGAGCTGCTGGCTGCTGGTACGAAGCGATGGCTGCAAGTGGTCTACATATTCACCTTCTCCTTTATGTCTGCTTTTGGCATCGGCATTGGCATCCTGCTGGTAGGAGGCTCCGGGGCTGCTGAGGCTGGACTATACTCTGTTGTGTTACAGGTGAGAATGACAAGTATCTTCTATATAGTTCAAGCGGCGGATTTCGGCCGACCGTGAAGTTAGGCGTTTGATCGTGTATTCCCGATGTCCCCATTAACCGTGTCCCCGTTAATGGGGACAATCGATGCGCAATGCAAATCAAATGCGCTAGATCTATACAAGTTACTGCGTTCTGCTGACTGCCAGCTGCAACTGGTATTTAATAATCACCTCTTTGATGTGTGCTGTTAATAGTATTTTTTTTTTTCCTAATACCTAATAATATAATAATTATACTAACCTTAGTTCGTGCGAATCAGTGGCAACTCTAATGTTACTGTATGTTATTATTCAATAAAATTTCAATTTCAAACTCTGGTAAAATGATGCATTTTTTTTTTATATTGCACCCGCACACAGCTGGGACGGACTTCTAGTGTGAATATATTATGTTATTTCTAGGGCCTAGCTTGTGGTACCCTGGTGTACGTGGTGTTCTTCGAGGTATGGCGCAGGAGTAGCGGGCTACTGCAGTTCGTCTGCTCACTTCTCGGCTTCGCTGTTATGCTGTCGCTTGAAGTTATTGTTGATATTGGTGAGTTTCTTTGGGGATAATTCTATCAAAATGACGGCCTCATTGGCGCGGTGGGCGAGTGGTTAAGAAGCAAGAGGTTGCGGGTTCGATCCCTACGGAACAAATGTTTGCACGTTCTGAAAGTAATTAAATAGATAAATAAATAATACTGGACAATCCACACAGTATCATCTAGCCCCAAGGTAAGCTGCTGTTAAACAGAGCTGTGATATGAGTACTAGATGGCTGATATAAGTATACTTAATACAATACAATACATAGATAGATATTTTTTATTATATATAGAAAATACCCAGAACACCCGGAACAAATATTTGTAGATCGTTCAAACATTTGACCCGAGGCGGGAATCGAACCCGCAACCTCCTGCGCCCGCTGCTCCACATCGGTCGTCAAAGTAATTGTTTCGAGTCTGGGTGTTTCTATGTATTGTAGGTATATGTATTTATAAACAAATGTATTTGCATCTACTCATTTATCTGGTTCCCATTGTATATTTTTTTTTAGCTTTGCTTACTTTGGGGCTAGATGGCGCTGTGTAAAGTGTCTGTCAATATATGAACTGTTGGAATGGAAGGCTCTCCTGGCACCAACTGCTGATGATGATCATTTGCAACACTGTTTATTTATGTCAGTAGCATGGAACATAGTTTTGTCTCGACAGGTTGATAACTATAGAAACATACATTCGATAAACCGTAACATGAATACTATTTTAACGATTGCAATCTGTTTATTTATCACGTTACAATGTGCCTAGATTTCGAAAAAAATCACACTTAATTTCACTTTAAAATTAAAAGTAAGTTACTGGGAGATGCCAATGATTTTTGACCTACAAGAAGACAATAGGAACCGGGGCTAAGAGTTCATCTTAGAATTTTGCACGGTGCAGCTAAGTTTTGATAGACCTACCTACCTTCTACAAATTTTACCAAACTAGTAGATACAAATACAAGACGGGTGGTTCCGACCGCTAATATAAAAGTAGGCACAGGAACAACAATGAGTGCTCTGTACTAGTACTGTGTTGTCATTAAGTTTTCGACAAAATAATAGGCGCTGGCTGACTGATCCTAGCGGTTTGATAAAACCATTTAAAACGATTCTGAAGCTAATCAATCGAGATCGTGTGTTTGCAAAACGATTACCATCGCTAAATTAAATCTGCGATACCCGTGTTTATGGTACATGCCTAATGACGCCTAACAATTATTCAATTATGTACAACCGTGGCTCTGCAAAACACCCTAATGTGTGTGCCGATAATTCGGCATATTTCTCATTAAGGAAAATAAAAAAAAATAAAAAATTAATCCACACCACACCCTGCAAAGAGCAACAGAGTTATTCCCCTTATTCAATTTAGCGGCTTGCTAATTATTCTTTCCTTTTTATGTATATGATTATGAATAAGAACTTTAGTCTTTATCTATCTATTGAAGATGATTATAGACAGCGTCTACTGGCTAGTTCACTCTTTTTGCCTACACTATTTATGTGCCTGGGAGTTGGGACATAAACCTACCACATTAAGTCATTCGTAACTAATTGGGTAAATATTCAACAAAATGTAATTCCGGATATTTGTAGTAATATCGTTGTCAGTCATACATACCGGATAACAATACCTACAGCAAGGTCTCTTAATTGCATCATCTAATAACGCCCTAGACAAAACAGCGAAAACACAAACTGTGAAGCGCTCGTGACGTAGCTGGCTAAGTTCATAAAAAATCAACGAAGTTAAGCACTGTTCCGTCACTATTTGGATGGGTAAGCAGTCGGTCCAGGCTGTTCAAAGTTGTTAGGCCATGACGAATTTGCATTTTATTACGTCTAAAACTCGCATTTTATAAAAATCGGCACTTTCAGCCCCGCCCTCCCCTACATAGTTGCGTTTTACCCGAGGGCTTCGCTCGCGTGGTACATTATATACATAAGTAGCCTACGTTCTTTCCTAGGTTTGACCTATTATGCTTTTTTGTTCCTGGACATACCGGTTTCCTCGTGTTTTCTCTTTCACCGTTTGATATGAATAGTGAAGAGTCATCATCATCATCATCATATCAGCCGATAGACGTCCACTGCTGGACATAGGCCTCCCCCAAAGAGCGCCATGACGACCGATTTTGGGCCTTCACCATCCACCGGCTTCCTGGGACCGCTTTAATGTCATCGGTCCATCGAGTGAGGGGCCGTTCTACACTTCGTTTTCCAGTTCGTGGACGCCACTCGAGAACCTTTATTCCCCAACGGTTATCGGTTCTGCGAGCTATATGGCCTGCCCATTGCCACTTCAACTTACTAATTCTAAAAGCTATGTCGGTGGCCTTGGTTCTTCTACGGATTTCCTCATTGCGGATTCGATCGCGTAGTGAAACTCCCAGCATAGCTCTTTCCATAGCTCGTTGAGCGACTTTGAGCTTTATAACCAAATACTTTTTTTATGTTAACAGCTATGTGAAGAAATTGATGGAGACTGAAGTTAATGATTTTGAAACTCCCAGCATAGCTCTTTCCATAGCTCGTTGAGCGACTTTTTGCTTTATAACCAAATACTTTTTTTATGTTAACAGCTATGTGAAGAAATTGAGGATGGAGACTGAAGTTAATGATTTTGAAGACACACGAAGGTGAGCGTAAAATTTATGCGATTTGGGTTTTTAAAGCAAAAATGTTTGTTAAATAAAAGAGTAGAACTTAGCCGGTGTTGCCAGTTCTTTTACGGCATGGGCGCGTTAGAACTGGCGCAAAACCTAGCTTGTAAGACGTTTCAGAGTGATTCTTGTGATTTTATTGAATAAAGTTGATTTTGATTTTGAGTTATAAGTAGTACTGTCAGCTGATCTAAATAATCGTAAGACTTATGATTATGCTTAGGTATGGTTTGGTCGTGCCTCTGAATAATAATAGAAATAGAATCTAGATAATATTTTTAATTTTTGTATCTGGTTGATAGATATCTAGAAATTTAAATAAAAACAAAACCTTACTAGGAAAGGTCTGAATAGTCAAGTTATAGCTAAACCAGTATTGTTAATTATTACGACTTAGAAGTTGGTAGTTTCTGTAAAATAGACTAATCAGATATTGAAACCTGTGGGTATTTGTTAAGACTTGGTTTTTGTATGGGGAGTTTTAGTTCCAAAAGTAAGGTACCTACCCTATTTTTATAACGACTGCAAACTGTGTAGTTTAAAAATATTCCTAAAGTATTGTTAGTATTTAAAAATTGACTTGTACAAATGTTAAAATTTATTAAAAAAAGTGTTAATAAAAATTAAGGCTTAATTTGAGTTTTTTATTTTAGGGGAATCTAAAATAAAACAAAGTTGTTGTAATTTAACAAACAAATAATTTAATTTGAAATCAACATTTTATGCTATCCGATAACTATTTTTTAAAGAAAAATAGATTAATTTAGTCACTATGATATTTATTATTTAGGCTGATAAACAGACGTAGAATATGCAGGCGGTAATTCATACAAGTTTGATTAAACAGCAGATACAAAACCATTCTACGCGTTGTGGACTCATTTAAGTTTCAGAAGTTTCATGAACAAGCGACGCAAACAATGTGTCCACAGCATAATAATACAAGAGAACACCATTAAAATATGTTTTCATTTATTAAAATATTTACTGAATATTATTAACTCTTAATAACTAATATTGAGAGAAAAGACATAGAGAAATTTTCGAAAACTCTTAACGCTATCTGGTACACGAGTATAACTTGTCAAGCCAATGCCTTTTAACATGTACTCACTAATCTTTACTCCTAAGGCCGGTACACATTATTAGTACACTTACAATACACTTTAAGTAATGTCATAAAGTTTTAAACATTCAACTAATTGATATACATTTAATATACTATTGCAATTTCATTTTGTAATCACATTACAATAAACAAAATAAGCGTAGTTACACACTGGTTTTGACGTTTTAACCCTACGGACTTAGGCGACGGCCTTTTCATTTTACTTCTGCCAGTATGAACACTCCTTATGAATATTTTGAACTACAATTTTCTACAGATTATATTTAAACAGCAAACACGAAATTCAATGCATGAAAAAACTAATATATTTAATTAAATGCATTTGTGAATAAAATCACCATACAGAAAATCAAACTACTAAAATTCAGGCACCATTATCTTAGCCTAACAATAAATTATAATAATATGCAGGCGATTATTTTAAATATTCACAAATATTTTAAACAGTGAATTTTAATTGATGAATTAGTTTAATCCCATTTATACACAGCGTGTAGATAGAGTGTGACTGATCATTATTTTTTATCAAGTTTTTAAGCCATTGTATATTTGCATTTTACATGTTAAATAATAATTTGAGCCGTGATACAGTTTATGTACACATTCGAATATACGATTGCCGTGCTAACAATAACAGTTTAGTGCAATAGTGCAACACTTTATAATAATAAAGTTAATAATATAATCTAGCACAAAATGTGCTGATACATGAACAATTTGAGACATACATACTAATTAAAAATTTATATGATAAAGCGTGCCAATAATTTGCCATGAAATAGTCAAATAAAACGCAAGTATTTTAGATTTTGGCACATTACTAAAAATTAACACATTTTCTAAGTAACAAGAAATTGATAAGTACAGAATTGTAAGCGAATAAAAATATTAAAAGTATGAATAGCATGAGACTTAGGTTTAGGAGAGATCATTATTTAAGTATACATGCTTAGATTTAGATTAGTTCATAACAAATGAATCTAATGAATTTATAAGCACGATAAATACTTAGGGCCTTATTCATAAACGAACCTCTGTTAGCTAATGTGTCTTTCAAATCTTTCATTGTCTTTATTCATTGACATATGAATGACAATGAAAAACAATACTGCTGCTAAAATGACAGTTATTTTAATGAAATAAGGGCATTAGACATTTAGACAAGATTTATAATTTAATTAGTTATAGAGTAAGTACAGTAGGTATAATAACCACAAACTAGCACAACCCTTTTATTTATCAATTTTATCATTCATTGCATGTATTTCCCAGAGCTTAGTGCACAAAAAATTTGATAACGTATCTTGACTTCTATTAAACCTGTGTGTTGGGAACTTGCAATATTTACCTTTGTTTACAATCACATTAATAACTGAGATATTCTTATTGTAATTTGGCATTGTGCTAATAGAAACAAAACACCATTCGCGCGATGACACTCATTTATACCCTTTACTTTTGATCGCATGTTCCTACGAACATGGTACGTTTGACGCTATACTATTTTAAGAGATGCATTAATCTTCAAACACTTTAACAACCATTATTGCTATAAAACTACTGTACTTACCGTTATATATTGATACTAACTCAACTATTACCCCTTTTACTTCAATTCAATTCCCATAGATATAACAGTCACAAGAAGTTATAATATTAGGTTGTTATTGTCACAATGAAAATATTTGAAGAGCAAAGAGTGTTGCGATAGATTTAATCCTTGCTACATAGAATCAAAGCTTAGATATGACTGTGAATGACTAACCAGGTAATAGTCGAGTCAGAGTTATGGGTTTTGATGGTGTTTTTAAGATTTGAGAAGCTTGCCCGCTCTCTGGTTGGCAACGGCTATGCGTGTCTCGTTGCTCTCTCCCTACAAACACATAACAATATTATAAACTACCCTTCATAAAATGCATACAGTACTCGGCAATTTGTATCAGTAAACAAAAAATACATTATTGTCGCTGTTGCTTGTCTGTGAAGAGTTTTCTCGTGTCAGCGATAAAGAATAAGAGAAATAAAAAATTACATAACGTACGTTACTAATTACCAAGTAGGTACATACCTACTGTAATATCATAAAAATGACTTACAATTGTATGTTTAAGATTTTCTGATAATGCAGTTTTAATACTTTGGTTATACAGTCTCGTAAGCCCTACTTTATTTATTGTATTTGTTTATTTTAATTTTAGAGCAGCTCTCGTTGATGGTGATTTAAATTTTAAAGCACCGATTCTATGAATCTTGCTTGATAAAAACTGTTTGTTTACATTTTATATATTCACTAGCAGACTGTTACAAATATTATTTTCAACTAGTGTTTATCAATTTTTGACTAATTATCGACCTATTCGACAACGTTAGGAACAAGTGCTCAGGTTTGCTTGTAAGAAATTTGCTGTATACATCATTTAGAATTGTTGGTTGATAGATTTAGAAGATAATAGAATACCAATAGGAACAAGTTTTAAAAACCATTAACGTTATTCTTCAGCTCTTATTCTAGAACCTAGGGTAATTGGGTGTAAATCTTGACTAAATCATCGACCAAGTAACCGTTTTGTATGAAGAATGAGTTTGGTTCTGAAATACTGACATAGAAATTGATATTACAAAATTATAAAAGACCAATAAAGGTTTTTGGATCAACTCATTATATTATTTTTATTTTAGTTTTGGATTTAATTAGTCACTTTGTTTAAAAGAATGCTGTGGTTAAATTTAAAATTATGATATTTGTGAAAGTTTATTGAAGCGGAGCAAACAGCCAGGCAACACACCTCTTGTATACACAGAAGCCCTAAACATTCGTTATATATAAAATTTAGTGTGCTGTCATCTGGTTTCTAAACCTTCAAATTAGTTATTTTACAATCTTTGTTGGCCAAGATGTGCAAGCATCAAAAGCCGTGCCATAAATATCAATTTCTTTCTCAATATTAAAATTGGATAGACTTCATGCTAAAAAAAAAAGAAAAAAGTTAAAAACTCATTGCTAAGATGTCTGGGTTAGTGTCAAAATTACCTTTGAAGGGATCTTCAAAGTTCTTCCCCTTTAATTAATCGCATGAGTCTTACCAACTTTAAAATAAACACATTAGTTTTATGTCATAATGCAATAAATAACGAAATATACTCACGGTTATCACCGACGTGTGTGTTATTGTGTAATTGTGAGGTAGTCTCGTGGTGTATTATTAATGTAACATACAACCTTATAAACAACTAAAGCATCTATAACATTGCCGATAATATCTTAGCCATGATGATAGTATGGCTGTAAGGACTTGTCTACAATGAAGGCGCGGTAATGGCGACAGTAAAATAGCACATGCATGACCGCTCGAAAAACTCTTTCCGCGTCCGCACCCTCTTTCGTGCATTCACTATAGACCATGCCTTACTTTTGGCAGAACTGTATTGTCATTCTCTCCAACTTAATAAATAAAATGATTATGATCGATAAGTTTCAGATGCAAAATAATCAATGGATTATTATAAACAAATATGTATTTTTTATCAAAGATTATTTTATGAGAACGTCACTACTATATGTAGATAGTTGGTGTTTTTGTTTGCATATCTTAATGTAACCTTTAGCAAACTTTGTATAATTACTTAAAGTATATTGCCCTAGCTACAACATTCCTTATCCGCTACATTCACCGACTTTATTGCTCGTTCTGCTTTTTACTTAGTTTAGAAACAAGAAAAGTCTGAATTCACTGCTAACAAATAAAAATAGGAAAAAAATAACATAAAATATTTAATAATGATGATTTATTCATTACACAAAAATAAATAAAAATGACTTACAATTTAAATTAATGTTTAATTACTAGTTATAATTGATATTTAATATAAAAGTTAGCTTTTATATTATACCATTCCATAGAAGCAGATATGTATACAACTTGAGATATGTGTTTATGCAAAATATTGTTATTCTACTGAATACTGATATTATAAATGCGGAATTTGAATATTTGTTACTTATATTTTTTATCCCGGTATAATGCGAGCGTAACTGTGGGGATGAACCCCTGAAACACTATTCATTAAACAGCTCTGATTAAACGCTATATTTTTAAATAGTTAAAAAAGTTTGTATATTACATAAATGCTCCTATGAATAAGTAACACGTGATACGATGCAGATAAACGATCCTTTTCACCATCATCATCCCGTGAGCTAAACACTATTTCCGCTTATTTTCATACTATTATCACATATCAACTCATACATTATCGATACATTCATAAAATCCCATTTAGTCTTCACTTTTACACAAGAACATTGGAGTAGGATATTTTGAAATAATTTAGTTATTTTTATATTATTAAAAAAAAAAAATACTACTGGTAATCTAAACATTTTTTGGGATCGATTTACTATTCAATCGATATAAAATAATACAATAACCCACGCGAATAAAGAAACAATTATGTAAATGTATACCTACATCTAGCTAATGCTCGTATTAGTTTAATATATCTTTATTTAACCGTTAGTAAGCTAACGGTAAAACAGCCGCTTAGACAAGTCTAAGCGGCTGTTTTTTCGAAAAAAAATCTTTATTAGCGAGGGTTACACTGAAAACGTCAATATTCAAAAAATAGCGTCAAATAATAATTTAAGCTAAGTTAAATAGGATTTAAATAAGTAACTATATTTTGCAATAAGCTATAATACATTTAAATCTAGCTTTAACAGTAACACTACACTATTAACAAGAGGTAAATGCATGTTCTCAAAATAATTAACCATTTAGGTACAATTTCTTATTGACGATTATATCGGGAGGGTAACAAAATAAAATTATCAATAGTTCTGTGATCTATGTAATAAATCAAGTATTGCACATGAGCACCACAAACGAAGTTAGAACCAAACTACAAGTTAAAAGGAGAAATCGTATTATCAAACATATATATTTTTCATTTTGTTTCTGTATCTCTGTATGAATTAAGATACTTATGAATTAAGAGATTTAAACGCCCATCTACAAAGCTACTGAACAAAATTTTACGTTGAATAATTTTTCAATATTATTTTTTTCTTTCGAATGTTAGTTATTTATTAGTTACAATCAATCTTAACTTTATTTGTCGCAGTTATTATGTAACACGATCTCCTAAAATCTGTTATGCAAAGTTAATATTAAAACTAGCTGTCCTCGCGGCCGCGACTTCGTCCGCGCGTGTTTGGGTAGTTCTTTTTAAATTATTAATTTCCATAGAAACATGAACCCCTTTTTTACCTGTACTTAGAAATCAGGCCGCGGGCTTTCTAAGTTATTCAATTAGAGAACAATTTTTTAAGTCAATGCGAAAGGTCAATTACTATAAAATTTTAGCCCCTCTTTTTACCCCTTTCTAGGGCTGCGACCCTACCCATGGTGCAAAGTATAGCAAACTAACATACCGTAAGCCTCGTTGAAATTGCTTCAGTAGTTTTTCCGTTATTAGTGAACAGACAGACAGAAAGACTGACATGAATTCGAAAACGGCCTAAGCCTGATGTTCTATTAGTGTTTAGTACTTTCCTACCCCCTTTTCTATGTAAATACTTCCAACGTACAGACTTTTCGACCTCTACATTTTTATTAAGGTACAGATAACAACGAAAAGTAAACATTATAAATTAACGTTGAGATAATAAGGATTTATTAAAGTAGCTATAATAATAGTTACATACGCCTCAAAGTGAATGGAATATCAAAGACTTATAAAGAGAACTGGTTGCTCTTTCTAAAGTAGTAATGACTTACGTATAAATAAAAGTAGAACTATCAGTTCATTTAAGTTAAACCTAAAAAGTGTAAAGTACCTAATGAAAAATATATTGAAAAAACTTGTACTAAAAATGAATGAGCTTCTGAAAAACAAATAAAATATACTTGCAACCAGTAAAATAATGAACTGATCAGTTATTAATGTATAAATAGAGTTAAAAAAGAAATGGCACTATTTTATGAGATGGTCGGCAGGCCATTTCTGTGTCAACTCTATCAAAGTATTCGTTCGATTTTACCTCAAACAAAGCTAAGTTATACTTACGAAAGAATACTTTGATGAACTTTAAGCGATCGATATGAGCAGCAGCAATACGATTCTATATATTATTTTTTATGACACTGTTTACCTACTCATACCGCTCAGGAATAATTATAATAAACCTACATCCCTTTTATACCCTGTAATATACCTATTTCCTTTAAAATGTATAATGTAGCTACTGTAAATCTCGTAGTAGCCCTTTCAGAGTTAGTTATTTATAGAATAGGTACATTACATTGCACGTAAGCGAACGTAAGTTTTAAATGAGATTAGGACATAGGCGCCATTTTGTATTTGCCTTTGCAAGTAAGAGAAATACAAAATGGCGGTTGGCCTATTCTTTTTTAAATCGCAATGTAACCACGAGACCATGTCATGTGTGTGATGTGTGTGTTCTTCTGTCGTTTACTTCAGCAACTCGTGCGCACGCTGGTTTGCGACCGCTATCCTCGTTTCGTTCGATTCGCCCTATGATATAAACATGTTTCGTTTCTATTTCTGTTCAGTAAAGTATACAGCGACTGTGGTCGGTATTAGCAACTCTATACATGTCTGTATTAGAGTTGATGCTACAAAATTATAGTTTTATTGTAAGGTCTCACACAGTCGCTGTTTATTAACACTGTAATGTTAATTGAGGTGAATGACAGTGTTAGTGGTATGGGTAGGTTTGGAATGTTAGTCAGATGAGTGAACATTGGTCAACACTGTTCTGTAGTGTTGTGTCAATGGACAGTGCAATGTTTCACTGGGCACGTGTTCTGTAGTCGGTAGTTGACTTTACAACACTGATAATTTCAAAACAGCCAATTGATTCTAGTCACTACGAGGAATGAAAGGGAAAGGGCGATAGGACATGCTTCAGACAGAGGTAAGCGAGATAGAATTTTGTCGGCCGATAAGCTTGGAAAGTCAGGGTTTAACACTACCACGACTAAGGTGACAGGCATACACACACAGATGGTGAGAATGTCAATGAAAATAATGCAAGACACATCAAGATTTATTAGAAATAAATTTTGAAGGTCTCGCACACACAACACGAAAAAATAGAAATAGTTTATACAAGCACTTTTAAGTTAAACTTGGAGGAAAAAATCGACTTGAATAGATCAGAATACAACAATATAACCAAGATTGCTGCGTACCACATTTTTTCATGCAGTCTCCGCGCATACATCACTTTTAATGGCGGTTCCCACACGTAGCTAATGCGTATACAGCGTATAAATGCGGTATACAGACGCACTGCATTACGATGCTGTTTTACAGCCAGTGGGTCTTTATTAATGGCGGTTTCCACGCGTACCGCATTAATGCGGTATCTAGACGTACTGCATTGCGGTCTTACCTTGCGGTTGATGCGGTCGATCTGGCGGTTCTGGTTCTCGAGCTCAGAGCCCATATCGAGCGCCATGTTGCGCAGATTGCCGATCATGGTGTTCACCTGGCCCATGTTCTCTTCCATCTCGTCCTCGCGCGCGTCGTTTGTTATTCTGCAACGTTTTATCTAGAGGTTAGCGTGTATAAGGCATTTCAATATTATTAATGCGTAATATTCAAGAAATAGGAAGAAAAAAAACATGCTCTTTTTTTTATGCTCTTTTTTTTTCAAACATTCATTCGAGGGCACGCGTCCCGGAGGGGTAACGGGGCGTCCGTTACCGCTCCTTAATATTTTACGCTGCCCGTCTCGACCAGATAAACTTAATCGATTTACTCGAGATTTTTAAGACAAAATGTTAAAAAAAAAGAATAACAAGTCAGAGCTTGATTCTCTGATTGGTCAAACAAAATTGCAGAATTTAGAACCTAATTGCTATAATTTTACATTAAAAACTGAACTATGACGTCACTACTGCTACGCCGTGACATAGGCGCGTTTTGGCGTGAATTTTAAAATTCACATTTAAATAGAGTTTTTTTTTACTACCAATAATATCTGGAAAAATAAGTTATTTTTTGCATAAAGTCGCTTGTACCAATAAAGCTTGTAGTTGCCTACCTAGCTATTTTTTTTTATGTCAGCAAGTGACAAGACGGTGAAGTCGCCCGCCTGATGCTAAGCAACACGCCTGACCATAACAGATGCAATGTCACCCAAAGCTTAAAGTTTTTTAGTTCAGCGTGGCAATGCACTGCGATCATCACCCGAAACATTGTTGTTAAGTCTCTTTTGCCTAGTAATTTCACTTGCTACAGTGCCCTTCAAACCTAAACACAGTAATGCTTGCACACCAACCTACCTGCTTGGAGGTAGAATATCTGGCACCAAGACGGACTCTTGCTCACAAATCATGGTAAATATCCCGTTTTTAGTGAAAATTATGTTAATAACCATGATAGTTTTAAAAACTATATCTCAGTTGCCACTTAAGTAGTATAAAAAAAGGTAGTTATACAGACCTGCCGATGTATCCAGCTTGCGGGCCAATGCCGTTGCGCTCGTCCATCACCCGCTGCGGCTGGTTGTTGACCACCTTGCCGTCATCGTTGCCTTTCCACGTGCCGTCGTCCTCCTTGAACGATGCTCCCCTGGAAATTGAAAACTTACAATCAATAACCAAACTTCGGGAAAGTTTTGGGAATTTGGAATCAAAATTGGGGAATCAACAATATTTCTGTGAAAACTAACACAGAAACCAGTGAATCACTACTGTGTTAACATTTGTATTTGTGTTTTTTTTTTATGTCAGCAAGTGACAAGACAATCAAGGCGCCCACCTGAGGCCTTACTCTTGAACGCGATCGGTATTGGACAATTATTGGAATATGACATTTCGTACTTTTGACTGCAAACCAAGAGCCAAATTCAACCTTGTTTTCAAGAGTAATAGTTTTTAAGTGTTTGCGTGGCACTGCACTGCGCTTATCACCTCGAGACATTGTTGTTAAGTCTCTTTCGCCCAGTAATTTCACTTGCTACAGTGCCCTTTAAACCTATAGACAGTAATGCTTGCTCACTACTGCTTGGAGGTAGAATATCTGACACTGCGGTGGTACCCACCAAGACGGACTCTTGCTGAAGAGTCCTACCACCAGGTAAATTTGTACTTGCATGCACAAATATTCGTATATTTGTACTTACATGCACAACATCGATGCAGCTTATGCCACTTGACCTGAGTTATTCCTGCCGCCAAGCAGTAATGCCTCTTTTTGCAGTATTTCGGTTCGAAGGGCTTGTTTTCCGGTGAAATTACAGGCATATACACATGAGACATAATCATTATTGTTACATGACAACTAAAATAAACATTCCAAGAATTACAAAGACTTTCGATCTACGTCTCAGGGTGGCAATACGCAAGTGATATTTCATGTTGTAAGCGTACATAGGCTTGCCGCTTACAATCAATTGAGCCGTACGTTTGGTTGCCACTTTAGTGGTATATAAAACAAAGTGATCATGGAAGGTTTTTTTTATCTTTTGAGGTACGGAACCGTAATAAAGAAGGCAATGTGCCCCGAAGCGGGAAAAGAACCCACAGCCTCACGCTACTCGCGCTACGAGCTCGTACGTACTTGTTGCACGGCAGAACGCAGATGCCGCAACACTTCTCCATGCCAGAGAGATTCTTCTCCGCCTCTCGCATATCCGCGTTGATCTGGTCCATCCCCTCCTCAACCCTGTCCAATTGCTCTGTCACACACAAACACAAGCTTTAGAACCGCCCCTGTCATCAAACATGGCAATGTGTTGAAAGCACCTAGCGATTTTAAAATTTAATATCGCAATCTTTTAACTTGACTTTATTTTTGAATTCAAAATGTAAATTCTCAACGCTCTCGACAATAACCCGAGCTAAGTGTAAGACACATTTTATGTAATCCAGCTGAGTTTTGCACAGACTAGGTAAGCTCATGCAAGCTCATTTTCATCACCAAAGCAATTCTAAATTCTCCCAATACCATCGTGCCCATTTGCACCAACCAAAACTTATTTAACGGACACTTTACGTATGTCAGGCGGACAGGTTTCTTTATAGCTATAATACTCTCCAACCGGCAGGGCAATTACCTAAGCCACTCGCATCAAACGCATTTTGCTTGATTGTATTGTTTTGACAGTTTTTTTAGAAGGTATAACTGTATAAAATATGCAATCGAGAGGAATGCGTGTATATAGCAAGCGCTTATGTAAACACCCCACTGATTGAGCCAAACCAAGTAATAGTCAACTTGTTTGGTACAGCCTGACCAGTGGGGATGTTATGTAATTCAGTTGCATTCAATTTCACTCGGTTTCAATCAAAAACTGACGTATGAATATGACAGTTATCGATAAGTTGCTGATTGAAATCAGATTGCAACTTAGTTATGTAATAGGCCAGCAGGTTAGAGCGTGTGTTATTACTAATATGCAAACTCTACGTGCGTTTACTTTATAGTAAGCATTATTAAAAACACCTAATGCTTTAGCAATTGGTTGGTGAAAACAAGTTAATTCACTAATCTCAAAGCAATAGGACTTTATTGGGTTGTGTTTAGATGGGTGTCTTACACTTTATCAGGTTAAACTATTAAAAATTCTTAAACTTGATCAAAAATGATGTATGTGCTGACACTATATGATATTTTAAATTACTTTAGGTAGGTACTGATAATAACTAACATTTAGATTTGTAATTCAAACTTTAAAAAATACTAATAGACATGCAACCAACAGCAAGATTGAAATAGTCGTGCATAGCTAGATGCGTGAGAACAAACTAAACAAAATAACGCTCTTTAACTTTTGTTAATCAGAAAATCTCGTCCACACCACAGAGTGGCTTTCTACTGCGGAGAGAGAGATCATTTGATCAGTTTATCAAAGTATTTATTTAGCTAGTGATCATGACAAGTTGTTTTACCTTCTCGTATTATCCATTACTAATAAACTGTTAGCACATTTTCAATCAGTAACTTTTAGTTTCAAAATTCATCGCCATTCACCGAACTGTTTTAAAATTATCTGAACTGGCATTTCAGACACAAGCTGTACTAAATTATGAGTGATGCAAAATATTAGGTACTACTGGATGCTTACCGCCCTGTTCATCCAGCATGACCAGGGATTTCATGCCCACCTCGTGACTCTACAACACAATAATGATGTCACTATAGCTCGGCAAACGAATGCGCGAGGAGTCGGGAGCGGCGCCGGCGCACGCCTCGCCGCGGGCCCCGCTCCGGGACAACTCTCAACTCAACACAACTCAAACTAATAAAACAAAACAAAACAATACATGGTCATAATGCTGAGGGCGCGATGCCTGCGCTCGGCCGACACCCGCCCTCCTGCTCATGGATCAAACAAAAACAACTTAGCAAATGAGCGTTTCCATAAAGCCATTCCTAAATGAAACGTGAATATAGCAAAGTATTGATTAGTTGAAGAAGATAAATGAACAAACTAATATGTAGTAGCGAGGGGCGGCCTCGCAACAGACATTGATCGCATCGAGCTAACACTTACAGACCTACTTCTAACATTAACAGTACGCTGCTATTGCATGGAAATGAAGGCGTACACCATTTAAACTATACGTCCAACAGACATCGGTCAACGCGCATTCAATTCAGTACCGCAGAGTCATTAGAAGAGAGAGATTCGGAAAGATAAATAAATATACCTATAAAAAGCGTTCCAGTCGATAAATTTTATCAACGGAAGAACTAAACAGATTGCGCAGCTCATTCAAATTAAATCTTTAGCAAAAGATAGAAACAGTCTTTTGCGACATTTAGCAACGAACGGCCATCGGGCGTATCTATATACACTATACTCAAGTCATCCCCATCGAACATAGAATACACACGCAACATCGAATCAGATAAGTCGTTATTCAAGAGAAACGTCAAAAAAAACAAAGAGATTAATTTGTTACTGCACATTCAAACACAGACGTTCTCAACGACTACCCACGTGTCAAGTTTAACTCTTACCGCCCTGGTGACTCAACATATGAAGCGCTTGCCCCCCGGCGTCCTCGCTCTATACATAAAATACAAATCAAAATAATATATCGGTAGGAGAGAGATATATCGGTAGGGGTGTGTGGGTGGTCAGTGCGGTGCGCCGGCAAGGGAGCGCGCACGGGCACGTGTGACTGGCTGCGGCGTGGCGCGGGCGCGGCGTGACGCTAGGGCGTGGCGTGGCGTGGCATGGCGTGCTCGCGTGCTGGGCGCCGCCGCCGCGCGGGACAAGCACGTCGCGCGCGCCGGCTAGCGCCGCCTCTAACACACACTACTCATCCACAACGACATGCATGCAGTAAAGCTTGCAAGTAAAACCAGATTCAGTTTCATCTGTGCTCAGTTTAATATGATTTATGATTTTCTGTGTGATGTTAAGAGTCGTGCGTTGAGGAGAAGCGTTTCGAATTTACTTTGCTCGTTCATTTAGAATCGTTTTGTGAAAGTAAAGTAGTCGATTAAGAGTCGAGTACGAACATCTGAAATGCAGAATGTATAAGTAGAACCGGATTTACAGATTGTATAATGTCAACTCCTGCCTGGAGTCGGAGAATATAGCTCGTTGTAAGTTGTGCAAGTGGTGTATAATCTACATTACGATCAAATATACAAAGATGTGGGTTTTCCTGGGTGTTATCATCCGTGTGTGAGTCGTAATGTCGACGGATCAATTACTGAGGATGCCCGCACCTTTGCATTAGATTAGCAGTGATGTTGGAATACGTAGCCGACGTGTTACCCCTTATCTTCTACTTCGGCGGGCCCTCTTCGGGTCGGCTGAAAACCCTACGATGCTCAACAAAGTTAGCGAAAAAGGTAAAATAGATAAAAAATGTAAATAATGTAGTGTTGCAAATTTTGCAGATCACTCACCTCCCTGGTCATCTAGCGCGACCAGAGTACGAATGCCGGCCTCCTTGCTCTACGCCGCAGAAACAAAAAGTCAGAGAGTATGTTAGTTGTGAGGGGTACAGTGGACTGGAAGAGGAGTCTCATTGCTCAGCCGGCGGGCGGCTGGTGTGGGTTCGTGTTGCGTTCATATTTCAGTATGTTCTGGACAGACACATGTATACCACAGAGCAGCTAGAGATGATGTTTTCTGCCATATTCCTATTACTTTTGGACTGAATAGATTTTTTATATTCTGAATAAGTAAACAGGAGACATCATCTCTAGAAAATTATTTGTTGTACGAGTAATGTCTGTACTGTGTTTATTTTTGAATGTAACATTTTTGATATAGATATCTTGGCGCGGTTAAAATAAATATGTAACTAAAAATATAAGGATTGTGGGTACTAGAACGTAAATAATTGTTAAATAAAATGTACATACTTATAGTTTATGGTAGGTATATTTTTATAACTTAGAATAAATATAAAAATAATGATGTAAACATTTGGTTTGTATATTGTGTGAGAGTTTGCATAGGTGTAGCTCGATATATTTGTTGGAGTAAAGTGGTAGGTATGGGGGTGTGTACACGCCCACATATTGATAGTATTGTGAATGTTCAAGAAGGCATGAAATCATACAACATAATAGATACAGTCAACAACAGAGAGCAGCCACTACACAGAGACCTAAGATACAAACTAAAACAGGATAGAACGAATATCAACAAAACACAGATCGCTTCCCACGGCCATTGACACATAGATCAGTCAGTACCTACGTGCCGGAATGGTAATTGATGCCAAAGAAGTACGGTAATCAAGAATTAACAGAATGTTAACAGAAAAGAAGGAGAAAGTAGACAGTGCGTTTGAAAGAAGTGGTCCCGCCTCAGAGGCGGAATCCGTAAACTCAGGTTACAGAATGTTCATTTCGAAGCAAGCCCAAGCACAATGGATAGACTATTTTAGACTGACAAGCGCACATTTGGGTCAAATTACACTAGGGGACACTATTATCAGAGAAGTATTCATACTATAGGGCTTGGGAGTCTATAGTGGTCGATGATGGGCTCATGCTTTGGAACCTAAAACAGCAATCAGGCCAAGTTTGGGAGCTGACGGTTAAATTAAATAAATCTCCATGAAGTCTTTGAATTGTATTGTTTAACATGGAGTCGCTTTTGATTAGGTTAAATTAATTAACTGTCAGTTCCAAGGGCCGGTCCGCCCGAAAGGTTTACTCACATAATATACAGTTCACTACGAACAACACAAAGGGCTATATAGAGGTCTAACATTGTCGGACACAAAGGCACGGATCATGCAACACCCATATATTTATGTATGGTTATATCAACATAATGGTTACATATAATAAACCCAATGAAGGATATGAAAACCAAAAAGGAACATATGAACGGATGCTACAATAGATACATACACATTTAGAAATAGATAAAACAAAATTATAAGTAGCGACATCGAAACACAACAGCCAGGGTTAGCAGAGGCTGCGCCCTACGGGGTCGGGGGTGGCTTCGGAGACCAACCGAGTTTGGGGCTATCCAGGACACTTCCGCTATACCCCTCACTCCCTCGCATCGAGAACACCTCTCTCACAGATGATCACAAATAATCACAAACAACAGAACAACTAAACATAACTAAAACTATGGGGGAAACCAATTCTCAATTTAACTGAAACGCTCTAAGATGCGACCGCACATAGTTATAAAATTTTAAAGAGATTTTAAGACGGGGGAGTTCCAGATATCTCGCACGCTTGGAAAATCAATACAGGGTTTTAAATATAACACACATTTCAGGTCAAGATCATTATAGCTTCGTTGAAATTGATATGAAAACTGTTTTAATAGATTAGTCAAACTTAATCATCATCATGACAGCCTTCTAATATTCCCACTGCTGGGACACTGGCCTACTCTCGAGCGAGAGTGACTTAATGATGCTAACTATAATTGTCATAATAATAACAATTATAATAAAAATAGAACCAATTTTGTTGATTAATGAACAGCTTTCATATCAATGTGAACCAATTAATTTTACAGTTCAGAGCTGAGAACTTATCGCCATCATCGCTTATCAAAAGTTCTTATTGATCCTAAATTACTTAATCCTCTAGACAACCATTATGTTATGCGTTAGCAAACACATGTTCCCAGATTAGTTTATGGCATTATATTGAAAAATTGTCTTTCTTTTCATCCATGTTAGATGGATTAGATTTAGTAATCTTAATAAGTTGCTCTTATTTACTAGTGACTACGTTACAAAGTAGAAAGCTAATACACATACCTCTTCACATAGTTGCATCATGCGCCGGGTAGACTCCAAAGACTGAAATGATTAAGTTTTATAGGTCAGTAAAATTCTAGAGCAAATTTTGATCTTCCATTTTAAACCTAATTACTTTGATGCTTAATCCATACAGAACAGAGCCGACAGAAAAGCTCTGTTATCTGGATAATGATAACTTTGGCGTGAGTTTTTCATAAGAATTCTGCCTATGTATTTGAAACGATTGAAGCTTGTCTGGTCCAGGTCATTATCCAAATTAATCATGACCCCGGAATTATTTATCTTTAGCTAGTTTACTCACTCATCATCATGACAGCCTTCTAATGTTCCCACTGCTGGGACACTGACCTACTTTCCAGCGACAGTGATTGGGTCTTAATCCACCACGCGGACCCAATGCGGATTGGTGGATGGCACATGTCTTTCAAATTTTTAGTTCTTGGACATACCGGTTTCCTCACGATGTTTTCCTTCACCGTATGAGAGCACTGGCATTGCGATCAATTTTTCGTAGCGAAAAATCCATTGGTGCACGACCGGATTTGAACCCACGACCTTAGGATCGGAAGGCGGGGTCACTACCACTAGACCACCAGTGCTCACGCATACTCTATTCTAATCGAAAATGCTGGTTTGCATTCCACTGGTTTGAAAAAACTATTCTACTTATATCTAGTTATTTTTAATAAACATTTTAAAAAGCGCCAGGAAAAAAATTGATATTCATACTTTAGATTTCGTTGCCTAAAAACTGGCAATATCCTTAACAATGACCAATAAAATGTTTGACTAAAATAAATATGTAATAAATAAATAAAAACTGACATCATCGGTGACTTGACCGGATCGCATTTGGAGCTGTTCCAGCTCACTCCTCGGAGCTCCTCCATTCTCGGCGGGGGGTGGCGCTGCAGTCGGCATTCTAGAACAATACACATGATCATTCGCTACTAAATAATAGTTTTGCCTGACTTTACCCACAGCTGAGCGCATGGCCCTTTCCTTGTACGTATATGCCAATAATTACGGTTCTTTACCAGCCTCGTCTAGCTTCGACTCACGAATAGAAATTAGCATTCCAATTTTACAAACAATAATAATATCGTCCGCTTATCGCGCTGCTAACATCATCAAAATGCAAGCCCTTTGTGCATAGTCTTGGCGAATATTACAGCCGGAACCGATTTATGGCCATCTAAACGAAGCACGGCAAACTACATCGAGCCCTTCAGAAAGAAATGATTTTGGGTTAACCTCTATGCTATTTCCATATTTTAATGTGAAGTGACGCAGGCGCTGTGTTTCCTGGGTGGGACAGGTTTAAGATGATATAGAACTACCAATAATTTATACCATCATCTCTTACTTTCCAGACTTTGCCAGCCCAATCCACAAAAAAAATCACGTAGACTTGCATTAGAGTGGCCGTTTGTGAAAACACCCCCTAACCTTCTTATCTTCAGTTACGTAATCCTATGTAGTGGCACAGAATAATAAATATTATGTAGTGGGTTAATGCTGACCTCGCACCAACCATCACGCGTGACCTTGCACTTTCATTACACTGCGAACTATCTAATGAAGTTACTTGCGAGTATTTCATTTAAAATGCAACGGAGTTAATATGAACACAATTTAATGCGGCTGCGTACAATATTTTTAGTTAATAAAATATAGTATTGGCAACAAATAGATACCCCACCTATTTCGTATACCTCTCTTATTCATTACCACTTGGCAATTGAAAATGTCCCATGAAGTAGTCGGCCAACAAATTATCGTGTTTTAGCTTCATGAGGTTCAGAATTGTAACTGTTTGTGAGCATATTGTTTTTTTTATAAATTAGACAAATAAATAAAATAAAAAATTTTTTTTGTAAATTATTGTTATTTTTTTGTAAATTAGGGTTCAATTAATACAAAACACTAATATTACAACGCACTGTGCGTTGTAATTTTTGTAGGTACACATCTGTTATGATAGTATAAAGTCTGTAATAAACTCTACAGGAATTTCTCCATATAAAGATATACTTAAGCTTATCTGAAGAAAATTTACAAAGTCAATGAAAATTACGACCGCAGCAGCAAAAGTTTTAAAGATAAATTACCGAAAATAAGTGGGACTTATTCAAACGGACATGGGTTTCAGGGAGTTTGAGATCGTAAAAGGTTATCACCTCTAAGGGCGGGGATATAAGCTTAACAGTGGCGCCAGAGGTCATGAGTTATTTTAATTTCAGGCAGTCTTATTATAGTTTAAAGGAACCAGATACATTTGCATTCATATTAAAATTATGTAAAGCATTATACTTAGATACCCTAGTTTCTATTCAAGCTATGAACCTATACAAAAACAGTAAAGCAAGCCAATTATTAATTATTATTGAAATTAATTCGTAATCATCCAGTGAAAAAATATCGGTATAGAAAATATGAGACTTACTATGTTTTTACGAAAATAACTTATAGATAAGTAGGTAGTACAAAATATTTGATTTAATTACAATTATAAATACTTCTGTAAAAGTCTGACGTGAACGGGCGTAGAGAAGAATTTTAGATATTGTTGAAATAAGCACCGACGCTTAAAACTTTAAAAGGGTTTAGCTAAATTACCATTAAATGTTCAGGAATTGCCATTTATATTTATTAAGAGCAGGTTTTGAAATAATATTCGTCTATTTTATGTCGAAATAAAAATGGTGGACTTTTATTTTATTTATTACAAAATCCACAGCTCTTAGGAAAATAAACTAAATAACAACTTAAATACAAAACAGATAGCCAATAACGGATTTACATTATACTAACAAGATATATATTTATTTAACGACGACAGTCAGATGTAATTTTTTAGAAAAACTAATTATTGAATCAAAAGAAAGAAAGAGAGAGAAAAAAAAAGACTTTTGTTCACAATGTTTTTCGGAACGCACGCGATAATAAGGACAGGGCGTAGTCGCGTATGAAATAAGGAATCTGTATTTTTAACACATACGTTTCTCGTACGTATTTGATTTCGAATTCGAGTAGTAGAGGCGTATCAAGGTCCATATAACATTCTTGTTTCGGTTTGTGTAACGGAAACCATTTGCATCTATCAAAATCTTTATACTTGAGGTTCTTTCTTTTCTGAGTGTAATATCTGCTTGAAAACTTTTAAGCCGACGATAAAAAAGATTTTTTTACACAAAGTGCTATCAACAAGTAAGTAAAGCAAGAGTATAAACGGTGTAGTAGCCAGCCGCAATATAATCTACTATGCACAAACAGGCCAGCTTGCTGAATATTTTAAATCTAGCCCAGTTTCTCTCCGGTACTGAGAATAACAAAAGAGAGGTACTTTTAGCTTTAGCTGTGCCTACGGGAACGCTACCGTCTTTCTTTTGTTTAGTCAATCGACAGTTGTACTACATGGGGTTTTCTACAAGAACACAACGCTCTATTTTAATAAAAATTGTGTGCACATTTTTCTTTGCAATTCGACTTCGTTTTAATGTTGCTATCAGTACTGAAGTGTCATCAAGATTCTCTTTAACCTACCTACCTTACCATACTACCTTATCATATCAAATGACGCAACTCCTCAAGAGCTCAGACGACAGCAAACGTCAAGATCATTATGATATTAATGGTCTGATTGGGTGATTCCGTTGAGCCATGAACTTACGGAGCATCGTAAATACGCATCGAGAGCACCCAGTGGGCGCCCTGGGTGGCCCAACCTTGAACGCTGCGGAACAAAGGAAGGGGGACAAACCTCGTTTACACCAGCACTTTACAGCTTACAGCCAGATCTGTTTGTCGTTTAAAACTGTTAATGAGCCTGCTGGTTCCATGACGTGACCGGGTATAAATAAATCTGTCCTTATTTGTTTTTCAGGATTGAGTTATTTTTCAAGGCGAATCCATAGAAGGTTTCATGAGGGATAATACATTAATGCTACGAGTAGTTAAACGATGATGCAACAAAACCAGTCGGGGATCATGAATTTCCGGTGAAACAGTTTTTCACTAATTATTCTTAACATGGTGCTTTGAGGTATAATAAAATATTACACAACTTAAAACCAACAACAGATAGCCTAATTTCAACTTGATGTTATCATAATTGGAATCAGCTGATCGCCCATAATCTATTTGTATTATCCCGTTCAATATCGACTTTATCCCAATTTCCAACGTTCAACTTTTTATTATACCTAGATACTTTCATTCCTGTTTCATTTCGTATGCGAAGCAAACACTCCATAAATTAAGTTTTGAGAGTTCGTAAGCATTGAACTTTGGCAATATTCCTAAACCAGGCTGTCTGAACTCTGACCGACTTTTAATAGCAATTTGATTACGCTTGAATGCGATTTCCGGATGCGGATGGCTTCACATGAATAGAATATGCACTGCTAAGCGCAGCTGACACAAATTAGACTTCGAGTTCGCATGGATGTAGAAAATTCGATAACATAGAGTTTGCACGAAACAGGTTTATAGTATAGAGCAGAGGTGGCAGAGGTAAGAGAAGCTATGAAAACATCCGCTCTGAGCAACGTAACTTCAAATAGGTTTATGCTATCTTAATAATTTTATTATTCCTCCATTTTTGTGCGTATATATCATATATCATATTTTAGAAAGTTAAATAATAACAAGTATTAAAGTAAAAAACAATGCTGTGGAAAGTTGACAACATCGCATGTTGGAGCATGTTAATTATTTTATGAACCCTCAATTTTACCGATAAGGTCGCGTGATGGAATAGTTATTATTGTCATGTCAACTCTACCTGAACTAACTATAACTATGCTTTGCCTAAATACTTCCTATTCAGAAAACCGGTAGATTATACCGGTTTTTTTTTTCATTCCGTCACTGAAGAATAAAATGGTGGAAATAGTAACCCTTCATAATAAAACTTTAAGCTTTGGGTAGCACTGCATCTGTAATAGTCAGGCCTGGTGCTTAACATCAGGTGGGCGCCTTGATTGTCTTGTCACTTGCTGACATAAAAAAAAAACTTCCAGTCAGTAAACAAGACTCACAATGATCGACGGTTTTTTGAGTAAGAGCTAGATAGCAACAAATAGTGCTCAAATAGTATAGAAAGTATAGAAACGAGCCCGATTTAGTGTACTGTTTTATACTCAAACATTTCAGAAACATGTAGAAAGCTACTGTAAATTCACGTGAACATGCCATATTTCAATGTCGTTGGTTGACCTTAGAATTTTAATCGTACCTTGATTCTGAGGTTGCTTAGAACTATTGTGGTCTCAATGTGCCCCCACCTGGTACCACTACTATTGCTGATCTTATCTGAACGTGCCTGGAAGAAGTAACTTCTTGACATACCGAGTATAAAATATGCGGATTGCAAGTCAAGTGACAAGGTGCACTTGGTTAGAAGGGAAGATGGGCGATGGACTAAGGCGGTGACGGAGTGGTGGCCAAAAGATGCTAGACGACCAAAAGGCAAACCACCAATCACCACATCATTCTCAAGATTCAATGAGCAGTTCAATTGGTTGTTATATTTTCCGTACCTAATACTTGTCGGACTCGATCAGAGGGAGGAGAAAACCGAAAAATAAAATTGGAGACAAATAACGTAGTTCAACTTATGTCGCTGACAACTAAGTTCAGAGCATTCACGGACATAAGCTGTGAAATAAACATCGGTAAGTATTGAATATTTGCCGGTTAATTTACCTACTATCGCTATCCTATGCTGTCGGGCGTCACAGCTCTGATATACCGTGTGTTACTAATAATAATATAGCAATTCTGGCGTTGCGGGCGCGTATAAGCACGTAACTAGCAAAGTTACGACACGTATACGGTAATGTTTTCCGCAGAATACAGACAGCTTCTTTGTTTAACGGCCTAAACGCCAAAGTTGTCAACTATGGGACACATTTGGTTAGCCTGGAAATTTCTGTAGTTTTAACTTATTTGCGAGACGGCCATGTCTCGCAAACAAGTTAAAACTATGTATGATATGATATACAGGTACTTGAAAACACCCGTTTTTTAAATGAAATTTAAAACTATATGATTATAGATTATATTTCTTGTGATAGTTAGTGTCCTTCAGACTTTGGCGGAGATGTAACTGTAAGTAATATTATTTTTATTCAGATAGAGATTCAATATGGTTTAATTTTTTTTTATCAATTTTATAATTAACAAATAAGTTTTTTGCAACAAATTGTTTTCTGTGATGTTTTTTTAAGAAGCATGATCTGGTTATCAGTTACAGTTTTAGGAAGTAGTATTGAACACCCTGTAGGGCGCAAACGGTAAAACCTCTAACGTAGGTACGTAGTATCTGTCAAAGATTACATAAATGTTGCACAAAGTATACGTTTTAGAGCACGAGTAACGTTCACAAAAGCTTTATCGCGCATTGCATATGTATGAGTGGTAGTAAGCACCATGGTACAATAATATACTTCTTTGATCATGGTAAGTCCTAGTACCCCCCGGTATAAATGAAAAGATAAAGTTTCGGCACCGAATTCAAAGGCTCTGCAGTACTATTTTCCCGGTATATGGAGGGAGAGCTTCCACCTAAACAAACAAAATACTTACTTAAAAGTTTCTCAAAATAACAATTCTACAGTAAGAGTATATGGGATAAAAAAGTTCAGGCTTTGAATCCGATTTGGTCCACTCTTGGCAGTTTTTGGCAGAAATGTATTTGGGTACATGGTATATATTGCCACGTTTCTGTGATACAAGATACGGCACAGACACTAGCCCAAATAAAAATAGGTAGGAGGTACATTAGTAACCAAGTCAGCTTGTTGCTATTGCTAATATGTGTATGTACTTTAGTTGATACAAATGGTTTTCGATAATGTTTTAGCTCAGACACTTTAGGTAAGTAATAACATTTGAAACCACCACAAAAGGCTTGAAAAGGCTTACAGAACGTGTAAACCACAGATACTACACTTCTCTAACTGTAAACGTTTTTTCCTTTATTCTAAGTAGATCAAGGACTTTTATAGGTCCTTGAAGTTATACTTATTTTCCTATTATCTATCTTACCTTCATTTTGTGCTTTACATTCGTTTTTTTATGCTGAAAAACGATACTAACGATACTAACACCTTTGACCTTTATACAGCATCCACGGATTATTGGGCCGGGCTTGCGCGGGTCGTCGCATAATTTTGTACGGATCGGAAGTCAAAGTTTACCTCCTGAATAAGAAATACGTAGAGGATTTATTACGATGAAAATTTACAGCTTTGTAGCTCTGCCAAACAAATCAAATTGATTTACCAGAATGGTTCGTTTGAGCGAATGGCTCTACATTCAAGATGATTATTTTAAACTAGGTTTTTGAGTAGAGCACCTTGCTCTTCTACCTCGATCTTGTGCCTTTCTACATCTGGCACAGAATTGAGGTGGATAGCACATGTAAAGAAAGGCATATAACTAATGGGCGAAGTCGGTGTGTGGAAGCTGAACACAATAACCTTGATCTAGCATGGTGAGCTAAATGTTTTACTATAGAAAACAATGAACATTTTTATGTTTATCTCCAACTATATTGTCATATAAAGTGCACATTACGTTAGTAATGTTTCTGGGGACCAGCGACGAGCATTGCTCGAGGCTGTAGCGGAAAATCAATAGACGCGCGCATCCCCAGTCAAGTCCCATTCTACCCCCCCACCGTTTGCTACTTCAGTGTTTGCACGTGTTATAATTAAACTTTTCTTATTATGATTCATGCTCTGTTCTGTAAATAATGTTTCAATCATTTAATTTAACTTCATGGAGTGACTACGGTTCATGCCGCTATGTTTCACTATTCTACTTGCGAGTACTAATAAATAAATCACGTAGGTAGGATCAACGGGCGGCTTTTCACCCACGCCGTGATTAGGGAGTGATAAGTGGCGAATCTTTGGGGTCGCCATCATAACAACATTCGGATCTCACGAGGCATTATAACATTGTAAACATGAAAGTACATTACCTAGTACCTAATCATGTTTTGAAGATGCTTAGCCAAAAACTAACGAAGCTCATTAGGGCATGAATACATTATCTACCAAAGATAAGATTACTGTATAGCTAAATATTTCACCGTCTACGTTATATAGTTATCTCGAGTTCTTGATCAAAAATAGTGATTCAACATCACAGAACTTATGACGTCGTTTGCAGAGCTCGGGGGATGAGTCTAGCCACGTTAGGGTTTCGTGCATATTTATGGTTAATAATCGTTCTATCAAGCGTTTATGCCGTCTTGCAAACGCCAGAGAGCGTCGGACCCTGAATAAAACACGTCTCCCGAGAAAGACGAGCTTTGCAATTTGTAAACGTATTACGGAGACGTGCGGACTGCGGAGACCACTTGTTTTGGTTTTATATTGTACTTACAGCGTTCGTTATCCTAGGAGACAAAGATTGAGTAACAAGAATAGTTTGTATCTAACATTGAAGACGAATGTAAAATATTTGTTTCACCTCAGTGTCAGTTTCCTTAGTAGATCAAGACACGTTCTTGGTGATTCCGAGGAGACCCACTCAGAACAAACAACCAAAAAAAATATATTAGGTGCTTCCCACCTTCTGAGCGAGACAAACAGAAAAGGATCCGCAAGTTGAGCTACCAAGTCATGCCTCGCCAACTCGAAATTGTTTTTATGACGAATCCGCTCAGTAGCTTTCAATAAAGTTACGTTGTACTAATATCTGTTCTGTGATAAGGTGGTCAAATCGGCCCAGCATCAGCACACTAAAGCAATAGATGCACATTCGTTCAGTTAATAAAAGTTTTTTTTTTTAACAATGGTAGATAATTGCTGCAAAGCATCGACTGTGTATGGCCGAGGCCGAAGGAACGAATGGTGATCAAGTTTTCCATATAAATATAACTGACTAATCGTGTAAGATCGGTGATTCAACGTCGAGCCATAGTTGTTGAGTCATTGGAACAAAAAGCTGTTCTCGGTAATGAGATTTTTGGATTAAAATTCTACTATCTTGGGATTAAATTAGCTAATACGCCTAATACGAAGTTCCCACTGCAAGTAATACAATTATTTGTATAATAAAGTTTTATTTTATTTTATTCTTATAATATAATTTTATTCAACATATAAATAAAATAAATAAATAAATAAATAATGCTGGACAATCCACACAGCATCATCTAGCCCCAAGGTAAGCTGCTGTTAAACAGAGCTGTATTATGGGTACTAGATGACTGATATATATTTAATACAATACAATACATAGATAGATATTTTTTATTATATATAGAAAATACCCAAAACACCCGGAACAAATATTTGTAGATCGTACAAACATTTGTCCCGAGGCGAGAATCGAACCCGCAACCTCCGCGTCGCAGGCGCCTGCTCCCGCTGCGCCACATCGGTCGTCAAATATGAACTTGCTTGCTTATTTATTTTCAGCATTTTATCAGCATGTTATCAAACATTTAGGTACTTTCTAAATAATTGGTCGAACTCTTTAACTTCCACTTGCGCGTGTTAAATGGAGCGTGGAGGTTTACTTTATCATAATGGACAAACTCTTCGAACTGATGACGTCCTCGCAAAGACATTATCGAAGCGTCCTCGTTTGAAATTTATTATTAACTCCGTAACAGTTCATTCAACTTGATATTCTTTCTATTTTTGTTATAACTTTAGGTTTAAAGGTTTTCGTTCTGCAGGCTGATTCCATTATTAAATAACGTTTAACGTTTCAACTTTAGTTTAGTTCCCATCGAGTTTCTGTTTAACCACAACCGCAACCGCAGCTGGGATCGTACGCAAAGACCCAAAAACTGTTGAAAAGCAGCCGTTCAGCTTAGATTCGTTTGCAATCGATTGAAAAGTTTGTTAGTAAAATTGACTTATTCCCATTTTCCAACCTTGGGTAGGTTGGAAGTTGGGACTTTTAAGTTTCATCTTCCAACCTCTGCCAGGTTGGATAGTGGGAATACATCATCTTATTTATTTTTGTTCCCAACTTTCCCAACTTCCAAACTGTCAATCAATGTACAGTGGCTGGCAAAATAAACATGAGTACCTACAATATATTGTAAAAAAGGGAATTGCCTGATGGTGAATGTTTTACTAATTAGATTCTCTATATAAGATTAGTGCAAGCTGGTAATTAAATCGACGTCAAACTTAGAGATGAGAATAATTGTTTTAATTTAGTTTTTATCCTCATCTTCATTTTCCTCCTACAGGCTTGAGTAAGGTTTCGACTTCACATTGCCCAGGATTTAATTTGACTTTTTCATATGTAAACTAAGACAAAATGAACTCTCTTTGGTGTTAAAATAATCTTCCTTAGTTTTACCTTCTCCTGTAATCCTAGAGGCGGCGTTTTAAAATTTTTAAAGGGTCGGCAAAGCGCGAGTGATGCCTCTGGTATTTAGGCTACGGTAACCGCTTAATATCAGGTGGGCCGTAGACAATTTGGCAATTTTTTTTAAATGGTTTAATGAAAGAGTCATAGGTTACCTACCTAGGAGTATTTAAGGAAAAAATTGTGAAAAATTTCCCAAAAACATTTCAAATTTGGGAAATATTTATTCATCCTTTTTTCTATGGAATTTACCTATTTTATGACCTATTTTAAAGTGCCCTGTAAAATTATAAACCTAAATAAATATTTGAACCTTTCATACCTTGTGTATACCACCTTGTATAAAGAGCTGTCTGATTTTAATTAGCATACGGAAGTAATAAATGAGTAATGGACTTGAGTGGTTGATTCTGGTTGCCAAACCTATACCTACTGATAATGACTCAAGTAATGACTATGCAGATGATACAATCTGCTAAGATTGCATGTTTCTGAATCTTTACTGCAACAACATTAGATCCAAGGTTGTAATTATGTTGGTAATGTTTATTTTAGATACCTTCATAACTAATTCACAACATTACCTCTATAATTTCTTATTGCACAAATTGGGACAACCCTGAAAATTGCACATCTCTAGGACTGACCATTCTGGCTGTGCATTGATTGTCAGCGAGTAACACAATATTTTTTTATAGATATACCTAGTAAGAAGTTTTGAGTTTCGTACCTTTTCAATAACCTTTACCGACATTTATATCTGCAGCTATTTTAGTAATATATCCAGCTGGTGACATTCAGGAAAATACATTGTACCTAAATAAATTGTGAATTTTGAGCAAAGGTATAATAACAAGTCATAATTATGTTAGGTATTTGCTGAACAGCTTTAATACTAATGGTTTATTCTAACTGCAATGGTTGAACTTATTTGAATGGGGAATAGATACCTAACCTAGTGGTCTAATGGTTTAACGAGAAAAACTTACCACCTGTACTTCTACAATGCTATTGTAAGATGATTTTTTATTGCATCCACTACCAAGTTATGTAAGTACTTGTTGTTACTTATGTTTCCTACCAAGTTTCAATTTGTAATCAATTGCTAATCCATTTTAATTAAATCTGTAAAACGATTACACATACATTCTCATTACAACTTGAAATTGATTGACTCAAAATCATGAATGATATAATATCTATAGCTTTATAGACAGGAGTAGGTACAATTTCTTTGGAAAGTGTACAGATTTGTTGACACCACAGCATGCCTGTGTCAAAGATATAATCAGATGACTTGTCATCATCAGTCTGCCAACCTTTAGAGGACATTAGGTACCTGCTAGTGTTCGCAATTTCATAGACTGTGATACGTCGAATTTACCACTTTCGGTACTTACCTAAGTAGGTAGGTACCCACCAGATTTTTTTAAGAGCAGAGATTACCTACATCCTGGCTAAGAAAGTATCGTTACGACACGGTAGTTCCAATCATTGTACTCATGCAATTTCCAATAGTGTTGAAGTTGGTTGAAGGAATTGAGCAGGATCCGGGAGAATTGGTAGGATATTATCGGCAACGGAAACGAAGATATGATTATTATATAGAGTCAGATGTTCCTGTAATTTCTTCTCTAAACTCGGTGGGCGGAGAAACTTAAAGACAGAGGAAATTGCAAACGTTCATGGACCAAGAATGAACGAGAAAAGTCACTCACCTGATAAATTATATGTTGCTAGCACTTATGTAAAACAAAAAACAGTCGAAGTCACTCAGCACACGCGAAAAGCACCAAAATACAGCACAACGACGAGATCAAGAGGCTTGCTCTGACAGCTGCCTGCTCCCGTCGCTGGTCGATGAGGTTAGCGGGTTAGCCACGAACGAAATGCGCAATCCTTTGACTATGCGCATTGACCTTCGGTGTAAATAGTCATGCGCAATGCAAATAAACGTAATTATTCATTTAGAGAGTTAAAAGAATTTTACAACGATCCTACACAGAAAAATTTCTATATCATTCACAAAATGAAAATGTTCTATGTTGTTTTTTTTTGCGGTTGACTTTATTATTTAGCGCCATCTTTAAATGAATAATTCATCAGTATGAAACCTCCCAACGTTAAAAGCTTTTCCTATTCCCTCCTAGATGACTCGATTGATGCTTCATAAAAAAGTACCTGTTCTACTTGATAGATGTCGCAAGCCGTGTGTCGCACTGTCAGTGTTATCTGTTTTTTGTGTTCAGCCCTCCTACCATGAACTCATAAAGCGATTCAAATTAGGACCTAAACTGAATTGTCAAAAAATTTTGTGCCATGACTTCAATAATTATTAATTTCATGGTACATTTTTTTTTAACAATTCAGTTTAGGTCCTAATTTGAATCGCTATGTATGGGGGCTGTGATAAAAACAGTGTTGTGTGTTTTTTTTAATTGTGTTTTGTGACCAATTTGTGACCCCACCATCATCCACTTACTTAAAAAAAATAAAAAAAGACTGAAGGTGTAAATACTTACAGTCATTAAAGTTAGTACCTACCTATGTAAGGTGAATAGGTACATTCTATTAAGTACCTATGTAGATAGAGAAGTAGAA
The DNA here is from genome assembly GCA_951394395.1 of Colostygia pectinataria. Lineage (NCBI taxonomy): Eukaryota > Metazoa > Arthropoda > Insecta > Lepidoptera > Geometridae > Colostygia > Colostygia pectinataria. The sequence continues at coordinate 6,084,715 of OX596365.1, read as the reverse complement.
AATGAACCATTCTAAAACTGAAAGTCTGCTTCAAAAAATGCTATAAGTACTTGTCACATTTGTTTGACGACCGATGGATGTGCAGGCGGGCGGGGCGGCGCGGCGCTCCGGCGGCGGCGGGCGATGATCCGCCTGCAAAGCAGGAGGTTGCAAGTTCGATTCCTGCCTTGGAACAAATGTTTGTACGATCTGCAAATGATTGTTCCAGGTGTTCTGGGTATTTCTTATGTAAAAAATTAAAAATATCTATGTATTATATCTATGTATGTATTGTATTGTAATAAGTATATCAGTTATTATAGTACCCATAACACAAGCTCTGCTTAGCTTGGGGTGCTTGGGGGCTGGGGCTAGATGATGCTGTGATTGTCCAGCATTATTTATTTATTTATACTTTTAGTTTTAGAAAAAACGCTACCTTTGTAATTAATTATACTATAGGTACCTTTCTTTGTAGTTAAGTAGGTATTATCTATAGATTCTAAATATTTATTTGCTTATATAATTGTTACAAAAAGTGTTAAAAGTAATATGGCACTTTGCCCTTTTCAGGCATTGCAAATATGTATTTTTTTATTTAAATTGTATGTATTAAACCTAGGTTTGTACCTACATCACAGATAATAACTTATCACATTTAATTTTATAGGTATTAAAAGCATAGAGATGTACACCTAGGTCCATAAAAAGCTGATAATTAGATAAGATTTGATAAACACAGTAAGCAACAGTCTGTTACGGCCTCCGGTATAAACGACGACAAAATAACATTTAGTTTCCTTAGAATACAAAACCCTAAAAAACTAGCAGTAGTTTTTTTAGATTCGAAGTTGTTGTTTTACTCATACATAACTAGCTGACTCGCGCGGTTTCACTCTCATTATATTTCTCACCGTTTCAACCGTTGTCTACTTTTAGCGAGACTAACGAACAGCATTTATTTTTATATTCTTTTTAAAGTAGGTAAGTATTAAAATAATATTTTTATGATAAACCTGCCAAAGTTAACGCTTTGTTTTTTCTAAAACTTAATTAGATAAACAGTATGTATATTTTTTATAGGTACGTAAACAGATAAGCAATTAAATTACCTACCTGGAATCAATAAATATGCGGAACTCATTATTATAACGAATCGTAAAACGGCTAACGTAACGGCGATGACAATCGCGCGCGCCGTAATGTCCTTGTCTTGACTTGAATAGGCTTATTGACGACTTAAAATCATTAACATTGTAAAAAGGATTCATTACAAAAAACATAATTAATTTTATATTAGATTAGATTTAGGTGCAAGATTGATACGAGTATTTGAACTACATAAAATACAGCAATCTACCATGCATAAAGGTGGGTAACAGCAATCCGGGCAAAATGGCAAAAACTGCAGAATTTTGGATTTCGATATTTCAATCGATAGAAGCCTCTATCGACTGAAAATAGGTAATTTTTGGCATTACTTATAGTTGTACTCTCTTTGTACTCAATATAAAATTATTTCGAAATCAGCAGGTAGGAATCAATTTAAGCATGCCTATTTAATTTAACGCAGCTTACAAAAAGTCGACATTACACTATTATTCAAAATTCAGTTTGTAGGTAAGTATACCTAAGACTTATCGGTTCGGACTTTTTTTATTCTGTGCTATATTATGTACGTTACGTAGAGACAAAAATATTGGATTCGGGCAAAATTCCTATAGGTATTTACATCGTACCTACGTAGGTACTTCACAGATTATGCTTATCATCTCACGCGTTTATATAATCGGGTATGAGTGTAACGGCCGCTATGATAGCGGTCGTTATGCGTTGAACGTCTCGTTATCGTTCGTTAATCTCGATGTTGCTGTTATCGCAGGCTCTAAAGATCTTTATACCCAGATAGGTAATAATCCATGTATTATTTCCATACACGATACACGATAAAAAAGTGAAAATATGTACCTACTCAGTTATCAGTGTATTTTTATCGGGCTTGTTGATTTGGACTCTGCTTTGTTTGGCAATCTTTCTCGCAGTGAAATGTAATGTAGCCAACCTACATAGGTAAGTACAAATTACTTTTGCAAGCATTTTATCCGCTAGATAATTTCGTATGTGTGGGCACAAACGGACAAAAATGATCAATCGTGCTTGCGTGTCAAATATTGTGGTTCACTCACGTCTTTCCGAGAATCTGACATTTGTCGTCCGCCACCGATTTTAAGCTTTTATGAGTGAAGCATGATATTTGCCACGATTATTGTTTATCGCTTTTAAGAGTATAGTTAGTAGAGTTATATACCATCTAGAAAACAACAACCTACCTACGATGAGTCACACAGCTGCAGCAAGACGTGAGAATTATTACGTTCGCATGATCAAGGAGGGAATACCCTTGCCTTTTCACTACGTCTCGGTGACGATGCTACGTAGGTAGGTAGGTAGGTACCATCGTACCTAGATGCATTGAATGATTTGTATGCTAAGCGCATACGGAATCGTTGAGGAAAATACGTAGATTTTAAGTCACGTTTCTCGAATAAAATTTAATCTCATTTCTACTTCTACCGTTGTATTAAATACAAAGTATCTTATGGTAAGTACGTGTAACGTTTTTTCTAATTTTCAGTCGAGTTTGTGTTCACCTTATTCTATAGTTCATCAATGACAGTTAGCGTAAGCTAACTATATAGAGCTAACTGTGTTATCGTTTGACACCTAAATCGAGATACAGACCATTAGTTTTAACTGATCAGTCGAATTGTTCAGTTAAAACGTATGTGTGTAGGCAAAACTGAGAACTAAACAGTTGACAATCTAATCGAAATATCTTTAGATAAAACTTTATAGTTAAAACTGTTAGGGAAAAAGTTGAAAAACTGATCATATAAGTATTAGTATTATCGGTATTAGTTACGTTTCAACGTTTCACAGGAAAAGTTTCTCTAGTTAAATCGCTAACCCAGCTTTCCTAATAAATATCGACAAGAGACAAGACAAACGCACTCTACTTACAGTGTATTCACCGTTTTAACGAGATTTGTTGTCTATGTCCTCCGTTCAGTAGTCTCCAGAGTAAGGTTTATCTAAAAAACGGCGACCTTTATTAGACTTACGGCATTTTGCGGATATTGTACTTTTTTTGCCTGAATTGAGTTTTGTTTTGTACGTATTAGGGCATAAAGATTTCAAAATAGCGCGGAATTCCCTCGTCAGCTTGATCATTGACGTGATATACTTTTTACCCTTTTTCAGGTTTCGGGAGTCGTGTCTTTACACTGTAAAAACACTGCAAACACTGTTACACGCAAGTATAACTTCACAACTCGGTCGTCATTGCTAAGAAACTAAGCTTTAAGCACTTGTAGATTCAAAGCGGCATCGACCATCGACTGCATTGACATTTTTATTACCATTGCTTTCTAAGATAAGCATTATGAATCACATAGTACGTTATAGTTCTTGACCAAATAAATTGTACCGCTAGTTATACGAAATGCACTTCATAAGTCGACAACCGATGTGGCGCGGCGGGCGCAGGTCCGCCTGCGACGCAGGAAGTTGCAGGTTCGATTCCTGCCTTGATGTTTGTACGATCTGCAAATATTTGTTCCGGGTGTTCTGGGTATTTTCTATGTATAATAAAAAATATCTATCTATGTATTGTATATCCAGTCATCTAGTACACATAAAACAAGCTTAGCTTGGGACTAAATGATGCTGTATAGATTGTCCAGCATTATTTAAGTATTTATTTATTTGTACTTATTCATAAAACTTGCAGAGAGCAATCGCAGTCTGTAAACTTTAAGTTAGCTTCTGTTTAATGCATTTTTCAGGACAATACCTAACTGGTGCTACGCAGAACTTTAAAACTTGTTCAGATGACACTGCAAATGGTCAGGCGTGGAGCTTAACATCAGGTGCACGACTTTCTTGGTGGTTTCGCCACTTGCTGGTATTAAAACAATGTATCTGTATAGGTAATTAAATGCTACGCGCGCGCGTTGATGTCTTTTATATGGACGCAAGCGCATATTTTGAGATTTATATTTATATAAGAAGTTTAATTTTCTAAAGACGGGATTTACCTATTTTATTTACTGTGATTTGAGAGGTTAGTTTGTTGTAAATATTTTTAGTAAAGAATGTAATCTAAGTAATTAAATTACTAATTACAATGTCAAAAAGTCAAAATAGTCAAAAAATATTAAAATAAATTAAAAAAATAACAAATCAGTTGGTAATTTGGTATACAATGTTATGGATATTATATTATATAAACTATTATATAGAATTACATAGGTACTTAAATAAAGTACCATAAACTTAGTATTTACCTACCTATTTATTATATCCATTTCGCTAGCATTTTTATAGATCGTAAAAATGCTAAAAACAAAAGGTGAATCATCACGATCCAATTTCAAAGGCTTCGAAGCCGACGAACGAGATTCGACGCATCAAAATAATTGGCATGGCTGAAAGAACCTTCACTGGGGAAATTGGAATATATGAGCGATAAAACTTCGCACAGTCTACATCAGGAAAACCCATTTATAATAATGCATTTATGTTTTTGCATTAAAGTGAACCGGGTCTTTCGGGGCAGGTTTCTGAAATAATAATATTTTTAAAAAGATCAAAATAAATATACGATCAAAGCGTAATATTTTATCTTTTTAAAACTTGTTTTACTTTCGCACTAGTAGGTTAGTTAGTTTAGTGCAAATTGTGCAATTCAAACGACGCCAACGCCGACATCAGCTAATTATAAGATGAATTATATGAAAGAAAAATAACTAAAAAAACATAGGGTGTGTTTCTTTTTCTTAATATATGTTTTTGGTAACCATGCGATTTTTTTTACATAGCAGTACTTTTCTAATTAAATCAATTGACTTAACCGTTCGTTAAGTCAATAGATTTAATTAGGAAAGTACTTGTGGTCTTAAAAATATCAATTGCCTTGCATGCAATGCAACATGCAACATTTTAGGAGTCTCGCCATAATAATACCGACCCAGCACGAAATTTTCCCAAAGACCGGTTGCAAAGCAATTGGCATCTTTTCTGAGAAACTCGACAAAACATCAACTTGCTTTAATTGTGTAATGCACAAAAAGAACTGGAAAAGACGAAGTGGCTGCGTTACGTGTATATTTAAGAGGGTTTTACATCAGAGGTAACAAAAGCGATATAATATCGTGACAGTTTCCGTGATTCAGCTTATGTCCGTGAATGCTCTGGAGGTAGCCACATGCTCGTATAGCAATATTGAAATATTATACCTACTGTTTTTTTTGTATGCCGAAATGTCAACCTAACATTATTTCAATACCCGCGTCGGTGTTTCCTTCCACTTATAATAATTATAACTCTTCAAAAGAAGAGTCAATCAGCATCTTCTGGGAAAGCGTGACTAATACTAGGCCTCATCTACGCTTACCATCAGGCGAGATGTAGCCAAACGCTGACCCTTTTTTTATAAAAAAAAAGTCTCTTAAACAGATTTCCGAAATACAGTTATTTTCAAATAGGTTCACCTAAATAATGACACAGTAATGTGAGTGTACTGAGTGTGATGCATGCCTAATTGATTTTGTTCTTTTCTTTGTTGTTCGCTGTTTTGCCTTACAAAATATTGAATGAGTGGTGATGACTGATGAGTCTCTAGTTTTTTTAAATCTTACAGCTACACACGCTAAAATTAAATAATTGAATGCAATACATTTTTTAGAAGTGTTGTGACCTGCATCATACAAAAATTGTTTTGATTATGGCATTTCGTAGGTAGGTAGGTAAGTTAAGTAGGTACTTATATTTTTAAATTAGTAACCACCAAACAAAGACATGAGGATCTGTTTATTTCCACTTAGCTATCAAATTACAATTGCAGTACTTAGGGGACGTGAAAAATGTGACTGTCAGGCAGGAGTTAGACTTGCTCTCTCAAATAACTGACCTTCATTGCTTGTTTCTTATGCAATACCTTGTCTAATGTCTACTAGTTGGGTTGGTTGGTACAACGAAAGTCAGAGCCCAATGTCATAGAAAGCTAAACACATTTATACCTAGCTATATTCTACTCTAAGGTGTACCGTGAGAGGGTTAATGTCAAAATCCCCGGAGGATTTTGGGACTTATAATGTCTAAATCCCCTCTGATGATGGCCTATCAATAGCCAGTCAATATTTTCTCGTTAAATTCAATGTTTAGATCCTAATAAGTTTGATTTACTAGAAAGAAAAAAAAACTGTCCCCGGGGAATCGAACCACTCATTTCCCAACCAGGCATTTTGTATTGGGGCTAAGGTGGCACAGTGTCAAAATGATCACCAGCTTATAATTTATTTTAGGAACTTACTTCGCCATAAGTCGAACAGGTAAAACTAAAGTTACGACTTAAGACCAAATGAGAGAACTGGGAATCCCTCCGTGCAGAATTTAACTGGTTTTTAGATTAGTTAGCCCCACACCCACATCTATCTTGCTAGCTATAATACAGAGTTGATTAGACTCTTTATTACATTTTACATAATATTAGCGTCTGCCCCCAGGCTTCGCTTGCGTGGTAGGTACATGGATAAAAAGTAGTCTAGAGTAATGCTATTCAAGTACCAGAACTAGTACTAAGTATTCGAAGTGTCATCCAAATCTCTTCAGCATGGCACACAGCGTGATTTGAACCACAATACTTCGACTTCCTTGCCACAAACATACAAATAATATCTTAGTTGATACCGGATATCCGGATTTATAGTTAGTAGAATCAGGTCGTACCAAACAGAATCTAGCCTCCCCTAAGTCCACAAATTATAAATCTTTACTATCAGCCTTTTGGTTCTCGCAGACTAATAGGATTAGCACCGGATCAGCTTTGACTCGCCCCAACGACTTGCCGTTGACATCCTTACGTCATGCAAGCACGGCCGTAAGCGCGACGTCTGCAAACTGACCGTTCACCGCCAATTCACTTGCGTATTAGTGCGCGTATGGAATTACATTATAAGATACTGAAGTGGGTTGAGGCGACGTTTATCTGTTGCCAACTCGGTACGTTTGCATCAAGCTTTATACTTATTTTATTTATTTTTATTTTATTTTGGTTCGGAAAACAAACAGTATAAAAAACTAAATATTAAACAACTTAAATAACTAAACACCAATAATATGTTTTCGCATATAAAAGTCTAGTGTGACACACTTGTATGACAGAAAAACAACAAAAATACCTACTGTAGATAACATTATTAATTAAAATAGCCTAAAGAGTTATTGTACCATCTCAAACCAACTGTTAAATAGAACATGTTTAAATGTAGATGGCTTTGAATTGAACAAATCCAACTCAGGGAAACAAGCCAGTTCATTATAGGAGTTTGCCGCGCGAACGAAGAATGAGTTTTTTCTATAATTTGATGCAGAATGAGGAACATAAAGAGAGAGAGCTGGTGTTCTAACGCTTATGCATAAACATCATCAGGCGTAATGCAATTTGTACCTTCATGCACGGTTATTAACGATTAGTAAAAGTCTTTGGAAAATACACCGGAAAATACAATGCAAATCCGGTAAAACATGATGTAACCAACTATTCTGAGAGCGCTAGTGGTAGTGGTAGTGACCAAGCTAGTTGTGAGATAGAACTAAAATTCTACTCGAAAGCAATAACAATAGCAAAGAACATGCAAAAAACTAGTATTGCTTTGGCGCGTTGGAAGTTTGGAACTTTTTTTTTTTTTTTTTTTTTTTATACAACTGAAGTGGCAACCAAGCGTACGGCCCACAAGATGGTAAGCGGTTACCGCAGCCTATGGACGCTTGCAATACCAGAGGTATCACTCGCGGGTTGCCACCTTGAGGCTAGATCGAAAGCCTCATGTGCCAGTAATTTCACCGGAAACCATACCCTTCACACCGGAACACAGCAATGCGAGCATTACTGCTTGGCGGCAGAAATAGGTATGGCGGTAGTCCTTCCCCGGACGAGCTCTATCACAGAGAACTCTACTACTCTTAACTGAAACTGCATAAACTCACTTGATTCGATGGTATTAAATTATTAAATAATACTATTTTGAATTTTAATTGTCTATCGGAACGTAACTAGGTAATTATCAGCATTTTTGTGTGAAGTGTTATTGCTGTAATAAACTTAGTCATGTAAAATCATAAATCAAACAACGTGCGACTGTATTGGCACATAATATGTCGATAAACAACTTAATCTCAGAGTTGAAACGAGTCCAACAGTGCATGGAAGTCCGCACTCAAATGGTTAGGGGATTTCTGTTTTTTTTTTAGACTTTTTGTTCACAAATCCCCTGCCGCAGCTAAATTCTGATGATATAATTACTGAAAATCAGCTAAAACTTTCAGCGTGTGAGAGCATGTTTACTCTTTCTGACCTCTCCGTGCAGATCACTACAGTGTTCTTAGTCAATCTGTTCGTACTTATTTTTGTGAGTGATGTAATACTATATGCACTACAGGTCTACAGCTTGTTTTTTATCACTCTAATCAGTGCATCATCGATGAAAACACACTGTATGTGTGTCAAGAGGCGTATGTTGGTTTAGGGCTATACCAGGGGCATTTCGACACGATTGTTACTAAAAGCGTTCACTTTCTGGGGCTCTTTCTTGTAAATTATAGCAGTATCGAAAGTATCAAAAGTACCAGTAGTTCCAAGTTAAGTTAGCAATACCAATACTAAGCAAAAAATTCCGATACAAAGAAGCAAGCAGGAATCGAATTGGTGTTATATCTGGGCTTAGCCATTTCTATAGAGCTTCTTCTTATGGAACAAGTTTATGCATAAAATATGGCAGTATCCAAGGTGTTGAAAGTATAACAGGGAATTCCCGGTTCTGTGCCAGTATTGGGCGCCAGTATTGGGCAAATCTTAGCATATCTATACAGTTAATTAAGTCCGAAGATGTGCGCAGCAAAGAGTTGCAAAAGACAAAGAAGATACTGCGTATTTGCGTAAACAACACAATCAAATATTTCCGTTGTTAAGGCCAAAATAAATTAAATCTTGTGTAAAGCGTGTTAAGACTTAAATTTATAGCGGCACAAATTAGCAATGTAAAGTGCCAGCACAGATAAAATGTATTAGATAACACGTGAATTGACAATTCATTCAACCTACGCACGTGCGTTAGCTCCTGTGCGTATGACTCTACACTACTCTACTATCCTATGCTAGGGGTTAGTGTCAAAATGCCCTTTAAAAGGTATTTTCAAAGGGGATTTTGACACTAACTCTATGCTAGCACCATAATTATAATATTTATCTGCAAAAATCCGTACACGCGGAACGTCCGCGCGCGTATGTTCCGTGTCATCAACATCTTCTAAGACTCATGCTAATAGATGAGTGTATAAAAATTTTGCACTAAAAAATGATCACCGAAATCGGTTAATTTAGTAATTTATTCCGTTCGCACACAGAACTTTTTTTTTGTAACCGGTAATATTATAATCTTCTTTTTGGCAGTCAATGATTGTTTCCTTCGACCTTACAGTACTACAAGGTTTGTCTAAGGATAACTAATCTTTTTTAAATTGAATTACTTACTTACCTTGTATTCTTCAAAATTTGGACGATTGATTAACTTCGAATTGTTGATGCGACCGATAACATAAAAAAGCGAAACGCAGTTTTATATTTATAAACATCAAAAGTTGGCAAATATGTATTTTGATATACCTATCAATGAACGCATCGTTCACCACCGCAGGTATCGTTGAATAAGCAAGTAAATAATTGCACAACCCATTAGCGAGCGGTAAGGCTTTTACGCCGCCACAGAAGAGCTAATAGACTGTACGCTACGAAGGCTTGCGCGGGAGTGGACTGCACCGACTGTCGATGCCGGCCGGCGACCGCATAGTAAACGTACGTCCGTCTCAGACGACGCACGCGTAGATAAACTAAACCGCGTATATAAACCAACTGCAAGGACACGTTCTCCACATATCTCCCTCGCTCGAAACCAGACGGTTCCAAAACCAAACCGACAATGTCGACCGAAGGCGGTTTTCACGATCATGACCATGACCACGATGAAACGGAAGGTGTCGTCCTGGCTAAGGGCATCTCTATGGCGGTCCTGTTCTGTGCTTCTATGATCTGCGGTATTATTCCTTTGCTGCTGGCGAGGAAGTTCCATTGGGTGTCTGCTGAAGACGCGGGGAACCTGAAATCAACCAACAGAGTGGTGATGACCTTACTATCGTTTGGCGGAGGTGTCCTGCTGTCGACCACGTTCATGCATCTGATGCCAGAAGTCGACCATAACGTGGTGTACTTGCAGCGTGAGTACCTAGATACATAATTTTGTTTAAATCTGTTGCATTTAAGTTTATCTCTTTATTTAAGTTTACCTCAAGGTTTTAATTATCTGCTAGTATTTTATGCTTGGCTGAGGGCGTTTTTCAAATTTTTCTCAACTTACCTTGAGTTGAGAGAGAAACTTAGTTAACATAACTTTATACACCGGTGAGCAGTCACCAGAGTCAAAAAACTTTTATAAGTTAAATTCCAAACAAAATGGTTTATGAAGTTAAGTATATATATATCCAAATATTATCCTTCCCGCTGACGAATTTTATGATATCAGAATATTAGAAGTTAAGTATATATTTTTTTAATTAGTAAATAACTCATAAAATGTAGCGAACTAATAATTTAAAAAAAAACTAGCTTCATAGTCACCATAACATATAGGATATAGGATAGTGGCGAGAGGATGTTTGTTGACAAGTTTCTAAGATTATTTCAAAAAGCGCTAAACCAATTTCGATAAACTTTATATGAGACCACCTCCACCTCATCAAGACAATTCATAAATTGGCGCAGAAACATTTAAAAAAAAATATACAGTCGAATAGATAAAGTTTTTTTTTTGAAGCAGTTTAAAATTATTGCACTCACCTCTAATTTATTGAAATTATTTTACTCTATCTTGATCTCCTTCATTGTTGTTTATGTAAGTGGGTTAAATGGAAGACTTTGTTTCCACTGATTGAGTTTCAGAGGGCTGATTGTGAGTTTTTTTATCGAGTTATGTATCTCACTCGTGACTTTGACCTAATTTAAGGTAGTAGATGTTAGCCAATTGTTAAAAAAATACCTTACGGATTGTATAAAACTGAGATTTGCCTGTTTACCAGAGTGAGCGGAATGGGTTCCTTACCGTTTTAATACAAAAAGGCGTGCGTGAGCTTGAGGCAGTTCGTTACATACCTATATAGTGAGCTAGAACTACGCTCGCAATCAGCCCTCTGGCACTTTAGGTGCCTAGGTAGAAGTAAGTACGTAGGTTAATTATATAAAACCCTGAATAAGAATGCTAGCAGCGTTACAATAATTCTATAGTACTAACTAATATAATCGTTTTTAAATTACATGCAAGAACTCAAACGAATCTTGTCTTATGCAAAGAACGAGTATTTTTGGTTCATGATTATCAAATAGTTTAATTATTACTTAAAAACATGCATTTTTATTTTTTATTTTAAAAGTTATTTTGAAAGGTAGAGTTTGAGTTAAGTTGTTTAAAGATTACAAAAGCCTTCTTACTACTTACTAGTGTTTACTGAAAATGACTTACTAACCGGGTTACTTACCAGACGGGCGTCTCGTTGATAAGCCTTTTTTACTTATATTATTCAAATTCACTTATTTCACGACTGAAAACTGACAATAATATGTTTTTGTCTGTTTTCAGTCGTGAAATGAGTTCAGCAATATGTTAAAATTGGGGATATATTATGTAAGAACCTACCATATTATTAAGTATGTTAAATAATGCTGGTTTCTCAAGGATTTAACAAGTACCTAAGTGTAGAGTTAACGTGCTTTTCTTTGAGTAAGTCAAGTACCTATGTCCCTAGATACCTATTGTTTTGACGTTTTGAATAACTTTCCGTACCTAAGTAGTAATTTAAATAATATATTAATCTTTAAATCATATTATTAATTACTTAACTTGATAGGTATTCTAACCAGGGTTAGAATGGCTTAATTAATATTAACCCCAAAATGTTATTTCGGCGTTTACCGCTCTATTATTTTCATCATAACGTGTCTTCTCAGAAAACTCCCAGACTTACCTCGCAAAAAAGATTTATTCTGTGATAGCCACAACCACAAGACTGCACCGGACGCGGACCAAACAAATAACTAATTACCAATTCAATGAAGGGAAACACCAACAACCAGAGTGGACGCACACAGAATAATATTGGAATCCCTTGGTTCGGTAGTAGAGTTCATGATCTGTCCAGTTCGCAACGAACTAGGTAAATGTCGCATTTGGATGTTTCTGTGTATTAAATTATTAAGTATTTACAAAAACAGTTTCCTTTGCTATAATTTTTGTTTGTAAGTATAGACAGCCTAATGAAATGAAGTTACATAACACACTGGTTGATAATAAAAAAAAACTACACACTTATTAAAAAATTCTTTTTTTTCATAACCGGATCTTAGTTTGCTAGCCAGACACATTGATTACGCAACGTTTTTGAAAAATCTAAAGAGTCCAACATACTTGTACTTGAATAAAGTTTACACGATTCAATATTAGCTAATTGATTTTGATATTGACAAAGCAATTTATTTCTTATGTGCTATTTATGAACCGTGTAGGTAAATTATTATTAGTATTTGTAAACATTACAATGATTTGTTTTATCGTGTATTTTATTAGAAAATACATTTTCAAACTGAAAAAAAAAACCTAACATTAATAGATACTAGATACATAACCTACTCTTTAAATAGTTCATGGCTGTGTCGTAAGTAGTATCAAGATAAAACAATAAAATCGTTATTTTGTAAATAACAATAAACAACTGATTGATAAAAAAATTAGAAGATAAAAAATATAATTGTATCTACAACTACAAGGCAATGACTCCGATTCAATGATTATTTTTTGAATTATGTATTTTACTGGCCTATTGTTTTGATTCATAGTCATGAAATTGGCATTTATTTATGCTAAAAGTGTATTACATACACTAACTATTGTATGATTAACTAGACTGACTGTACATTTACATAACTTTACATTTTAGAAATACAGACTAACTAAGTAGTTACATTTCCAGACGTAATTGCTATGCTACAAGGTCATTTTTGCATCTTAGTCAAGTCTTGTTGCTATCTAAGGTGTTCTGATAGGTCCTATGTAAGTAAGGTAAGTAAGCGAATTGTCACACTTCAGTAAGCTTCTCTTGATCTTACTTCAGGCACTGACACATAAAACTATTTATCTTCGATGTAAATAGGTACCACCTACCTACATACAATATTCCTGTATTTCCAAAAAAGTTGAGCACATTGAGCAAGGACTTTGAACGAGGACCTCCCACTCCTAAATAATATTATCCTGCAGTTCGTTCCGAAATTAGACGCGTGTTTCACCTCTCCACGAGGCATCATCACCAGAAAATCAATAAGGTCTTTCATTAATACAGCGTAATATCCAAGGAATAGGTTCCACACATAAAAAAAGTACATGTACTACCTACCTTTTTTTGTCATTGTGTATTTAAAAAATCTCGAGTAAATTATTGTTGGAAATCGAAAGGGCAGCGCGCTGTGCGTGTCAATGACCCAAGCGTCAATGAATAGTGCGTCAATAGCCCGAGCGTCAATGATCTGCGCGTGTCAATGACCCCTTTATAACCGCTACGGGGTGTGCTCGAATATTTTTTTATTATGCCGCCTGTCTCGATTTCCATCAATGATTTTTGTGTGGTGAACCTATTCCTTTCAGAATATTATGCACTAATAATGAAATACCCTGTATTCGTTTACTTGTGTGTTTATCACCTAATTGGCAGCCCAATTTTCGTGTTCTAATACCATTTTCTGATGCACTTATTTGTGACAGAGCAAATTATAATAATGCATAAACCTAATTACCTACTGTGTGGATTGTCCAGCATTATTTGTTTATTTATTTTATTTATATTTTTACAGTCACTTATTTTACGTTATCCTCAATATTAAAACTTTGAAAGCGCGTATATATAAAGTTTTAACGAGGAAACTTGTAGCTAAGGTAGGTACTTAGGTTCCGGGAAATTAGCGCTTATCAATTCAGGTTTAGATAAATACGTTACAATCTATGTTTTTAGATTATCGGTGTTGCGTATGAATGCTTCATTTGACATAAGTATAGGAAAATACCCATCGTCAACCTAAAGTAATTAATTAATGACGAATCATGAAAAATGTCGATGCGTCAAAATAAACTTTTCTTTTCTTGAAGAGATGACGAAGCTACGATGAAGAAAAACAAAAGCTAGGAACTGGGGAGCGTGGAACTGGCGGCATAAAGCTTTCAAAATAATCCTTGTGCTAATTATGATCGAATAAAGAGATTTTTGACTTTGACTTTGTCGTGTCCACTGTGAGTGTGAATGAGCCATTATCAATTTTGCATACAATACTAACAAATTGATTGTGTAAGTACATTTTACTACTGATTGAATTGAATAAAATCAATAACACATAGATCATTGATTTTATAAAATTAGTAAAGCTATTTCAGTAAAAAGATTAATATAATTTAATTTAAAAAATAATTATTCCCTGCACGTGTCTTGACTTGGCTTCATCTGTGCTAATAAAGAGGAGTATTTTTGAATAAGTGATGAGTTAACAACAGAAATTCCAGTACCTAGTTACGAGAAACAGGTATAATTAATTAATTATTCTACAAAAGAATAGTTTATAAAATCTATCTAAATGAATACCTAACTTAGATATACTTACATTTACATAATGTTCTGTTTATAAACCGGCTTAGACACGAGTGAAGATTGTCTCAAACTGTTTTGCTTAGGTACTTGCTTAGACACGGTACAACTGACATGCGCCCCTGATTGCGTAATTCGGTTGCAATCGATTTCACTTGGTTTCAATCAAAAACTGACTTTGTATGAATGTGCTAGCTTATTGACAGTTCGCTGATTGAAATCAGATTGAAACCAAGTTACGCAATCGGGGGGCTGGATAAATCGGTCAAGCGCAAATCGACTGATCTAACGACCAATCAACATCATTATTTATGAATCCGTAGTATCTAGTAGAGGCTTGCGCAGACATATCATTTGCAAGGTCGTTTACTCGATCTTAAACAAATAAACCTGATCAGGCGCAGGTATTTCAATATGCGCATGTTATAAGTACCGTGTTTACGCCCCATTAGGTACTCCTAAAAACGTGACTGCGAACAATAGATTCACATGCAAAAATCGTACGTGCGTAAGCTAATTCGTTACTCGTGGTCGTGTGCCTGTCTGTATACTTACCTTAAATTTTGCTTGTGTAAATAAGTCCGGCAATTATTACCAATATTGCGCAATGATTTGGAACAGTTATTATGTACCTACTTATATCAAAAGCAGGTCATTCACATTTTCAGATTTTTCCGTTTCAGCATTATAATAATATACCTATCCACATACGACACCACACCCGGTAAATCACTTAAGATAGGTTAAGGTTAAGGTAAAATATATTACCTACCTATATTAATATTTTTTTATGGAAACAGATCCTTGTACTATAAAATAGTCCTATAGTTCGACTGGAACAAGTATAAATTCATATGGCTTGTAAGACATTTCAAAATGGTCTTTATGATTTTATTGAATAGAACTATTTTAAACGTACAAAACCATGATTATGACATTTGACGACCGATGTGGCGCAGCGGGCGCAGGTCCGCCTGCGACGCAGAAGTTGCGGGTTCGATTCCCGCCTCGGAACAAATGTTTGTACGATCTACAAATATTTGTTCCGGGTGTTCTGGGTATTTACTATATATAATAAAAAATATCTATCTATGTATTGTATTGTATTAAATATATATCAGTCATCTAGTACCCATAATACAGCTCTGTTTAACAGCAGCTTACTTTGGGGCTAGATGATGCGTTGTCCAGCATTATTATTTATTTATTTATTATTATTCTTCAAAAACGTGTCAGCGAGATCAGAAACGAAAATCATGCAGACCCAATGCGGATTAGTGGAAAGAACATGCCTTTTGCACTTTTAGTTCTTGGACATGTCCGTTTCCTCGATGATTTCCTTCGTTGTTTGAGAGCACTTGCATTGACACATCATTTTTCGAATAGAAAAATCCATTGGTTTACGCTTAAAATCTAAAAGGGTCAATACCAAGTCAAGAACTAAGGCGTGTTTTGAGTCTTGTAGTGGTAACTCTTAAATAGCTTATTGTATCATTAATGAAGCCTACGAACGGTCAACGCTCTCGTCCTTTAGAAATCGCAGGCTTTTTACATAATTGAGTGTTTACGGCTTGGCCATTTATTGGGACGTTTAACGGAACTGCACTTTCAAGCAGCTATCATAAAACAATCGTTAAAATAACAGGCTGGTTTGAAAGGAGTATTGTTTCTGTAGACGTGAAGTTATCCATCAGTCAATACGTGTGAATCCGCATTCCATTCCAATACCTACCAAAGGTGCCACAGGCCACTCAGTGCAGTGGAACGTATACTGTGCTGTGGTAGAATAGAATATAGTTTTATCAAAATAGAGAGGAAAATAGAAAAAAAATATTTTTCCCTAGATCTCGAAATTAATTTTTAACATGTTATTTTTGTGGTGACAATATTATATATATTTTGTTTAAGAAAACTGTACCTATTTCCTTTTTTTTATCTCTACGACTAGCAAAGCAGCTACAGCTACCGGCAAAATTATATTCATAATATTGTTGTAATTTTTGGTTTAAACCGCTATTTTCTGGTTGGGTTTTCGTAATCATTTTACTTATGAATAATTACACGTCTACTAAAATGCCGGATTAGTGAGAATCTACGTATTGTCTTGTAGCTTACCTGGCATGTGAGAGGATAATTTTTTAGATTCAATATTGGTGGATATGCGTCACTGATTCCATAAACAAAGGTTCTTATGAAACATCCTTCGATTCATCAACTTCTTTATGTTATTGGCTATTATGTTCAGATGAAGAGAAGGTAATGTAGTGTACCTACCTAGAAATAAGCCGTCATCATGATCATGATAGCCTTCTAATGTTCCCACTGCTGGCCTACTTTGGAGCGAGAGTGATTGTGGCACGAAATTTTTCATTTCATTTCATTTTCATTTATTTAACCATAAGTACAACTTACAACCTTTTACCTACAACATTACAGATGTACAACCAATGCTTTTTTAATATTTTTTTATGTCATAATTTTAGTTTTAATTGTATTTGCTTTCAGTTCAGTTTTGCATTTGCACTACGCTCAAGCGCTCACCACCCGAAAAAACTTTCGCCCAGTAATTTCACTTGCTGCAGTGCTCTTCAAATCTAACACAGTAATGCAGATCTACTGCTTGAATATTTTGTCCGAATCGACATCAAGTCAAGTCATCTGGCACTGCGGTGCTACCCAATACCAATACCTGCTAGAACAATACCCATCAAGACGGACTCTTGCACAAAAGTCTTACTACCAACTAGGTATTTTACCACTCGGTAAAATGTTTCACAGTTTCCTTGCGTTAATTTTATAAATTTCATTTTGTCAGTTTGATTTGTAGGCCACTGCAGTAAATGTTAATATCCTTTGAGAATTTGAATTTTTAATGATTTAATAAATTAAGGTTTGAAAAGGTTCTGCAGTGACCCACAAAAATTGGTTGACTGTACATACTGGCGAAAATTTAAAAAATATGTTATAACTTAATATAAATGAATGGACATGGAGCCACAATGAATATTAATGAAACTAAGTAGATACTAGATAGATATTCACAGAGCTATATAAAGATAAAAGTAGACGTAAGGTAAAGAAACATGACGTAAGAACTAATAAATTGGAGAATAAATAAGTAATAATAAATAACTATAAGTATTTGACGACCGATGTGGCGCAGCGGGCGCAGGTCCGCCTGCGACACAGAGGTTGCGGGTTCGATTCCCGCCTTGGGTCAAATGTTATAATAAATATTTGTTCCGGGTGTTCTGGGTATTATATATATAATAAAAAATATCTATCTATGTATTGTATTGTATTAAGTATCTATCAGTCATCTAGTACCATAACACAGCTCTGTTTAAGAGCAGCTTATCTTGGGGCTAGATGATTCTGTGTGGATTGTCCAGCATTATTTATTATTTATTTATTACTGTATTAGTATTACATTCAAATTACACTAGTAAAAAGTTACCTACACATAAGCATAATTTCATGGTTGTTTCCATACTGGCACTCAATTTCCGTGGTTTTTTGTGCAGTTCAGAGTTGTTTCCATATCGCCTTCAATTCCCGTGTTTTAGGTAATAATGAAAATAATAAATAAATAATAAATAATGCTGGAAAATCCTCACAGAATCATCTAGCCCCAAGATAAGCAGCTTGTGTTATTAAAATGACTGATGTACCTAATACAATACAATACATAGATATATATTTTTTATTATACAAGAGAATACCGAGATCACCTAGAACTATTATTATATTTTTTTTCCTGAACTTTCACAAACATTTCTAACAATGCTAGCGTATGCAATAGTTGTTTTGAAGAATACATACTGTGAATAGGTAAAATACCCCAATTCGCATTTCGATGAAGAAATTCAGTGCGTGAAGGCATGCTAATCCTACTTTCTTTGGTCTTAACTTCGTCACCAAAACGAACTCGTAGAGCCGAATGAAACATATTATTATGCTCATGATGCAATGATAAAAAGCAGACATTGAACTACATATGTATAATGTAAATTGCTTTCATTTCCTATGTTTGTTATCAGCAGACAATAGAATAATAAGAGATAGAACCTGTTTTTATCAATACTAGTCAGTAAAACTAAAAATTCCCTCTGCATGAAAATCGTATGAAAACAAAGTAAACGCGGGAGTTTGTTTTCATGCAAAGTGAAAATTTAATCTTTGCTGCTGCTGCGTCTTATATGTACATGGGAATTACTTTCTTATACCACAAAATAGAGATATTTATGACAAATATTAGAAATAGGTAAATAAAGGACATTTTAAGGAACACCCTCCAAATTTCAGGTCTCTAAGACCGGTTTAGACCGGTTAGGAGAAGACAGTCATTTAGTTGTTAAAACAATAAATTTTTAAGTATAGGATAAGTTTAGGTTAGATTATATTTGCACATTTTCTTTTTCCATATTAGGTACAGTGTAAGATATCTGAAAAGGGTTATCCTGAAAATATTGTATAATTTTGGCTCTTTAGTCGACTGGCCCCACTCGAACTGGCCCTTCGAGTCCAGTTGACCTAATGCATGTTTTGAATTGGTCGACTAGCCCCGCTTACAGAATTTGTTATTAGTATAGACAAGATGAAAAGTGTTTCAACTTTTGTCGATATTATCATGGATTATATAATTAATCGTCATAGCAGTTCGTTTTAAACGCATAATATGTAGATTTCAAACAAAATAGAAGAGTACTTGATTATTGTAACAACTGTGATTATTAAGTATCTATTTTAATTTAGTATAAGTGTATAATGTTGATTTTGGATATTTCTAAGTAAGCATTATTTATTCAAAAGACTCGTTTACCAATATTTTAAATTTTACTTTATTATATATTGTTAATTTTTAATAGTTCTTAGTAAGCAAGCATATATCAAAAGGCTGATTTTTAAATATTTTAATTTTATGTTGTTGGTTAGAATACTTCTGTTAAAGCATTAATCAACCGACTGTGACTTTTAAGAACTTTAATTTTACATTGTTGTATATTGTTGATTTTGACTAGTTCTAAGTAAATCAAAATAACCCAATAAACATAAGTATCATATAACCATGGTGTTTCATTTTTGTTTATCTCAAGTAAGTTTTGTACACATCTGTACACGGGTTTGGAAGTAGACAATAGATTTTTTATTTAAATTAGTAATGGGCCCAGTCGACTAAAGAAAAGTAATAAATTAAATGCATTAGGTCAACTGGCCCCGTAGGGCCAGTTTTTTCCGGGGCCAGTCGACTAAAGAGCCATAATTTTCACTAAAAACGGGATATTATCATGTTAGGTGAGTTTTATTGCTTACCGATATTTCGGCGCAGTTCTGCGGTTTTCATGGTCATGATCATGATAATCATGGTGCTCCGAAATATCGGGAATAAAATCAATCATTGTATCTCATACTTTTTAAAACTCTCTCAGTTCTCATTTATTTCATGGGCTAAATCATCCTTTTCATGTAACTGTAGGTATGCGTTTTTTGGTTTTGAAATAAGTACTCCAAATTAATGATTTTTCTATCATTTCAACGTATCGCTTAGCATAAAACTTATAGCGTTATCGTAAAACGGGCGTAAGTAACGGCGCCGTTATCTACAAGAGCACGATATCAGGCCAGAAGTAAGTAGATAGAGATATAGATTAGATTTAGATACTCTACCTTCTTTCTTTGTTTGAGTACCTAGTACTTCTATCAATACAAAAACAATGTTCACTGCTACACACAGAACTAACATCATTTGGTCTTATGGCTACAGATCCACTAGAAATATGCTCTATAGTCAACTCTCTTAAAAATAATAGCGCCCCAGGTTGGGATAATATAACTTCAAAACTACTTAAAACTGCCCTTCCTTACATGCTATATCCCATCACTCGCATCTGCCAATCGAGCTTTGATACTGGGATATTTCCAAATGCACTAAAGAAATCAATTATCATCCCTATTCACAAAGATGGTGAAGTATACACCGTAAGTAATTATAGACCTATTTCTTTATTAACAGTCATTTCAAAAATACTAGAGAAATTAATGAATAAGAGACTAATAAATTACATTGAACATAAAAAACTCCTATCCCCGAATCAGTATGGTTTTAGATCTGGTCGCAGTACTGAAGATGCAGTACTAGACGTCACAGAGCACATTACAAATAGCTTAGACGCTGGTCTAAGAATACTCGGTGTGTTCTTAGACTTAGCAAAAGCTTTTGACACGGTCTCCGTTCCAATACTTTTGGCAAAATTAGAGTCCTTTGGAGTCAGAGGTACACCACTTCGCTGGTTTGAAAGCTACTTAACCTTCAGAAAGCAAAGGACCCGCATAGGAGATCATGTTAGCAATGAGTGTAACATACAATTTGGGGTGCCTCAAGGCAGTATTCTTGGGCCTACACTATTTTTAATATATATAAACGATCTCTGTAACTTACCTATTCATGGAAAGGTAGTAACCTACGCAGATGATACTGTGATATTATTCCACGGTAAAAAATGGGATGAGGTTGAAAAGACTGCTAACATTGGCTTAGAAAAGATCTCACAATGGCTCAAAGACAACTTGCTGACAATAAATATAACAAAGACAAAGTACATAAATTTCGCTCAAAATAAGAGAACCCTACCTAACAAGACCCTACAATTAAAGATTCACTCAGGTACATGTAAACAATCCATAAATTGTACATGCTCTTTTCTCCAGTCAGTTTCACACATCAGATATTTAGGCATAATAATAGACAAACACATGAATTGGACAGAGCACATATATAATCTATCAGGGCGCACCCGGAAACTTATATACATCTTTAAAAGGCTTCGCCATGTACTTACCCCTGCTTCGTTGATCAAGATCTACCACAGTCTTGCACAGTCAATTTTAACTTATTGCATTAAAGCATGGGGATCGGCTGCAATGACCCATCTGCTAAGGTTGGAGCGATCCCAAAGAGCGCTCTTAAAGGTTATGCGTTTCAAACCTCGTCGATACTCAACGGAAGCTTTGTATAAAGAGTGCTCGGTATTAACTGTAAGGCAGCTCTTCATTAAAGCAGTTGTAGTGAGACAACACTCACTGGTGACAGACAATATGATCGACTCTCTAAAAACAAAACGGAGGAAAGATCTAGCTTTTAAAGTACCTAAATCTCGCACCAAGCTTGGAATGAAATCTCTCAATTGCCTGGGTCCTCGACTATATAACAAATTGAATGGGAAAATGAGTAACATATTAAACTATAACTACAACAAACTAAACACATCAGTAACAGATTACTTACTTCAGCTATCCTATAGTGAAACAGAGAACTTACTGGCCATTTCTGAATAATCTAGGTTTCCTGACACATCATTCCTATAAATAAATACAATACACACATTATACAACCACACCTACTATCTCACATACACACACAGTCACACTAACAAGTCACACACACCCTATTCATACTCTCACATTGTCACACACACATACCCTGACACATACCATTTCTTTCACTCTCCTCGCGGTGGATTCCCTCTGTGATAACCAGACTCTTATGAGACTGGGAGGAACATGGAAGTCCACCTGCACTCACTCATTCACAAACACACCTTAACACTACCACAGATAATTTACACATTTTCATTCTACACATACACACCCTTACACTTATAGGCTCTCTTGTGCCTCTAGTGTCACGTTTCCATCACACATACTTACAAAGCTACTCCTACTTTTAAGCACATACCTCCTACTTTTTTTTCATTACTACTTATGTTAGTTCTTAGTATAATTTATATTCTTAACTTTTACAATATGTATCTACACCTAAACTTAATAATTGTTCAGTCCAATAGCTATACACAATAAAAGTAAGCCGAAAGCGGATCACTGTAACCTCGCCATACGGGCTCAAAAGAGACCTAGTGCGAGGGACAGAGCTTAGCCAAGGTACCTACTCAACTACTGTATACAATTTATATATAAAAATAAGACCATGGAATGTACCTAAATATACTTTGTAAAAAGTTTGTAATTAAATAAAAAAAAAAAAAAAAAAAAAATCTACCTAAACAAACGTCACTTACCCCAATATTATACACACACTCCTACAAAAAGAAATAAATAGTTTAAGTACCTACCTATGTATGTATTTAAATTTATTGTGCGATCCTGCCCTAGGACAAAATTATTGTAGGTACGATCTGCAAACATTTGTTCCGGGTACTGTTCTGGGTGTTTTCTATGTTTAGTAGAAAAAAATACCATCATATCTATGTATGGTATATTTTGTACCAAGTAAGTATATCAGTCATCTAGTTAGGTAGGTAGGTAAACATCATACATAACACAAGCTCTACTTAGTTTGGGCCTAGTTAAGATGATGCTGTGTGGATTGTCCTTAAAAATGTAATCAAATGATTTTTTATTCTGATTGTTATCAGATGTTGACAAGATTGTTATCTATACTTACAAAGAACATTTTAAATTAGGTATCCTTAGGCATGCTACCTATAAATTATCTTATCATATAAATTGATTGACTGATTATTATTTTTTATTTAAACTAGAATCTGTCTAGCACTCTAAAATATACCTACTTGTTATAAATTATGGTCTCAATGACGCCATTTAAATATAGACAATGCGGAATTGAATTGGCAGAGCAGACTATAACAAAATATATTATCATTGTCATTTGTTATGCAGCTAAGTTTAAACTACAAAAAACAAAACGCAATTACTTATTTGTGTA
Source organism: Colostygia pectinataria (assembly GCA_951394395.1). NCBI lineage: Eukaryota > Metazoa > Arthropoda > Insecta > Lepidoptera > Geometridae > Colostygia > Colostygia pectinataria. The sequence goes on along the minus strand of OX596365.1, from coordinate 6,061,200 downwards.
ATTAGCATGATGATAAGGTACCTACCTACATATACCTATTTTGTTTGATGTGCAAATGAACTACGCAATCTGAATACACAATACAGTAGGTACCTAGGTACATATATATATCTATTATATTATTAGTTATGGGTAGATGTGAGTGTAGAGATAAAATCAGTAGGAAAGGTATAACGGACAGTTTAGGATTGGTTACCTACCTACCTAGAAAGGGGCTTTCTGACGTCATTTAACTAATGCATCTAGTCCAAGAGCGGTTCAAAATAACAGTGGTTAAACTGAAACTGATGTAGTAGATACCTACCTACATTTCAAAACATTAGATAGTGCAATCTCAAAAATGTATATTGTTATGTTGTATTGTACCTGATTACATCTCTACGCGTTTAGTTTTATTTTAACACAAAGAAGAAACTTTTATTACTTAGTATAATCAAAGTGAATTTAAATTATTTACACAGTCATTTAAAAAAAGTTAGGTTACTGAAACTACCATGAATTACCTACTTATATCATTGGGATAGTGGAAAAACTATCCCAATAATAACTGAACTATGATAAAAAAATGCGTATTTTACTGATTACCTAATTAAAATTGTGGTGTCCCAATATCTCATGGGCTCATAGCACAGAATAAGAAATACCTATCTCATAGTATGAAAAATAATTCTAGAATACTTCATTCAAGCGTGAAGTATTATAGTAATAGATAAAACAGGGTAAGTATTTTTTTTTTGGACCAGCAACCATAATTGCAGGCATTCAGGCGGTTATTAAAGCTTTGTCAGTTTTAGCAACATTAGCTTAGTATCATGAAGTTCCCAACGATATAGTAACTATGCACCTGATTGATAAATTTAACGGATACCTACTCTTATCAACGCTCAGATTCGGTTACGCACGACTTCATTAAAGATCAATATTTGTTTACTTTGTTAGGTATGACTCAATATTCGATTTAGATTAAGTAATCGAATGGCCTACTTCTTCAGTTCTCCTATCACGTTTGATGACCGAATTGATTGCAAGTACTTATTTTATTAGGTAGAGTGATTCGGGGCAAGTGTGCGCACTTTTCACTTTGAAACCTCAAGATATAGTATTTAGGACAGTAAAAGTATTGTTTTTAGGTAACAAAAATAACTTTTATAAAAATAAATAAAATTTGTACTGTTACCTATACATATTTTTAAAATAAAAGCATTTTAAGACAAAAAATCGGAATGCGTACACTTGCCCTGACTCGCGGGAAAATGTGCGCACTCTTATGGGGTAAGTGAACGCATGTAGGGTAAGTGTTCGCGTTGCATACTAAAAGTAAATCAAATAAAATCAAACATTAATGATTCAGACCACGCCCAGTTTTAGTAATTTCCTTAGGCAAGATTCGCTGATCCCGACTAAAGTTGCAGCAGCCCTGTTGTAAAAAATAAAATATGGTTAAAGAGGGTAAAAGTACCATCTTTAATTAGCTTCTGGGCTTTTTTAAAAGTTTTTAAAAGTTGTCCAGAAACGGGTACAATTTCAGGTTTCCTTCGTATATAAATACATTGGCAACACACTATACAATAATGCTCAAACAAACCAACAAAATATGACATGATTAATACTGAAAGTAGTACTGAAACGCGTGCGCACACCTACCCGCGCACACCTGCCCCAAACAGTCAAATTACGAATGCATGCTCATAAAATCAGAAAATTATTCAGTGAGCCCTGAACTATATTTTGCATAACACGCTTAGATAAGTACCAAATCCATACCAAAAGACTTTTCAATATCGGCTCTGCAACTTAGATGCTACACGCTTCGTAAAACGAACAAAATCTAACTTTGAATAGGCAACATTTTATTTATGTCCTTAATAATTCGTACACGCACAGCACGGTCAAGCAACGAATCGCAAATAGTTGTCTGCATGGGTGTTGCCATTTTACCAAAACAAACTGTATAGGTACCCCCCGCGCCCCGTTCCGGAGATAATGGCTGTGCGCACACTTACCCTTTGCGCACGCTTACCCTGAATGACTAGATATTTTGTTATTGTAGGTATAAAGGCATTGGTTCCGGTTCGAAACGAACAAAAAAAATTTGGCCTCAGACAGACCTCATCTGAGGAAGTACTTACAGCTACCACCATACTTATTAAATAGAGGTGTTGTTGGCTTATTCTGTTCTTGCAATATATTTAAGTGAAGTGCTTAAAAAAAGCTATGATGCAAGGAGGTGGTAGGCAAAGGAGGTTACCAATTGAACTGTGTTTTTTTGTATGTTTGTTACGCGATTTCTCAGCCTATTATGAATTGATTGAATGGTTTTTTTTTGTTTCATAGAATATCCCAAAATTGAGTTAGTACGAAAAAACAAAAACCGACTTCAGCCTAAAAAAATTTTTCGCCAGTATGTAAACGTGTCAATAACTACGCGACAATGTAGTTATTACATAACATTATATAAAATTAAATAATGACACGTTTACAATCTGCCGAAACATTTTTTTTATGTTTTTTTCCTAAAAACTAATCAGGTATGTAACTCACTTTTGAGATTTTAGATATCTGCGCAAATGGCTTAGAAAGTTCAATCACCTCGCTGGCGTGTTTATTAGCTCAAATACAACCACAGGCTTCACGTTTTCAAGGTCATGGTGTATGGAATGGAACCTTGGACTCAAGGTTGCTAGAGATGTCGTGCGTAGCCGCAATCTCGGCAACGACACAAAAAGCTTTTGACTGGAACTTATGATGGATAAAAACATTTTCATGTAAAATGTTGCCAAGACGAGTCCATTGACTGGCACTGTCAAAAAGTTATCAGATCACATGTATTTTGTAGAGTTCTGTTCTGTGGTAGAGCCAAGCTTCTTATTCTACACGTCCTAACTCTACAAGCCCTAACTTTACAAATTCTATATCTTAGTCAAAATATGTGGCTTGGCCGTTTCGCTACTATAATAATTAACTATTTTAGAACAGAAAAGTAATGAACAATATAGGTACCTTACCTATATTTCTTCACCTTACGCGTGAATGTATAACTAAATGGGCCGCCAATCGGCGGGTATAGGCCACCTTCATCCGCTGCCACTTTTCTCTTTGTTGGGCTAATCTGGTGCACGTAGCGCCCGCTACCCCCATGGTGTCATCTCGCCATCTTCCTCTTAGTCTTCGAGTTGCGTTTCACAAATATATCTGTGGCTAAAGACCTAGGCACTAGGTATTCCCACATAGGGTTGGCAATCTCTATTACCATGGGTGCGAGCAGCATAGCATTAAAAAGTATGAGGCTTTCCATTTCCCTTTCAGGCTTTTTGTAATAACTTTTACAATATTTCGGCCTGGTTGTGCTCGCATATTCCTAATCATTTGGAGCCAGTACCAGTATGTAGTCTATTAATAAGTTTAATAATATGTAAATTATTGATTTCAGTTTTAAACCTTTTCGACAATTTACCCGAATCCCTAATAATAAAATCGTGTGGCCAAGGAAGACTTCCTTGCGTGTGGCGCATGTTGGTATAGTCCTTTTGTAGGACTAGGAGAAGAAACAATCATGAGTTACTTGATTAGAAATATTCAAGTTAGGTAGGTACCTATTCATACATTTGAAGATAATCATGTAGGATAGTAAGGTACTTGTACCGTAAGGTTATCTCATTCCTCCACATCGTCTTATCATATCCGTATTCCTTACTTAGAAACTTCCCACGATTGTTGAATCACCAACCTTTAACCTATCCATATTTTCCTTATGCGTTAACGCTGAGTGCCTGCCTACCTATGCATTTACCATATACATGCATTGCATACTACTATAAGCATACTACTATGTTATAAAGGTTTTGCATACGGGCATAATGTACTCTGTGATCTAGACTCTGTGGATCTAGGCAACAGCGTGGGATTGATGCATATTTTATTTACAATCTCAACACCGTTTTTATATTTTATAATATTGATTGACCTCGTACCATGAGTAGGTTCTGTTAGTAATTTTATAGAAAAACCTAATTGAGTTTTACCTTACCTACCAATAGCGACAAACCTATTTCACTGAATTAAAAAAATGATTTATCTATTCTAAGCTAAAAAAAAACCTAGCGCATTAAAATTAAATTCGAATATAAAAAGTAGGTAAGTATAAGACTGTAATTTTCAGTAGAGTTTTAAAACAGCTGACTTAAGCTAAGATTAAAGAAAAAAGATGTCTAGCACAGAAAGTAAAGTAGGTAAGCTCTTAGTTTCATCCTTTACACAAAGTAGGTAGGTAGGTACTTAGGTACGAGTACCTGAGTGAATATAATTTTAGGTATTAAACCTTCTTCTTCTTCTTTTAGGTATTAAACCTACCAGCCTAATTCGAATTATCACATCAATCCTCAGACAAATCATCAATCAATACCTATGACTATTCTGACTTTGACACATCCGTCCGCCCCGTTATCACGCTAATGGTTTCACTATTTTTTTTAGTTTATCTGTGTTACTACACTACCTTACCTACCTACACACAAGCGTACCTACATAGTTACCTACGTTTTATTATGTACCTACGAGATTTTTTGATATACTTAGGTACCTAACTGTAAGGCCTACGTATACAGATCTTAGAATAAGCATATGACATTGCCTTATCTTATTAGGTGCCAGCTTATGTCCTATTACAGTTTACCTACAATCCTTGTTCTAAACTAAATGTATGGGCTGTGTGTAGTTAGAAACAAATAAACATTTTATTTATTAACATAAGTGCGTATTATCATCGGTTTATCTCTAACGAATTATTTTCGTTAGATAGTAACGGCGATAAGTCGTTTGACAAGTTTTTTGTTTTGTTTGAGGAAAGTAATACAGAAAAAACAGATTAGGTAGTCTACATTATTGAAGCGCTTGTTCATCAGTCAGCTATTTGTTTTTTTAGCCACTGCACAGAACAATTAAGCTTTTTACATGAAAATATACCACGCAATTACGTTAGTAGTAGCTAGGTAAGGTTTGAAAATAATACATAGAACACAAAACAGATTGTTTCTGTTGCGTAATGTGCGTGATGGATTACGATCCAATCACTCTCGAGTCTCGCTCGAGTGTAGGCCAGTATCCCAGCAGTTGGAATATTAGAAGGCTGTCATGATGATGACGAACTTTATTAAAACTTAGAACATTAATAAACTACCTATCAATAATAGCGGCTCCCTAGTGTTTCCTTGCTATTCTGATCAAAGACTGACAGATTCGAAAGACACATCAGCTAACTGTTTATATTTAAGGTTATGACGACATATTAGTGCACCAAACTCAAGTATGTAGGTTCTGTAACTACCTAAAGAACACGCAATACGATCTCCATCGAGCTAGCCAGTCGCCCCGAGTTGAAAATAAAGTAAAATGTGACCAAAGCGGCCGACCTCGGGCAGACACTTGTGCAGAATTCCAGCGCCGCGGCCAGACTTTCTTTAGAATTGATCCACTCTTGAAGTTTGATTCCTGCTGCTAGACAAGGCGTATTTGCTTGACATGCGAATAGGTATCTAAAAAAAGTTCAAAGTTATTCGCCACCTACGTAGTAACTCTGCTACAGAACTTTACAAAATCGCGAACAATATGTTTAACAGTGTAGGTATACAAACCTGTAAGTACTTTTACAAAAATAAACAAAAACTTGAGAACTATTAGATACTGTAGTGCAGTTATTACATAAATGATATGAAACTATGTGAATACCTTTGCCTGTTGTAGATTTATAGATACCACACCACCACAATTAGCACCTTAAAAAACCCTACGACGGTTATAAGCATTATGAACATTTTCTCGTTTGCGTACGGAATGTGATTGTTTGTAACATGCCAACCAGATATAAAGAATCTGATAAACTTCATAATTACAATAAATGGTTGTACAGCTGCTGTAAGATTTCATCTGTAGCAGAAACTGCTGCCGCAATGCTAAGAGTAGCCTAATTATTAGTTATGGAAGTTATCTTTATACTCGTAAAAGGTATCACACACAACACAACAAACGGTATAATAAGGTCCCGCCCGCCCAAGGAACTTATCTATCCTGCGCCCGCCCGCCTGAGTTGAATGAAACATTAACTACATACTAGTCAGAGGTATACCTATAATACTTCTATCTAATTTTTTTATATTTCACGGCAAAGAAGTGGCGATAGTAATATTATAGAGTGAGGAAGATCTACTATAATTATGATAGGCTACTCTCATGTACTTACCTAATATTAAGCTACGCGAGCTCAGCCGCGGGCAAAATAATTAAAAATCATACAACACTTTTTTTTATTTCTATCATTTAGTCTTTAAAATCCAATACTGCGAAACCTATTAAGTTCCAAAAAAATAACTTTACAAAAATATATTTTATTCACAGATAATGGACTTCTTCGCGATTTCGACTTCTCACTAACGCCACTGCTGACATGCTGCGGTTTCTTCATCATGTACCTGGTGGAAGAGCTAGTTCATGTCTACATCCACCGCAGAGAGAAGAGATTCGGCCAAACATCTCCCCTGGTCAGGAATCTGAGTATGAGGAAGAGCACTCGTGGGGAAAACGGGGAGAGCGTGACCAATTCAACGGCTGATCTGATTGATCCTGATTCTATAAAGAAGGGAAAGGTACGGCACAATGGTTTATTAAGATATACGTACCAACCGATTGTGAAAGTTCATAGGTTGGTAGCTCTTTCACGTCACTTCGATATACAATGGGGGAAGGGGAACGTGAGTTGAAAACTTGCGATTAGGCCTCATTTATGTAATTATGTAGGAAGGTACACAAAAATCAAGTTCTGGAATGACTATTCCGCGGACTAAGAAATGTTAAATTACAAGTATATGTCAGTTTAACCACGAAAAAAAATTTATTTTTATTTCAGGATCTTGAAAGCCACACTCACGTTGGGCACAGCCACTCTCATGCTCAAGGTGGCCACAGCCACATGCCCGCAAACGTTGGCGATGACGTCACATCCGCCCTGAGAGGCTTGCTGATCGTCCTGGCGCTGTCCATTCATGAGTTGTTCGAGGGTCTCGCCGTTGGTTTAGAGTCCAACACGTCTAATGTTTGGTAAGTTTCTATCTGAACTTTTGATCAATCAAATCAACTCGATCTTTATTTTCTTGGGTTCAGTCAGATCGGACTCGACCGAGTGCTCTCTATAAAATGTGTTTAAAGATTGACAGTGCCATCTATGGATGAGTAGGAACGTTTTACAACTCAACAGCCTAAAATAAAACCATTGAACTTTAATTATGGTTCGTAAATCATATTTATTTTTACTCTTGCTACTTACCCATAGATGACGCTAAATAACAAAATCAACAGCGTTCAATGATAAATGACGGTAAATTTGAAAAATGTAAAGCTTTCAGTTTTCAGAATTTTTTTTTTTTTTTTTCAGGTACATGCTGGCTGCTATATCGGCCCACAAACTGGTTATTGCTTTTTGCATCGGAGTTGAATTGATTGCTACACGCACTAAAACTTGGCTGTCCATCATTTACATCACCACCTTCGCCGTAGTGTCTCCCCTCGGTATTGGAATTGGGATCATTCTTGTTGGAGGCGCAGGTGCAGCAGCTGCTGGAGTTCCATCTGTAATTCTGCAAGGTCTGGCGTCAGGAACCCTGCTGTACGTTATCTTCTTCGAGATTTGGAAAGGCGACAGAACAGGCATCCTTCAGTATATTGCATCGCTTGTCGGATTCTTCCTCATGTTTGGACTGCAGCTGCTCAGTAAGCATAAAATTATTTTATTTTTTTAATGTTACTAATATTAAGTCAGTGTAAAATTTACCTAAATAAAAAAGTCAATAGAACGTCTTAACTTGTTTGGCTTTCAGTTTAAGTAGGTAGGTAGTTACTTAGTAAATAAGCTGCTAAAGTTAATGAAATACCTACCTACTCAATAAACATTAATTATGTCTATATATAAGTAGGTACCTACTATTATCTACTCTGTTAATCTGTTAGTTCCTTTTCTGTGCAAGTTAAGATATAGACCGGATATCCGGCATTTTTTATTTGCCATTTGGAAATTAAGTCTCCAACCGCCTAGCGCCTCCTGGCTATTATAATACGACACCTACTGTTCTGTTACTACACGTTAAAACTTACGCTATCTTTTTTTTACAGCTCCTCATACGCACAGCCATGGACACGATGACGGCGCCGGTGACCACGGCCATTCCCATGACAAATAGTGCAATAAAAACAAAAGCTGAAGTGAGTTCTTCAGCGTTTCAACATTTTTACAAGTGGAAAGAGACGACCAAAAATGCATGTTGAGGTATAGGTCTTCTTTATGTACGTTATTCATGATGATAGTGCTAAGTGTGTACGTAAAGTGAAGTGAATGTCATACTATTAGTAATGTAATAGTGCACCTAAATTAAAAAAAAAGAAGTTTGTCAAGATAACTGTGCCATCTGGAAAAAGAACTTTAGTTTCACCTTTTTAGCATCCATAATTTTCGCACTACATATCGGATTCGAACCGTCTTGAAAATTTTGAGTCGCATTTGGTTATATAATTTGATTACTTAGCTAAAAAGATAGGTATTGCCATGCAATTTTATTTTTATCTAAGAACTCGTACTAATAAATTAATAGTACTAAGTGTCTAGTCATCGGAAAAAGTTTCAGGTAAACTTAGGGCATAATAGTTTCTGTTCTGTGGGTGCTACCGTACAACCCTTAACTACTATTACTACAAAACAACAGAACAGATAACCAAGTTGGACGTAGGTTATGGGCCTATTTACACGGTTCATGAATTACATGCAAGAATTGCCTTGATAAATCGATTTCAGAACAAAAGTTTGTTCCGAAATAAAGATTAATCCGTGTAAAATGGGCCTTATCAATAAGATAATTTCCAAACTTAAAAAAAAATAAGTATTTATTTAGCTATGTTACATAAACATAGGTATAATAATGTAGGATTTTTATGTTTTCTGTAAATCCTGAACGCCAGCCTGAATTTTAATTTATTAATAAAATTGTGTTAACGTAGCCTTAAAGTTATTATTATTGATATATTATTTACTGTATAGGTCTGTGATCATTTAGTATGTAGGTACACCAAGGAATTTTTTAAGCTATACAACGTAGTAAAATAGTAACGTCTATTTACCACTTGAATTTGTCATTCTAACTAAATAGCTTCGAAACGTCAGAATAAATGACAAATTCAAGTGGTAAATTATAGCCGTTAATAATTTCTTATGATTTTTAGCCAGTTTTAACTCTTTATACAACGTAGGTTAATGTGGTACAGTAGTACATAAATAATATTATTTCTATGAGGCATACCTACGTATTACGTAATAAAAGTTTTGATATACGGTCACAGACAATATAATACTAGATACGGTACAAAAAAGAACGAACGAAACGTTGTCTACGCTGTCGTTTAAACGAGGCTACAGCGCAGAAAGCAGAGCTACTTTATTGTAGTTAGAGTATTATAGAGTATGTACTACCAACTGAGCTTTGAGACGTCCATGTAGGTAGGTAGGTAAGTAGGTACTTTGTATAGATTTTGTAAAAATAAAAATTTTGAATAAACTGGCAGTTTTATTGTCCTTACATGTCATGATTGGCGATAAAAGATTTTTCAAATCGACACAACTACTATAAGTATAATGCTTATCTAGGTATACCACAGCTTTTATACTTTTACTAATATTAATAAGGATTTTTTTTATTTTTGTAGAACATAGGGGTTATCGGGAATAACTGATATTTATTGTATTTTTATTTGTTATGAATAAACTCAAACTACTAAACCGATTTAAAAAAATCTTTCACCATTAGAATGCTACATGATCCTTGAGTCCCTAACTGCTATATTTATTACTAGCGACCTGCCCCGGCTTCGTACGGGTGCTTAAGTTTTCATTGCACCACGGGTCGCTAGTCTATATTATCTATACTTTTATACTAATATTGCTAAAGAGAGAAGATTTGAATGTTTGTGTTTTTGTATGTTTGTATTTTTGTTTGTTACGAATAAACTCAAAAACTACTGCTTCGATTTCAAAAATCTTTCACACAGCTATATTTTATTTTAGAAAATAAAAGGGAGCCCTACTAAAACTTCAATGTTACCCAAAAGGTGTCAAAAAAATTGCCATAAAATGTCTTTCATCGCATGCGCTGCGGAAACTGTCGATGATAGAACAAAAAAATGTTTTACAATATTAGAGAACATATTGATATCTACAAAAAAGTACGCGATACCATATGTCCAACTATTGTAGCGAAATTATACTTCATTACGTATTCAAAACTGTTTCAATAACTGTAGATGACTGTTTGAATTATTGAAATCAGACATTCCATTCAAAAGTTATGACGAATTATAAAAATATCAATCTATACAAAATACTAAAAAAGCTCACGCGCGCGCGCCGCCGTGGCCAGAGAGGGGGCGTGCACATGAACTATGAAATAGGTGGCCGCGCGGCTAAAACGTGCGGTCGGCTCCTACCATAAGAATGACTACTGACCCGCCCCGGCTTCGCACGGGACGAGCCACTAGTACTTAATAATTTGTTAAGTAGGTATGTATCTTGTATGTCTGTCTACTCGTTCTATCACAACAAAACATGCTAGTGCACACATATTAGTTATTTTATATAATAATGTAACGTATATTTATCTGATTGTACGTTAAAGGGGTAGGTACAAGAGGTGTATTGAAATAACATGCTGTGCAGTCTCAGTGTGTGCGTCTGTGGCTAAGTTTGCCACGCACGATGATGATATTGTCGACAGGGTTAGAACAAGAACAAGACAATACAACTTGCGACTTTACTAATGTCAATTTTGTCATTACCAATGTCTTTCATGTCGCTCGCCTAACTCTAGTGCTGCCAACTTAGTTGATTTTCTACTAAAACTGGTGTTTTGACCCCCCTCATAGTGGCGAAAGATTCATCATCATCATGACAGCCTTGTAATGTTCCCACTGCTAGGACACTGGCCTACTCTCAGGCGAGAGTGATTGGGTCTTAATCCACCACGCGGACCCAATTCGGATTGGTGGATGGCACATGTCTTCTGTCATGGCAATTTTTAGTTCTCGGACATGCCAGTTTTCTCACGATGTTTTCCTTCACCGTATGAGAGCACTGGCATTGCGCACATAAATTTTTCGAACAGAATAATCCATTGGTGCACGAACGGGTTTGAACCCACGACCTTAGGATCGGAAGGCGGGGTCACTACCACTAGACCACCGGTGCTCCAGGCGAAAGATTGCTTTTCTGAAAATGCGACCACTCATTGCTAAGCCTCGTTTCGGTATATTAATAAAACCGTTTTAGAAAAGCCGTTTTTCTTCAGTAGTTTTGTGGTGGTTTTAGATTGTCGTAGAATCTGTGGACTTGTGGAGAGAGTGTTAAGTAGGTAAGTCAGTTTAATAAATATTGACATAATTGTTGTTTTATTTGTTGTTTTGGTTGTGACTTGTCATTAACTTGAATTTGGCTAATTACTTAGGTAGCAAAGGCCATTAAAAAAAAAAAAAATGTTGGCAACACAGACTGAACTTTAGTCGTATGTCGTATTTTGTGTTGTTTTGTTTTGTGGATTCTCGTAAAAAACAAAAGTAAGGGCATAACTCTTATTTTTTATAAATATATTTTAATTAAATCTGCTCTTAACCCTACTTTACTAACACTCTTCTTTTTTCTTACGTAAAACATTGATTATCAAATATGTAAATCAATGGCTAGAAAGTGAAATTCAACTCATGATTTAGAACAAGTTGAAAGGTGAAATGAAGTCAACACAACAAGTGACAAATAACACTGTGTGAAGTCGCACGCACGCAGTTGCATTTGTGACCTGTTGGTGGCGCAATAGAAAGTTCTCTAGCAGTTCTCTAGTTTGCAGTGCTCGTTGAAGTTTTTGTTTTTTTTCTTGTAGTATTTGTATTTTGTAAAGTATAAACATGAGTTTATTATTGGAAACTGCTGTGTGTTTGTCTGTGGTTACTGAGAGTAAGATAAAAATTATAACCATCTATTTTCTTCTGGTTTTATCAAGATAACTCTAGTTGATTCCTCCTTTCTCTTGCTTAGACGAACACTTGTCTAAAATCATTCTAAACTGCACCTACTATTGTTAATTGGAATTCCACTAAGTATGTATGTATATTAAACTGAGCGAGTCAGGCCTAAACAATTTAGTTAATATACCTACTTTACCTGCCTACAGTACAGTGCACATTACTGTTATCTTGTGATTCAGACAAGGCCAAATTTGTGAATCCATTTTAAAATACAGTATCAGTCTAATAAACTGTTCCACATAGTACATTTTTTAACAAGGTTTCATCGTATTGTCATCCTCTTTTTTATTTTTGATTGTGTGTTTTGCATTAAACATTGTTAATATATACATGACACTGTTACGTTACTGTCTTATTGAGATCCGAATCATATAATGTGTAAGACAAGTGAATTCAGAATACTGATCTTAATAATTTGTATTTTTAGGTTACTATCGCCCTTTTACGCGTACAATGTCAGCACAAGGTTTAACATCTGAAGCGCAGCTACGGTACTTACTACAATGGTTCGGAGAGTTCAGTGAGCTGCAGAAAGAAGACTTCTTGCCTGTGCTGGCTGCTGCTAAGAGTGATAGGCCTGAACTACTGGCCGCTACTCTGGCAGGCTTGACTTGTGAAGACAAGCCTGTTAGCTTGTTTCAATGTCGTGTAAGTATCTAATTATTTACTTTATTATACAGGCCTAACATACCTATCAATATGGCAGTCTTTAGAGAAGGCCTATGTCCAGCATTGGATGTATATTGTCTGATATGATGATGATGATGATATAACAACTCTACTCTCAACTCTACACAAATAACAATACCTACCTTATTTACAAAACGAAACTAATATTTATATAGTATTTATCTAAATAATGTCTAATAAGTATACAAAATACCTATAAAAAGTCATTACTTACACTCTAGCTAGATAGTTTACTATCTAGTATCTACGATATGTCGCTGTATGTCCGTCTGATTTTAAACCAGATGGTTTACTATCAGACGGACATACAGCGGTAATTCTAATCTCGACTCAGATTATGATATTGAAATATGAGCATTATATTTTAGTACATACAATAAAATTTTGTATGGGCAGGGCATTGTAAATTTGTAACACAATTTTAACTTTTGGGTCAAGTTGGTGTTGAGACAATGTGGTGTGCTAAGGCTTTTGTGGTTTAATACAAATGAAATGGTAGTACCTATACCTACTTAGGTAGGTATAGGTACTATCTATACCTATATTATACCTATATATTATAATATTAAATTTGATGTATTACATCAAATTTAATATTCAAAGTTGAGTCACCAGCACACAATCATTGCCTTATCTCTTACTTAGGTACAAACGCTGTAACAAAACCATTTCTGAATTAAACTTTTACTAACTTTCTAAACACTAACTTACTTAATTACCAAATTTTGGTAGTTTAGGTACCTAATTACCTAAATGTATAACAAATTACTCTGGCTGATCGTTTTTTCTATGTAGGAGATAAGATCTACCTTATATATAAAAATTAATTGTTGGGCGTTAGCCTCGCTAAAACTCGAGAACGGCTGGATTGATTTGGCTAATTTTGGTCTTAAAATGTTTGTAAAAGTTCAGGGAACGTTTTAACGGTGAGAAAATATACAGGAAGTATTTAAGACAAAATATACATAAATAAAAATATTATAGGTACATATATTTTTTTTTATGTGTGGAACCTATCCCTTAAGTTTGTCAGGTTGATAATAGAGTTCTTTGTGATTAGAGCTCGTCCAGGGAAGGACTACCACCAAACCTATTTCTGCCGCCAAACAGTAATGCTTGCATTGATATCTATGATGTTGCATGCATACATACTACGGTAACTGCTGACCATCAAGTGGGCCGTACGCTTGGTTACCACTTTAGTAGTAAGTAAAAAAAAGAAAAAAAGGAGAATTTGCTAAAAAAAACGCGAGTGAAACCGCGCCGGGTCTACTAGTAAATAATAAATAAAATAGAGAAAGCATCTCTGATAGTTCTGTAGATGATAGATTGAAAGACCCTATTATCTAAACTGTAGTTCCCATTTTGTTAATTTTCACTGCAAACAAATAGTCAACTTTATTTATAATAAAAAATTGCATTTTACAGATCAAACTCTTCAACGAGTGGTACCCAACATGGACCGAAGATCACCAAGACCGTCTCGTGAAAGGTATCTCAGAAAATGATCCAGAGTTCGAAAAGAAGCTTCAAGAGCTTACTGAGAATGGACCACGGGTGATCGAGAATGAGCCTCAGTTTAACGGAGTGGAGAATGGTCAGAACGGCACTGGTGAAGCACACTCACCGACTGTTGAGGAAGGTTTAAATGGTGATGTGGGAGTTGACGAGGTTAATAATGAACCAACTGAGCCAATGGTTGAGCAGGAGGCAGCACCAGTTGAAATTGCAGCAGCATCAGTTGAAATTGCGGCAGCATCGTAAGTATTTTTAAAAAACAAAAATAAACAACTGAATCAAAACATCGAGCAACTACGTATACTAAGTATACTATACGTAACTTTGTGTGTAGGTAACACACAGAATTTAAAAAACACACGGTAAGATGTGGTAGCTGAGCCTAAACATATTCTGACATAAATGAAGTCTTGATTTAATAAAACCAATGTATGTTTGTTCAGTACAATATTTAGTTTATTTAACGAAGAATTCCAAATAAATAAAATTATAAGGCTGAAAATCATAATTTTGAAAACCATTGATTATACTTTCCTAAATCGATGTATAAACCCACTGATTAGAGTCATAAAATATTAATTAAATTATTTCGTTCCTTACATTGCATAAAAAAGTTTATTACAAAAAAGGATTCATTTGATCACAATATTATTAGAAATGAGAAAATCTAATTAAACTTTTTTATGCAGGATACGTTAAAGATGAGGAAAGCTCTTTAAAATAAAAATATTTAACTAAATATATAAAATAATTTGTTTTTCCTTGTCGCGTCGAGGCGAGATGTTTGCTGTTAGCAACACGCCGTAATTATGCTGATAATGTTGGGACTGATTTGTTATTTTCTTTATTCTTTTATTTTAATTTACTAACTAGAATCTCAAGTAAGTATTCCCTTTTTGCTGTAAAGAAATCATTCCACATTTATTTTTGTGTATTATTGAACGTATGTAGATAGATTATAACTAAGTATGTATATTATAATTATTATGTAGAGAAGTAAGTGATTTGTATCTTGTCATAAAAGTTTATCCTTTGTGATTGGAATACATATTTTATGTGTATCGAATCATTAAATGATGACTAATATTTATAAAACAGTACACCAATATTTAAGCGTGACCATTTTGTGTGATACAACTTCCACAAAAATAAAATGTAAGATCTAGATTTGGAAAGTAAATAAAATCGGAAACTTTCCATGCCACAAACACAACTTTTGTGCCAATTAAATGTAATTTATACATAAAAATATTATTTAGCTACTTATACCGATTATATAAATATTATACATTCATGCTATTTTAAAACTTTCTATTAGGTATAAAATAGATAAGTAGGTATTTTAAGTTATCTAATATCCATAAATTGTATTTCTTAAACTTTTTGTGGCGAAATGTATTGGCTTGGTGATAGTAAGGTGCTTGTTGGCAGGATCTAGGATTTGACAAGAAATAGGCCATTTTTTAGTTAAGTAAGTATAAGATTACTTAGCCATAAATTATTTACATTACATAATATATTTAATAAACCATGAAATCAAATACAGTTTTTATTTTATCACATTTTTATTTTGAATGAAATATATGAGTTAATATTTCAAAGTGGCAAGAAAATATATATTAATAAAATGGCACATTGTCTGCGATTTTCATCACAATAATATATTAAAGTAAAATATTATAGCGTGTTCTGTCTACATAAAATTGTTTCCAAAAAGTGCATGAAACGACTTTCGATAAAATATTGATAAGTGATTTTGTAGTTAATAATAAGAAATCATATAACATAGCGCAATTTATTATCAGTCATTTCAAGGTCGTAATTTGGATAGTATCCAATCTACGTAAGCTCCAACCCTTGTGTAGACTCCAGGCCAGCCTTCCGTCCCGCACGGTGACGGCCCGTAAGACACGACTCCCACAGCAACCCAGTTATTGGCCACCTTGGAGTGGCCCATAAGTGGTCCACCGGAATCCCCGCGGCAGGAATCTCTTCCGGCTACCCCGCCAGCGCATATCTGGGTATTTTGCACTGCTCGGTTCACTCTTTGGAAGACACTAGCGCACTGACTGGTGGAGACGATTGGTACGCGCGCTTTGAGCTTCACTTCTGATTCGCTGGCTGAAATATTAACATAATGTTTGTATATCTTTACATTACGATTAGCCTGTTATTTCAGAGTGAATTTATGGGAGCAGCAACGCACCCAAGCACAAAAATCTGGCAACAAAAACAAAAACGGCTGGGTTACTATAATTTTTTTGGCTTTGATATTGTTATTGTTGACGTACAAATATTTAAATCGGGGTGACAGAATTATGACAAAACCTTATAAATATTAATCAATGAAAGATTATATAGTTATAACTAAAACTTACTGTTTTCCGTTTTACCCCATCCGGCCACTTCCATGTCTTCTCCAATAAAGTTACCATATCGCAACTCGTTACTTAGAGGCAAGCAAATTGGTTTCACGAAATCTGTAAAACAATAAAAATAACTTGAGAGTTCGTGTTGCTATCTCCGTCTGTAAAAACATAAAAAAATATGTGTATTGATAAGAAGTAATCTCGCATAGTATTTAATTTTATTGACGCCAAATCCATCAAATCACTTAGGCTACAAGAAATATATAATATACATAAGTAGGTACGTAGGTACACCCGACAAACATTACTAGTATAATCTACCTTCTATATACTTGAAATGCACGTGGTATAGCTGGTGGGTTAGTTGCAACGTAGTTAAGCGACGTTCTACGAGGTAATTGTTTAGATGGGTGACTACCAGTGGCAATTATATCTAAAAGTCCCTCCATGGTTCGAATAGCAAGTTAAATTTTATTGTCGTTCCAGGCTCTAACAGTCTCTTTAAGCTATGACGAATAAATATAACTATGAATCGTTAAAAATATACTGTAGGCGTAGCACACTCCGGACACTCAATAAAACCATGAAACAAACGTGTCGCAATCCCCACATGCATGGTTTATGCAAGTAAACGGTGCCGTTGATGCGTGAGCATCTGCGTGAATCATAAATGGCAAGAACGAGATAACACGCTTTCGCTCGTGCATGCCGTGCACGCGCTGTGCAAAGAGTGCATTGCATTGACAGCACCTACACTACCTACGCGACAGTTCGCCGATTGAAATCGGATTGCATCCGAGTTGCGTGATCGCTCTACAGTTCTGTGTTTATCCACACACCATTAAACTGCACGTCCCTCGAGAGCCTCAAAAGTGCAATGTCGTTCAGCTGATTGACGTCTTCCGTGTCGTACTGCTCGTGCTGTATGATCTGTTCGACCGGCACATCTTGAGGGGTTGGGCTGCAGTCGTCCTCCACGCAGTCCCTTGCTGATGCAATATCCCACTCGCCGAGACGGACTTGAGATCTGTAATAATTCATCTCATGTAATGTTACTTGATTGGAGCGCATTCATTAAAAACAATGTTATTGCAGCGGCTCGCTAAAGTACAGCTTACTTTACAGCCTAGTTATTTCTATGTCAATGAACAAAGATGACAGATTCGCCCTGTGTTTTTTTTATACCGCCAAGGTGGCAAACAAGCATACGGCCCACCTGATGTTAAGTAGTTACCGTAGCCTATGGACGCTTGCAATACTAGAGCTATCAAGGTACACTGTGATTTTGTAATTTCATTATGTACCTAGGTACCTCTACCTACTCTATTTCAGACTTAAATTTATTTTTCTTATTCGAGTGATGTTTTCAGTTGAATTCACGATAACTTTTATTTTTGTACATGATGTGGTCACCTCTAATTGAGAGAGCACCTGACCTGAGTACCTCTGTAATTTAAAAATGCCTGTGTATCTTACGTTGGTGATCCATAATAATAATAAATAAATAAATCACTCGCGCGTTGCCGACCCTTTAAGAATTTTAAAACTATATAATATATGATACTAGCAAAGGTACAATTTGCATAAAACCCTTAACAAAGCTGTTGAACCACGGGTCGGTGGTTTTTGTATTCATGCACTGCGGCAAAAATACATTTTTGCCTTTTCAACTCGCAGAATTGTCAAGGATATTTCGTACCGATACTAAAGCTACCCTTCGAGGTAATAAAGTGGTTTTGCCCTGCCATCTTTCCTTTTTCGAAAAAAGCTGTGTCAACTTACAATCTCCACCCTGGAGGCAAATCCTTGCCAACACAATGAGCTGCCGTCAAAACGTATTTTGAAGATATTAGAACACCTCCACAGTAGAAACCAGTGCCGACTGCTAGAAAAAAACAATTAAAAAAATATTTTTTAAACTTTCTAAATGACGAATAAAAACTAAATAGACTAGCTAGGCTATAGAACTCACCTAGTTAGTCTAGCTAGGTGAGTTTAAAATAAATTTAAATTTAAAAACTAACTAGTTCATCGAGAAAAAGTTATTAACTCGTAGAATAGAATTAATAACCTTTTTAGATATTTCTTCACATCGCGCATAGGATTTCACAAAATTTAATGATCTATTTATTTAATTGTGTAAAATAAAATTCTTTTAGGGATGCAAAAAGTCTTCTCTCCGGTGGAGAATTAGAACTTTTTCATCTCCTGTAGGGGCGTAGTGCCATAGGTAGTGCTACGCCCCTACGGGCGTAGTGCTACGTGGTATATCTCGTAGCAAGTGTCTACACACTTGCTACGATGCTACGCCAAAATAAACTTTAAAAAACTTTCATCTTTTTATTCTATGCTTTCGTGTAATGCAGCAGGGCAAACAAAGTAGCATCGAAAAAATAAAAGGTGAGACAGGGTGGACTACGTCTTTATAAATCACTAACAGTCCGTCCCAGCTTCGCGCGGGCGCAATTAAACCGCACCCGTGCGAAGCCGGGTCAGGTCGCTAGTAATAAATATAGCCTATGTTACTCAGAGATAATGTAGCATTCTAATGGTGAAAGAAAATTTCAAATCGGACCAGTAGTTTTTGAGTTTATTCGTAACAAACTTCCTCTTAAGAAATATTTCCTCTTTAGAATATTAGTATAGATTAAATAAAAATAACATATTCGATTTTTCCATAAACGAGGTGCAAGCGCGATGTCCGTGTTGTAGGAAAGTAACGATCATTTATGCACGAAAGATCATTGACAAAGTAAATTATTAATTACGACCGAAGTGGCGCAGCGGGCGCAGGTCCGTCGCGACACGGAGGTTGCGCGTTCGATTCCCGCCTCGGATCAAATGTTTGCACGATCTACAAATTCTGGGTATTTTCAATGTATAATAAAAATATCTATCTATGTATTGTATTGTATTGTATTAAGTATATATCAGTCATCTAGTACCCATAACACAGCTCTGCTTACCTTGGGGCTAGATGATGCTGGGTGGATTGACAGGATTATTCATTTATTAAAAAAAAAACGACTTCTGACCTCTCTCTCTTTACATCGCCGTACTACACTCTAGAAGCCAAATTATAGTCGGGAACTGTGTTTCTGTGTTTTCAAAAATTAAATACAAGATAATCAATCGGGATGTTACAATACTACAATACTAGTACAATTATACTAGTTACTACAATACTAGTGGATACGACATCTAGTTACATTTTTTTTTTAAATTATGTTGGACAATCCACACAGCATCATCTAGCCCCAAGATAAGCTGCTGTTAAACAGAGCTGTGTTATGGTACAATTTGCTTAAACTTGTGACTTAAGCACAACAGGGACAACAGTAAAAGTAGATAAATAATATAAGAAAACTGGTATAAGCCTTTCTTTCATTTTCCCGTGCTTATAGTAATTTTAGAACGTAAGAAATACTTTCTTCTGGACCTCATATTGATAGGTCAGAAAGATAGATATTATTCAGAAACGTACAACTAGTCGATACCTGTAACGCCATCTATGAATATTTTTTTGAACAATTTTGTTTTAAAAAGTACTCATGACGTTGCAATGCCACAGCACAGATAACATAATACTAGTACCACAGTAACAAATAATTGCTTTGATTACATTGTTTAGTTCCCTATTTTATGTTAAAACTAACTAATTAAACCTAAAGAAAGCCAGATCTGCTTTGATTTAAAAATGATCCGGTAGATATCGTTCGTAGAAATGAACTCTAAGATAAATAAAATGCAAAAAGTCGTAAAAAAATTATGATAAGTTGTATTATTATTTTTATTTTATTAAATTGATGCGGCTAATATAACACTGCGGCCATGCAGGCCTATTGTGTTCGCCACTTGTGTTGTCGCCCTTATAAGGCGTTTATAGTTCACCTCCAAGCCCTGCTGATACTATGAACTGGAGGATTTGCTTGGAGGTGATGTCTCTTAGCACATCTGGGCTGAGGATGTGCCTACCCAGATGTATGCTACGTTTTTGGATTAGTGGTCCACACTCTCCTAGCAGATGCGCAGGCGTTTCGTCCGCCTCATTGCACTGCACATTCTGCAGGTTTGTGTGTCACTCACATTCGTGCTTAATGAAAGGATGTAAGTTATTGACTTGTGGGCTGCACAGTAACAAATGTACTATACCTGGGTTCAGTTATTAATACTGTGCCACGATGTACGTTTTTTATGATTTATTCATAAAGTACTGAACTGATTTCAATAAAATTTAAATGGGACCTATTCTGAAGCATTTCTATCAAACAAAAAAAGAACCATCAAAATAATAGACTCAAAATAAAATTTAAAAAAACATAGTCGAATTGTAGTGATAACATTCTCCTTTTTGGAAGTCGGTTAAAAAAATACATGCACTTCGTCATAACAATTGACAAATACTGGCTGTTGGTTCTCCAATTAAATAAATAAGTAAATAAAATAAATATTGCTGGACAATCCACATAGCATTATCTAGCCACAAGCTAAGCATCAGAGCTTGTGTTAGGGGTACTAGATGACTGATTTATGTACTTAATACTAATACTTATGTACTAATACATAGAAAAATATTTTTTATTATACATAGATAATACCCAGAACACCAATAAATAAATAAAAATAAATAAAAAGTAGACTCAGCAGTAGTTCTGCGCAGCTGGTTTTCAACCAAAGCACGGAACAAATAATGTACTACGTACCCAAAGCTCAAACATAGTAATAATACTTAAAAGAAAGAAACAAAGAAAGAAAAGTATCTAGTCCACAGCACAAACAAAAAACACAGCAGAAATAGACTGGAAGGTACATCACAAGACACTAAACATAACTTAGTAACTATCCAAAAAAAAAAAAACATCAAATACCTGAATGTAAATGTACCCTATCCCTAATGTACCCTATAATTAGGGAGAGAAAAATATAACTTAGTAGTAATTATTATAGAATACTAACTTACGTTTATTATACCGGAGCAGAAAAATATAACTTAGTAGTAATTATTATAGAATACTAACTTACGTTTATTATACCGGAGCAGAAAAATATAACTTAGTAGTAATTATTATAGAATACTAACTTACGTTTATTATACCGGAGCAGTGCCATCCAGGGGTGTTCGTCGATATCCGTCTGCACTCCGCCAGTGATCCTGTCGTTGTTCTGGATGCCGCAGATAGCGGAGGAAGGCAGCAGCGTCATAGGATCCACTCTGTCTTGAGTACGGCGGATAGGATTCGCGAACTCCGGGGGACAACAAATCTGAAACATATTTTTAATTTTGATGTTTTTTTATAAGTACTACTAAAGTGGCAACCAAGTGTACGGCCTACTAGATGGTAAGCGGTTACCGTAGCCTATGTACGCATGCAACATCATAGATATCACTTGCGTGTTACCACCCTGAGACGTTAGATGGAAAGTCTCATGTGCCTTTAATTTCACCGGAAACCATATCCTTCGAACCGGAACACATCAATGCGAGCATTACTGCTTGGCGGCAGAAATAGGTATGGTGGTATTCCTTTCCCGGACGAGCTCTATCACAAAGAACTCTACTACTCTTAATGATTGAATGATTCTTTTTTTGTTTGATAGATAATACTTTAGAGGTAGTCCCATATAAATTTTATCGAGATTGGTTCAGTATATGAATAAATCATAATAAAAGTGTTCAATAACTACACCCCCTCGTATTACAATCACACTCGAAAAAATTGTTTTAGTGTCAAGTAGTTTTTTTGTTATTTTACTATTTTTTGAGTAATCACTGCTGGTTTTAAATAAGCCTAGACGTCGCATTTTCAGTTCAGTGACATCTCATCAAATATCGATATATATATAGGTATCATAGTGGCATTAAAATTTAATCAGTATTTATTTATGGCTTACCAAGGTGGGACAGATTGTGACAAATATATAGTAAAAATTTACGAACTTAAAAGAGTATAAAATTGATAAATGATTATTTATAAACTAGCGGACCCGCTTCGCACGCATCCTCTTGAATTACTTTATCTATTTAAAAAATCGCATCAAAATCCGTTGCGTAGTTTTAAAGATATAAGCATACAAGGACAGACAGCGGGAAGCGATTTGTTTTACACTATGTAAGTATGTAGTGATACAGTACCTTATTCGCTACATTATTAGCAGTTTGACATATATAATGTCACTAACATAGGTATAAAATAAGTGACCGCAAATAAATAGAAATACCAAATGTTATATTGCACTTATTAAATTAAGGCACGATGATCACTGTTTGGAATTTTATTTTGTATTATTATTATATTAATTTATCAGTAATATTAAAATAAAATAATCTATTAAAAAATAAGATTGTGATAGGTATTTTATTTTAAGCTTTTTATTCAACAATTTCATTTTATTTTTATTTTTATCAGCAATTTCAAGTTGTCATACCTTGAAATTGCTGATGCCAGACCAAAACCAATTTATCTATTCTTAAAAACCCGGTCAAAACTTGTTTGACTTGTTAATTAGGACTTCATCAAACTTCTGCTGAGAATTTTTATTTGACAATTTATATTAGTACTAGCTCCCGCCCGTGACTTCGTTCGCGTGGAATACGGGAACCTTATTTTTTTCCGGAATAAAAAGTAGCCTATGTCCTATTCCCTGTCATTATCTATGTATGTATTAAATTTCAACCAAATCGGTTCAGTGGTTGTCGAGTTATAGAGGAACAAACATCCAAACACCCGAACATCCAAACTTTCGCATTTATAAGATTATTATAAGAGAAGATTTGTATTTTTCTATTTTTGTTTGTTACGAATAAACTCAAAAACTACTGGTCCGATTCTGAAATTTCTTTCACCATTAGAATGCTACATTATACATGAGTAACATAATGTTTATTATTAGCAAGACGCCCCGGATTTGCACGGGTGCGGGCGGTTTCAGTGCACCCGTGCGTAGCTGGGATGGACTGCTAGTCTATATTATAAAGAGTATTTAATAAAATTGCAAGGATCATTTTGAAACGTGAAATCTAGGTGAATTTATGCCAGTTCCACGCGCCCCAGCTTAAAATAATGTGAGTACATCACTAGCACAGCCGAGTTTGTTTGTGGGGTGACTAACTGTAGGTTAATCTTAGTTTATCTATTCTTATTAGGTTTATTTACCTTAGGCAAGCTTTCTTCTGTAAACCCACAGTGGAGACTTCTTAGTAGCCGAGTGAGCTGGACAGTGGTCCCTTGCTGCAGCTGGCCATAGAGTCCGCTGCACGACTCCAGCAGAATGCAATTTGCACCGCCATTGCATTGCTCTGAAATGTAATTATTTAATGTTTATAAATATTATATCATTCATTATGAACCTGACTAACATAAGGGATAGGTTCCACACATAAAAAGAAAATATATGTACCTATAATTTTTTTAATGTTTATAAGTTTGTCAGGTTTATAATGAATGACCCTGTATATTATAATAAAATGTACGAAAATTCGAAATGTTCGTATCCTGTAATTTATTAACTTACTTCCTACATATTTAAACTTCTGCCTATCTCCATTTTGTCATACCCTTTTACAGGGTTCATATGTGATACCTACGAACAAACAAGCATGGAAGCATTCCTTGAGCTAGAAAATGCCCCAACGCAAATGTAGCTGCGGCAGGCGGGGCTTGTCAATGCAGCTGCGAGCGAATTTAGTTTACCCGAAATTGTCAATGATGACGGCGGTCATCTAATTTTTATCGGTTTTGAGATTTTCTCATAAAAAAAATGCCTTCTTGTGCAGTGAAGTGGTGCATCAGCCAATCTCATTTACATAAAGAATATTGGTGTTAGTTTTCACAGGTAAGTTCATCGCTATTTACTTATTTCCGTAAAAAATAATCATGCCTAAAATATCTATGGGAATGGTGTTATGCCACCCAAAGCATGTACTTTATTTTATCTACCTGATAATATGACTGTCCAACAAATGTTTTTAATATATTGTAACTAGGTTTCGTGATATATTTAACTAAAAGAGCATTCCATATATACCCGACCCCACGACGTATTTTTTGTCAAAAGTATTACTTCTTTAATAGTTTAAAGATAGATAGATAGATAGATAATTTATTTCATCACAAAAAAACTTTTTACAATACTGGTTAATAATGCCTAAACAGAAAAAATAAGGGAAAACACCCTTTAAACAGAAAAAATATATTAGCTTATAGATAACAGGTAAACCTATAAAAAGTCTGAAGTCCTAAAATAACATAGTAAACCTCTGAATATTTAAATAAATCATTATTTTGATTATTACAACTTATAATCGATATGTTAGATAAATATTCATTGTTCTGAACATTCTCCATGCGAATTCAACTCGCACTTGTTTAAATTTATTGAAAAAAAACTTTTAAGTTTGACTATAAGTACCGTAGATATTTATGGTTTTATATTAGTTTATTTGTACTGGTCACCTGCTTGTAAATAATAAAATATATTTAGACAACAGATTTCTTTTATTTGATTATACAGTGGTGGCCATATAATTAAGAACACTGATATAAAGGGAAGATTTTTTCCAACTAAGATGCAAAACTAATTGTATGCATTTGTTTTTATTTCTCTCGGTATCGTAAAACATTTCCATATTACCACTGTATTCATTGATACACATGATTGGCTAAAAATCAATAGGCAAACTTTTTACACTACTTTTAAACAAAGTATTCCTTATTACTGGCTGGTCACGTAATTAAGAACGCTAAGTAGTTTATACCTTTATTCAAATTTAAATAGAGAACACTCAGTCGATTTGTTACTGTTTGTATAATTTTGGCGCAATTACGTGCTGTAAAAGATTAAAGGTGATTGCTTCTTTAGAAAAAACAATGGGAAAAAATAAAAGTTGTGATAAATCTACAAGGGAAGTAATAATAAAACTTCGCCGGAAGAATTGGTCTTATAAAAAGATAGCCGACCATCTGCAATGTTCAAAAACGATGGTTTTCCACGCTGTAAAGCATTTTGCTACGTATCAAACTACTTCGAATGTTCTACGTGTACCTAAACAGAGAAAAACAACTCCTCGAGATGACCGAAACATCGTTCGTATGGCAAAACAAAATCCTTTTAAAGGGTCCAATGAGCTTAGAAAAGAATATTTTGGTGAAAACAACTTTTCAGCAATCTCAGCACGCACTATTCGAAGACGTTTGGTAGAAGAAAAATTGCACGGTAGGATAGCAAAAAAGGTACCCATGTTAAAACTTTGCCACAGGCAAGCCCGGCTTGCATTTGCGAGAAAGTATGAAAACTGGACTGTGCAACAGTGGAAAAATGTACTTTTTTCTGACGAGACGAAAATAAACAGAGTATGTTCTGATGGAAAACGATATGTACGACGTCCCCCGAATACAGCATTCGACCCAAAGTACACGAAAGTTACATTAAAGCACGGTGGTGGAAATGTGAAAATTTGGGGTTGCTTTTCTGGACATGGTGTAGGACCTGTAAAGTTGATAGAAGGTAACATGGATCAGTTCCAATACAAAAATATACTGGAAGAAACAATGTTACCATACGCTGAAGACGTTCTACCGGTCATTTGGACATTCTAGCATGACAATGATCCAAAGCACACTGCACGCACCGTAAAGGAATTTCTTACAGCGCAATTAATTTCTGTCTTAGACTGGCCTGCTAACAGTCCAGATCTAAACCCAATAGAGAATTTGTGGTTTGAAGTAAAGAAAAAGGTTTCAAATACAAAGTGTGGAAATTTAAGAGAGCTGTATGACGTTTTTTTAGAAGAATGGAACTCTATTTCTCTTGCGAAATGTCAAAAATTAATAGAGTCAATGCCTCGCCGGTGTAAAGCTGTAATTAAAAGCCGTGGATATGCTATTAACTATTAATTTTAGGTAAATATTTCTTTTTATGTTTCCTGTGCTACATAATATTGTGATTTTTTAAATCTAAGTGTCATACATAACAATTCCCGAGCAGTTAAATAAATCGTTCTTAATTATTTGTCCAGTTTCAGTACTATGTGTTACTTTGATAAAATCAATAAAATGTGCAAAAAATAGTTAGCGATTTCATACTTTATTCTTAAGTCAGGTTGCTCTATTAATGTGACTATTATATAACATAAATAGTTGCTTCTCAAAAGGTATTATTTAAATCGTATCATTCATCTCTGTGTATGATACGATTTAAATAAAAAACTTCTAGAACTTCAAATCGTTCTTAATTATATGACCACAACTGTAGGTACTCGCAAAGTTTTTACTTACAATACAAACCTAATAAGTAAAGTAACTCCTTAAAACCTATTCCATGTGCAAACATTTGAACAACTGTTGTCATAGAAGTTCAAACAACTTATGAAAATATTGTCATATTTCACCACAATCACCATATAATTAATTATTTGCATCATATTGCATGAATCATCCCGGGTAGCGGATGGCGTTGCAGTAAACGCGAACTACAGATATTAGACGGCAATTTAAACCCAAAAGTTGAAACAATAAAGTCTACTTTTAACTGTGCGTCCCGAGTCCATTAGGATTAATAGTTGGCTAATCAGCGAAGGAGTTTTGACGTGTGAGTTTGTTTGAAATTTTGTGTCAAGTTGCGCGCATATTTTCCTTGAAGTAATAATTCCATGCTTTGTGTGTTCGTAGTGTGATACTATTACCTATTATATAACAACTGTAAATGAACCAACCATATGAGAGCAATATAAATAATAATGAATTGAGTATTGAGGATTGATTGTTAAAGTGCTTATAATACCATCGCACTGATATTAAAAATGCATAAGAATTGGATGTTTGTTACTCTGTAACTCGACAACACACCAATGTGCCTGTTTTAAACATAGATAAATAATGACTGGGAATAGGACATTGGCTACTTTTTATCCCGAAAAAAAATACGAGTCCCGAGTTCCACGCGAATGAAGTGCTGGCAGCTAGTTTACCAGAGGAAGAATAATAGATAATTATGTACCTATTTACCTACCTCCTTATTGAAATATGCACATACTAATACAAAATACATTATAATAAAACAGTTGAGCCATCTAAAGATCGTTACAAACGATCTATAGATAGCTCAACTGATAGAATAATATAATTAAACCAATAAGAAGATGATTTGTGATGATAAACAATTATTGGTTATTGATTTTATTAGTTGGGTATTTTTCCTTATTACCATACTCGTACTAAAGTACCTGTGTATATAAATCAAAGAAATATAATCCACATAATTGCTAACTAACAATCTTCGAGAGTTTTAAAATAGGTATTGTGTTTGTAAAAATAAACTTTGTTTTATTATAAATTTTAGTAGTATCGATCGTGTCAATGCAAAGATCAATAATATTTTAATGTGTCTTTTTGACTAGGTATTTATTTTGAAACTGGGATAATTGAGTACCTATTTATTATTAGGTACATACCAAAGTAACTACATAGTTAAGGAAGTTCTTCCAGTGAACTTAGTAATTGCTTATTATCTAAGTGTAAAAGACGAATATTTAATTAATTGAGAACGGTCGTACGGCGTGACTTCCGAGTTAGTGAAAAATAGTTAAAAACTATTTTAAAAGTAATTCTGTAAACCGGTAGGTAACCTAATACTTATTCATAATACAGAAAGGTAGGTTGAAGTTCTATAATAATTAGTATTTAACGTTATACCAATCTCCTATGGCGCTATAAACACCCACATTTGTTTATATTTTAGTTGTTGTTTTGTTACCTATGGGTAATTGTACGTTTTGCCATTATAGGTAGGTATAATTTAAGAGTTAATAAAATCTTGAAAGCATCTAAGTACTTACACTGATGGAGAAATAGATACCAAAGTGAAGTGCCTAAATCAAGTAAGAATAACCACTATTTCTTAGTGATAAGAAGCAAACCACAGGTTAAACATCCAACCGGTTCTTCATATTATGATGTCAACCTTGTAGAATGAAAACTAGTAACACAACCACTAAAATTGCAAATAATAGAAATAAAGACATACAAGTTTGAGTAGGTATATTGCAGTAAAGGTCATCAAAGTTTAAACACAGGTTTTATAGTCGAAACAAGCTTACTCACGTCCAACGACAGTTGTCAGAGACACTACAAGCACACAGCAGATGAGAATAGTCCTTTTATTTATAACATCCATTATAAAAATCTCACTAATTGTGTTTTGGTAAAACTCATTTACGATCTGTCAATAATGTGGTTCTGAGGACGGACCGTGCGCGACTGAATCTCGCTAACCGGCCCTGACTTTGCCTCTGACCACAAACTTAAGGTTATCAACAATAAACATTTAAAAAAACACGAATGCGGCAAACTTGTATATGATGTGACGCTGGCTTTAATTATAATAGACACACTGGTCGGTCGTTTGTTGGTTTTTCCTGGTTTTACTTGTAGAACGGGTACAAGACGAGCACGCCTATAGATCATTATTATTTAGGTAGTAATATCACAGAACAAAGTAATTGGTAATATTACTTTGTAATATTGTGTTTGTACAAACTTTCCTTTTCGAGTCTAAGTGGTTTTAGTCCTATTATTAAAATAAACTATTGAGCCATCCAATATAATTCTGAGGATTACATAGGTACCTATTGAAATACTATAGCATAATAATATTTAGGTACCTACTTATCATAGGAAGAGATAATTACCAATGAATACTTACTGAAATATTTGCAAAAGAGATTTACTATAAAAAAGTCAATGGAAGTCTAGCTAGCTAGCACGTAGCAAAAAGACGAAGATTCACAATATCTTACTTATTACCCAACTAGTTACAAAAGCTAGTAGGTATTTGCTTAGATTATACTATTCACATATCGCGCACCTTGACATCTCGCGAGGACAATCGTTTTACCACTTGGAAATAAAGTTCCAAGTTTACACGATATGTTTTTGAAATCTTGAATGCCTTGTGGTGGTTTTGGACGATTTACGTGTTACCCTTATGTTGGATAGAATCCTTGATCTACCTACATTATAACGGACTCACGGCTTACTTTTACAGTAGTTTTGTGGTGCCAAAAATACTACTTTCTACGATTCGATAACATATGTGACAATCAACAACGCACCGCTCTATAAATCTTATAGACCTGAATTTGCGTAGTCTAACTGGACCAAACAAAGTACCTACGAGTTAAAACTCTAGAACCAAAACTAGGCTCAGTACTTTTTTAAATTAGCTTTAATTGCAATTGACAGTACATTCAGATTCAATAACGTTACAACTGACTTCCACACGGCTTAGGTGCCAAGTGCCTCGCCAGATCCTTGATGAGTTTGAGACCTAGGCTGAAGTACACTGTACTCTTCACGACTTGGCGCTGGAAAGGGTCTTTCTGCATTTTTATATAAAGTTTTTGGGCATCGGAGAGCAGCTTGATGAGACGTTTTTTGAGCATTTCAATTCGCTGTTGCATCTGAAATATAAATAGTTGACGTTTCTGAGAAAAATAAAAGTCTTCAGATATAAATAGAAACTAAAGAGTGAGAAGTGACTCGTGGCTGTCGCAAGTGGCTTGTATGCGCCAGCCCTAAGGTAATTTAATGAGCGAAGAAACTACGCATTAGGAGCTATATCGCACACCATTTCATATTCCAATTTGAGCCACAAAATTGGAATGGTAGATTGCGCATTACTTGGTTTGATTTAGCAATTAGTTACGCTTAGTATGTTACAGTCTTTCTAACCCAGGTTCTTCAATAAAGCTTTCAGAGAATTACATAATAAACTCATACTCATACTCTTTTTTTGAGAGTACAAAATGAAACTGGCCAAATGGAAGAGGCTTGCCTGAGCGTAATCTTTGCCAAATTAGGTAGGTACTCTATTAGTTGTCTATAAGTTGTAAGGTTACTGACGAACTCTTCGTGGTATTGCATAGCCCGCGCCCGTCATTCTGATACATGAAGCAAGCAGTAATGCTGTGTTCCGTTTCGAAGGGTTATTAAGGGATACTGGGACAATGAGACTTGATTTACATTTCAGAATAGCACGAGTGATTCTCTGGTATGGTATGGTAAGCGGTTGCAGTTCAAGGGTTACTGTAACCGCTTACCATCACCGTGGGCCTTATACTTGTTTGCCATTTGGTGGTATAATAGAAAATCCTACTAATTGGTGCCACTTTGAATTGTATATTTTTACGTCCTACGAACATGAGCGTAAACATCTGAATTTACCGTCGGTGGAGGTTCCTCATCTTTGTCTCCTTTTCCTTTCTTCTGCTTTGATGCTTCGCCGACATTTTCGACTGGGTTGCCACATGGCCTGTAGCTGCAGGCACACATCACATCACAGCTTCTCTCCGAAGCCTACTAGTTTCCTACCGTTTTTACATTTTTTATGTAGAAATGTTTATTTTGTTATTTTCATTGTATAAGGACGTGCTGTCGTTTGTATCGTTTGTGTACATATTTTTGACAAGTGTTATTTTAATAGGTTATTTATGCAGCTATTACACGCTCTAGCAAACGGAGGTTTAAATGAATGACTGCCCCCTGTCGTGTACCTCGTGGTACAATAATATACTGCGCCTACTTGATCGAAATTGAGTGACGAAAATAAAAAAAAACATCCATTTGTCAAATCTTTTAATTTTGTACAAAAAAATTCAAAAGTGATCAATGAATTTCTAACCAATCTAAAATACAATACATGAATGACGTTTGCTAGAGCGGGCCGCCTCAATGCAATTTTGATTGATAATGCCTTTGACTATATACATGTCGAAATCTTTGGATAATGCCAAAATGTTTTATTACACAGCGCCATTTAGCCCCAAACTAAGAAATGTTTCTAGAGGCCAGTCTCTACAAACTTATTAGCTTAGTTAGATTGCATATAATTAATAAAGGTCATACATTCTTGCCTGCAACATAAAAAGGTCAACAAAACTACATTTAAACTTTGAAAGTGCCTATATATTCCTTGCCTATATTACATTAATTAACCTTGCTGAGTTATCCTCCTGAGCAGAGTGAGATTGTGTATTGTTGCGCTATGTAAAAAATAAGAGAGAAAGAAAGAAAAAACATATAAACTATATGCGTGTGTAGTAACGATAACAAAATCGGTAGCTAATTAGGGGTTTTCCTCTCAAGTTATTAAAAAAAAAGCTGTCTATTTAGATGGCGGTAGCTCAACTGGCGAGCCCAAGAGCATGTAAGCACTACGTTTGGCGAGCTATGGTGAATGTGTAGGGAATTCAACATTGGTCCTGCTGCTTGGCTCCTGCTGTCACTGTCTGTCATACCTCTGGCTGGTGTCAAAGTCTTAGTACGTACTACGTAGTACATTAACTTTGGTCGTACTGGAGTTAAATTAATTTGCCTCAAGCAGGACATGAACTTTCCGCTTGACACGAGAAAAACGGAGTTACCAACTTTTTTCTTGTTTTGATAACCTTTCCCAGTATGGCAGTAGGACAGATAGCGCCATCTGTCAAAGCAATCGGAACTAATTTTTTTTAAAAAATCTCGAATCGAAATGAAATGAATAAACTAGGTGTCGATCTTCATTAAGAAAAGTTCAATCTATTCAGCCTAACCAGGCAAGCGAATTTCAAAATAAAAACTAACGGTACCTAAACATTTCATAAAATATCTATCCTACCTACTGCTTACATACCAAGATAAGATTTATTGCTATTACCTACATGTATTTTTTTTTTTGTCACATAGCTGATTTTAACTTTCCTCTGAATTGTCTATAAGGAAGTTCCTTAATTTTGTTGGTAGCCGATTATATATTTTAACACACATTGCATAGCAATTTTTATAATGCGACAGCCAGGGATTACGCACGCTATTACAAGTGTGAAAGCAATAATGCGTGGAAACACGCCCGTTGCAGTGCAGGGAAAGACTGCTTGACTGTACACGTAAATTCTTTTCTGTATGATCTGCAATACGTACAAGCAATATTTATTGAAATAAAACAACACGTGTAAGGATGCGTATTAGGACAATCCGCTTATTAAACTGTCAAATAAACAAGCGCGATTGCAGATTTTCCCGCTCGTTATACGCAATTTTTTCCAGTTCAGTGTTTTTGTTTTTAAAATATATTTATTTATTAGAAAATATACAAGTATAAATATTATCTAAACACAGTAGTCTAAAGTAATACATATAACTCAGCAGGCTGCGGTCATTTTTGTGGTTGAATATTACAAACAACTCCGCTTTAATACCAGTCTTATACTTGACATCATAATTATTTTGTTCGTTACCTACAAACCGGACTAGTTAAATAGGTACATATTAACTGCGCATATTGTCTAAAATCCACTTCATGTAGTGTGATATCCTTGTGTAGATGCCAGGCAGTCCTGCAACTCCCTCGCATTTCTTGGTTCCGAACGAGACGAGTCCCCGTTGAACGTACCGGACGGATCCCGTGTCGATTATTCCAGGGTATATGAGGGGTCCTCCGGAATCACCTCCGCATGTGCCCTTGTTTATAATACCACCGGCGCAAAGTTGACTGTTGTATATGCGTGGAGATCTACAGAAAAAACAATTTTAAGTACCTAAGTAGTATCTATCTTAGTAGGTATATCGATCTATTTATTTAAATTGATGATAATAAATCAGAATGGTTAATCTTCAATAAGTAAGGAAGTAAGTAATTTCGCATGAGTCAGTGGCCAACTCTGCTGACGAAGTGCACAAAGATAATCCTACTATTATAAATGCGAAAGTCTGTGTGTGTGCGTATGTTTGTTACCACGTATCTCAGTGACGACTTAACCGATTAGCATGAAATTTGGAATGTAAATAGCTTAAGTCTGGAATAACACATACGCTACTTTTTATTCCGAAAAAATGTACTGTTCCTGAGGGATAGCATAAAAACTGCAAAAACGCGAACCGCACGGGTCAACACTCTGCTTCCCACGTAGCCATGTTTTAATACAAAAGACATCAACGCGCACCTTTTAACTTTTACCTTGTTATCATCATCATGATAGCCTTTTAATGTTACCATGCACTGCTGGGACGCTGGCCTACTCTCAAGTGAGTGATTCTACTCTCAAGTAATTGGGTCATAAATAGTTATAATCCACCACGCGGAAAATGCTTCTACCTACTATAATACACTAGCACTAAATCATATCGTTTTGTGTTTTTTATGAGTACATTGGTGCACCGTCACAACACAGCCTTGAGCTCTTGTTAACGACTTCTATGGTGCGGTAGGCGAGTGAAATTTTGCGGGTTCGATTCCCGCTGTGGGATAAATGTTATGCATGATCTGCAAGTATTTTGTTCCTAGTATGGGTGTTGTGGTACCATAGTGCAGGGATTTATAGTATTGGGTCAGGAATATTGTATGTGATCGTTGGGTGTATCGTGACGCACCCTCTGTAAGCCGCCTGACACTCCTCATTGTTGATGAATGGCACTGCGAGGCTCAGAAGCACCGGCGACTGAATCCTGCCTTCCATCAGGCCCCACCCAGCCACTTGTCCATACAGCCCGTCTAAGATATCTTGCTGCAGCGCCCGGGTTTTCGGAAGGCAAATCGGGCCTATTGAATCTGAAAGATCATCATGTCAGACATCTAATGATCCCACTGCTGGGACACTGGCGAGAGTGATTGGTTCTCAATCCACGTGGAGCCAATAGGGATTGGTTGATGGCACGTAATATGTCTTTGAAATTTGTATAGTTCTTGGATATGCCGGTTTCCTCACGATGTTTTACTTCACCATATGCAAGCATTGGCATTGCACACATAAATTCGAATAAAAAATCATTGATACACGGGTTCGAACCTACGACCTTAGGATCGGAAGGCTCTTTTACTAGAACACCAAAACGTGAAAAAATCTGAAAGATTGTGTTTTGAAGGTGCTGTTGTTAAATGTTAATTTCTTTGTGGCTATGTCGTCACCAAATCGGTTAAGTGCACCGACCCATACAAGGTTTTTGATTAGTATTTTCCTCGTAGTGTATATACTGTATGGTGAGGTAGTCTGTATTCGCTGCTCGTTCGGAGTAGGTAT
Source organism: Colostygia pectinataria (assembly GCA_951394395.1). Lineage (NCBI taxonomy): Eukaryota > Metazoa > Arthropoda > Insecta > Lepidoptera > Geometridae > Colostygia > Colostygia pectinataria. The sequence goes on along the minus strand of OX596365.1, from coordinate 6,026,472 downwards.
GTAAAGATACACAGGTTTACTTCCTTATGACTGTAAAAAAATCACAGCTAGGTGTTTTCTGTACGCACATTTTCTAAAGTCAGCTGGTTGAGCTAGCCTTATGAGCGCAATATCATCGACTAGCGTTTGAACTCGGAATCCGGGATGAGCTATGACTTCTTCAATCGTTGCATGCTGAAACAAGAAAAATTACAGTTTTTTTGTGGGTTGATAGGTAGGTACTACCGTAGAAGAGTTCCAGAACCAGAGACGTCATTAGAAAAACCACCCATAAAATACTTACAACAACTGCAGGTGCGCAAGTTTTCTTCCCGGCATTGATTTCGCAATCAGGGTTTGTCCTCAAATCGTGCTCGCCTAGTATAACACCTTTGAGCGTCTTTGAGCCAGACTGGACACAGTGTGCCGCAGTCAGCACGTACCGCTCGTTGATGAGGGTTCCTCCACAGTTTAGCTGATTTACTCCACCTGTAGTTTTATTAGGATATAAGTTAGAAGTGACCAATATAGTATAAGGCACACGACTTTTACCACCATTAAGTTCATTATTAGGTTACCAACATAAAGGTTTAACTAGCGCCGTACCTACTCTTTTCTAAGCTGTGCTAGGGATGCCAGGTATATGCAAATTACATCCATGCATAGCAAAATCTAATTTGTTGATTATACCTACCGAGTAGAGTGGCGAGAATGTGCTCTCGGTCGAGTACTCGGTTGGTGTGAACTCTCTGACTGCTCGGCCGACCGTTCGGCCGAGCAAAATGACGAGACAGTCACTCGGACCCCGTTCTGTTTGCTCGGCCGAGCACTCGTCAGAGGCCACTCGCCACTAGGCTCGGTACGTGTAATCAACCCATAAGTTCGGGGCCGTTGGACCAAGAACTTAGTTCTGCACAGACGTCACGCGTTGTGGTTGTAACGGAAAAAAAAAAGATGCCGATGCTTAAAGATGCGTAGAGCGTGTCAAGAGTCAGAGTCAGAAAAATATTGTAGGTATTATTACAAAAAGAGGTTGTTGACTTCGTACCGTCATCATAAGACAAGACAACCATCCAAGGCATCTCATACAAGTCCGTCCGGTTCCCACCAACGATTCTGTCGTTGTAAATGAATCCGCAAGTTCTCGGCAATAATTTTAAGTTTGGGTGCTTAGATACATCTTGGGGTCCATCGTTTAGGCTGTTTGAGTTTGTGTAGTCTGGCCTGTCGTCTGCTCTTTGGTTAACACAGCAAACCTGAAAAGGTAATGGCACGTAATCACAAGCTAAGTGAAAGACCCAAAAGACCGTTTGCTAACCAGTAACCTCAGCGTCTTTTAATTTTGAATACCTACGTAGGTAATGATCTAAAATATGAACCATTAGAATAAATAATAATAAATAATAAATAATAAATAATGCTGGACAATTAACACAGCATCATCTAGCCCCAAGGTAAGCTGCTGTTAAACAGAGCTGTATTATGGGTACTAGATGACTGATATATATTTAATACAATACAATACATAGATAGATATTTTTTATTATACATAGAATGTAGTTTGATATTTGCTGTATATTCATTAAGGAGTTAGAATTATGTTTCCTCTGTTGCAATGTATTTGTAATATGTAATTTCCGCGTACGCTCTTAGTCACACTTGTCTTAGGTTATAAGCAGGGTTCCGGTCTGTTTAGACTGATTTTTATAAAGTACTGTTCTCGTTTAGTACTTTTATTAGACCACAATGTTAAAATTACCGTGGATGCCGTAAAAGGTGACCAAGGAATCACCGGAAAATGGGAAGCAGCATGCACCTATGGATCGATAACTTTACTGCGATCACCAAACCGCCTGCCAAGCAGCCAGCGTGGTGATTATTGGAACCTCACCCCATTAGGACAACGAATCGTGCGTCGTCACTCTTTGGAGGCCTATGTCCACCAGTGGCCGTCTCTTGGCGATATGATGCTGATGATACCAAGTGAAGTAAGGCAAAAAGCGTAGGTACAAACTTACCAACGGTTCTTTAGGTGCAGACCCACACTTCATATCGCGCAGTCTATTTAACGTGTCTGTCGGAATTATCCTCCCTGCAGCTCTGATCTCGTCCATTAGTGGTTTGCATTGCGACAGGGGGATGCAGGGTCCGGCAATGTTACGATCACGGCAGTCGTCTCCTGAAAATGTAACTTAATAAGTTAGAAATGTAGTGCTTTCGCATATTTGTGTTTGTATTGGCATTTGGCATGTCTCCAATGCGGGCCTGGCTGATGTTGCATTGTTGCAGCCAGTATTCTGAATGGGTCATTGTAAATACGTACGAGTAGAGTATATGTCATACAAGGGTAAATGATACTAAAATTATTTAAAAATAAACCACTAAAATGTATCGTGCTTCCACTTCGGTGCCTACTGTCTTTTTTTGATCATGGTTTTTGCAAGATATTATTAACTCATAGGTACTAAATATAGTTTTTACTTACTACATAGTACTGGCACTATCAATAACGTCACGGAAAATATAAAAAACATTTGGATTAGGCACTATGTTCTGACCCTGATATGATTAAAAAACTTAATAATACAATATGGCGTGCGTACAAGAACCTGCCTCCAAGCCGACTAACAGCAATTTGGCATCATTATGAAATTGACAATAATTTTTTTAATGATTTATATTTGCAAACGTTTAGGTATGTGTCATTTATTTCAAAAGCTCAGAATTATTTTCCCTGGCTTTTTTATTAAGTAGGTAGGTAGTTAGTTCGAATTAAACTTTTGGAAATTGATTTTCGGGCAAACGAATACAAAGTAAAACAAAAGGTGTGACATTTTCTGAAAAACAATATTAGAACTTAAAAATCCGGCTATTATTATTAGAAAGACAACTATAGTAAGTTCTACATTTCATAGATACTATACTCGTAAGTCCTAGAGACATGAAGTTTTATGGGGATTTCTGTTTATGATTTAATACTGATTGGTTTACCATGAAAGGGAATAAACCCTTATGCATGGTGCACCCTTACGCAGCGTGATGTCAAAGCAACATAACGCGAACGAAGTCGTTGGTTCCAGTAGATGGACGCATTTTTCTAGGATATATCAAAACTGATGTATAAGAGTCTAGACAAAAAAAAAATTTTACTTACTGCTTAGTACCGGCACTATCAAAAATGTCACTGAAATAATAAAGAACATTTTGGGCACTAAGTTTTAATCACAATCGAATTTAATCGTTGCTTTCGTCAGGATCTGTAGCTTGATGTGCAGAATGGTAGCGCTCAATTTTATTATAAGCAATAATTTATATCTTGTAAATAATATTCTTTAGCATAATATTATCACGTGTGAACAAGAACCTGCTATAAATACGACTGCCAACAAGTCAACAACTCGACATCATGAAGAATTTCAAGATAAAAAAGAGAGGGAAACAAGCTTTTGGATGGCTATCCACCGAAGCTGAACAAAAAGATCTGTAAAATCAACCAATACAGTGTGATTACTCTCGACCGCCTTCTGAGGGGAAAACACAGAACTTTAAGTTCTGTGGGGGAAAATCTAAACGGCTTTAGATAAGGAAAAATGTTATGCATTTAAAAATATCAAAAAGTCGTTTGTTTTTTGAAAAAAAAAAATGATTTGTTTTGTTTCCTAATTTCGATCCTATACCAGATAGATAACATACAAATACTTACTGTAAAATAACAATGGGTCTAATGTTGTTGGAACACTTAAAAATCACAGTTTTAGTTTTTATGCTAAATGTATAGGGGGCAGACATCGGACAAAGCCATTCAATCAAAACAAACTATTTGTAAGACCTGCATTTTCGAGAAATTAGTTGGATTTTTCGTTTTTTTTCTGTGTGGGCAGACTTCACGTTGAATGAGCAACCAGACTCTCAAGTCTCAACCAAAATGAATATAGGTAGAGTCCAACGAAACTAGTTACTGTCAGCAAATGACGACGCTATCACGTGGTTCGCCTGATTTTAAGCGCCACGCATGACCATAACAGACGCAGTGTCACCCCATAAGTTTTAAAGTTCTGTGTAGCACTGCGCTTGTCACCCCGAGACGTTTTGCCCAGTCATTTTACTTGCTACAACTAAAATTTGGAAACACTGCAGCATTAAACAGCAGCAGCTAACCTTACTATTTAATAAATATACTTATTTTTGCGTGGTACTACCCAGCAGAGCCACCACGTTAGAATCCGATCATTTATATCTTAAAAGAATGTACGTTAGACGTACACAGTGTACGTATGCCGTTTATTGCTGTACGTTCGTCAGGTACTGAGAAAATCGACTTCGCTAGTGGCTCTGTCAGGAAGGAATCAGTTATAAAAATAAAACCACTGCATAATAATGATATTTTTCAACACGTACATACTAAACACAATACGTACAACAGTTTTTGCTTAAGCATTATCTTTCCTAAATACATAATCCAAGGTGGCTCTGCTGGGAAGCATCCTTCCTGGCAGAGCCACTAGCGAAGTCAATTTTCTCAGTACCTGACGAACGTACAGCAATAAACGGCATACGTACACTATGAACGTCTAACGTACATTCTTTTAAGATATAAATGATCGGAACAAACAATAAATATTTCATTTCATTTCATTTCATTTCGGATTCTAACGTGGTGGCTCTGCTGGGTAGTACCACGCTTATTTTTTTATTTATAGAAATTCAGGCGAATTTGCTTTTTCTGGAAAAAGTCCTTAGGTGCTTGTATTCTGATGCTTGTATTTTTTATAGAGTTATTCTATTTTTGCTTTCATTTTGCATTCACACATGCTCCAACTTGGTCGAGTCCGACCGTGGTCAGGTTGGTATTATATAATAATATATCAAGTATCGTATTATTACGCACGAGTGCTTCTTTCGCCCTTGCCGTTTAAAAGTCTAATAATTATGCTAGATGTTGGTCGATCCACCCTAAAAAGGACAGCAAGTTGCTCTATTACTTTCTTGCGCATTAGCGAGTCAAATTGAGTGGTTTAACAACTTTTCTCAACGTTTTACAGAAGCTTACTTTGTCGAGGAGAGCAATAATCTTGCCAGAGTCACCTCTCTCTGCATACTAACCAGTGTTATGTTAGGATCAACGCCGACTGATCACAGTAGGTCGAGCGTCTGTTTCAGCAGCTTTTACTCAACCTGTATTTTTTTAGTGCTTAAAGAAGATGTATATTTATGGCCAACGCACATTGGGACGGCATGGCAAGGGATTTTCAATTTTTACCAATGGACAATCTACTCTACAGGCCCTAAAGGGTATATGTACTACTAACTTAAAGCTACCTTAGACCTAAGCTGTAATAATGTACATATTGGCAGTCAATAAATCTATAAATCTCTATCTAAAAAGTAATACGATCTAAATTCCTATCTTCAAAAAAAGAAAAATCTATTTCGATGCCGTCCCAATGTGGGTTGGCCATTACACGACTACTTTTATAGACAACTGCATAGTCATAGAGGAATACTTAAGTAAAATAGGGTAGTGATTGTGGTACCTAGGTACATTATCGTTAGATCTGATAAACTGGCACCTAAAATTTTTTGAATTCGAAAAATGAATTCGAATAGAAACTTTTCGATAAATTCACCTGTTTTTTTTTATACAACTGAAGTGGCAACCAAGCGTACGGTCCACAAGATGGTAAGCGGTTACGGCAGCCTATGGACACTTGCAATACCAGAGGTATCACTCGCGGGTTGCCACCTTGAGGCTAAGATCGAAAGCCTCATGTGCCAGTAATTTCACCGGAAACCATACCCTTCACACCGGAACACAGCAATGCGAGCATTACTGCTTGGCGGCAGAAATAAGTAAGGTGGTAGTCCTTCCCCGGGCGAGCTCTATCACAGAGAACTTTACTACTCTGTATTTCTTGATAGACCAGAAAATATTTAAAATAAATATATTATGTAGGTAAATCTTGTGTAAAGTACCTAACCTATAAACCTATTTACAAAATAAGTACCTATGCGTAGGTAACGGTAGATTTATTTAAGCGTAACGTGAGGTTTAAATAAACAAAACTATTTTTTTAAGTATTTTGTTTCCACTTATAACATTAAATTAAGATCAATAATAAAATATCAGACTAGAAAAATAATACTTTTTAACTGCGCATATTATCTAAAATCCATTTCATATAGTGAGATATCCTTGTGTAGACGCCAGGCAGTCCACCGATCCCGCATCTCTTAGGTCCGAACGAGACGAGTCCCCGCTGGACGTACCGGACCCCTCCCGATCCGAGGAGTCCCGGGTACATGAGGGGCCCTCCAGAATCCCCTCCGCAGGAGTCCTTATTTCTGAGACCGCCGGCGCAAAGCTGTCGGCTGTACAGGCGTGGTGTCCTAAAGAAAACAACGTAATAAATGTACGAGTATCAACAACTTGTTTTTTTAACTATCTTAATAAATAAAAACGTTGCCAAACGCAGTGGAATGATGAAGTTTTTATAAAAAAAAACTCAGTGTGGGACAAAGTCGCGTGGTCTTCCACTAGAACGAGTAGATAAGCATGATGTTACTTTTACAGTCTAATAATAAGTATGGGATAAGATCGGTAGGTAAGTAATAACAAAGAATACGGTTACACCCCGGACGGACACAGTTTCGCTGGCTTACGATTTGACCTCCACAATTTTCATACAAAAGACTTCAACGCGCACTTTTGCATTTACACTACGTTTTCATAAGGCGTTATTGAGTGTTGAGCCACCTGCTAGCTAGCAATTGTATTATTAGTGCGTAGGTGAGATATTTAATAAAGCAAGTAGTACCATACAAATAATAAATAAATAAAAATAACCTACACATCTTTATCTTAATCTATATACTTTAGATAAAGGGTATTTTTGGATTTTTGTACGTTTGTGGGAAATCAATACGCCCAAACGACTAAACGGATCTATATGAAATTTGGCACAGGAATAGATTATGGTCTGGAATAGAATTTTGCTACTTTTATCCCGGGGTACCGTGGGATCAAAAACTGTTTAACAGCGGGTAACTACGCGGGGCGCAGCTAGTAAGTAGATAAAATTCTAAATAATGCTATATGTTAAGTGGTTTCTTCGTTGGGTGTCATAAAATATTTATATTTACCTAATATTATCTCAATACCCATAATAAAATTAATTGCCAGATTTTTGCAGATCAATGAAAACGTTTGAAAGACAAAGTTAGAACTGGTAATTATTGTACGTTACTAGGGCTAGGTACTTTGTATGGAATACTGCCGCCACGAACATAAGCTGATTAAAACAGAAACCTCGCAGTAGGTACGGTACGCACCCTTTGTAAGCCGCCTGACACTCTTTATTAGTGATGATTGGCAGTCCGACGCTCAATAGCACCGATGATTGAACCTTGTCCTCTGTGATGCCCCAACCTGCCACTATGCCATAGAGTCCATCTAAGTTATCCCCCTGCAGCGTCCGTGTTGATGGCAGACAGATCGGCCCTATTGAATCTGAAAGAACACGAAGTTCTTTAAACCTAACTTTGGGCTAGTTGGTACGTTTCGTACTACCAATATCTTTGGAGCACTGTAACAAACCAAAATCTCTTGACCATGTAAATGCTAGTGAGTGACACATCATCTGAAACTCGAATCATAAGGGAAATAATGCAAATTAAAGTTTTGTTATTTCAGTGGAAAAAAAAAGTATTTTAAGAATAGTACTGGTAATAGTAGTAGTAGCTTTGCACGGGTGCTAAACAATACATAAAATTTACTTCAAAACTCTTATAAATCTATTATCTACTGCGAACCGGACTATAATCCGTTGCATAGTAAGATCTGCGTACATACCATACATATAGAGGGACAGACCAGTGTGACCAGATTAAATTTTACGAAAATACCGAAGCACCTCAAAAAAATACTGAGATATATCGACTTACATAGGACAGATATACCAATAAAAATACTAATTTTCTTAACACGTTTTATTTATTCATTCTCACAATAAATGTTAGAGTTATATTTTAACATCCTTTTCGAAGGATCAAAATTTACACAACCTCCTTCATCACCTTGCTTTGTTTTTAAAATATCAGACACATTTTTGTTTATAAATCTGTTTCTTTGGTCCGTTTTTATTAAATTTATCTGTGAAAATATACGCTCGCATGCAGCATTCGACACCGGTATACATAGAAGAGATTTACTAAAACTAGTTATATTTTTGTATTTTAACATGCCATCACTGTTAGAAATTTTCCTAACTTCCACCCAAAATTGTTCACACGAGATGGGTGAGCCAGTGCTGGAAGATTGTAACAAATCACTTACTTCGCGATCAAACTTTAGGGTTCTATATTCTTCGTCAATTAACTGCATTTGTTCTGGCTGTACTTCGCATGGGAAAGTTTCTATCAGATTTCATAAACTGCGAAATTCTTTATGCACGGCCGTCTTTCTTGTCATATCTGTAACTTACTCATCTTTGCTCATAGATAACATATATTACATAAATATAAACTAAATCCGGAAAAGTCCCCAATGTTCGCGTTCCGGGGAATTCCGCAAACATTGTCGCAAAGACGATTACTCACTACGGTGTTGCCATAAATTCAACCAAAATATACCCAAAAATACTGACTGCCAGCAATATACCTGAAAATATACTGATGTTCGGAAAAATCGATGAAATATACTGAAAAAGTATTAAAATACTGAATCTGGTCACACTGGGACAGACAGCGGGAAACGACTTTGTATACTAAGTATGTAGAGATACGCAATGAGTAATTATTCGTAATAAATACTCGCCTGAGTTAAAGTCTGCGGGCTCAGCAAGTCTTATAAGCGCAATATCGTCGAATAATGTTTGCCTTCTGTATCCAGGATGAGAAATTATTTCTTCAATAGTTGCATTCTGAAACAAATAAGAAAAAAGCTATAGTAGGTATAATCCCCAGAAGAAGTATTTACTGCAAGAGAAGTCTTCTCTGGCTAAAAGTCTGAATACGATACAACTAAAAAAATACATAAACTACTTAAAAAATTGTATAATACTACATAAACCGGCACCTTTTTCCAAGTGACCATTACGGTGCAGTTAAACTACTTCGAAAATTCTTCAATATCTATTGACTATTTAAGTTTTGCTAGCTCATCATTACATATTAGGTTCTTAGAAAAAGTCTACATAAGCATATAACAGGTTTCGTGCAAAGTTCAATCAAACATTCAATTAGTCATATTCGTACCTCCATGCAAAAATAACCTTTTATTATAAAGTTAACCGAAATGCAAAAAATTTAGAACTAAGAAACTAATCTTTGAGTACCGCCTTCCTGGTATATTTACACAGTATTTACAAGCCTAAAAGTTCTAAGCTTCCAATCTTTGATACAGCACCATGCACGCATGAGGCACTGTCTTACCACAACTTTGGGCGCGCAACTCAACACTTGTTCCAACGCGCAGTTTTCATCTGGTGTCATCTGTCGAGAAAGCAGTAAAGTTCTGATCTGTAGCTACTCCGTGGGCTTCGTATTGGAATCACAGTCATAAACGTCTGGTAATACCTTTACCTTACCAATCTAAAAGATCCTAGCAGGAACTTTTATGGCGAAGTGAAAGCCTCTCGGCTGCGCTGACTCGGACATGTCGAAAGAATGGGGAAGATCGAGCGGTCAAGAAGGCGTGTCAGAAAAAACCATCTAGATGAAGACCGGCCTGTTGCCTCAGATATCGCTGGATGGACGAACTAGAAGCTGATCTTCGCGAACTAAGTGCGTGAGACCGCGCATGATCGAAAAGCTTGGCGTATTCTTGTTTTGGAGGCCAAGACCCACTTCGGGTCGCTGAGCCAGAGGAGTAAGTAAGTAAGGAACTTTTATGTCCCCGGTTCTTTGTTAGCAAACCTGCTGAAGATATCGTATGTCTGTGTAGGGCTATTTGCGCTATTTGTTAACATGGCTAATTGGGTATGTAATGATTTCTGAATGATGTTTGGTATGGAAATAAATAATCTCTGACTGATGAATTTATTATTATATTATACATCATTCAGACATTTCAGAATGGTACCTATTATATAAATGGCCTCCAAGAAAAAATACGGACTATGAATGAGTCTTACCACAACTGGTGGTGCGCAGGACTGTCTCCCAGCAATAATTTCGCAATCAGGGTCTGTCCTCAAGTCGTATTCACCGAGAATTACCCGGTTTAGCGACACCCTCGACCCGAGCTGGACACAGTGGGCCGCTGTTAGCACGTACCGCTCGTTGATGAGGGTTCCTCCACAACCCAGCTTGTTTACCCCATCTGTAAATTGATTAAGTATGCCTTATTTTAGAAACTATTAATCTCTACCTACATTTTTCAGCAAGATGAGAATCACCATTTATCACCGTGTGTCCCCAATAGTTGATCATAGTGATTCAAATTCATTATTTTCACCGTCCGTGAGCTTGCTGCTAACCTATGCAACCTATAAATTCATGCAATTTCGATCATTATGATCAACTACTATGCCGTTAACTACTACGAATGGTTCTAAAGAAATAAATAAATAATACTGGACAATCCACACAGCCTCATCTAGCCCCAAGGTAAGCTGCTGTTAAACAGAGCTGTATTATGACTACTAGATGACTGATATATGTATATTTAATACAATAGAATACATAGATAGATATTTTTTATTATATATAGAAAATACCCAGAACACCCGGAACAAATATTTGTAGATCGTACAAACATTTGTCCCGAGGCGGGAATCGAACCCGCAACCTCTGCGTCGCAGGCGGACCTGCGCCCGCTGCTCCACATCGGTCGTTATGTAAAATAACATAGGGTGGTGGACAAAAAAATTATGTTGTCCTTGATTTACGAAATGTGGTTGTAAGATTTCGTACCATCGTCATATGACAGGACAACCATCCAGGGCATCTCGTACAGCTGCGTCCTGTTACCGCCCAAGATCCTGTTGCTATCTATAGTTCCACAATCCTTCGGCAGTAGATACAAGTTGGGGTGTTTTGACACGTCTTGGGGCCCATCGTTGAGGTCTCGTATATCAGAGTTTATCAGGTTGGGACTATTGATGTCTGTCTGCGATCCCTTCGAGTTGCCGTTGTTATCCCAAGTGGCGTGGATATTTATTTCTTGAGAGGTAGGATTATTTGTGATAGGTGACACTTGATCGGTGCAGCAAACCTGAAAAATGTGTGGCACATAACGAAATTGTCCTATTTTTCTTGTTCTATTATAAAACTTTGTTAAAATATTGTCCTATTTATAAAGTTTACACATCTCTCAAGTACCTAGGTAACAATATGTATATTCGTATGTAGTTTACAAGAAGTTGATGCCAGTGTTTAAACCATAAAATTAGAATGGCCGAAGGCGCACAAATAAATCTTACCAATGGCTCGTCAGACGCAAACCCACACCCTAATTCTTGCAGTCTTCTTCTCATAAACATCGGCATAGGACTTCCCGCAGCGTTGATCTCGTCCACCAATGGCTGGCATTGCGACAGGCGAGTGCAAATCCCAGGAGTGTTGCGGTTATCGCATTGGTCTCCTTGGTACCCTGAAAGGTTTACGTTATTATATAATTTTACGTTGCATGCGATGTGCATGATCGACTGCTCTGCTTTGACTGGTAGCAGACAGTTGTTGAAAGCCAGTATGATCTCTATGTAGTTATTTTGAATGTCGCTTTGCCTTCATCGACTTATTGTAGATATTAACTGGACCGATTTGTATGCGACACTTAATTTCATTACGTTACAGTTACGTTACCTCACGTTAGGATGTCAAATCACAGCGCTTGCCATGCTGCCATGCCATTCCGCTAATTCCTAGGAATGCACAAAATTGAATGCAAGCGTAAAAACAATTGCATAGCTTTAGCTGATTCGTTACAAATATCAACCGATTCGACACAATCACTGACTGCTTATTTTATTATTTTATTTAAGTATGTTAGTAACAACCACAGAGAACTTCTGAATATCTGATTTGAAAAGTTTCTACATTTTCGTTCGGATCCGTTAGATATTTTGACTAGTAAAAACTAGTGTTTACTCAATTATTGTTCTAATTAAGTATTCATTCACATGTCTATTAAATATTAATGAACAGAGACAGGGATATTTTAATTTAATAAACTTTTCTAAGTAAGTTTTTTAATACATAGGTGCTTCTTGTGAGTTGGGAGGATGTTAGACCACGAGCCTCTCTGAAAGTGACGTGACATTTTTAAATTAAATAAATATTGGCGGATTTTTTTTTTACCACTCACTTATCCGCGTCTCGCGAGTCGCGCCCCGTGTCGTCATAATGTCCCCGAACATTTTTATGCCGCGCGGGAGTCGGGAGGCGCCCATGTGTCACATTTTTGGATTTATGGACCGATGATAAACTATTGATTGCATTCTCAAGTGGTTAAACACAATTATTTGTTTTGCTTTAAATGCCATAGTAATTTTATGTAATTTAAAAACAAAATAAAGCCACGGAATAAATATTTGTAAATCATTCGAATATTTGTTCCGCATCTGGATTCAAACCAGCAACATCTCGCTTCTCAAACCGGGCACTAGTTCAAATGGCCACCGAGGTCGTCAACTCAATTAGATTTTGACTATTGATATTTTAGAAAAGCGATAAACATTTACTATAATAATGTATTCCATACATATTTGTAGCTGACATTTGGGGCTTTAAATTCAACTTTACTTACTGCTTAGCACGGGCACTATCAAGAACGTCACGGAACTAATAAATAGCAACATCATCGGCACTATGTTCTCATCACAGGTGTTTTAATATATTGTTTTATTAACAAAATTAGTATCACGCGCGGATGACCTACCACCAGCACGATGAACAACTAATTGACATCATTGGGAATTACTAACGAGGGTTTATCATTTATTGTTTGTTTGTGAATGCTGATGGGTTATTCATACACAGACAAAAGTAAGTAAATGCGCAGCGCGAGACAAGTAGTCAGTGCCAATCGAGAACGGCGTTTACTGTTTTTACTATCGTTTTATGTTCTTCACCTGTCTGAATGAGATGAGTGAAATAAAATAACTGAGTCAGTTGAAAACCAGATTATCGAGATGTCGGCATTATCATACCCGTTCCGTGGGGAAACACACGGTGCACGCATCTTAACAATAAAATTATATCTCTTTGTTAGAAAATTAATAGGTACCTAATTATTCTGAGCCACCATTGTAACAGGCTTTACTGCTGACACACATACTCTCGGGCGATAGTGATTGGGCGTGGACCCAATGCGGATTTGTGGATGGCGCATGTAATTCACATTTTTCTTAGATTTATATAATGACATGTCGGTTTCCTCATAATGTTTTCCTTCACCGTTTGAGAGCACCGGCGTTGGTGCCCGAGATATGTATGAAGGCAGGGTCACAACCACTAGACCACCTGTGCTTAATATATCTACTAATAGCTAATGGCCACTAGTTGGCTGTTACGTACCTATGTAGTAGGTATTTATGTAATCTACTGCCCTACTAAGTAACGCTTAGTTCCCTCACTAATGTGCCTGCCCGCTTCTGTCTTTCTATGTATGTACTATTTCTTTAGCCCTAATTGAATAAATAGTGTTATTTATTGTTAGTTAGGTAATCAAAAAAATAAATATTTATGTTTTATTTTTCCCAAAAGCTGTTTCAGCAAACATCAATTACCTTGTTCTTTGGAACTAAGAAAAATCGTGGCCACGGATTTGCTTATTCATTTATCTACCGTTGTGTGGAAAGTTAGCAAATGTAGCTGACTCATGTTATGTAGGTGTTTGATGATTTTTGTATTTATTTTCTGAGTAGAAGCGGGCTGTGTTCACCTGCCTCTCGAACGTTGACCCTAGATGTAAACTTGTAAAGTATGTTATAAAGATAATGTGGATGCCTCTACCTTCCAGCAGTTTTTACAAGTAGGTACTTAGGTATACGAAAGTAAAGTATCCAACAGAAAATGTTTTTCATAAAATATAATAACTTTTAGGTATGATGTAAGCTGAGATTCATTAAAAATTTTGAATACCCTGCCTTGGTGAACATGTTTTGGCATAGGTACTCGTACCTTTTAATTTGTATTAAAAGTTATTATTTGTACATAAGTATACATAAAGAAGACTTTCACAAATAATTTTAAAAAAATTAGATATATTCTAGATTGTTTCAACCATTTGATTCCAATAGACCTATGTATGATCCTTTTGATTTTATTGAATAAAATTATTTTAGTCGACGATCTCGTTGGTGTGGTGGGCGAATGCCTAGTTAAGAAGCAAATGGTTATGGGTTCGATGTTCGATGACAAATGTTTGCATGATCTGCAAGTATTTGTCCCCAGGATTTCCTACGGATTCTTACTCCACGCTGGGTGTAGAGTCAAGACTATATTGTATGTATGTGATGTGACTGTTGGGTGCAAGGACCTTTTGTCCTTGCACCCAACTTTGTTGGAATTATGTCAAATGATTTTGTCAAAAAATAATGTGACAGAATAAACGTTTAATATTATATTATAACAACTCGAAAGAGCTGCACCTCATAAGTGCGACAAAATAATACCCATTTATTTATAGCAGTAGGTAAACGTTAGGGATAAAGGATTAAATAAATTACTTAAACTTAGGATAGGGAAGGACCTGAACAAAATGATACTGCTTTACTTAACAAAAATCTGAAAACTTATAATTGTGCTTTTTATACTTCCTAGAGATAAACCATTCTTAAACTATGAACACCCCTCCACCGCGTCTGTCATACATGTCAATGTGTCAAATAAAGAAACTTTTGGAGTGGGCTGTTCAGTTTTAGACTGGTTTATCTCTACTTATTTATTTAATTACGAATGTATCATCTAGCTGTTAGTTTTCCTAAAATTTATAAAATAAAACGAATCTCTACGAGTACTACAGACAGAGTAGGTACAGCACTTAAGATGTCTTGCTTGTAAACCTCGTTAAAACGGAATTATTAATATTTCATCGTTTATCAACGATCTATATGCACGGTACCCAGATCAGCTTCAATATGTTCTCGCCCAAGGCATCTTAATAACTCTAAGAACGTATGTTATCTAAAATCCACTTCATGTAGTACGCTACTCTGGTGTAGACGTCAGGCAGATCGGATCCCCTTAGCCTAGGTCCGAATGAGACGATAGCACGTTGGACTTGCTTGGGCCATTTAAGAATACCGGGATACATCAACGGGCCACCGGGATCTCCACCGTAGGAATTCCTATTTTTGGCACACAGATGTCTACTGGATATGCGTGGCGTTGAAATGGAGATTGCTCTGAAATATAAATAAACATTGGCGGACATTTTACACAGCGCCATCTAACCCCAAACTAAACAAAGCTTGTACTATGCCAACTAGCTATTCTACCCGATGTTATACAAATATTTTTCGTACTTATGTGTTTCTATGTATTATAAATAATATGTATTATAAATAATATGTATTATAAATAATATGTATTATAAATAATACATAGAAACACCATCTCTGTTCTACAACAAACATCTATGTTCATCACACAAATGGGTGGAAATCGAACCCTCAACTTGCAACGCAGACGGCAGAGCTACTACCAAACAAACTGGTGAAGCTAAAATATAGTTTTAAATATTAGCAAGTGAACATATATTTTAGTAGGTATTAAAACGCACCTATTATATGCCTCCTGACACTCTTCATTGCTAATGGAATGCACAGGGTAGTGCACGAGCACCGGCGATTGAATCTTGTCTTCTCTGATCCCCCAACCTGCAATCTCTGTGATGTACAAGTCTTCTAGAGACTCGTGTTGGAGTTCAGCAGTAACTGGCAGACATACAGCTCCCACTGAATCTGAAAAATGTTGATATACCGTTGCTTGGTAAAATTATAAAGAGGCGTTGTTTTACCAGGTGAGGAGCGCGGCTACGGACCAGTCCTCAGTTCTGCATTAAACACAATGGAGCTCTAAGGAGTTCAACCATCCGTCGCTAACGCGTGTTTTCTTTCGTTAAATTACACACTTGTGGCCTTATACCAGTAAATACGGCTTTATTTATTTGCATCGTCAGCATTCATTGAAATCTCTCGACTCTGTATAAAATCAGTAAGAAACCAATCAGTGTACGACTAGTAGGTAGGTATAATTAAGAACTTACCCGACTTTTTAAAGTCTACTGGTTGATCAAGACGTATGAGTGCGATATCGTCAGAAAACGAGCTCTCTAGGACTCCGAATCCAGGGTGTGGTATTACTTCTTCTATTGTTGCATTCTTAAACAAAAAAATATCTACAGCAGTTTAGATAGTAGGTACAGTCGATTGTAAAAAACCTCTCAACATGCAATATTTTTTTTCAAAAACTTAAATCTACCACTCTTCCCCACGCAAAGGGGAGCAAGTAGTTGTGCCTGATTCGGAACATTCTGAACTTACTATGATTTTATCTGTGCATATGGGATTGTTGGAAGCATCACAGTCAGGGTCGGTCCTCAGATCATGCTCGCCGAGGATGATACCGTTCAACGACTTGTTTCCGAGAAAGGTGACGCACTGAGCCGCAGTCAGTACGTACCGGTTGTTGATGAGGGTTCCCACGCAGCTCAGTTTGCTTCTTTTATCTGAAAGTTCAAAATCAATGTCCATGGTACCTACTATTTTATTTTATTTATTTAAGGTACAAAATTAGCTAACAAACCAAAACATTAATTAAGAATAGGTATACAGTTAGTAGAATAAGTAGTGTAGGTAAATTCGTTAACCTTACTATTGTACACGACATTCGTAAGAAAAACATTGTTAAGTAAAACATCAAGAACAAAATATTAAAAAAAAGAAATTACATAGGATTGTTCATCTTCAATATAACCTTAGCTTTGAAGTTAATAAGATTTTGGTGAAAGATATCAAGTTCGTTAGAAGCGTTATTGTATAGTTGGCACATACGGTGCAATGGATTATTTTGAGAAACATTATTATTGGAGTGAGGAATACTAAATAAACGAGGATTCCGCCGACCCCGCTTGGAGATGTTAATGTTTAATGTCTTCAAGAGATCTACACTAAGACAAGCATTGGCTATTTTATGAAGTAAAATAAGGTCCTTAACTTCTCTTCTTTGAGTCAAGCTATCGAATTTAAAGTGATTGAGACGATCACTATACTCCGGAAGTTTTTTCTAAGACCAATTCTACTACTCACGTGCATCAGAAAACGCTCCTGCACATGTTCTATTTTTTTTTATATCAACGTTGTAGATAGGTGTCCATATTGATGAGCAACGGACCAACGATTGATATAGAGTAATAAAAGAATTAACATTTTTAAAAGGTTTCGCCGTACGCGTAACAAAACCCAACATCCTGTTGGCCCTACTTGTTATGTTGTCATAGTGAAATTTAAATGATAATGAGATGTTGAAAATCACACCAAGATCACGAATTGAGCTGATTCGATCCAAATTATTGCCATCGATACTGTAATCAAAAACAATTATATTTTTTTTTTTGTGAAAATTATTTGCTGATATTTTTTTAAATTAAGGGACATCAAATTATTCTTACACCAAGCATTGAGTATATCCAGGTTTTTTTGTAAGATCTATAAGATTTTGTAAGAGATTCTATTGCAATAATTTATGATTTGCGCGTTCTCCCTGACGCTGTATTGAGTTATATGAGTTTGTTCATAATAATTATAATAATAATAATAAGCCTGTTATTACTTGCAATCTTACAAAGCTAACTTAATAATTCGTTTTTATTACATTTAATCTTATTTTTATGGCTAAATTGTATTGTATTTCTATTAGATTTGCTTATATTGTTTTACATAATTATAATTATAATCATTTTTCTAATATACCTACTTTTTTTAAAAAACAAGATTATGCCTGTTCATAATAATTATGTATAAATAAATTCATAAATTTATTCAAACTCATAAATTATTATACTAGCAAATAACCCAATTTCGAACTGAAAAAACAAGCAGACATTTCATCATCATCATCATCATATCAGCCGATCGACGTCCACTGCTGGACATAGGCCTCCCCCAAAGAACGCCATGTCGACCGATTTTGGGCCTTCACCATCCACTGACTTCCTGCGACCGCTTTAATGTCATCGGTCTATTAAGTGAGAGAAGACATTTTATACCTTATAATAATATTTCATCACAAAACAGATTGCTATTACCAAGGTGCCAAGGTGTGATAAACTGACAATACTCGTGATTCTACCTGAGACATCCCGAGTACCGACTACCACATCCTTCGAACTAGAAGAGGATTATGCTATAGATAAGCGATCCTATGAGCCTGAAGGGAGAAAAAAGCTCATTTTACGAGTAAAACCTGCATGTGGGCTTGGTCCTTGGTATCCAACCTATTTGAATAACTCGTGCGTTAGTGTGTTTTGAGTTTTTCTATTCAAAATTCATATCTTTTTGTAAAAAAAAATTCGAATACTAAAACTAATTGAACTGAATAAAACGCTAATGTGCAAGAGATCATGCGATAAAATATGGGGATTTAGATAAGATTACCACTTTGTTCGGTGTAGTCAAATCTACATGAGTTGAAGTCCATGTAAATATGAAAGTCACTTATCAATAAAATTTATTATTCTAACTGTTAGCACTGTCTAAAACGAAAAATTAGCACTGTCGCAGTAATTTTTGCGTTCTTGCTATGTTGTTAGAGAGTGAGTGTGCTCAGCTCAGCTAGGTACAGTGCTAAGTTGTTGCTGGCTGCTGATATAAATTTTCCATTCATTGGCCAGCGCTTTGCGTGAACAATCCTTAGGGCGCTGATCAATTCGTCCAAAGCTGATTACGATATCGATTCCAGACAGACTCGTTGTTTTTCTCTCTTCAGCTAGCCTAGCAAGCTAGTGGTAGTCTATCCTATCTCACCTATTGTAGTTAGAGTCATGGCCATAAGGTCTCGTAAGAAGGTATGGTTTTAAAGGTTTTACACCATAATTTGACGGGGCTCGAACTCGATGTGAATCCTACACTGATAGACCACTCGAAATATCACATTTTAGAATAGAGACCTGTTTTAGTTAGACCATTGACTTGATAGGGCTTTAAACTCTGAAGGAACCTGACCCTTATACTATCAGACCAGAGAGTCTACTCTTATAAGCGACTAACGATAATCGTGGCAATTATCGGAGATAAACTTTGACAATTAATAAAATCGGAAGCATTCACGGACATTGGCTGAACCACGAAAACTGTCACAATATACCGAACGCGCTTGCATTCGACGTAAAGATTTTGTTCCGTTTGGAAAAAAAGCGAATATTATACATGTGCGACAGTTAATGTATTTTAGATTGATTCCATGCATTCGGATGTCCGAATACGGAAAACGAATTCGGTAATCAAACACAGAAAACGTGTGTATGCGGCCGCTCATAGGTACCATCTCTTTTATCCGCAAGAGTAAACATTCAGCAAACGGATGATATTTTAGCCTGATGACTTGACCTCCTCCTAAAACTACTTACCATAGTAGTTATAAGATCAAATTATAATCCACCACACTATATTATTTACCCGTATCAAGATAGGAAAGAAGCACCATCCAAGGCATTTCAAAGAGAACTGACTCGTTGCCAGGAATAATCCTATCGGTGTTCATTACACCACATTTCTCGGTCGGTAACAGCCCTAAATTCGGATGATGCTGGATATCTAGAGGTTCATCATTTCTGTCCGGTGGTGATGCATTGTTGGTGTTTGATGGGATTGTTACTGAAATAATAAAACTAAACTTTAAAGCAGGTACATTTTGTAAAACAAATATCTACTTAGATGCTAAAAGTAGGTAAGTAGGTAAATATAGTCAATTTAATATCCGCCATTTTGATTCTGGATGCCCAGTAGTTGAAAGAATCTATGATGGGTAGGTAGGTGTGTATGTGTGTATGAGGATTTAGGACTTTTACAACTTACTGCTTAGCACAGGCGCTACGAGGAACGTAACGGACGTAATAAAGATCAACATTTCTCTACTTCTTCTCAATCTAAGTAGGTAGTAGGTAAGGTACACATTAGGTACACATACACTACACATAAAATAAATGAATTAATTTGCTAACACAAGCAAGAACTTTAATCTGCACTTAAAGAACCTGGCAACTGGTCCTGTGCGCCAAGGTGTCTTTTATACGCAGGCCACAAACCGGACGGAGCGGATTTCTTTGAGATACCTACATTATAATAACTAAGAGGAAAAATAACAGACATTTAATTCACAATTTAATAAACAATAATAATTAAAGCTATTTTTAACAAATAAGGCAAGTGTGTGACAAAACGTTTACAATAAATTCCATACCTAGCAATATTTTGTATAACACAATATTATAAGGTCATTCTTTATTAACCGGACAAACATAAAGAATAGATTCCACACAAAAAAAAATACATGTAGGTAGGTATCTTTTTTTTTCTCAAAATAAAATAAAACAAAAATCATTTATTTATTCAAACACAGGTTCCATAGTAGGGTTACACATTAGGCACACACACACACAACATAACATAACATAACAATGATAAATAATAATTGACCATAAAATCGTAATCGATTTACTTGGGATATAAAAGACGAAATGTACTTTTAAAAAAGTACACAATGTATAAGGAGACTATGAGTAGTACCTATACAGTTATTCCACTCTGCTTGTGTAAATCTTCGCGCGGTGCATGGACAATGACCTGTGGTATTGACAGACTACAGAATCAAAAAACAGATTAGTATTACAGAACTCTAAAATTAAGAACTTAGGGGAAAGGACAGGTTAAGAAAACCATAAAAGATATTGCTTTATTGCATTTAGGTAATTCCAAGCAGGATTAGGCAGGTTTTTACTACTTACAAGATTTCTTTTTGTGATTTCCACAAAAAGTTAATACACGTGCTACATTTGATAAATTATTATTACCAAACTCTATCAAAATAAATGGTTTACATACCTCTTTAATTATTTCTTATGTGTTATAACGGTGCGTACGTACCGTAACTAACAAAATTTGTACGCTTCTTACAATGGCTGCCTGTAACGTTAGCTATTAACCATAGTAAATACAGTAGCGATTCAATGCTTTCGCAAAGCCGGTGCCCCTGTAAGAAATGCCCAGAAAATATCAAATTTTCATTTTAGTGGTATCAGTTTTTCTTGGATACGGCGAAATGAGTAAGTAGAATTGTTTTTTTAGTTTTTTTATTTTAGCAAGTGACAAGACAATCAAGGCGCCCACCTGATGTTAAGCACCACGCCTGACTATCACAGATGCAGTGCCACCCAAAGCTTAAAGTTTTAAGTGTTTGCGTGGCACTGCACTGCTCTTATCACCCCGAGACATTGTTGTTATGTCTCTTTCGCCCAGTAATTTCACTTGCTACTGTGCCCTTCAAACCTAAACACAGTAATGCTTGCTCACTACTGCTTGGAGGTAGAATATCTGACACTGCGGTGGTACCCACCAAGACGGACTCTTGAAATGTAGCTTAGAACTAGATTTATGAATTAGTGTCCGATCAATATTATGCTTTTCTATTAAAAAATAAGGTTAGGGTTCACCCGGGTGCACTAAATACTACACTTTTAGTAGATTTTAATAGAAATTGATTACAGTTTGTTTTATATTTACAACACAGATGATAACATAATATTAGCAGGTAGGTACCTCCAATATTTTATGTGGTGCCTTGCACACTTGGCAAGGACGGTCATTAATAAACGGTTAGCATAGGTTGTTGATATGATTGTGTAAATTAGTCTATAGAACCATATGGTGCGCGGTGGGCGAAGGTCCGCCTGCGACGCGGAGGTTGCGGGTTTGATTCCCGCCTTGGGACAAATGTTTGTAGGATCTGCAAATATTTGTTCCGGGTGTTCTGGGTGTTTTCTATGTATAATAAAAAAATATCTATCTATATATTGTAGTGTATTAAATATATATCAGTCATCTAGTACCCATAATACAGCTCTGTTTAACAGCAGCTTACCTTGGGCTAGATGATGCTGTGTGGATTGTCCAGCATTATTTATTTATTTATTTATTATATTTATGTGACAATTTTTATTACGATGGCGTCGTCGCAGCAGCATTTAGCTATATGCAGGGGTGAGCGGGAATATCCCGTATTTGATCAATTCCGGGAAACCAATAGCGCTTAGTTAGGGGAACACATACCTACTATACAGAAATTATAAATACTAGATTATATTGTTTGAAAAAACTTATTATCTGTGAACCTATTTCCAAACATTTAAATGACTATCTAGCTACTCTTATTATTTATCTACCAAACTTATGGGTGTGAATTCGAGAAGTCGAGTTTGACGGGCCCCAGGCTCCAACACTCTCTCAACTTGAAATGGGTTCACAGAAAATCAGTTTTTCGAGCAAATTATCATTTCTGCAATGGAATATAGCGTAAGTTTATGTATTTCATGAGCGTAGTCTTTACTAGTTTGCTGTATATTTGTTTTATAAAATGGTAATAATACTTTACTGCCAAATATAATGCTACCTTGAGTGAAGACGTTGCGTGCTTGATAACTATAGCTTCATAGGATGTGGTTTTTCAAACCTTTTATATAAAAAAATTGAGTCGGGTTCTTTACTACTGATCCCCGATCCTACCGATCGATGACGACCGATGTGGCGCAGCGGGCGCAGGTCCGCCTGCGACGCCGAGGTTGCGGGTTCGATTCTCGCCTCGTGTCAAATGTTTGTACGATCTACAAATATTTGTCGCGGGTGTTCTGGGTCTTTTCTATATATAATAAAAAATATCTATCTATTGTATTGTATTAAGTATATATATCAGTCATCTAGTAGGTACCCATACACACAGCTCTGTTTAACAGCAGCGTACCTTGGGGCTAGATGATGCTGTGTGGATTGTCCAGCATTATTTATTTATTTTTATTTATTTTACTAGACAAATTTTTCTTTCATTGTTAAGATAAAATTGAGAACCACTCAGCCTGGGAACTGCTGAATAAATTCGATTGTGGTGAAAGTGTCGCTGATCGTATCATCGGAGGCAAGAACGCAGCACTTGGTCAGTTTCCCTGGATCACACGACTTGGATACGAAGGTATGTGTCAGAACTCAGAAGCTTCATGCTTCACTCAGAAAAAACTAAAGGAAAAATATGATAGCAATGTCATATTTTTCCTTCCCAATATTTAATCGCTGGGATGTCTTCTTTCGATTTTTTTTGCTGATATTCTGGTTTTCTGATTTTGTTTTCCTTCACAGAGCATGTTAGAAATTTTTTGTTGACGCAATAAAAAATGGGTAATAAATATCTCGAGAAGCGATCTTTTTTCCGACGCCATGCGCCACCCGCATACTATTATTATGTTTATTTAAAAGCATAGAAGTGTCAGCTTGTTCTACTTAGGTGCTTACTTTTTAAAAAAAGCTTATTATTCTCAGTGGATGAAGAAATAGACTGGTTATGTGGGGGTGTACTGATCACCGACCGGCATGTCGTAACCGCAGCACACTGCGTTGATATGGGTGACTATGGGATGGAACTGTGAGTATACGTAATTATATCAACATGCCAGGATGTTTAGTAGTTGCAACCAACCATTATTTCACTTACGAACAACTGTGTAGAACTGTTCACATGCTGATGAGCTGAAATGCGATCGTATTTGTGTCCAGCTCGGAGATGTGATGTGGGTATGACGTCAAACTAGTACCTACCTACTTAGTGAAATAATGGTTGGTTGCGCTGACCCTGCATCAGCGTGTTGCGTCGCCTGGTTGTAGATCGATATTTTCGATTGCGTCGATATAATTATTCGTCGGTTTCTATCCTACTAAAATATAATCGAACGAGTCACTTCAACAATGAATTGTGCTACTTAGCAGCTGCCTATTTGAAAAAAAAACATGATAAATGTATACCTACTATACAATATTGTAAAAACCGAGTTTTGGGGGCTTTACCTTCCTAATGTGTAGGTATTTTACCGATATGCATGTATTCCAACTGTTTAACATAATGTAAGTAATGATATAGAGAGGAAAATCTTTACATTTAGGCTACAGTATTTTTCTTTATGGGCATTAGGTACAGTAAAACTGCCCACCACTCCCATAACATAGGTAATCATTATGTTTATATGAACATATGAAAACATATTATGTCTTCGATAAATACAATGAAATTTTTGTAATATATAAGTAAAATGCCTATCAGTACAGTAACATATTGAAAATGACCCAAAAAGACACTGGTGTGACCACTATCATCATAATTAACACTTCGAATATACTTATTAAATCATTCTCTCACAATGTAGTTGCAGTGGGACTAGGTACTCATCCTAGATAGGCTAGGTACTAGAAATTGATAAAAAAAACTGTAAAACTTTTAAAACGTGTCTCTACAACTTCCAGAGTCAAGATCCGTATGGGCGAGTACAATACTCGCAAAGACCCTGACTGCAAAGGAATAGTTTGCGCACCTCCAGTCCAGGATCGAAAGCCGAAGAACACCACTGTTCATCCACAATTCCAGAACCCAGCTTTCCATAATGATCTCGCTGTAATAGAGCTAAACGAGCCGGTCATTCTTCATGGTGAGGGTTTGGATATAACAAAGAAAAATAGTACATTATGGTACTAGTGTGTAACATTGGTGATTACCGCTGAGGCGCCATTGAGTGATTGTGAATAAAATAACAAAAAAAACCTATAACTCACTAGTGAGTTATAGCAAAAAGTCATAGTTATATAAGAGTAGTAGAGTTCTTTGTGATAGAGCTCGTCCGGGGAAGGACGAGCATACATACCATACCTATTTCTGCCGCCAAGCAGTAATGCTCGCATTGCTGTGTTCCGGTGTGAAGGGTATGGTTTCCGGTGAAATTACTGGCACGTGAGGCTTTCGATCTTAGCCTCAAGGTGGCAACCCGCGAGTGATACCTCTGGTATTGCAAGCGTCCATAGGCTGCGGTAACCACTTACCATCTTGTGGGCCGTACGCTTGGTTGCCACTTCAGTTGTATAAAAAAAAAAAAAAAAAAAAGTTTGATTATGGGTGTCATTCTGTGCCTAATTGCGATGACCATAGAGCCACTTTATAAGCAAGTGTGTTGAAAAATATATTGTTTTAAACAGATAATAGGTACTCTACTCATAACCACTTGAAACACGTCGTGGTGGCTTAGCTGGCTACCAAATCAACGGAGCAACGTTCCTCAAAGACATTTGATTTTTAGCAGTTCCTTTGGGAACTTTGAAGGGCACGTTCAATAATCGGTCCCAGCTATGACAGTCACCTGTCACCTGAGCTGGCCACTGAATAGTTGGCCAAATAGGATGGATATTATTATATACTTACTTGTAATAAAATATAGTCATCAAAAGTAATTTCACAGTATACCAATAAATAAATAATGCTGGACAATCCACACAGCATCATCTAGCCCCAGGTAAGCTGCTGTTAAACAGAGCTGTGTTATGGGTAACTAGATGACTGATATATATTGTATCGTTTGATCGATATATCTACTAGTAAGTATCAAGTTGGGGTAATACAAGAAAAAAAAATAACTTAACTAGATTACGTGGTTCCAATTTGCCTTCCTCGCGAACAAGAGCATCTAAGACAGTTGAATCATGGCGATCTCATCACCGTTGCTGGCTGGGGCAAGATTAACATCACCACAGAAGAGCGAGCTCAGACATTACAGGTGCTTTCGGTAAGAATCTACACATACACTGATAGCTTCACCACGATCAGCCTTCTAATTTTCGCAATGTTGTAGGTTGGGACACTGGCCTACTCTGGAATAGGCCAGTAGTGCTCTTTGCTAGCTTAAAATATTGTTGGATATATTTCAGTCCCACGACTGGCCTAGTGTCGAGGTCTACGGATCAGGTTCTAAAACACAATGTATTAATTTTTAATATTTCTGCATGTTATTGTAATGGTGGAACGTTTTTTCGAAGGGTGGGACATTACCAAGGAGAAACCTTTGCCTAGCAGTAAAAATTTTACCTAACCTATAGATAACAAAATCTGCGTGGAATTTTCTTTCACAAGAAAATGCACATCGTTTTTGAATAGTGAATCCTACGAACACACAAAGGTAAATCCATTGTGGTATGACTAATAAGTCTGAGCTAACCTTACATGTTTTCATGGTAGCAAACCTGTAATACTTATTAAAGTCTATGAAAACTGTCTACCATACCAGTGCTCACCAGTTCTTTAGACCTCGTATAGTTCGCACAGCGGATCTAGGCTTCCGTGAAGTTAGCCGTTTGTGATGCGCAAAGACAATTTAGTTTGAAAAAGCTCCATTGCGCATCGAAACGGCTAATTTCACGACGGCCGAGATTCGTTGTGAGAACTATACATACCAAATGGTTTCTTTATTTTTTTAGATACCGGTGGTACCTCCAGAGCAATGTGACACATTTGGCAAACAATTCAAAATGGCGAAAACCGAAATATGCGCAGGTGCGCAGAAGAACAAGGACGCTTGTGGGGGGGATTCCGGAGGACCCGCTATGAAGGTGATATTACAAAACACCGTCTCATCATTATTTCATCACCATTTAAACCGACCCTCAAATAATGGCACAAATACCTGCTTTGCCCAAAGTCCCCTAAAATCTACCCCTTGAGGGACACGTATACTGCCTCTGCTAATGCCACAAGCGTTGGTTGCTAGGTTCTGGCAAAACAAAATATAAAATTGATAATAATTGATCCATCATCCACATGAAGAAGAAGAATATTTAAAGTACCTACCTAATCCTTGTGATGTGATAGCATGGAGCGACTGTTCACGCTTTTGATCGTCCTGTGTGACTGAGGTGAGGCATTGAGGAGAGGATCTAAATTATGTTTTTTTTACGCAAACTTGGCATGGCACGTGTTGGTGATACAAAACATCATATATAGATCATATTTGGATCCAGCTTTAATTTGTAATAAAATAGATTAGAGTCGGTGTATTTTTTTAAATAAATTAGTTCTTCGTATCGATGATAGCAGCTTCCTCAACGATGATGCATTTTTATCACACTTATAATTAGGAAATGCAGGTAGTGTTTTTACCAAATTTTTTTTTTTTTTTTTTTATACTACTAAAGTGGTAACCAAGCGTACGGCCCACTTGATGGTCAGCAGTTACCGTAGCCTATGTACGCATGCAACATCATAGATATCACTTGCGTGTTACCACCCTGAGACGTCAGATGGTTAGTCTCATGTGCCTGTAATTTCACCGGAAACCATACCCTTCGAACCGGAACACAGCAATGCTCACATTACTGCTTGGCGACAGAAATAGGTATGGTGGTAGTCCTTCCCCGGACGAGCTCTATCACAAAGAACTCTACTACTCTACTACTAATTGTATTATATAACCAAATCTTTTTACAGGTTTTTGACACTATCGAGGGACCAAAAACTTATTTAGTCGGGATCGTATCGTTCGGTCCTACGCATTGTGGCATCAACAAGCCAGGGGTCTATGTATCTTTGCCTAATTTTCTCAAGTGGATTCTCGATACTATCATGCAATGCACAACTTGTATTAAAGTGTAGAAAAACGAAGGATGCCACTTTCTTTTTGAAAAATTAATACATATTTCATACATTTGTTTGTAAGAATAATATTTTTAATTTCGTCACTTGAGTGTGCCAATAAACTCATTATGAACTTTCTTACTTACGCTGGCATCCATAGCACAGGTCCATAGTCGTGAACTGACTTTCCTGAATAGAATAGAATAGAATAGAAAAATATTTATTTAACGCCACACAATAAACATAAAAATAAAAATAACAAAACAAATTCTAACTAAACTATGAATGAGTTTAAGACTATGGATTCCAATGTTAGTTCTGTTTCATTCCATTTTTTTTTCTCGTGTATGCAAAACTGTTCTCGGAAGGAGAAGTAACGTCATACATCGCATATGAATAGGTAGGTAGTCAAATTAGTCTAATCTTCAAGAGATCTCTGAGAAAAATACTTATGGTTTATGTTAGTTTGTTATTATTACTTAGGTACCTATTAAATTACAGTATTATTGTAATAAATTTGTCATAGCTACAATTGAATATCTATTTTATTTTAATATGATAATTGAGTCATCAAACGTACACAATGATTATCACTATCTTACGATCAAAGCTTTAAATACTTACCTACATTATTTTGCTAAGTAAAGTTTTATACACTAATTATATCACCTCACCTACATTTATTTACAATAATTTACATGCAAAACAGTGCACATGAAGCACAGAACAGACAGCGTTACCTACTACATGTATATTTATACGGGTGTCCTAGAAATAAAATACGACAAGTGTGAGTAAATTCACGCACCGAGGTTTCCAAGTAAGGTACAAAAATAACGGTATTTAACAGTACTTTTGAAAGAATCAAAAACAGATACAATATATCAGAGGCCACGGTTGTCGAAACGCTTTGGTTTGGGTTATACAGATAAACAAATTCTCGGAATATGATGTCATAGACTCATTACCTAAACATGAAAGTTTCAATTGCATAGCTCCTAAACTAGATTTTATTGATACCTAAAAACCCCAATTTCGTCGCTGACTCACTCACTCACTCACTCACTCACTGATGACCATCAAAATATTAGGGTAGGTACTTCCTAAAGTCCAAGAAAGCTGAAATTTGGTATATGTAAGCTAGTATTAGTACACAAACAACAAATTCTAAAACTTGGAACTTTTACCCCTTATACTTGGGGATGAAAGTTTGGATGATACTTTCGTGATTTTTAAAGCTAGAGGTCTGAAAATTGATATAGGGACTCCTTGTTATAAATAATTAGTAAATAATGTAGGAATTAGAAAAAAATAACAAAATAGATAAGTAAATGTTGTCGCAACTTACAAAAAAAAACAAAATCCCACCAAAAATATTTTTATGTAAAATCGATTATGTGGTAAAATGTTGCCAAGACGAGACCATTGACTCGCAGTCAAAAAGTTATCAGATCAATGTACTTAGTGCCAAGCTTCTTACTCTACACATCCTAACTCTACACGTCCTAACTCTACAAGCCCTAACTTCACAAATTCTACATCTTAGTCAAAATATGTGGCTTCTAGACCTGCTGGACATAGATTTTAGACCTATGTCCAGCAGTAGACTGCTAGGTACGATGATGAAAACAGTTATACCTATTTCACCATCTTAACATAACGGCGTTTACCCACAGAGCAGTTAGCTATAATAATCTACCTACAGTATTTATCTTCAAACTGAGTTCAAAATCTTAGTTTTCATACAATCTGACAGCACTTGAACTTAGCTTTTAAAATTTGAACGATGAAACTAAAAAGCTAATAAAATAATAAATAAGCTAAAGGTAGAAACCCTATTACGATTAAGTATATTTTGCAAAATCGAGAACTTTAAAAAATATCTTACAAAGTAAAATTGTTTCATTGCCTACCTATACCTTCTTATCAGAGCTAATAGAACAAACAGAGAGGATAAGAGTTCTTACAATCACAAAAAAACTATATTTTCTACATTTCAGTTACAGCTGAGTCTTAGAACTTGCCTCTATCAAGACTAACCTCTGAATCAGAGATTTTATCATCAATATTAATACTATTCAGGTACTCTGCCACATCAGCATGGTACTCCGCATTATCGTTGATTGAAACCTTCCTAGATCTACTAGGACTGCAGTAGTACTTCTTAGCGGACTTCTTTTTAGCCTTCCTAGGGGATTTCTCGATGTGTTCTATAGCGTCTAGAGCGGAGAATGATCGAGGGGCGTAGTATCTTTCGAAGAGCATCGGCTGTTCTTGCACTCGTCCATACATCAGCTCCATTTCGTGCATGAACTCTTCGTGTCTCATCCGCTCCTCGTCTCGGCGAGTCTGAAGACGCATAGCTATGTCCTCTTCGCAACTAAAAAGAGAAGTTTAATATTCATCAATTAAAAGACAGTGTTGTCAATTTCTCGACTAATAATAACGTGCTTTACCTACACCTCTAGAATTTTATACTATGCTATGCCTAAATAGTAAAGTATTATGTAGATAAGAGAGATAAGAGTTGCTTCGGTTAGAAACTAATGTATGTATCCGTTCCAAACCGAAGCAACTCATATTTCATCATAGTGGTAGGCAAATATTTTTTATGGTAGGTATATATATACTCGTAGTTAGTATTATTATGAGCCTGTAGTGTCCCACTGCAGGGCAAAAAAAAAAAAGGTTAAATTTAGGCATTCAAAAAAAGCTATCATAAATTAAATATTGTGCACCAATACATCAAGTACCGTAGACGCAAATCTCTTTCAAAATATGCTTAAAAGTATTTTTTTTTCATTTTTTAAACTTGATTCTCGATCTGCGACTTCAAAATGCAACATCCGAAAACTTGCATCAATAACCAGTTAGGTATTATACTTATATGCCAACAATACTGACTTGTTTTTGACCATATGCCATGCAGGTTTGGATCGCAATACTCTGTCCCTGTGCTTCATCTCGTTTCTCCTTCTTTGCTCTGCTAACCTCCTTGCAGACTCCATTTCAAACCTTCTTCGCACCGCTTCAGCTCTGAGAAGCGCAGCGAGGTTGGACCTTCCAGCAGCTGTAGCGCGGAGCTCGAGCGCTGAATACGCTCTCGCTCTAGGTCCATCGTTGCTGCCGCCGATGCTTTCGGTGCTTTTACTTTCTTGGTAGATCTTTTTGGTTACTTCTTGGATCTGAAATTATAAAAGCCAATTCAAACATAACTTCCACGTTTGTTCATCAAAAAGAAAGACTGCTGATTTACGAACAAATAAAACATATTATATTTTTCTCAAACACCGAAAACATCTCTATGTGTGAATTGCAAGTTGTGAAAACGAGTCAGTTAGGATTAACTCTTAGAAGTTATAGAGCTCGCTCTCACTTGATAGTATCAAGTACATGAGGTGATTTTAGTAGACCTACCTAAGTAATTATCCATGTGAAGTTGTGATGAAAATAATACCAGGTAGGTAATAGGTAGTTAGTTACCTAGAAACAATACATTTACAATGGGAAGCGCGTCTTTTGTATGAAAAAGTTAAAAATATCATTTTCATTTTAATCACGAATCTCATATTAGGTATGGTATTACCTGCATAATAAAAGTCACGAAAGTAACTAGAAACTGCAAAAAAAGTCTATTTAGGTACCTTCTTAGCAGCCCTATCAGCAGTATTGAACCTGAACGGTTGAGGGCTTGTAGTGATAAAATCCTCCTTCCCCTTATCTCGTTTTTTCTTTACTGGACTTGCACATCTTCTGTCAGAAGACGAGCAAGATGGAACTGCAGGCGAGGGGTCTATTGGCAAGTCGCTATGGGCTGCTGGCGTGGAGAGGCGGCTTCGGTCGCGAGCTGCCATGGAACCCGGGTAGTTCGCTGTGCGTAGCATCTCTTCGGCTCTGATCCTTTTGTTCATAGAGCTAAGAAGTGAGTTCATGTGAGCCAACTTTCAATATTAATAGCTTATGACCAAGGTAGAGCGTGAAGCTCGAAATGTAAAAAAAAATGTAGGTACCTACCGAAAGAAGTCATCTTCCTTCACACGATTATAGAAATAATTGGAAAACAGATTCTTAGGTACAGGGCGTGCCTTGAACCGCTTCTTCTTCTTACACTTCGGGAGTGCGTGGGTGGCTCTGTCACAGATGCCGGTGCTTTTCTCCTCGCGTTTGGTGATGCTGAATGGCTTCATTTGAGCCCTTAGTTCTGCTTCACTGTTTATTTTCGTGATGGCTCGTCTGGAAGAAAGGTATTATTATCTTCGGGTTCGTGTACTAGGTATCTAGGTACCTACTTAAGTAGTTACACCTACGTATTTGTATATTTATATACCAATATTTGTATACCTATTAAAGCGGATTTCACGATGCTTTTCCTATATCGTTCGATCCGCTCATGTGTCAAGTCTGTCTTCAAGAGTCGAGAACCTCAAGTCTCTTCATTTTATCCTAATAGATAAAACCAAGCACAGACAAGTTAGGTAGGCAGGTATATCTTAAAAATAAAGAAATAGTTTTACCTACAATAATGTACTTACGTATAGTTCGCACAGCGGATCTAGGCTTCCGTGAAGTTAGCCGTTTGTGATGCGCAAAGACAATTTAGTTTGAAAAAGCTCCATTGCGCATCGAAACGGCTAATTTCACGACGGCCGAGATCCGTTGTGAGAACTATACCTACATCCGCCTCATTCATTCTCCAGAAGCGGGAGAAGCTCCAAATAATGACCTAACATATTAACAATGCAATAAATTTAAAGTTTATTGCACTGTTAGGTTATTATTTAGTGCTCTTTGCATTGCTAATTACAATTTTATCTTTCTTATGAGTGGAAATTTTAAAGTGGGGACGAGTGAGAAGTTTTTTCCCACTGGTCCCCAGTGTGGAGGCGAGATGTGGGGGTCATCGGGAATAACCCATATTTTCTACGTACTTAGTTGGTGTAATACACTACAGTGTAAACAAATTGTTGATCAACTCTAATGATTATATGCAAATTTAAATCGAGTGCCTATAGTAAGAAGCTAAGTTGGTACCTATAGCAGTTCATGTACCCAGGTACGTTCTTAGATGACAATCAATATAAATTATAATAATAGCAAAGGTCAAGCAGAAGCAAAACACTAGCATGATAACAATTTTGCTCTCGGTTAATACCCACCTTAGGATGCTACGGCTACTTACAGCTAGCCAGACAGAACTATAATTCTACGTGTTGTTATTCTAAGGTTGTCTGCACCCTATCCGCGTATTCAAGAACCATAGGAATTAGGAGCACATACTATAGGAGTGTGGTGTGAATCGTGCGTGCGTGACACAAACATCGATTACTAAAAGAATTTGTTAAAAATCTATGCTTGAGTTTCGTTCTTAAATCGGACCTTAGCAGTTTTTTCTGTCTTTTCGGTCTGGCTAGCCTTCAAGTAAAACCTTTGATTTTTTGATATAAGTACCTAGAGTACGGTGAAGTTTACCTACCTTTGCACTAAAAACGAGAAAAAAAGTGATGCTAAAAAGAAGCAAACAGGGTGCTCCTAATATTTTCCCAAAAACCTCATGGCTTGATCTTCCAGGATCTTGTCGTAGAGTGGGATCCTTGATTCAATCGGAACAGGCTTAGATCGGAACTTTTTTCTGTTGCATTTCTGATGAAGCATGTCATCTGAAAATGACTTATGGAGACTTCGGAGCTCGTTGACCATACGACCCTCTTCATCTCTTCAAAAACAAAAAAAAAACAATCTAAGTATGTACATTTTTAGAAGCAACACAAACCTCTAAATACGTAATCACACAAAAAACACGGGGAATTCAGTGTAGATATCTGATATAGTGACAGTAAATTATAATTGTAAAAAAGTAGTAGATACCTACATAAAGATAGGGCTATATATTTTTTCCTCTGATTTTTATTTAAATTTAAATTGTAAACTGTACCCCGTGTATAGTTCGCACGGCGGATCTAGGCTTCCGTGAAGTTAGCCGTTTGTAATGCGCAAAGACAATTTTGTTCGAATAAGCTCCATTGCGCATCGAAACGGCTAACTTCACTACGGCCGAGATCCGCCGTGCGAACTATACCTACCTATAATTTCAAAACAGCATTAGGTACATTGTTAAATATTTTTTTTTAATGGAGGAGACGCAGGCATTAACAGGTCTGTTTCTCCCTGTTAGTGACGTGTGACAGAAGTTTATCTCATCTCGTTATTGACAGGGTGACAGATCGCACTTTTCAAAATATAAAAAAACGACCTGTCACCTCGAGGTGACAAAACTAGGTGACAGATGGGAATAATCCATGCTAGCTTATATTTTTTACCTCTCGGTCATTTTGAATGGCTTAGGAATCGTGATGCTCCTATTCCTTGACGGTGATCGACTGCATCGTATCCTCAAAGGACTTGTTGGCATGCTCCTTGTTTTAAAATCTTCATCGCTTTGGCCATTTACACAAGGGTACCTTTTCTCTATGAAGAACTCTTCAAATTTTTGATCAACTTCAGTTTTGGGCTCAATATTATCATTCCAAGTTATGGAGCACGCTGAATGGTTCCTTTTAGGTCTTTCAAGTCTAGATTTTTCTAAATTGCTTTTCAATGACGTAACTTTCAGTTCGCCCTTCAGGCTTTTATCGCCATCGTCAGGTGTTGTATTTTGAGTGGGTTGCTTCAAACAAGGCGTTGTGGTTTTTGTACTCAAATATTCACCACGATTCAAAGCTTTACTTGAATCGGTCTTTAATATAATCCCTATTTCATCAGCTGATGACTTTCTCCGTAAAGTAGAGCTCATTTTAGTTTTATTCTTACTTGAGATTGAGCACGGCAAATCAGGTGTTTTGGTATTATATAAGTGAAACGTTTTATCGATATCGCCATCACAAACATCTATGTGCTCTATAGCGATCTCTAGCATCAATTTCTTTTTCTCTCGCAGAGATTTCAACGTGGAGTAAAATTCATCTTCCGGTAGATGATTGATATCATTGTAATCTGGTATGCTTTTGTAAAAGTCCTTCAACTTATCTGCATCTATATCTGCAGCAATGGAACACGACGAAGTGGTCGTATCGACGGAGCTTTGGGGCCGCACTACTTGTTTGGTTCTACGTTCATAAAATGTCTTTGGCATTTTACTGACTGGATCCACAGGGACTTTCAAACATGAATTTCTAAAAACACTGCCTATATGGCTCATAACGTTTTTACTGAGCTACATCTTTGTAGAATGAGGAAATGCCGTAATGTTGTGCCATTTACTTAGTAGTCATAGAAACCAGCGCGTTCACGCTTTCAGTTTTGGTTTGCAGATACAAGGTGCTATCATTTCAGTTTGATAGAGTCATCAATCCTTGCTAAACTTGTTAAAGTACACCTACCTAACTACCTACTTACCTGTCAATAATAACCAGTAAAAGTAGGTAACCTGTACCTCAATCGTTTTAGACCCCAAACTCCATCTATCTATCTGTGGCCTCTGTAGTCTGTATTATAGTAGGTACTCGAAGAACACAATACCTACTCCTAGCTCTAGGTGGGTAGGTGACTAGCCGGTAGAGCAACGGCTCTACCCATTTATATAAATTCCTTGCTCTACCCTGAGGCTTTACAAGGAATTGATTTATATGTACTTACTTACGTTCAAGAATATTCTATATGTTTTTTATTTACGATCGAAGCCTACGGTCCTGTCCTGTGCCTACGGTAAGTTTAGAGTTCTCTCGGCGGATCTAGGCTTCCGTGAAGTTAGCCGTTTCGATGCGCAATGGATTTTTTTCTAACTAAATTGTCTTTGCGCATCACAAACGGTTAAATTCACAGAAGCCTAGATCCAGCGAGAGAACATACGTAGTTAGGTAGTAAATATATTGTATTGTCTACCACACACATTAAAGACACTCATTGTTATTTTTGAAAGACCTAGTAAATGCTAGTACCTAGGTAGGTACTTAGTAGGTACTTAGTAGTATTTAGTATTTATAATTATTTATTTAGTAACTACACATATTAAAATTTGTGGGTGGTTTATTTATTATTCTGAGAAAAATAAAATAAAACATAGTACAGTAAAACTCTCTAACTAGTTTTTTCAAGAACAAGAGTGCTTCTTACAAAACCTAAACTAACGCCATCTATCGTGTTCCAACAAAACTACCGTTTTTTCTTCTTCATAGTTTATGGACTCTGTTTTGTGGCATTTGCCACAATTTCGCCAGTGTCATGTAGTGAGTTTGATTGTCGAATGGCAACGCAAATAAACAAAACTTTGAAAGAAATGGCGGCGTTTCTTTAAAAAATTCGATCATGTTGACAACACACCAAAGATTACAACACACCGTGATTAAACTGTTAACTAAAAACATTGACAATGACAAAGTCATACTGTCACTACGCTCAAAAATAAAAATTCTATACGGCCACAGACGCCACAAATTATGAGAAGAAAAAATATAAAACTAAAACACTACAGTATCAACGTACAATAGCGTAGAACATAAATCAAGGTTTTTTTCCTTGAGTCACAGATAAATAATGCTGGACAATCCACACAGCATCATCTAGCCCAAGGTAAGCTGCTGTTAAACAGAGCTGTATTATGGGTACTAGATGACTGATATATAATTAATACAATACATAGATAGATATTTTTTTTATTATACATAGAAAACACCCAGAACACCCGGAACAAATATTTGCAGATCCTACAAACATTTGTCCCAAGGCGGGAATCGAACCCGCAACCTCTGCGTCGCAGGCGGACCTTCGCCCACCGCGCCACATTGGTCGTCAGATAACATTGCTTGAGTTAAGAAATTCCTTGCATTTTAGCCATAGATTAAAATAACTTTCTAATAATATAGATATTTAGCTATTATGAAGCCATAGAAGTCAAGTTGCATTTTAATTAAAATGACAGAATGAGAACAACAAACCAGATTGACAGATGCCATCCTAAAGAAAAAAAAAAAACAGTGTGGCAATTTTCAATTATTTTGATTTTAGTTTCAATTCGTTCTATCTTTTGAGAAACAAGTTAGACCCAGGGTAAGTTTTTATTATTCTAATGAATATGTCTTAGAAACATTAACAATTAATCCATCTTATTAATTATTGGTGTGCAACAGGTGACCGTACAATAATGTTTTTGGGCAAAAATACCTTGAGATATGTGAAAATAAACACTACCAGCAATGCTAGGAATCTTGTGGGGATCCGGAGAGTGAGTTCTATCGACAATGAGAAGCACAGAGGGAAGTACGATGTCATTATCGCCGGTGGAGGAATGGTTGGATGTACTCTGGCTTGTGCAATGGGTATGTGAAACAAAAACATTTATATATTTTTTTTATTTAATAGGGTATAAAAATATACCTATATGCGGCATTTTGACGCCTCTGCTGCGAATTCAGAGGTACCTACTCCTTTCTGGATGGCTACATACTTTGCCATACTTCTATACATCATCATGACAACTTTATAATGTTCTTACTGCTGGGACACTGGCCTACTCTCGAGCGATCCATCGCGTGAACCCAATGCCGATTGGTGGATGGCACATGGCTAGCAAATATATAGTTCATGGACAATTCCCTCGCAATGTTTTTCTTCACTGTATGAAAACACTGATATGTAGTCTATATTTATTGATAAAGGATAAGGGTGTGCGATATTCCAGGTTAATGACAGATAAGTACCTATTTGATTAAAGGAGATCAGTCCCAAAATCCTAAATCTAACTTTGTTCACAGTACAGGCAAACCCTTTAGTGGGTATAATAAAGGCATCCTACAAGAGAACAGTTTCTTGTGCATATACTACTAGTATTAACCTTGTTTTAATTTTGTGTGTTAATGTGTATTACTTCTCTATTTTCAGCCAAAGATTCCTTACTCTCCAATCTGAAAATATTACTACTGGAAAGTGGTTCAGAGAGCAGGTTTAATTTGAAGCCAGAATACAGTAACCGGGTAGTTGCTTTGAACCAATCAACCAAATCTGTAATGAACTCGCTCAATGTTTGGCAACATGTTGAGGAGATGAGATTGCAGCCTGTACGATATATGCAAGTTAGTATAAATAAATAAATAAATAATGCTGCACAAACCACACAGCATCATCTAGCCACGAGTTAAGCAGAGCTAGTGTTATTAGTAATGACTGGATGATTGATGTACTTAATACACTACAATACATAGATATATATTTTTTATTTTACATAGAAAATACCCAGAACACCCGGAACAAATATTTGTAGATCGTACAAACATTTGTCCCGAGGCGGGAATCAAACACGCAACCTCTGAGTCAATACCCAGAACACCCGGAACAAATATTTGTAGATCGTACAAACATTTGTCCCGAGGCGGGAATCAAACACGCTACCTCTGAGTCGCAGGCGGACCTGCGCCCGCTGCGCCACATCAGTCGTCACTAAATGTTGATTAATAGCTGTTGTGACTTATTCACATATAACTTAAGAACAGTGCTGTTTTCTGGAATAAATAGTAGCTAATGTCCTATTCCTGATCATTATTTATCTCTATGTTATAAAGTTCAACCAAATCGGTTCAGTAGTTGTCGAGTTATAGAGGAACAAACATCATCATACACATCCATGTATCCAAACTTTCACTCATAATATTTTATTGCTATTAGTGATTGGCAAACATTTTTACATACCACCATCTAGACACAAATGAGCAAAGTTGGTACCTACTATGGGAACCTGGGAGCTAACTGATAGAATTAGAATGTGATATTGATAATAAAGATTACTACCATCCATCTATCACTCTGGTACAGACTTTGTGAGCTAAACTATTATCTGATATAATTTGGACTTTGTAGGTAATGCTTTTAAAAATGAACTGCTCAAAAACATTTTCCACATCCTTGCATTATATCCATTCAAATTTACGTTGATACTGAAACATTTTTATAAGAATAGTACCAATGACTGGAAGTGTTATGATTTTCCAGGTATGGGATGCATGTTCAGAAGCAATGATTTCATTCAGCAGTGCTGAAATGTTAAATGATGATGTTGCCTACATTGTAGAAAATGATGTCCTTCTACATGCAATCAATAAAGAACTATGTGCCACTAAAAATAAAAACTTAAATGTAAATTATGAATCCAAGATATCTGGATACACATTGCAACAAGGTGAGGATCCAAATCAGAAGAATGTTGTCAAGATGAGCAATGGAGACACATACACTTGTCAGCTTTTGGTGAGTAAAACAAAGTACTTAATTTAATAGCTTTACATGGCTAGAATACATCACAACTTTATTTTATCAAAATAAATAAATCACAATTCATACATACATATATAATTAGTTATCTTGTACAACTCTGTATCTTATACCTGAAACAATTCTAGAGCAAGGTCTTCTCTCACGGTATTTGACTATAAAATAGGCTCCTTATTCAACTCATCCCGCTCGAACTTATCCCGCGGGATCATTTGACCTAATATTTTGTATTAGGCTATTGCCAGCTAACTAATATAACAATCTTACTCTTACTCTTACTCAACTTAACTGTCTCAAAAAGCTTACTATAAAATAACCGATTACCTAGATGATAAAAAAGCTTGGGACGAATGTGCTCTACTCGGCATCCATAACAATAGCAAGGATCATGCGAAAAAAGCGATAGGAACCCAGCCGGTGTTGTTGCCAGTTCTTTTACGGCATGGGCGCGTTGGAACTGGTGTAAATTTGCCTAGCTTGTAAGACTTTTCAAAGTGACCCTTGTGATTCTATTTCTATTTTTGATTTTGATTTTGATCGACGCTTACTCAAAATTAGAAAATAACAATCAAAACTGTACAATCCAAGAATAAATTAAATCCGAACTATAAAATAGCTATAATATATATAAAAGTACTCGTTCTCCTAATTAACATACAGTCTGAAAAAGTCTCAGCTTATTTTAATTAATACGCATTATCACGGTGGTTGCACATCACTTGATTTTCTACTTTCATCTTTAGCACCAGCTTCTATCAACTTGCTAACCTTCTTGTTTAACTCTAACAACTGATTCTTTATATCCACCATGCAAATCTCCTGTATAGCATTGATTGAGAACGAATTGGCGTAACTCAGGGGGTCTGTAGTTGAATTTGACGCTGTTCGCTTCCTCCGTTCTACCTGTTGACTTTCATGCGAGTACCGGTCATACAAGTTGCTTTTTCGTTTCACCTGTCGGTTTCTATCTTCCTCGTCTTTGCTTCTTTGTATTCTGAACTCGTAGTTGTTGTTTTTACGTATACTTCTCTTTGTATCCTTCTTGCTGGCGACCATTTTGTAGATGGACGTTATTAGTTCTTTTGGTATCTGAAACAGTAAAGACATAGACATTGTATGACCTTTTACCTTTAGTTGATAAAAAAATGTTATAAATAATAAGTATTTCAAGCAAGCACGGCATGACTTGGTGGCTCATCGTAGCGGTTCCCCCCTCTGATGAAAAATTTTTTTGATTAGCTAAATACATATATATGTAGTACCTAAGTTGCAGTAGAGCATGGCTGTGGTAGGATCAAAAAAGAACTTAAAGACATGGCAATGGAATAGGGCTTAGGCAATGAAAAGATGGGTAAGTTCCTAAAGATCACGAATTGGCTAATAATTTAAACTCATCTAGACAAAAATCTTACCCGATTTTCTCTAGGATCGTTTGGGCGCACGTTCAAAGTGCGCATGTGTGAAGCCGTCAGCAAGGCACCCCATCTTAACACTGCAAGCAGTTGCTTCGGTGCACACGTTAGTAAAGAACTAAAGAGCATGCTCTCTAGATGTGCAACCAGCTGCGTTTGACGAACTAGGCGGTCCAAACCAGCGCTTTCTTGAAGTGACTGAAATGACCAGATGTTGAATAAAATTTCTAAAACAAGTAAATAGACAGTTATATTTTTACTAGAACACGGGGACCATTATTCTTCTCCTGAACCACGAAAGAGACAAATATATCCTCTATTTCATAAGGTGCATAAAGATGCCCCACCCCATTCACTCGAAAGAAAATGTCATACAATACACACCTGGATATCACTAACAGCCAGCCCAACCAGCAAATTAGTCAGTATAACCGTCACCAGCAAAACAAATATCAAAAACATCGCATGCGCCGTAAAAGGATAATGTATCTGCGAATCCGTGCAGTTGTTGTAAAATATATCTTCATACTCCAACTCTCCTGACATCATCATGACAGTTTTGACTAGACCAGCGGGCAGGTGAAACGCTGGATAGTTGCTGAATAGCACACTAAAAGCTAGGCCGAAGGCAATCAGGATGCAGCTGTATGCTAGTAGGAATGTCGCAAAGTTGACAGTCACTGGAACAAAATGATCAGTTTATCATAACTTTATAAATTAGAACGAAACTAAAAAAAACTAACGAATGTGTAAACGAAAAAGGCATTTCGTTAACACATTCGTTAGTTTTATTCAAAAAAAGTCTAACGAAGTAACAACCTGAAATTAGACTTGTATAGTTCGCACAGCGGATCTAGGCTTCCGTGAAGTTAGCCATTTGTGATGCGCAAAGACAATTTAGTTTGAAAAAGCTCCATTGCGCATCGAAACGGCTAATTTCACTACGGCCGAGATCCGTTGTGAGACCTATAACTGATTACCTACCTGTTGTAAACATCTGAACGTACAATCCGAACGTAGGAAATCTTCCGATGATCATCATCAGTTCCAACCAGCAGAAGAAAATTGTTATAGCTGCGACATCGTGCTGCCAACCTGATGTATTCGTTCTTATCACTCCATTGTCTATGTCCCAGTTTGGCAGCTGTAACAAACCACCCTGCTTGTATTCATTATTATGAAAAATAAATTTATAATTAGTATTTTCTTATTGTATTGGTCCACAGTAGCCCAAAACCGTGATGATTGGAGAGAAGGAAGGGAGGCCTTTGCCCTGCAGTGGGACACTACAGGCTCATAATAATAATAATAATAATTTTCTTATTACCTTTAAGAGTTTTTAAACAGCAAAAATCACTTAGAATAACAATAATAATAATAATAATGGTAATTCATTCCGGATAAACTACCGATCCTAAACTTACCATACCCAATAAGATTCACATCCTTATCAGTAGTAACTGTATTTAATCTGAACTCTTTGAAGAAATAAAAGCCAACAAAATTCGTCTTTAAAAGTCTCAACTCAATCAATAGTAAAGCAAAAAATAGCTTACAGTACACAAAAAGACTCCAAGAATAATGAGAATTTGGAGCCAGTTTTCCCATTGTCGAATGTAAGCAGACCAATCCAGACACGCTTGAAAAATCT
This sequence comes from Colostygia pectinataria, assembly GCA_951394395.1. Taxonomy (NCBI): domain Eukaryota; kingdom Metazoa; phylum Arthropoda; class Insecta; order Lepidoptera; family Geometridae; genus Colostygia; species Colostygia pectinataria. The sequence continues at coordinate 5,984,526 of OX596365.1, read as the reverse complement.
CTTTAAGCAAAAAGCACAAGTTCAGTAAAAGAATCAAATATTGCACAGGGCGAAGATATGACGGTACGGTGCATGTTTTCTCTTCGCATAGGAATATCCCTGAAAACAAAAAAGAGGTTAGGTATGAATTTACCATGAAAAACTATTCGAATGCTGTTAATCAACTTACGCAGAATAAAGAGGCTGTACAAAGATATGAATAACGCGTGGTAAATGAAGCTCAGGACAAAAAACTTTCGTATCCTTCGCCACTTTAGGAACAGAAATGTTTCTGCGACTGGATGCTTTAGAACATCTTTGCGGCCAACCTGAAATCATCACAAGTATTTTTTACCAGCTTAGCTTTAGAGAGATGCCAATGTAGCCAATATTACATACCTCAACAAAAGCTAGTAGCAACTCCGCCTCGCCTCGCTGCAGAGAAGGCACCAGTGGCCTGAAGTCAATCGTTAGCTCACAGTCAACGTCTCCCAACTCATGTTCGCTGACGTGCACTGCGTCGTCTAACTTGCAAAGATATCGCGGCACTACGTCGGGCACTCGACGGACGATGAACGATAGAGCTGACACTCCACCGTTAGTGCGCAGCGTCACATCTCCTCCGTAATCTTAAAATTTTCAACGAAGTAAAAATATAGGAATGTTATAGCAGTTTGGTCGGTCGAATAATATCTTGCGCCAATAGACGGCATCACAAAGGACATTAAGTATGTATGATGGCGAAGTGCTGGACAAGATTAGCAACTAATTGACTATTACAGATCGAAATAACCTAATGCGCATGGCATGAAAATATAATCGTAAAGCTTTACGAGTGGCTACCACATTGTTGTTATCCAGTTTTAGCATTATTCAAAATGAGATGTAAAACATGTGGGAGTGCCGGCTATTAGGCAAATATTTACATTTACCTAATAATAATAACACGCAGGCAGAGAACTCATTCAAAGCTGCTATATGTAGAGGCGTGTAACCAAAATTGTCAGGCGCGTTTGGGTTAGCCCCAGATGTGAGGAGTAGTCTTGCCACGTCACACGCCCTCGCACCTCTGACGATTGCCCCGTGTAATGGTGTCCTTCCATCATGGTCTCTAGCTCTGACGTCGGCGCGTTTACCGACTAACAGCTCTACTACCTCTACGGATTGAGCTAGAGTTGCTGAAAAAAAAAGGTTAATTTAGCTAATATTTCATTACAAAATGCATTAGGGTGACCATGAAAAACAAATAACAATAGATGGATGTATGGACCTTGAAATGGCCTTTAACTTAAAACCGTTGCGATGACACCGAATAAGTTCTGGCGACGACTAAGCCGTCTTCCACAGAGATTGGCGAGACTTGGCACTGGAGTGAAAGGAGAGTCCCAGGTAGAAAGGGATTCATCAAAATGCAATTAGCTACAATAAGAATAGAAACCGGTGGTCTAGTGGTAGTGACCCCGCCTTCCAATCCTAAGGTCGTGGGTTAAACCCGGTCGTGCACCAATGGATTTTTCTGTTCGAAAAATGTATGTGCGCAATGCCAGTGCTCTCATACGGTGAAGGAAAACATCGTGAGGAAACCGGCATGTCCAAGAACTAAAAATTCGAAAGACATGTGCCATCCACCAATCCGCATTGGGTCCGCGTGGTGGATTAAGACCCAATCACTCTCGCCTGAGAGTAGGCCAGTGTCCCAGCAGTGGGAACATTAGAAGGCTGTCATGATGATGATGATGAAGAATAGAAAACACAGAATAAGAAACTATAGTAATTATGTGTTAATAGTAACATTTACCGAGATGCAACGGCGTCTGCCCTCTAAAATTAGGCCAGTCGATATGAGCTCCATGCTCCAGCAGCATCCTGGCACATTCCGCGTGGCCGTCCTCCGCGGCGAGATGCAAAGCGGTCGCCCGGCCAGTGCCCAGCGCAGCTCTTACGTCAGCACCGGCGTCTAGGAGTAGCTTGGTGCAGGCTGCTGATCCGAGAGACGCTGCCACATGCAGGGGCGTTTCCGTAAACACCTGGAATCATTATGATAGAAATTAACTTAAAAAAAGGCAGTGATTTTAAATAACCTACCTACTTGTAAGTGATTGGGGTTTCCTCTTTTAGTACCTACATAAATAACAAATTATAAAGTACCAAACAGGTAGGTTGCTAAAATTATTGAACGATCTTCTAAAACAGTTCAACATACTCCGTAAAATCAGGAAGGGGCAAAGAAATATATTTCGTTAACAGTTTACCATCTAATATAAACAGACGCACCTGTGGAGTATCAGGGCATGCACCGGCATCCAACAACTCGCTGACCACTTCCGGTGCGTCACTGAGCACTGCATAGTGTAGCGGCGAGCGTTCCGCAAGCCCCGCATTCACGTCAGCTCCGTGGATTATCAACACCTGCAAAAATACAATTAACATAATCTCCCATCAATCAATCTCCCAATTACAAAAAATTGGGTCACCTTTCATGTCTGCATCCTGTTTACCTTGACGCAAGCTAAACTCTTCGCGCTTGCTGCGCAATGCAGTGGTGTCGCTTTTGTTTCGGCAGATGAGTCCCAACTGTTGGGACACGCTCCGTGTTCCAGTAGCAATTTTGCACATTCCTGACTGCCTACTAGGCAGCTTAGATGCAAGCATGTTCTGCAAATACAAATACATTTGGATTTTTAATGTTATTTTAAGATTATTAGAACTTAAAATTAAATACAGCAATAAGCATGGTATTCTCACCTGCCAGCATCATCAGAAGTATTAGGATCAAACTCAGGCAACTTCATCAAATGAGCTAATAGCTGGCTCTTCCCAAGCCAGCAAGCCCAGAGAGCTGAAGTTCTCAAGCAGTCTTGTGATTCTGTGGCCATTGTAATGGTCTCGTCGTACTGTCCTGCTTCTACTAGTAATGATATCTCTTCAGCGTGTGGTAAATGGTTCAGCACTAGTTGAATTTCTTCTGTAAACATAATATAAACGGCGAGATACAATTGGATGCCAAGGTGTCATCGTAACTAAGCTACTCGCTTCGCTCTCTTTTATCAACTCTTCTAATATAAGTTCTCTGCCGATTTCACGCACTATACTAAGTAGTTTTGCTTTGCAAGCATCATCATCATGTTCCTACTGCTGGGCCTATCCACCACGCGGACCCAATGCGGATGGGTTTGCAACAACAGCTACACATATTACAAGATTTTAAACTTTAGTTTTAATTTACATTTAAATAACCGTTCTCTACATTCGCTAGTACAACACATCGATGTTGAACGTTGAGTGAAGCCAGCAGTCTGTTCGTATACATATAGTAGTGTATTAACCATACCCAGTTCCCAAATATCTCTGGAAGGCTTCACCCGGAGTCGTTCGCCGAGGTCAGCTCCGTGTGCCGACTCGTCACTGGATATGTAGCCCGCTTCCAAATCCTCCTCCGCGGTCTCCGCCACCTCACTCATACCGACGTACCATCGCGAACTTCCCTCACGGAAAACCTACAGTAATACATACTTACAATCATTGATATCAAAAAGTTATGGTGATTTCACATATTCGACGGTTAAAATCAGAGAAAAAACTTGCTATGCAATTTTGTTGCATTCTATCCACACTTTGCCAATCGGGAAGAGAGTGAAGTTTTTCTAAACTAACACTATGTATATAACATCAATCGTCACTATGTCACTATTCGAACTGTACCTCATTTCAATTCTGGATAAACGTTCCAGCAGCGACTTCTACCAACCCAAATAAATGAAATACAACACTGTTCTTCACGTGCCAGAGCAAAAATAAGACGAAAAATTTAGATTACTTTGCACTTTAAAAACATTTACTCATTCATTCATCTTCAAAGAGATCTTTAGATAGATTTATTAACCTTTTTCTTTATGTCACTTTTCTTGGAACCATCGTTACGAAGCGACGAGTTCCGATACCGTTGCGCGTATGTGCGTATCATATCAACCGCAGCGCGAGCGATCCGCTGAAAACTAAACAGAAACTTTGCACAACCGTGTCGTGCTCGCCCATTTATTTAATCACAATTCGAGAAACTAATACCTACACTTTTTATTATAACTTTTTATTTATGTTACCGGTCTGAATGTGCCAATTTTTACGTAAGTTAATCGTGTTATTAATGTGATCAACGCGTGTTTGTGTGTATTTTCGTTGAATATAATAGGGTCATAAATAATATTTTCACTACATAATTATGTCTGTATTTTTATACCCAACTTTTGATACAGCGACAGCGCAACTTTACGCTTTGACGAGTCTTTGAATTGGTAAAATAAACAAAGCGTATTCTAAACGGTCGTCAATATAAGCCTTTCTGTAGAGTGGACCTTGACGGAGGGTCGGTTGATCCAATATTTTAGAAAGTTTTGAGAATTTCTTAAATATTGGAAAAGCAGAACTTTAATCCATCATGCCATTTTATGTGATCGAAACCATACACTATGCGAGAATTTCGCAAACAATAGAATCTTAGCAAACACACTAAAACACAGTTTTACTAGTTTGGGAACCTATGGATTCATAAACAAATCATGTACTTAATATTCTTGTGTCAAAAATAAATAAATACTTACTTACTTACTAATTAGCTTCTAATATTAGAACTACAAAAGCAAAATTTTATGATTATTATGGTATTTGTAGTGGATTGTTGTTTGATCAAATTCTAATACATGTAAAATATCACTGCTGCGACAACGTTCATAAAAATACTGTTGTTTTTTTCTGAAGACTTTCTTAACTTTTTTCACCTTACGAGTTTATTCTTTTTGTTCACGACCATTTAAACATATTTTTTTTAAATTATTAATAATATTACGAATATCGAGTTAATTATACGGTTATGTATTTAGTATTTGGTTACGGCTTTCTCTGAGCTTTGGAAATGCACTACGTTTTTTACAGATCGCGCTGGCTGGTCCATGCTCAATAACACATGTTATCTGTCTGGTTTTTCACACCATCAATTATAAAGATATTTTCTGTATACTAAGTAGCTCTGTGTAGTTTACATTGGTTATTCTATTTTAACTTTTGTTTAGACATACGTCCAGCTGACGGGTTGCGCGCATCCTTTTCTTCTAACATATTCATCATGGTTATCTTTGTTATTTGTAGATACTTAGAGGAAAATTACGAGTTTAAATCCAAATTTTACCGAACATGGTTCCGTATTTAAATATTTCATGGCTGGGTCAATTTAGATGACTCATAATATTTTCATATGTAATGTAATATTATGGTATATGTAACCAGTTTATGAATGTTAGCAATTATATATATATATATTATACAACTGAAGTGGCAACCAAGCGTATGGCCTACAAGATGGTAAGCGGTTACCGCAGTCTATGGACGCTTGCCATACCAGTTGTATCACTCGCGGGTTGCCACCTTGAAGCATAGATCGAAAGCCTCATGTGCCAGTAATTTCACCGGAACACAGCAATTCGAGCATTACTGCTTTGCGGCAGAAATAAGTATGGTGGTAGGACTTCCCCGGACGTGTTCTATCACAAACAACTCTACTACTCATAAATAATATAAAACAGTTTTCTATGAAAATTTTAAAATTGGTTAATGGTTCCCAAAATAAGAATTACATATTTGCGTTTTTGCGTTCAAAGATGTGGGTTGGAAAAAGTATTGTTGTCAGATGAATTGCGCCATGTGGCTTAAAGTGGTCATATAAAAGCTCTCGGTACCCACCCACCCACACCTCGTCAACCTCGGCACACCTTGCTAAGGATGACCGCAGGTGGCAATAAAATTTTAACTGAGCGCTTCCGTGCTTTGGAGAGCACGCTAGACTGTGGGTGCCAGCACCGAGACTATGAAAAGCATAGTTGGAACATGACGAAGGCCTAATATCATGAAGCTATTTAAAAAATTCTGAAGTAAAAAAAAGTCGGCCAAACGCAAAATTAAAAACTAGACTTGCATAACAACCCTGCCGGACATTGATTGCATAATCGTAACGAAATTTGCCGATGCATCTTATTTAAATCGTAGTAGGTACCTACTGCACTTTATGTTATGTGCCGTTTCAGAATTTTTATATATATTTTTTTTATTGTAAAAGTCCTTTGGAGTGTTTTAATAAATGTGCTTATTTATATCATAACTAGTAAATTGACTTACCGTTTGTTTGTTTTCTTTGTTCGAATCTCGCATCATAGTTTTAAACACGTATACCTACTTAAAATATCTTCGCAAAATATATTATTTACAAAGCTTTACTTCGTCAAAGTCATTTTGGAATTAGCAATTGAACCGAAGGTCTTTTCACCAAAATATTGAAATAGCAAACATTTCCGGAATGTTTCAATAGCCAAACTTCGGAATAGAGTTTTCTAAATAAAGATCTGACGCGTGCTATTTATTTCACACTTGCGATAAAACTCGAAAGTTAAACATAACAATATTTATTTCGTCTTAAATTGGTCGATTGAGTTGAAATAGCTCCGCACACAACTGTATTGAAGAACAGTCGTTAATAAACTCGTAACTTTCTGCGGCAACCTTTGCTTACTTTGTTATTTTCTATATTTAAACCAATATCAGATTTTCATGATAAAATGATTGATGTCACAAAATCTTCCAGTTTGTAAACTATTTCGAATCTGTTTAAATTTCAGCCAACCCATTTCAGGGGTAGAAAAGTCGAAATTGAGCCGTTTGACCTGAGAAAAATGATCAGACCGAACGCACAGACAGGCGGGTAATATAGTAATCTTAAAAAAGGGTTAAATTTTTTCTTGTACGGAACCTAAAAAATCTCAGATACTATTGTTATGAATTTCTAAAGAAAGCGCAAATTTTTGAACGAGGATCTATTTATCGTTGCATTTATAAGAGATGTGTTGCAGTGCAGCTGATGATAAAACTGTTTGGTTTGATTCTGAGAACGTTCAGGTATTTATTGCAATGTCCATTAGCATTGTTCCGTTTCATGAAATGTTCACAAATACTCACCTACCTACACACTCAATGCTTTAACGGTTTTCTATTATAAGCTTGATGATGATGTCTTCCAGGCTGATTTCGACCACGGCGTCTTTTCCTCTGCTGTATATGGAAAAGCTTCGTTCTTGTGCTCTGAATTCATAAACATCGGTACTTTAAACCTCTGTTAGCTAATGTTTCTTTCAAATCTATAGTCCTCCGTGTTCAAGATTTCAAGATTTCAAGATATTTATTTGCACAAATAAGTGTTACAAAAGGTCTTAAAAGTAATATGGCACTTAGAACTTATTTGCCCTTTTCATTGACATAAATAAGTTTTTTTATGAATAAGGACATTTCATTATAATAAGCTATACTAATATTGACACACCTGTAATTATAGGTTGAATTTAGACGAAAAATCCACACAGTTTACGTCCAAAATTTCATAAAGAGGTTTGTTTTGAATAAATAATCTAAAACACTGAAAACTGAATGCAATTATTAAGTCACTCAATTTTAAGCTGTATTCTTAGTATAATAAGGTTTAATATTTCTATATGTCAATAGCAATGCTTTTCAGATTGGCGCTGATGGAGCCAACTCCGCTGTTCGCAAAGCGATGGGAGTGCAGAATCTCTCTTGGAACTATGACCAGATGGGTGTGGTAGCCACACTACATCTAGCAGAGGTAAGTTCATTAATTTCTTTAAAGTTTCCTGTAATGTTCATGTAATACATACAGAAAAATTTATAATACTTTGTAAATATGTTTTGGGTCAATACATAAGTACATTGTATTTATAAAGAAAATGCATTTAAGTATTTTTTTAGTTATATCTGGTTCCCAAAATACAAGCTTTGCTTAGTTTTGGGCTAGATCGTGCTGTGTAAAGTATCCGCCAATATTTATTTATATATATTAGGAATGCGACAACACCACAGCATGGCAACGGCTGCTACCCACCGGTCCAGTGGCCCTCCTACCGCTGGACTCCAAACGTAGCTCCCTCGTCTGGTCAACTTGGAAGGACAACGCGAAAGAGTTGTTGCAACTGCCCGAAGAACAATTCGTAGATGCCCTGAACGATGCCTTGGTAAATACGCTGCACTATAATATTCCTAGTTTTAATACGAACAGCGGATGTGCAATATAACAGTTTGTCTTATTATCGTATGAAGTATGCCTACCAGGTAAGCGGTTACGGTAGCCTACGTAAATTTTCGATTCCCTAAGTATCTATCGCGCGTTGTCACCCCGAGACGTAGATCGAAAGTCTCATGTGCATGTGATAAATTATGATGAATGTATCTATATCTATCTATGTATCAGCTCAGCGGATCTAGGCAGTCGTGAATACGGCTACGGTAACCGCTTAACATCAGATTCTTAACACAATAATTAGACATTAATTGCCATATATATTTGAAAGCTTGATTTTTTAGGGCATCATAAAGTTCATAGGTATGAGAACGCTTGCGATGCAAAGTTATTATATCCCATTGCCGCTCTGAGGTGTAGATAAAAAGTCTCGTGTGTCTGTAATTTTAAACATACCCTTCGAAACAGCAATGTGAGCACTGCTAATTGTCAATAATAGTAAAGCTAACTTTTTTTTAAAATGAACAACCTTTTACAGTGGAAAGAATACCCTCGCAACAGTGCAGTAGACACAGCGACGTCGTGGGTTTCAACAGCGTTGCGTCGCGCCGGCATCCCGGACGGCGCCTCGAGGCAGCTGCCGCCTTCAGTGCGGTCCATAGTGACCGCGTCAAGAGCTGCTTTCCCTCTCGGCTTTGGGCACAGCACTAAGTACATTGCACCCGGTGTCGCTCTTATCGGGTAAATACTTTTACCAATATCTAATATAATGCCGCTATCACAACCTGCCACACTAGTACCGTAGACACTGCCGCGTCACTGCTCACTGCCACGTCAGAGTTGTTGACACAATAGTGCCGTAGACGCTGCAATACTACCCCCTCAGAGCCGTCAGAGCCGTGGACACTGCCACAACTTACAGTAGACACTGCCACACCAGTGCTGTAGGCACTGCCATGTCAGAGCCGTCAGAGCTGTGGACACTGCCACAACTTGCAGTAGACACCGCCACAACTTGCAGTAGACACTGCCACACCAGTGCTGTAAGCACTGCCATGTCTGAAAAGGTATCGCCGTTTACCTAAATGCAAGGATTTTGGTTCTTTGGGTGGCTTCTGTAGAAGCGCCATCTATTAGTAACATAATAGATGTTTTGGAGATCCAATGTCGAAACTTATGAGCGCCCTATGTTCTCAATTTCTCATGAGGGCCTTTCCATCGTGTTTGAGTTGGTTCTCAATAGATGGCGCCACTACAAGAGTCTGTAATTTTAAGTTTGAATTTATTACATTTCCGCTTAAAAGTAGGCCAGTGTCCCAGCATTATAAAACGTATAAGAGACTGATATCATCAACATCTTCAAGATCCAGTAGACCTTACTGCTTTACTACTTATTGCTAATACTGCTAGGTATAGACTTTCCACAAAGAATGTCAAGATTAATGATCTTGAGTGGCCAACCAATGATATCCTGCAACAGCTCTGTGTCATCGATCCATCGAGTATGGGTCCATGGGTTGTCCTACACTTTGTTTTTCGGCCCGTGGTCGCCATTTGAGTACTTTTATTATCCAACAGACGAGTTCAAGGCATTTAATAATTTTCATTTCACTTCCATCTCTATTGTTGAATTATTATTAAGTAAACATAGGTCATAGAATCGCTCTAATGCTCTATGCTTTACTGTTTATAGAGACGCAGCACACAGAGTTCATCCTTTGGCTGGGCAAGGGGTCAATCTCGGTTTTGGTGACGTCAAAGATCTCACAGAACTGCTCTCAGAGGCTCTATACGCTGGATTAGATATCAGTAAGTTCCTACATTAAACTTCAGCCTTACAAATAAAGTTTATTTGTAGATCTGATATCGAAGAATGTGGATATGTGCACAATGCCAGTGCTCTCAAACGTTGAAGGAAACATCTTGAGGAAATTGAGCATGTCCAAGAATTATGAATTTGAAAGACATGTGCTATTCACCAATCAGCTTGGTGAATTAAGAGCGATTCACTCACGCTTTTTCAAACTTTCGTAGGCAAGTGTCCCAACTGTGGGAACATAATTGACTGAGCGAGCGAAGCGTCTGCTTCAAGTCTGGTACTAAATATCTCCGCCTTATGAAATCCGATTTCGATGGTTCTTTTTTTATTCGAAAGGTAACTAAGTTTTTATCATAAAAAGTTGGTGAAAATCTGATACTCATCTTCGGCGGCGTGATGAGCAAAACAGCTCCTGAAAATGCAGTAAATTGCTTATTTTTAAAAGGTGCTCCTTATAACAGAACTTTATTATTTTTTCAACTTTATTTTTATTTTTTACAGTTTATTATTTTACCAGAGTTGGCCACTGTGACTCATACATCATAATATCAGCCAATAGACGTCGTCGCACTGATGGACATAAGCCTCCCTATTGCCATAACCACCTATATAATTATCTTGACCCATATATCTTGAGCTTTTACCATCATACAAGCTTACTTATTATGTTCCAAACCCGTAGATCACGCATCCTGGTTGCAAAAGTACGAGACGTTGCGTCAACGTCACAACGTGCCCACGCAGATGGCGATAGAAGCGCTGCACCGGCTGTACACCCTCGACCTGCCGCCTATCGTGCTGATCAGAAGCCTTGGGCTGCAGCTGACAAACGCAATTTATCCTATTAAGGTAAGAACTCTTTCTTATCTTGATTATTAGAAAAAGAAGAAAAATCAGCTGTCATAGTCCTGGAATGCGTGGGAGTAGCCACTCAACGCACACTAATCTTTGGCGCACCGAGGTTACTCTTCGAAGCCTGCGAAGTCTATAAGAAGCTTCTGTGTTTCTGGAAGAAGTTAGGCTGGCTACGCGCGAAGCCAGTTACAACCCCACGCATAACAAACCAATTGCATGTCCAAATGCAAATAATGGAGTACCCAAAAAAAATTAATTATCGTACCACTAGTACCACAGACACTTTTTATGAGAAACTTGAAAAAGCGCCATCTCTTGTACATACTTTACACCACGTTGTTTAGTAGACATTGAGGAGTGCTCTGATTGAAATCACCGGTAGATGGCGCTAGCGATGCACAACCTATAATAAAATTATAAATTACGCCCTATATTTCGCCACGAAGATCTATGAAATCCGGAAATGGTCAAGTCGTGTGCTACACGTGTCGACGCAATGTGACTAATTAGAAGCCCGAGTATAGACGTCATTTCATATCCCTAAATAAATTTTAAATGCTGGTTTGTAAACATGAGAAACCTATAATAGCATGAAACTTGTACACATATAATAATAAATTACAGGAAGGGGCTTTATTTAATTATTATTAGACAAGTTCCCTAGGTAATTGCGTCAAGGCAAAGGTAGGTATTTTACGAAGTGGCATAAGTATGGCGTGGTTTTTGAGTTTATTCGTGACAAACACAAAAATACAAATTAATTTTCTCTCTTTATTATTATAGATAAACTGTAGTTAAGGACTTCTAAGGACCGCTATTGTACCTACCTACCTAGCTAAAAACTTTATAGCTAAGTAAAGCTAAGTATAGTTTATAAGACTACAGCTCTTCTAACTTTTAGCGAAAGCATACAGTTTAAACAGAACCTTGTAGGTACCTACCTACCTATGTGTATGTACCTATGTAGTATGCACCTACCATGAAAGAACCAACTGGTACTATTCATATACCTATATACATCGAGCCTATTTTTACACCTACACAATCAGTGTGCAAAGTTATGGCAGAATAATCAAAAGTTATGGCAGAATAATCAAATTTCAGTGTGTCCAGCCGCTTTCCTTCAAGTTTTTTCTATGAAAATCTTCGAACAAATCAAAACGCAACTAAAATATAGTCAGGTAGGTACCTACCTGTTTTTTTTTGTATATTTTCTTTTAAAAATCTCAAGTAAATTACATTTATTGTTATTGGAAATCGCGTAATAATAAAATATTCGAGCACGCGAGCCCCGTAATGGTTATTGGGGGGGGGGGGTCATTGACACGCGCAGGTCATTGACGTGCAGGTTATTAACACGCGTTCATTGACGCGCGGGTATTTGACATGCGCCACGCGCTCCCTTTTTGATTTCCAACAAGGATGATTGACTGGAAAAACGTAATCGATTTACTCGAGATTTTTCAGAGAAAATATACAGAAAAAAAACAGGTACATCATTTTTTTTATTCATGTGTCGAACCTGTTCCTTGAATATTGCGCACAAATATAAAAAACAAGTTTTTTTTTGTGTGGAACATATTCCTTCATGCGCACTAATAATCAAAAACCCTACCTATAATAAAAAGCATGAAAATAATTACTATAATATTTTGATCTTGAGGCATGATACTTTTTTGTACGACTTTTGGTCAATGTCTTATATGTGTGCAATACCAGTGCTCTCATACGGTGAAGGAAAACATCGTGAGGAAACCGGCATATCCAAGAACTGAAAATTCGAAAATCATGTGCCATCCACTAATCCGCATTAAGTTGAGTAAAACCCAATCACTCTCGCCCGAGAGTAGGCCAGTATCTCAACAGTGGGATCATTAGAAGGCTGTCATGATAATTAAATTTATAACGCAAAGAACCTACTCGTAAGTCTTGTAACTGTACTAAGATTATATAAATTTCATAAGAGTATTTTGTTTAATTTTTTTACCATGTGCTTTTGTCCTCCATAAACTATTGATATAAAATGTAATTTAAATGTGTAGACTTATTTCCGGACAAAGCAAAACAGTGAATGTTACTCATCGATATAGATAGTAATAGTTGCTTACCCAGCTCTAGTGTGACGCTTGACCTTGGGCGTGTTTTGGGTCGGCCAATCGGAGCGCAGCGGTCGCTGCGTTGATTTGACAGAATTGGTTTCGTGCAAAATAAGTAACATTATTCCTCTATTGGGATACATTCTCGTTGCCTACTACAAATTAAATATTGTTCTCCGCTAGTTAGCCGAAAACACTCGAATGTTATTTTAATTAAAGATTATTGGTTGTGCATGACGACGCGACGCGACCGGGCAGGACCATCATTCATAATAGGGTAAATGAATGAGTTATTGGCCGGCAGTAGTTATTGGCTACTTCATACTCAAACACTTCCTAAAACTACTGATGCTAAGTACGATATCTCCCTTCATTATAGAGAATAGTTTACATATTTAGCTTTAATATTTGTGCCGATTTGTACCACCTTTCGAATAATTTCGTATAAAAAAATCATAATTGATTGACAATCGGCAATCCGGCTATTATGGTGGGGTTTTGTTGTGAAAACGGTAAGGATTGTGTTTGACTACAATTCGAATGAAACTTGTCTCATACTTCGTATCGTATCATTGTAGTTTATCGTTATTTCGTTACTATTTAAGTTATTTTGTCTAAATTTAAATGTATTTTAGTAGTTTATTACTTTAAAACATTAAATTATGGTATGGCCAATAACAGAAAAGAAAAAAACTAAGTTTTAAATTACTGGCCATACATGCACAGCACCTCCAGTCACCTACGAATACAATATATATTCTGTCAAATTTGGCGAAAATGGTCTTCTTCCAAGTAATGCAAAAAGTGGAACCTTACTCCGCAATATAAAAAAAAAACTACTTAGTTTTTGGTCAATCAGTACAATGCAAAATTTTAACTCAATCTGACGTTTTGCTGAAGAGCACAGCATAGATGGCCAGTGGACCATCCACCATCCATAACCACCGCATGTAGAGATCAGTTCAAGATCCGATTGCCTGAAATGAAAACTTGTGAACTGAAAACTTGTGCCGAAACCGATACTAATTCATTTTGTTTGGTGAACTTTATACTTTAATTATTTATACAAGGGCTTCGAAAAATTCGTTTAAATCAGAGCTAAGAACTGGATAATTATGTTCCTTGTATTTCTTAAAAAAAATGACTATAATCTGCCGTGTTTTGTAAAAAATGCTATTGGACAATAACTGAAACCAAACATGCCAGTAACTAATTCTGGGGTGCCAGTAACACAATTTTTATTTGAATGAATATAAAAACTTTATGAACAATGTTAATTATTTTTATTGTTAATAAAATGGTATTAGAACTTTTTCCGTCTCCATATTAGCACCATAAAAACATCATTTGTATGACGCGTACAGAAACTATAGCAATTTAAATTGACCAAGGTGCTTAGGGGGCCAATAACTGGTGCTTTTACCCTATAACATTCGATCTTCATCTAGCATAATATGGCCTCCTTAGAAAGGCGGGTCATGTTACCGTAGAGTCCGTAGACATTTTACTGATTTTACGTCAGTCAGTTGCAGTCTGCCCGTGACAGCGCTCGCTTTGAACAAAAGTTACAGTTCTCTATCATACATATTTACAATGGACGATAAAAATAATATGTTGCTTGAAATGTCCGTTTCAAAGATTCTTAATATCAAACAGAAAGAGGATCTTAGACACGATCATAATTATTTGTTGGACGAAATGTCCGTTTCTAATATCAAACAAGAAAATACACTAGACATCAAAGAAGAAATACTGAGTAGTTCAACGGACGGCGTAGAATACAGTACAACAGTAACAATCAAAAGAGAATTAACTGATTCAAGTTCTACAGACGTTGACGATGACGAAGATGACGTTGAAGAACAATCGAGTTCAACAGACCCCAAAAAAAGAAGAAAAGTTATGGGCAGTCAGGTAAAGAAATGTTTAACCCTTTGTCTTTTCTTACCTATCTTACTAGCAATGTTTTTGTTTGCGTTGACTGTTGGGTAATCACTGCCGTATTTAACGAGCCGCGTTTTAGTTTACCTGCTCAAGTGTAAGATATACCTACCCACGCGGTATAGCTTCGCATAGGTATTTTGCTGAAATACGCGTTATTTCGCGCACATCACAAAGGATGTAGGATCAGTTGCTGACTTACTAAAGTCGCTAGCGAGTCTGATAATAATGTCAAATGTCAGCTGATCAAATTGAAAAAAATATCAATTCGAATGTTCTGTTTCTAATATACAGCGTGTAAAAAGACGACTACCGAAAACGAAAGGGGGTGACACAGCACCCTAAAACCAAACCAAAAATAAAACAAAACCAAACCAAAAATAAAACTGGTCTGGAAAAAAATATAACACAACCTTTATGTATTTATTTATTTTAGCAGTCAGCAATGTAGGTATTAGTCGCCTGACTCGCCTGACGCGACCGCGCGATCGAGAGAGAGACGCCGCGCGGCGCGGCGCCGGCGGCGGCCGGCGCGTCCGCATCGGTCTCCCGTCTCCCTCACGCGCTCGGTCGATGACCTGGCGAGATCATCTGTTCGTGCTATAAGTACATTATATTTATAAATAGTTTAAGAATCATGTTCTGATTGCACCTCCTCTGTTTTCGGTAGTACCTAGTCTTTTTACACCCTGTATTGTATTTTTCTTTTTAGTAAACTGTCAGTAGGTAACTCATTGTATGGTGGTACCTACATGATAATGTAAAAGAACTTTATACCTAACTCAATTGATTAAGTAAAGTAGGTGGTACCTACGATATGCACTATAACAATTATAGTAAGTACCTACTTATTGCAAATTATTTTATTTTAGGCAAGAGAGCTGATAGCTATGGTATACGAACACATGAAGAAAGAGGCAGTTAACGGTGTCGAAAACCTCAAAGACGCTCGTTGGAGGGCGTCCCAGGCAACAGGAGTTAGTATAAAGACGATTTCGAGAATTTTGCAAGAAAAAAGAAAAGCCTCTGAAACTGGCACGCCAATCAGATCGCCGCATAGAAACAAAAAACCCCGAAAATGTTTAAGACGCGTCATCGTAGATACTGAAAGGGATGTTATAAAGCATACAGTTAATACATACCAGAGTGAATTCAATAAGCCACCGACCTTGAATGGTCTTAGGAAAGTACTCAACGAAAGAATTAATTTTAATGGATGCTTCGAGACATTACGCCGAATACTTGCTGAATTAGGATACAATTACGAATTTAAACTGGATAAGATAAATAATAGTTATCGTAGTAAAGTGCTTGTAGATAAACATTCTAAGTCTCACACTGTTAAAGACGGGACAGTTTGAACCCGTGCGACCAATAAAATTTATAATAACGACAACTTTGTTTCAATTGTTTTAATCTTCATTACGAGTCACAGCGTTTTTACACCATTCGGCACGATGTTATCTGCGGTATCATCAAACACATAATCTTCAAGAGACTTACTCCTCAATGCTGTGCATGTAAGTAATTGGCATTTCATAGAAAGTAATTTTGCAATGTTATTTATTCTATTCTAGAACCGGCCCCGGCTTCGCACGGGTGCAATGAAATCTTGCGAAGCCGGGGCGGGTCGCTAGTATTAAATACAGCTTATGTTACTCAGAGACAATGTTGCATTATTCTAATGATGAAATAATTTTTGAATTCGAAACAGTAGTTTTTGTATTCGTTACAAACATAAATACAATTTTTTCCTCTTTGTAATATTAGTACGTGTCTTTGTTAGTAGGTATAGATTTATTGGCGATGCCTAATAAAAATAAATTAATAAAATGTTTGCAAGTTTTCTAGGGAAAAACCTATCAACTCGCATACGAGGCAGGTTGTGTAAGTGATTGAGTCAACATAACATTGAGTGTTTTGTAATAAGGTTCGATGGTTGTGGACGACACACGAACACGACTGTCGTGCCGGATAATGTGCAAAGGCTTCTAATGGAAATAGGCAATCGGGTACTTGCCCGTGGTCCCCCAGTCTAGTCCCACTTGGGGATACGAACAAATATTTTTGTCCGTGGAACCACCGTGGGACAAAGGGGTACCTACCATGGACAAATTATTTGACCCAGGTTATTGCCCCCTGCCAGATAAATAAAATACAAATACTTACATAGATACAATCTCTGCTTATTGCGTTAGGTGACGCGATGACCAATAAGTTTATGTCACAAATGTTAAATACCTACTCGTATTTGAGATGGGGTATCACGGGCTATACAAATATATTTGATACTAGCAGTCCGTCCCAGCTTTGCGCGGGCGCAATAAAACCGCACTCGTGCAAAGCCGGGGCGGGTGGCCAGTAATAAATATAGCCTATATTACTCAGGGATAATGTAACATTCTAATGTTGAGACTTTCTCAAATCGGACCAGGAGGGCAATTCTCGTGCCAATGATAAATGGTCACATGTGATATACATTTTTTACAGTTGTGACGATATATATCACATGTGACCATTTATCTATGCACGAGAATCGCCCTCCAGTAGTTTTTGAGTTTATTCGTCGAGTACCTACCTAACAAACAAAAATACAAACATAAAAAAATAGGTACAAATCTTTCCTCATTATAATATTAGTGTACAAGCACAGAACAGATATTAGTACTACGTACTGGTAGAAGTAAAGAAGAAGATTGTTATTCAGGGGGTTTCATCCACTGGCAAAAATATTTGCACGCGGTACCCCAAGGGGAAAAAGACTGGGGGACCACGGGCAAGTAGGTAGGTAAGGTACTGAGGAAATCAGCAACAAATCAATCAACAGCTTTTCATTAGATAAAACTCTATTTAATGTTGCGCTGCTGCGATGCTTGATAATTTATTAAGCATCGCAGCAATTTATCAATGATAAATGTTAAGATAAGCCTATTGGCACAGAAAATATATTAGTAGGTAAGGTACTAGCCGGTACTACTTCTACCTACGAAATATTGGCCTAGCGTCCATATGAATAATAATAAAAACTGTCATTTCAACGGCTTGTAAAGTATTGTTTGCCATTCCTGATGAATTTTGATGAAAATTTAAATCCATTCAATAAACATAGCCAATCATAGATTTGAAAGACACATTAGCTACCTAATAGTGGTGTAAGTACGTTTATGAATTTGGTTTTCACTAAAAACGGAATATTTTATCATGGTTTGTGAAAACTTTAATAATTTAGTTTCACTGGGTTTATTATCGCAAATCCATTATATTTGTAACGCGATTTGAGACCTCCCAGGTATAAAGCGTATCCCGGATAAGGGAACATTACAAGATTATAATAATAATTATTTAAAAAATTCAAAGACATTAAGAATAAAATGTTTATTATTTATATTCTCGAAGGAAAAATTATATAATTTCTCAAATTGGACTCATTATAAATTTTAGTAATAGTAGTAAGAGGAATTGTTTTAAATGAAGTTTTAAAATGATGATCACAATGCAATGATATTGATAGTGACAGATTATTGCTGTTAATTAGAAAGCAGATTTTATGATTCTTGATCGAAAGTGGAAGATCTCAGTAGATGTATAACTTAGTAGAAAGCTAGTGCAGCGGCTCTTATCAGTTTGATGATATTTGATCATCACATCACCATCAAGGTGGCAACCCGCGAGTGATACCTCTGGTATTGCAAGCGTCCATAGGCTGCGGTAACCGCTTACCATCTTGTGGGCCGTACGCTTGGTTGCCATTTCAGTTGTACTTATAAAAAAAAACACCCGAAGGAATAATAAAAACTTGAAAAAATGTTTCTTTTGTTTCAGAAAATGATAATGTCTCATGCAGCAGTGTGAAAACAACGATTTGACATAAGCTAGGACTAGGTATATAGTACCTACTGTTAACTTTGTGATCAATGACTGATGGGTAAAATAACTGTTTCTTACATGAATTATATTAGGTACCTTATGTACCTATGCTTTGTTTGAAGCTATTCTTAGGTACATTAATAGGCATATCTGAGGACCCTAAGATGTGTTTTATTGAAATTACAAAGGAAAAGGTCCCTAGTAAAGTATTAACTATCTGTACCAAATAGCTTATAATATTGCTATTTAAGTTTAGTATATATAGTAAAAAGGTTCAATAAGATATTTGTTAGAATGACAAAAACGGAAAATACCTACGTTTCAAGCGTTTTTAACAGCTGCTAACGAACGTTATAGATATAAACATGCATACACACAGCTGTCCTTCAGTCGACCTGCCAGTTGCCACAGATAGGGAGGTGACGTCACACAATGGCCGCAAGACGCCATCTTGGATTTACGCCATTCTCTTCGCTATCAAACGAAACTCAACTTTATAGCTATAATCTAAAGCACTCATTTGATTAAAATCAAGCAGAATTGTTTAATAAACATGTTTCTGACTCAACAACATTGCTGGGTCGATCGATATTACTCACATTTTTCTCACGTTTGTACTTGTAGGAACCATCAGTTCCAAGTATTTTTATACTCATTTGCTTGTCAATACTTTAATTAAGAATATTCCAAACGTGGAAATTACTTACTTACACCTGCCTAAGTAAGTACTAGGTATTTATACAAATCTATCATTAATTTGTTTGGCGAAGCCCAAAAGCTTTTACCTATTAAGGTTTTTAATCTTAATTAGTTAGGTAGGTACTTACCATAAGGATGTTTTTGATTGTAAAGTCAATTCACAGAATACAATAACAGTAGAGACAAGCTAAAGCTTTAAGTAAAGTAGTAGGTAGGTAGGTACATACTACTTAGGTACTTACCTAATGGCTTTTTCAAGTTTGTTAGGCCATGACAGAGGCTTTCGGGTGTCCTAGAAACTCTGACACCAGAGTTGGCCACTGACTCATACGAACTTACTAGAGCAGGTGTTTAAACCAAATGATAATAACCCTAGTACCTAATTTAATTATTGATGTAGAATTAAATATAAGTAATTCTACTAAAGCTCATTAAGCACTCTATGTTAAAAATTCTGTTTTAGCAAAAATACAATAGAATTAAAGTAGATAGGTACCTACCTAGTTACCGCCACAAAAAGGCACCAACTCAGCATTTTGCTGGATGTTTTTCAGTGCAAATGAAAAGTTTATTCTATAGTTACCTATACAAAAGATTACTGTTAGGTATCTACCTACTAGGCACTACTACTACTAGTAGTAGTAGGCTACTAGGCACAAGACATTCGTTTATATGTTCGAAGGGGTGACAAAAAAAACTTAACTTGAATATTAATCATCTTTTGAGTCGAATAATGCTGGCATTGTGCTAATATTGAAATAGGTAGTAGGTAGGTACCTACTTACTTATATGATAAATTCAACTCATTTATCTTTGCCATAATATTCCAAGAATAAAACCATTTTTTTTTTATTTTGACATATTACTTCTTAGTCCGTGGATACAAAAACCCTGTTTCCCGGAACAAAAATAAGCAGGAGGAACTTTGGTCATGCATGTAATAGTACCTATAGGTAATATAATAACAATGTAAGTATTTTTTAATTCCCACGTCCATCGCACAAAGACCGAGTAAAAAATTCTCAGGCAAAACTTATTTCTGAAGGTTAGAAGGGAGCCCTTGTATTGTCCTATTGAACCAAGCCACACCCTGCGCGAAACCGTTATTTTACCTGCTCTGGCCGTAGCTTTCGTTGCGCATATGAAGGATCTTTCTAGAAAATATTTCTGTAGTTACTTAATTCTCTTGCAAAACCTGGCGTATGTTTTTACTTGTCCTTAATTATACCTACTATCTCATACCACCTACCTTTTGTCTCATGAACGCAATTGTCTTCGAGTTCCAACACTTAGACTTTTTTGCTGACTATCTGTTTAGTTAGGTAGGTATAGGTATTTTGTATTGTAGCACTGTCTTGGTAATATGTAAAGTTACTGTTAACTTCTCTATCATTTCTAAAATAAGTCAATATTCAAATCCATTACACTTAGGTAGGTAGGTAGGTACTTTGTAATCAAAATCAGTACCAAACGTGTTTTTCGTATAAAAATAAGGTTGATGATTTCACCAAAAACGATAAGATAACACTGTTTTATCCTACAACTGCGCAGTAGCTTGCCAACGTGACCGTTTTAATAGGTACATAGGTATTATTCCAAAATACATTGCCAACTTGATTGGCATATTTTTAACTCAGGGATATTTTAAGCTCAATAGGAAGAAATACTAACTTTAAATTTTTTCCTACCAAATTCTATTTGGGGCAATGTTAAACAATAGCATAGGTAGCAGCAAGGAAGTGGTAGGAGCAGCCTTACAAATTTACTTATTGTTTTTATGTAATTTGCACTGTTCATGTTTGTCGTTATTAAATGTAACAGCGCTAATTTTGAACTGTTTGTAGATTTTAGCAGCATTTAATATGAAAGGCCGCTAGTCGTCGTACTTACCTACGATAAGAAATATAAAAATGGAAAAGTAGACAAGGACTAACGATAAACATATTATTGACAAAGGAAATTGCCAACAGTAATAAGTAGGCAAACGTGCCAACGTAGTTGGAATTTACTCATTGCGGGGCCTTCCAAGTCCAACGATCAATACCCTGTCGCATGACCCCCCTTTACCCGAAAGCAACACACCTCCCCCTCTACCCTGCGTCTACGCGGTCATGCCTCACCTCCCCTTGCCCTTCTCAGCTCCCCTCGGCCTCGTGGAAACATCCACGAATTTATATTTTTTTAGATAAGGTATTTAGGTAGGTAAGTACTAGGTACTCATGTAGGAATTTCAAAATCAGCATCACTGAAAGGTATTCAAGGCTCTCCCTAAAAACCTTTCAGCCTTTCCACGGCAGTTTTTGGTATTACTTACGTAAAGATTGTGTCTAAAAATTACTTTTTTAGACCATGCATTTAGTACGAAGCTTTAGCTACGAAGTGAATCACTTAGAAAGAATTAAAACACAATTAGAAATTATTAAAAACGGCCCCAGTTCCAATAGTAGGTTTTTAAATAACACAAACAAAACGTTCTTTTAATAAGATGCCTTCTATGGAATATTTTGTACCATCGATCCATACCACATGCCAAGCTAATAAACTCCTACAGTCGGTAACAAAAGTGCTCAACATAATTCTAATATAAAAGGCGGAGACTGCGAACCTAGACTTATGTTTATCTTGTTATTTAATTTAATGTTATTTAACGGGTTGTTAAATATCATGATGGGTTATCATATTCGCTAACTATCATCTTTCATATAAAAGATATCAACGCACTCTTCATTAATTAGGTACGTTACCAACTTTATATCAAGTTGTAGCGGGTGTTGTAGTCATTATAATTATTTTTGTTGCTGATGCTAGGGAGATGCTTTTCTCTTCTTCTTTTTTTGTTAAAAATTATAAAATAAAATAAAAAATAGGCCCGTATTGAAGAAGTTCTTAATTATCATTTAAGTACTTATTTATTAATAATTTATTTATTATTATTATGGTTAGGCAAAACTCAGCACCTTGCTACACTACTACTACATGCTGGCTGCTGTTATTTGATATATTTTATCATTTATCTCCTAAGTTCTTATGTACAATTTTATTATGTTTCTAACATTCAGTTTCTATGAAAAGAATATCAATATTATTTTATTTTAATAATTTTGTCTTCTTAACTTTTGGTGATGATAGTACAGTATGCGGAACAACGTATTGATCCATTTAGTTCGTTTATTTTCGGAACGCTTCGGCTGTGCTCGGCCAATCGGCTGCCTCTTGGTGGCCACCATTTTGAAGAAACTACGCAGCTGCGCGCGTCCCGCGGCCCCCGATAGCGTTGGGTATATAAGGAGGCCATGACGTCATGCGTCCTCATTACCCGCTCGACATGGAATAAGCGTGGACGTGTCTGTGTGTGAAGTGCTACAGAAATCTACAAAGTGACTTTGTGCCTGGTTGGATACAGGTGTGTAACCCCCACCAAATAATTTTCTGTTTTGCCCTAAACATTTTTAACCATGGGCTACAGTAATAAGGAAAAATCCATCGTTGATTTTTGCGAAAGTAAAACAGAATCCCTCTCTAACTGGGTTCGCCAAGTTAAAAGTAAATCTATAAGCGTCAAGACAAAGAGAAAACGTGACTTGAGAATAATCGCCATTTTGAGCAACTCTCTGACCCGTGCTGAGAGCGAACTATTTACGAAACAAAGAGAACGCGCCAGAAGGTGGGCGCAAATGCAAGCTGATCTTGGACTAAGCAATAAAGAAGAAGAGCTCGCCAGAAAACAACGGGAAAAAATTGATAATATATGGAAGAATGATCTCAGCGGATTAGATAGTTTTTTTAAAGAATTAGACAATGTAAAGCCAATGCAAGTAGTTCACTAGTAGAGGATTAGGAAAGAAAACTATTTTTGTATCTGTGATATTATGTAGGATGTTTTTAAATTACAGTCCCATTGCGTTTCGCGTGGGTCTGCATCCGACGGCCGCCATCTTGGTCGCCACTGGAGCGTCGCGGAGCTACACTTGGGTTTGTAACGGTATCGTGCATTTTTAGTTTTTATTAGTTCAATTTTAGTATAGAGTAATGTAAATGTTTCAATTTGTTCTACATCGTAATGGTTAAATTGGAATTTTGGTTTTATTCATATTGAATAAGAAAATTGTAACTTATGTATAAGTATGAAAATAAAAGAATTTTGTCTAAAAAGTTTGTCGTCCCCTGATTTATTTTTCTGTATCTTTACCACAAACCTAAATGTATTATTCCATGAGTCATCGCATCACACTTCGCGGAGGAGAATGGAGGTGTCTACTGCGCAGTCGTTCGGACCGTTCGAGAATATGCGTCATCTCGGGTGGAGCTGCGTCATTCGCTGCGCATGCCTACGGCACGTCCGCCCTGCCTCTGCGCCGAGCTAGCGCCTGCGCTCACGTGACAGAGTTCCCAATCGTCAGCCCACTAGGTAAACGTTAGGTCATTGCGTCATGATTTCAATGATTAGTTAGAATCATCTAGTACCTACCTGCTATTGTTTGGCCCCTCCGGGGGCCTTGTCGTGTAACAATGCCTTTAGCCCAGAGTCCTGCCGTGCCACACCCTAAGCCAGGACACACTATGACCTCGCTCCGCGGGCCATGCCTTCCGATGCTGCTCGGCTGCCAGATCTCATCCGAGCCGAAACCCTGCTGCTCCGCAGCTACGAACGGTTCTGAACGTAAGAAGTTAGCTCAAATTTTAAATTCGGTGAGTCATTTGTTTGCGTGACAATGTTCTCAGAAACTGCTCGTAACTTACAAAACAATGCAAACAACTTTCGTTTTATCTATAGCATTTGTTCGGTAGGGCCGTGTTTGTCACTAACGTTTCCTCCAGACAGGCAAATGTATTGCTCAGATGTGTGATGGAGATCTGGTTAGCCGAAAGCGGGTGAGAGGGAGCGGACCGAGTGCCGACGTAGCACCGCGCTCCGTCGTTCGGGCGACGCGACGGCACCTCGCTGTGTGGCGCCAACACTTTCACTTTTAGGTAACAGCCAGGTCATTGTAATTTTCTATTTCACAATCCACCGAGAACTTTATAAAGGCGAGGCGTGAACACGAAGCAGACAGTCATACGGAGAAGCGCATTCAATATAACAAGTAGGCAATTAATTGAAATCCTTGAAGCAGCAATCATTTACACGAGAAATGGATTACAACAGTACTTCCTATGAATGTGGGCTGATGAATTACCGGAATCGAAAGCTATACGAGCTTGATAATCTGACTCTGATACTTGAAGACTATCTCTAGGGAAATAAATTGAAAGATAATAGGGATTGGCGTATAACGGATAGTTATTACGGTGAGTTGCTTTTGTTATCATAACTAAATATGACAGATAATTACAGAAAACATCGTAAGGAACTGTTTTTACTTTGAACATTGACACTATGATCTTATTCGCAAACAATCTTGAACAAATCTTTGAGAAGGTCAGGAAATATAGCGTACAGTACGATTGTTCGGCGATATCTGATTTTTCTGAAAACCTTACAGTTACCTATGGAGCGGAACGAGGTGTGTGTGAGCAAGCTTCACATTTAAGACCTATGAAAGCAAGGTGGCTCTTCCCTGCGGTGAAGGCTATCCGAACGGAAC
The DNA here is from genome assembly GCA_951394395.1 of Colostygia pectinataria. Taxonomy (NCBI): domain Eukaryota; kingdom Metazoa; phylum Arthropoda; class Insecta; order Lepidoptera; family Geometridae; genus Colostygia; species Colostygia pectinataria. The sequence continues at coordinate 5,959,614 of OX596365.1, read as the reverse complement.
GTCACACATTCTAAGCTCAGATAAGTTCCACGGTATACGAACTATAACTGATGGAAATAATCTACCATGAAACTATATATACCTACTTAACTATAAACTCTCGTCGGATGTATTATGAAGCTGATTGCCTGTGTGTCTGAATTTTCGTTGAGGGATAGCTATGAATGTTAGGTAAGTGACTGAAATCTAAATTTGATCGAAATAGAGTTAGGTGTGTGTTTGGCCTCACAGAGCTTTCAGATTAATAATTACATCTTACGTTTATTTAACCTATTTAAAACATATTTTGTCTCACATCGACGATCGATGTTATAACTGCCTTGACATATTTTCCCGTCGCAAGACGGCTAGGGACTGCTAAAATTTCTTTTGATTCCAGATTTATGTTCGTTTACACATAAATTTAGCACGTGCGGTTTAAACAATGTAAACCAATTTAAAAGAAATTACTATCTCTCACTCCAACAATATTATAACAATGAAGGACAAAATTAATAGATTTCATAAGTTTAAATACTTATTCATCAAATTTGAAATTATTATTATGACATTTTGGATGAGCATCGTATCATATTCACAAATAAATATTTCATCATTTACATTAACTCTTAAGAAAGGAACTAAAAGAGGAATTTTACTAATTATATCCTAAAATATACCAACGGAAAACAATAAAAAAATTAATAATGCTGCTAAGAAATAACATGACAAAGGTATGTGAAATACTTAAACGACAATTCCTGTACATAAGGTTGCCGTAAAGCGGCTTATTTAAAGGTTTCCCTAAGGGGAAACCGATTTTTTTTGTTTAGCTTTTGCTCGGCAGGTGTTTAGAGGTTGCGGTGGCATCTATACCAACCTTGCAGCTGGCCTTTGGTGCGACTCACTCAATGAAACGCCCTTCAATAAACGCAACAACAGACTCAATCCCACTGCAATTTGGGTGGTATTTGAATATCCTAACATAATGCACGGGGCTTCTGCCCTTTATTTGCTATAACCATTGTCTATTCAGGTAGAATGGAACTGCTTAGCGACCCAGAGCAAGTGCCTAATTCACAGATTCTGAAAACCATTTTTGGAAGAATTCATTAAAAGCAATCTCAACCTTAAGCACAATGGATTAAATTTAAAGGATTTATGTAGGTAATTAATAGAGAGCATGAAACTTGAACGTGACAATCTTCCACACAATGAGGTATGGCGTAATGGAGACTTGTATTTATTATAATTATTGCATGCTCTATTGTGTCTAGCTTGAACATGGGGCAAGGTGAATGAATAATCCAATTGTACCTACAATATATTATAATAAAATCTGGAGATTTGGCTGTAACAATGCACCATAATACACATGCACCGAGGCTACACCGACCAAAGCCCACCAAATATGATTAACAATTCAAAATCATCACAAAACTAAAACAAAATTTGACACGAGATTGATCACTTACCTACAAAACGATGTATGTAATCCAATACCTAAATTTGATTTACCTTATGAAGTGACATTGTTCAACACTGAACAGTAAAGGTACAGTGAGAATATAATTATCAAGCAGTACCACCTCTCAATTATTATAAATCTACTTAATACTGCACGGCGCAGCACCTCGCAAAATGACTCATGATGAAGTCATCGTCAAATTTACCAAGTATGTATGACTTACCTGCTAACTGTTTCTATATTTTCGAAAAAACTGTAGCAGTAGCCTGATATGCCTGGCACGTAATCTTGTTTTCTTACATATTGATGTAAATATAATTATACTTTGGTGTTCAGAAGTAATTTTAGATTACTGTTTTTTTATGCATCATTGTTTTTTTTTGGTCTTTTGCGTGTTCTGTTTGCTCAGCTCGAGGGTTATAATAGTCTGCTGCATAGATTGGAGCTCTGAACTGTATTGCCGCTTTCGCTCTTCAATAGCTGCAGTTCAACGTCTGAAACTGTCGTGTTGAAAAGAATTTCTACAAACTTTAGTTTAGTACTATTAAGAAATCCAAATTCAACTTATAAAACTGCGCATCTGCCGATAAGCAGAATACCATAAGAAAACGATGTATCTAGCTGTTTCAATGAATCATAAAAGCAAGAGGAATAAGATTAACAGAAGTTATTTGAAGGTAAATTATTTATTCACATATATAAGTACCTAATTAAACTACTTAGCAGTCTTTTTGTATACCTACTTAACACACATTTTTGGCTTGTTTCTTTAGGAGCGGTGGAAGATGTATTCGGACAGTTTTCTAATATAACAACAAAGTAGAAAATCTAAATATTAATACGCATGGAGATCAACTGTTTAGAAAGTACTTACATTGCCTTACGACTTGCTCTTTAAAACTACCAGAAAGTGTTTTTGTAAAGATACTTCTGAATTTACATTTTTATGTTGTAATGTCATAACCCAATTTGCTTTCGTGGTCTGCTGGACCTATTTATTTAGCTCAGAAATTGATATAAACAATGGGGCAAAACGAAATAACGACTAAGAAAGAAAGCTGGTAAATATAACATAAACAGACAAGCACCTATCAGACTTAAGTGGACACAGTTTATTAGAAAATGATTACAAAGCAAAGCTTCTTGATGGATGACTGACAGCTGGTAATGTTTTAACACATTTAATTAACATTGTTGAATGCTTCGAAATTATAAATATTTAGTTTAGACTGTAGCTTGTAGGTAACGACAGTTTACGTTGTTTTTTCTTTTTTCTATCTGTATAGCTAGGTTTGAATGATGAGTAATTGAAAGACATGAAACAGATGCTGACTACTGATATTATACAATCTAAGTTCTGATGCCTTCGTCAATGGGTTCGTCATCTACTGTTACAACCTCGCTAAAGCTCGAAAGATACTGTACCAACCAGGCCGCAGGTGCCTCATCTAAGGGTTAACAATCTTCCAGCTGCCTTGCACTGAGTCAAAACCACCGCTGCTGCCTCTCCGGAGCTCAGTGTTTATGCCCTAAACACTTTCTGCCTCGCCAGAGTTCAATCCAATAGGCTTTCGCTCCTGCTGTTCCGCACAGAGAGTACAACGTACATCTATCAACGTGCTGCATCCTTGCCAGAGTTCAGCGTGTTCGGCCGCACAGTGGGTTCAACGTACACAGCTGCTGCCTCGCCAGAGCTCAGCGTGTTTGGCCTTAACTCCTGCTGCCCCGCACAGTGGGTTCGACGTAAACAGCGGCTGCCTCGCCAGAGCTCAGCGTGTTTGGCCTTTACCCTTGCTGCCCCGCACAGTGGGTTCGACGGAAGCTGTTGCTGCCTCAGCAGAGGTCAGCGTTGCCATTGTCACTGCTGCCTCAGCACAATGGATCTGCTTCTACCATCGCCGCTGCAGAATTCAGCGTGTTTTGCTACCGCCTCTACTGCCTCACTAGAGCACAGTAGGCTCGAATTTTGCTTGGGAGATCGTGGAAACAATACGAGCGAGGGAAACATGTAGGTAAGTATTTAATAAGAACTTTCTAATGGCAGATGGAATAACTGAATAATTTTATTCCTTAAAAAAAATTTAGAGTTCAAACAGAGGTCTGCAAAAAACGAGTTGACCAGGTTCGATTCCTGCACCAGTATGTAAATGTTTATTTAACGCAAGTTAGCTCTGCATTTTGTATGTTCGTAAATTCTCAGCTGTTGGTCATAAGGGTGCCTAAAATGAGCATCATCAGAGCTCAATACATTAGCTGCTCCGCCAGTGATTATCGTGAGTGACTATGCCTTCCTGCCTCATCAGTGGGCTTTCTTTAACCCGTGTCAGTTCGTCATAGTGGTCCATCGTCATTGCTGCCTTCACATGAATCTGTCATTAGCTTTACTGCATTACGCAGCGGGTCTACGATTACCCTTTTACCTTCTCAATGTGACTGTCGCCACTGCATCTAATCTCATTAGGTCTACCATTACCCCGCTACATCAGAACAATGGATCTGTCATCGCCCCTGCTGTATTCAGTCTACATGAACATAAAGGACTGGTGCCACAACATACCCGGTATCAATATCTTATGCGAGTCTCCTGCCTGATGTGACCACTTTATCTTTATAACAGCACAAGAATTATTACAATAGTTAGCACTGACACTTCTCTTAGTATGAAACCAACAAGCATCTTCTTCAGCATGTATCGTATTCTAGGACCTTTTAAATGACATCGAATGAACCAGCACGCCGCTATTTAACAAGAACAAAAATGTGGTCGCCTGCTTGCTCTTGCGACCCTGTGTGTCGGAATATTATAATTAACTTCAATCAGTGTGTCCAATATATCACCCACATGCGAGCTTTGAGTCCTGAAAACAATATATATTGTACTACTAACCTTCTAAACCGCAGCCTGCGTCAATCACTCAAAGCAAATTATTACACCAGGCTTCTGTCAATGTGCAACTGACTTCTGAGCCGTGAAAAGTTGTCTTGGAGATGCGACCATTTTTCCCTGACCCATGTCTTTACAGCTCTAAACTATCATCCTTGGAGTATTTCAAAGAAGCAGACTACTAAGTCTAAACCCTTATGCGCCTATTCGACGAAGATCAAGCCCAAGCCTGCCAGTCTTTAGCCAGCCAGTTTCAAGTCCTAAAACTATTTACAAGACCCAAGATGCGTGCAACATCACTAATGAAAAGGTATGAGATTGTGTGCCTATATTCTATTGACTACGCTCTACGCATATGTATTTGCCTGCTGTTTCTGAACATGTGTTTCCAGGTATATCTTGTTTGCTCCAATTCGGATGTCAAAGGCACACGTTCTGCGACCGTCCAAAAACACGTCAGCCCGTCAGCTCTATAGAAAACCTGCAAGAATGGTTTGATGACTAAAGTCTGCAGTAAACTAAAGTACAACCAGTTTTACGTCCTGCAGTATGAAGCCTGCGTCATGGTCAACCGTTTCCGAGAATGAGTTTCTTCAGCCAGTTTCAACTTTTGTCGCAAACTTTTAAAAAACGTGGTAAGGCTTGTATTTCCCTTAAACTCTTCACTGCTAGCGCTGTGCAAGTCTGTGCTATTTCTGAACGTGTATTTTTAGGCCTAAACGCGCTCTGCGAACTACGTGTTTCTCAAGATCCTATGGTCTGCCAACTTGGGCAGCTGCAGTATAGCCTTGAGTACCATGGTCTCCCAGCCTGCCGCAGTAGAGCCCGTGTCCTGTAGTCTAACACTTGAAGCCTTCGCCGCAAGATAGTCTGTCAGCCTGCGCGGCTTCAGCCGAGCCCGTGTTGTGTGGTCGGCCAGCCCACGACGCGAGATGTTCTGCCAGTATGCGCCTCTGCAATCCAGCCCGTATCCTGAGTCGCCCAGTCTGCGCTGTAAGGTCTTCTGCCAGTCTGCGCCTCTGCACACGAGCCCTGAGCCCCGCAGTTTGCCGGCCTGCGCCTCTGCAGGCAAGCCCCGAACACGAGCTGGTCTGCCGGCCTGCGCCTCAGCAGGCAAGCCCCGAACTCGTGATCTGCCAGCCTGCACTTCTGCAGGCGAGCGTTGTCCCGTGGTCTGCCAGCCTGCGCCTCTGCAGACAAGCGCCGAACTCGTAGTCTGTCAGCCTGCACTTCTACTGGCGAGCCCTGACGTCTCCGCCTCTGCAATCGAGTCCGTATCCTGAGTCGCCCAGTCTGCGCTGTAAGGTCTTCTGCCAGTCTGCGCCTCTGCACACGAGCCCTGAGCCCCGTAGTTTGCCGGCCTGCGCCTCTGCAGGCAAGCCCCAAACACGAGCTGGTCTGCTGGCCTGCATCTCAGCAGGCAAGCCCCGAACTCGTGATCTGCCAGCCTGCACCTCTGCAGGCGAGCGTTGTCCCGTGGTCTGCCAGCCTGCGCCTCTGCAGGCAAGCACCGAACTCGTGGTCTGTCAGCCTGCACCTCTACAGGCGAGCCCTGGCGTCTCCGCCTTTGCAATCGAGCCCGTATCCTGAGTCGCCCAGTCTGCGCTGTAAGGTCTTCTGCCAGTCTGCGCCTCTGCACACGAGCCCTAAGCCTCGTAGTTTGCCGGCTTGCGCCTCTGCAGGCAAGCCCCCAACACGTGCTGGTCTGCTGGCCTGCGTCTCAGCAGGCAAGCCTCGAACTCGTGATCTGCCAGCCTGCACCTCTGCAGGCGAGCCTTGTCCCGTGGTCTGCTGGCCTGCGTCTCAGCAGGCAAGCCTCGAACTCGTGATCTGCCAGCCTGCACCTCTGCAGGCGAGCCTTGTCCCGTGGTCTGCCAGCCTGCGCCTCTGCAGGCAAGCGCCGAACTCGTGGTCTGTCAGCCTGCACCTCTACAGGCGAGCTCTGACGTCTCCGCCTCTGCAATCGAGCCCGTATCCTGAGTCGCCCAGTCTGCGCTGTAAGGTCTTCTGCCAGTCTGCGCCTCTGCACACGAGCCCTGGGCCCCGTAGTCTGCTGGCCTGCGCCTCTGCAGGCAAGCCCCGCACTCGTGCTGGTCTGCTGGTCTGCGCCTCAGCAGGCAAGCCCTGAACTCGTGATCTGCCAGTCTGCGCCTCTGCAGGCAAGCCCCGAACTCGTGCTGGTCTGCTGGCTTGCGCCTCAGCAGGCAAGCCCTGAACTCGTGATCTGCCAGTCTGCGCCTCTGCAGGCAAGCCCCGAACTCGTGCTGGTCTGCCAGTCTGCGCCTCTGCAAGCAAGCTCCGAACACGTGATCTGCCAGCCTGCGCCTCTGCAGGCAAGCCCCCAACTCGTGCTGGTCTGCTGGCCTGCGCCTCAGCAGGCAAGTCCCGAACTCGTGATCTGCCTGTCTGCGCCTCTGCAGGCAAGCCCCGAACTCGTGCTGGCCTGCGCCTCTGCAGGCAATCTCCGAACTCGTGGCCTGTCAGCCTGCCCCTCTGCAGGCGACCCCTGAGGTCTCCGCCTCTGTAATCGAGCCCGTCCCGAGTCGCCTAGCCTGCGATGTAAGGTCTTCTGCCAATCTGCATCTCTGCCCACGAGCCCTGAGTCCCGTAGTCTGCCGGCCTGCGTCTCTGCTGCCAAACTTCGAACTCGTGCTGGTCTGCTGGCCTGCGCCTCAGCAGGCAAGCCCCGAACTCGAGATCTGTCAGCCTGCACCTATGCAGGCGAGCCCGTATCCCGAGTCGCCCAGTCTGCGCTGTAAAGACTTCTGTCAGCCTCCGCCTTTGCACACGAGTCGCGAGGTATATGTCTGCGCCTCTGCAGGCGTGCCCGTGTCCTGACTCTACTCAGATAGACTCAGGACACGGGCATGCCTAGTTGTCTGCGGATGTGCCCAGAGTCCCGTGGTCTGCGGGCTTCCGCCTCTGCAGGCAAGCCTTGAGCCCGTCTGCGAGCCTGCGCCTCTGCAGGCAGCCTCCGAATCTGTGGTGGGGCTTACCAACCTTCGCGTCGTCCTGGTTTCTCAACCTTCATCTGCGAGCCTGTAAATCCACCACACCTAGGTATCATAATTTTTTTTTGACAGAACTTCGAGGTCCCTCTCATGCCCAACACCCGTTCAGCCTACAAGTCTCTCGTGGTGAGCAACAACATAACCGTATTTATGTTAAGGTCACTCACTACTATTAGTCTGCCGAATTCTACTAACCGCGTGCCATCTAACATTCAATCAAGATGTATGTGACATGGAGCATTGAACTATTTTGATGCTTTTGATGCAATGACGAATATGAATACATTATTTTTGACGAAGGTAATTTTGTGTGTACGCGCTTTACGGTACCTACCGCCAATTTTGCAATTGATTTGGGTTTATTGCCTTATTCGTGTATTTATTAGCTGCTTATACCCTTTGTTATTGTGTCTTGTTTCCATCTCATGCATAGATGCTGCCATGATAGCACTGAAGGAATCACGGGAATGCGCAAACACAAGTAGTTTATTGTAGCTCAACACTGGTACCTATATTAAATGAACCGCTTGCATGTCCATGTACAAGCAAATTTGTTTGGATATTATATAAGCGCTTTTATTACCGAAGCAATAACTGGAGGACATTAACAAAATGGTTGTGAAATCAACATTCTGTCTGGGACTTTGGAACGGTAGTTGCGTGTCGGTATGTTTTTTACACTTTTGCATTTGTCATGCTATGTGCTACCACTTGTGCCCTAACATTTCAAAGGATCTTTTAAAAGAAGCATGGAACGTATAATATTGTCAATATATTTAAAAGTAGGTATATTCAAAGTCAATAAACTTATTTAAATATTTCTTGGTACGTACATATTTTTATGATCTTATTTTATTATCATGTGTATGAATGCTATTAGGTTAGTAAGTTTCTAGCTAAATGTACATAATCGAAACTATTTACAGATACAGGGCAACAGGTACCTAATCAATTAGTAATTAATATTAGTTTCAGAAATCACAGCTAACCTTAGCTCTAGGTAAGCTCTTATGTACAATTAGATTATTCTCTTAAACATATTCTATTTTTGATTACTTTTGTATAATTAGGCATCTTTTCAGAAACAATGGATAGTAAGCAATAACATTTTCCTATATTCATTTACAATATAGCTGTAGGTAGGCCTAACATTTGTTTCAGTGACAAAATAAAACATATATTTTTTTTTTAAATGTATAATGATCATATAATAGTAAGTACTTTATTTGACTGGGCATGGCATGTGTGTGCATCTGATACATTTCAGGTTTCCTCCAAAAAAATCTCAAGGTATGAATATTACGGTTGTTTAAAGGCATGTAGGTATAGAGCAATCTGCACATAGCACTACCTATTTGTTGAAATGTTAAACAAAGATTTAAAAAACCCTCTAAGGATTATTGGTAGCAAGTTAGTCTCGTTTTATGTACCTATTGAAGATGATTTAAAAACAAACAATCAAACAGCTGTAATCAGAAGATAATTGAAGATACCTATTACAAACCATATCAAGCTCAAGAAAGAAATTCAGAAGCTGGTGCCAAAATCGGCAGTTCTCTTTACTTTTAGCTACCGCAATATTCCCCAATGGGGAGGGAAGAAAATTTATTTCAGATTGTATGAGTTCGTCAAATCAGGGAAATTCCCCGTCGACTCCGCTACGGAATTATGTATCCGCTACGGAATGATCGGCGACATTTTTTCCAGCAATATACTAGCCAGGCTTGGTCCTTCAAAATATCACATCATCGTGCCAATGCTTCAACCAGATCTACTCAAAAATAACGGCAGTGATAGTGTCGTCGTGCTTGTGCCTCATGTGTCAAAACCATTATCATTAGATTTAAGTTGAACGAGATCACCAATGAAATATAAAACAATGAAATTAATATCTCACCGAACTACTTTTATCAGTAAAATCGTTGTTATGAAAATCCAACATGAAAAGGGATTAATAAACGTGAGTGAGAAACGTGAGTAGCAAAACTAATAAGTTTTCAGGTACATTTATGGCGAGAAAATCAACATTCAATAATGTAAACCTGTAAATATAACAACGTTTTTAGAAAGAAGCATTCACGAAAACAGAATACGATGATACTCAGATATCGATGAAGATATTGATAAAATATATGTGTAGGTAAGAAACAACTACAGTATTGTTCTCAGCTGCTTAGCAAAAAACAAGTGGAATCCAAGAATAGTCGATTTTAAGGAAATGGAAATAAAGACGCTGATAAAACAAGATAAAGCTGGGTAAGAAATAACGACAGCATTGTTTTCAGACTGTACCTAGATACCTATGATCTACTATACGATAAAGACGGCGCGGCGCCGGCGGCGGGGAATATTATGCGTCATTCTTTATTACTGCTTTAATACTTTCATTCATTCAGTCGTTCTTTATGATGAATTTAATACTGCTTGACCCGTGATCAATTCAAAAATGTATAAAATTCGATGGCCAGTTATTGGTAAGTAGGTTAGGTACCTAACCACACTTTGTCCCCAGAGTTTGAAATACCTAATGAAATATTTAAATATAGTAAAAGCTCGTTCTGAAATTTGAGATAATACTTAAATGGGTATTTCGACATGAACATTGAACATCTACTTGTCTAATAATAATTGGTAGGTACATAACGTTGACATCAAGAATGAAAAAGCTGGCTGTGATATTTAAAAGCAAAAGGTCAAAATTAGATAATTCTATCTTCAAGTACCTTTACAACAATTAACAGATTGTTATAATTAACTGGACAAAGAAACAGTAAAGATTCTTCAGGCATCGGAAAAGTATGCTTTAATAAAACTTTTTCGTCAGAGTCATCAAGAGGCTGAGATATTCTATGAAAAGCTGCTTAATAAAGGTACTTTACTTACTTAAATCAATATCAAGCACCAAAAAATTTAACTAAGACAGGAACCGAAATCTACCACAGGAAGAGACTCGCACAGTTTAACACAAAATTGTCCCCAGATTTTATTTTTAAAGAAAGAGGTAAGAATAGGTGGTATAAACTAATGTTTCTAGGTGTATATCTCCAAACAACAGCAAAATAATCTGGAACAGGAATAAAATAAACTTTAAACGAGTAATGTTCATGTGTAGAAGAAGAAAGGAAGTAGGATTTTTTGTTATGGCAACAGATGCGGGTGGAAAAAATCCAGAAAGTCTTAAAATTAATGCCCTGGCTAAATAGTCATCGTCATACTACAAAAGTTGTCCCCAGATTCTCCATCCTAGATTTCAGGTGCCCAGCAAGTACGAGTGCATCAAAATAAAAAGCATGTTATAAAATTAAAATATATCTCTAAGGTAAGAAAACAATGGATGTGGTAAATTTGTTCGCAGACCTTGAACGCACAAAAGCGGAATTTTATCGGGCGTGTTTAACTTCAGAAACAAGGTTAGATAGCACCTCAAAAATTGTAATAAACTCATGAGAAGATAATAATACTAGATGTCCACTAGATGAAACCTTATCCAAACGGACAACGAAGTTGTTCCGAGTTACTGAGCGACAACAAATGTACTCTCCTTACGTTATGCTTAAAATAATCTGGATTACGAAAAAGTAGCACCGAAGAAATCAGCAGATTAGAGTCTCCGGTACAAAAGGAAGGAAGTAGATACTTAACAGTTGTCCACAGATACACTTTGTAGGAGAGATTTCGGCGAAGAAAAAGTACTAGCAAGGGTTTCCCTCCTACACTCTCAATGGTTCTTTTTTTACCGAAGTAGCGGAACTTGAGCAGACACTGATCTCAGATTCAATAAAACTATCAGGTGTACCGGGGCGTAAGAAACGGTGGATATAATAATTGTTTACAGGAGGCATTTTCAATTGGCCCGTGTCAGCACTTCGCAGATAAACCACAGGGAAGGTACACACACCCCCAGTTTATAGCAACAAAAGAAGATACAAAAACTAAGAAAGACAAAACTCTCGGGTAAGAACAATAGAAGTCGTAATAAATTGTTCACAGACGCACTCCGTGTCATCATCAGACGAAGTACCTACTTAAGGACACAGAAAAGGTACTAACCCACATACTTTCAGTAAGAGCAGAAGAACAAGAAAATGCAGAAAACAAGAAAAACTTGCAAAGTCGCGGTCAAATGAGGTCATCGTCATACTTTAACAAAAGTTGTCCCCAGATTCTCCAACGTAAATATCAGGTGCCCAGTACCAAAATTGAGCACTAGAAGGTAAGAAAACAATGGTAGTGACTACTTGTTCCAGATGCATTATCAAGTGAAGAAATCCTGTCCTCCGAGAAGCCTTAACAAAAGTTGTTCACAGATAAACTGCACAAAGCAAATAAAAATCAGATATCCAACGTGTTTATACAAAGCAAGTAGTCAATGATATGCCTAAAAATGTTTTCGAAAAATTCTAAAGGTCAACAAATCCACCTGAACAAGCTTTGCTGTGGATGGTAAGTACCAGTGGAGCTAACTATTTGTCCGCAGATGTGATTCAGAAGAATAATTTAGGTACGCCAAAAGTTGAGTCTTAGAGATAAAAAGGTAAGAAAACAATGGAAGTGACCACTTGTCTCCAGATACCTGAAAACATTAGACAGCAGTAGTAGTAGTAGTACATCAACCGGCTTACCTTCAGAAAAGGGTTCAAGGTATCTTAGAAATCGTAGCAGAAACCAAGAGAAAAAATCACCTCGACTAGATGATGCCTTAACAAGAGTTGTTCACAGATAAACAGTTCAAAGCAGATAAAGATGAGGGGTTCAACGGGTTAACATAAGGCAAGTAAACGATGCATTATAGCCAAAAATGTGCTCGTGCTTTGTTACGTAAAGAACGAAAAGGTGTAACTACAACAACTCCAGCGAACAATCTTCAGTGTGGTAAGAAACAAAGAAAGTAACTATTGTCCGCAGATGTGAATCAGAACTCCGTGCTTTATGGAGACATCGTCAGGAGGTTCTACAATGGTTTTTTTAAGATTTAGAAACAAATTAATGTAGTGAGTTCAATGATGAATCAACTGAATTTAATAGCAAATGATCCTGCAATAAAATATTTTGATACTATTTTAAAAATAATGAAAATAATGAAAACAAGCTCAATAACGTGATGAAATATTATTTAGACGATACATACCAAACACAGGAAATGGTTCGGAGCATAAATGCTAGGTAAGTATTTGCTAACTCAAGATTGTCAACAGATTGGCTGAGATCAAGAAAAGAAAAGCTTGAAGTCGAATGTGATGAAGACTTGCTAAGTCATGGACAGACATAAAAGTAATTAAGGCTAGTCTAAAAGATATGTAAAAAAATAAGCACAAGAGCCATAAAAAACAGTAAAATAAATATAAGTAAGTAGAAAAAAATACCTACTTAAAAATGAATTAAAAAAAACATATTTTTAAAATATACAAATAAAAAATAGAAATACATCTATGACTAAATGTGTTCAAAAGCAATAATAGAAAACTAAAGCAAAAGACGAAGAAAGAAGACTGCGAAGAATGAAGACTGTAAAGAAGAAGACTGCGAAGAAAAAAGATTGCGAAGAAAGAAGACGATAAAGAAAGAAGACTGCGAAGAATGAAGACTGCAAAGAAGAAGACTGCGAAGAAAGAAGATTGCGAAGAAAGAAGACGATGAAGAAAGAAGACTGCGAAGAATGAAGACTGCAAAGAAGAAGACTGCGAAGAAAGAAGACGATGAAGAAAGAAGACTGCGAAGAAACAAGACTGCGAAGAAAGAAGACGGCGAAGTAAGAAGACTACAAAGAAAGAAGACTGCGAATAATGAAGACTGAGAAGAAAGAAGACGGTGAAAAAAGAAGACTGCGAAGAAAGAAGACTGCGAAGAAACAAGACTGCGAAGAAAGAAGACGGCGAAGTAAGAAGAATACAAAGAAAGAAGACTGCGAATAATAATGACTGAGAAGAAAGAAGACTGTGAAAAAAGAAGACTGCGAAGAAACAAGACTGCGAAGAAAGACGACGGCGAAGTAAGAAGACTGCGAATAATGAAGACTGCGAAAAAACAAGACGGTGAAGAAAGAAGATTGCGAAGCAAGAAGACTGTGAAGAAACAAGACTGCGAAAATTGAGCCTGCGAAGAAACAAGACGACGAAGAAAGAAAACTGCGAAGAAAGAAGACGGCCAAGAAAGTAGATGGCGAAGAAAGAAGACTGCGACGGCGTGAAAAAAATGGCGTCCTTGGATGATGAAAAAGACACAAGACTGCAAAAAAATTAAGCGGAGAAAAATATGACGTTGGAAAAAAAAAGCCAAAGCAAGAAAAGGATTAGGAAAGAAGACAGTATACAAAAAAGACTGTTAAGAGTGAAACCGCACAAGAAATAATTAATGGAAAAAAAGCCGTGAAAAAAAGAATGAAAAAAAAAATATGCGACAAAATCGATGACAAAAACAGTTCCGGGAAGAAAAACAGTGAAAAAAAAAAAGGTGAAGTAAGAAGACTGAGAAGCAAAGAAAAATGATAAAAAGAAGCTAGAAGACTGTTAACAAAAACAGCGAAGTAAGAAAACTGCAAACAGCAGAAAAACAATGTTAATAAAAAATTAGAAAGAAATGACTGACACACTAAAGTATCGTATAAAAGAACACAAATAACATAGTTAAATTAAATGAAACTAACCCTATAAACGTAAAACACTACCTCCGTTTTAAAATAACTAAAGTCTATGAAAAAAACAAATACCTACTTCGATGAAGATTATTGTAAAGCAGTACTAAAATATTATTGTAAGAAATAAGATTATTATGAAGAAAGAAGATTATTACGAAGAAAGAAGATTATTATTATAAAGAAAGATTATTACAAAGAAATAAGATAAATTACCTACATAGAAAAAAAAAATTATGAAGAAAAATTATTACGATAAAAGAAGATTATTACGAAGAAAGAAGATTATTATGAAGAAAAAAAAATAAGATTCGATGGAAGAAAGAAGATTGTTATGAAGAAAAAGGTTATTTTTACGAAGAAAGAAGATTATTGTGAAAAAAAAAGATTAAGTAGGTATCAAAGAGAGAAAATTATTTTAAGGAAATAAGTTTTTACGACGAATGAAGATACAAGAAATAAGAATAAATATGAAGAAAAAAGATTATTACGAAATAATCAGATTATTACGTAGAAAGAAAATTATTACGAAAAAAGAAGATTATTACGAAGAAAGAAGATTATTACGAAGAAAGAAGATTATCTCGAAGCAAGAAGACTATTACGAAGAAAGTAGATTATTATGAAAAAATAAGATTATTACGAAGAAAGAAGATTATAACAAAGAAAGAAGGTTATTTTAGACAAAGAAGTTTAATATGAAGACAGAAAATTATCTCGAAGAAAAAAGATTATTACGAAGAAAGAAGATTATTACGAAGAAAGAAGATTATTACGAAGAAAGAAGATTATTACGAAGAAAGAAGATTATTACGAAGAAAGAAGATTATTACGAAGAAAGAAGATTATTACGAAGAAAGAAGATTATTTTAGATAAAGAAGTTTAATATGAAGATAGAAAATTATCTCGAAGAAAGAATATTATTACGAATAAAGAAGATTATTACGAAGAAAGAAGATTATTACGAAGAAGGAAGATTATTAAGAAGAAAGAAGTTGAAGACTAAAGATTATTAAGAAGAAAGAAGTTGAAGACTAAAGCAATGAAAAGAATGAAGAAAATAATGAACCGTCTGGAGAATAACAGATTTTAGGTAAGCTATTCTACAATTCATACAGACCTCCCAGTCCTTGGTCCTTGTCCATTGTTAACGACACCCCTAAACATTTACATAAAGTAATTTACCCTATTTTATTAACATTGTAGAAAGTTTTTTAATTGTATCCTTTTATAAAACCTACCTACCTAAATAAACCTTATTATTTAATAACTACCTACGCATTTTATTCTTAGTCTGAAGTGCCTGCCCTAATATGTTTTTTATTTATTTTCAGGTACTTTCGTCTTGCAGCATTTCCAGCGAGGTTTCAACAACACCCAACGTCAAACAGTGCCTTAATTGAATTAATGGTTGATTATAAAAGATTATTCTCAATGTCTTTGTTAAAAACATTAAGTACCTACTTATTAAATTATAATCTACCTATTTGTTCATATTTATTTTGTAAAACTAGAATTACTACTAACAGTTACCTTTTTACGCCGTAACCTTTAGTTAAATTCGCTCTGACGTAGGAAATGGAAATGGCATTTTTTAAAGTAAATATCTTAAAACAAACAAACTATTTTATTATTTTCCTTAGCTAGTTTGTTTATTTACCTACTAGGTAGTTAACCCGAAAGGCCATTCTAAGTTCTTCAACTTATCCGTGTATTTACCTATTTAAAAATATTCCCCGAGACTGGTGGTCTACAAGACCGGTCGTGCGTGCGTGTTGTGTAGCGCAGTGAGTCGGACTCCCTTTAGTGCTCCCGACCGTTGACCGTTGACCGAGCTTGCTCTCATTTTGATAGGTACCTACCTACACGGATAAGTTAAAAAACTCAGACTCACTGATCAATGCTATAATAAGCGAAATGGGCCCCGTAGCTACTTTTCCATCATTGAGTTGGCCCATTAATGGGCGAAACGTAACTGGTTAGATAAGTTTGCACCATTTTGCAGATTGTTAGGAAAAAGAAAAATACAGACAAACAGACCGTATTAAAAAAAATTTAAGTGTGTTATCAAGTGTTAAAACTCTTTTATCATCATCATCATCATGACAGCCTTCTAATGTTCTCACCGCTGGGAGTTCTCTCACTGGCCTACTCTCAAGCGAGAGTGATAAGGTCTTAATCCACTACGCGGAACCAATGCGGATTGGTGGATGGGACAAATCTTTCGAATTTTTAGTTCTTGGACTTGATGACAGCTGTCAAAATTCAAACCGCTCTAACTCTGCATAGACTACTCATCCCAGACTAGCCGCACGCACTAACACAAATAAAAGGTGCCGTTGATCTTAATTTTGAATGACAGCTGTTAACAAAAATGAAGGTCTCAAAAAGGTGCAGCTAGTCTGGGATGAGTAGATCCCGAGCTTCATCGTTATCGATCCACTCGTTATTTTCTGGTGTACATGTAGGTACCTACACCAAAAATAATCTAGGTATTCTATTCTAAAAAAACTATGTCATAAACAAACAAACTTTTTATTGAGTTAATTAACAGCGAGGAAAGAAAGGTTAAGTACATGTATCAATTTCCCATTAATAGTATGTTAACTCAATGGTGGAAACGTAACTACGGGAAATGGGCTCGCCAAGTCGCCTTATTATGTTGCCTATCGGGTACTAGATTATATATGTATTCATAGTGCTAGCCTGCTAGTGCAATACAAATCGAGGAACATCGAGTTCCTACCTATAGTAGTACCAAACCTACCTACCCAAATAGAGAAGGGTATTTTCCAACGGTCAGACAAGTCTGAACAACGGGAATTGGCCATCAACTCCGAAAATAATCAATGATTGAGTAGGTAGTACATGCACGATGAGACTGACTGACGAACATAGCATAGCAGAGCCCTACGATACGTCGCACTGTACCTATCGTCGTATCGGATACGATTGCTCTAAATTGGACTGTCAACGACAGTGTCGCAATGACGTAACGCGGCGACACGACTCGCTGCCTGCAGTGGCTACCAACTCATACCCTACCTCGGCTATCTAGAAGCGCTCTTTCTAAAAGGTTTTTAATAATACACACATAGGTCTTGCGAAACCGGTTCCTCACTGTGATTAAAATTAGGCAGCGTCTCCAATCGATTCGAGGTGTCAATGTGAGTGTGCAGACGATAAGAAGAAGAATGAAGGAAATAGATTTAGGTAGGTTCGTGCTAGAAGACCAGTCATGTGTTGTGATACTTGTGATGTGCAAACACATCACAATGAGAGGTTTTCGACTCAAGTTATAAAAAAAAAGCTGTCTATTTAGACGCAACATACAATTACATTTCGACTATGTAAATAATAATGATATTATCAAAGCATTTCAACTGATAAATGTAAAAAGAACCACTGATCTCTGGGGCATTTCTGTTAGCGTTGTGAAATCATTCATTGACATCATTGCACCTGACCTGGCTTTTATATTAAACCGATGTACTGACTGTGGTGTGTTTCCTGATTTAATGAAACATAGCAAGATTACACCTCTTTTCAAATCAGGTAGTCATTCTGACCCTGGTAACTTTCGGCCTATATCAGTATTGCCTACATTTAGTAAAATTTTTGAAAAACTTATTCTTATTCAGTTTCAAAGACATTTTAGTATGAATAACATACTTGATAGTAAACAATTTGGGTTCACAAGAGGTCATCAACAACTGATGCCGGTGTTGAGTTGATATCACACATTTTTGAAGCCTGGGAGGAATCGCAAGATGCCTTAGGCATTTACTGTGATTTATCTAAGGCATTTGATTGTGTACATCATAGACACTAATTAGAAAATTGCAACACTATGGAGGTAAGGGTGGGTGCTCTAGACCTTCTCACTTCATATCTAAGTGATAGAATACAAAGAGTTGACGTAAATGGAAAGCGTTCTCCGGGATCAGTGGTAACAATTGGTGTACCACAAGGATCAGTACTTGGGCCATTCTTGTTTTTAATATATATAAATGATCTACCCCGGCTTGTTAGGGACGATCATGAGATTGTACTGTTTGCTGATGACACGTCACTTTTATTTAAATTAAAGCGACAAGAGACTAATTTTGACAAAGTAAACAATGCGATCTCTATAATTGTAGGGTGGTTTAATGTAAACAACTTATTGTTAAACGAAAATAAAACGAAATGCGTTCGTTTTATACTACCTAATGTAAAACAAAACCAAACTAATATATAAGTAAAAGATGAAAAGCTAGGCCTTGTAGACACCACAGTTTTTCTAGCCATAACCTTAGATAATAAACTGCAATGGGGCCCACACATAGATAAACTGTCGTAGAGACTTAGTTCTGCAGCATACGCAGTCAAAAAGATCCGTCATTTCACCGACGTCGATACAGCCAGACTAGATTATTTCAGCTACTTTCACAGCATTATATCTTACGGTATTTTGTTGTGGGGGAGTGCTGCAGATATTAACACCATATTCGTGTTGCAGAAGAGGGCTGTTTGTGCAATTTATAACATGGGTCCCAGAGAATCACTTAGAGATAAGTTCAAAGAAATCAATATTATGACAGTACCCTGTCAATATATTTATGAAAATCTTATGTATGTTCGCAAAAAGATTAATCTGTTTAAGAAAAATTGTGATAATCATAATGTTAATACTAGAAATAGAAATAAACTCGCTGTTCCCATAGGCTCACTAAGGTCAGTAAATCTTTTAAAGGGCAATTTGTACGCTTCTTTAACAAAGTCCCAAAGCGACATACAAAATTTATCAATTGGAAAATTTAAAAACTTAATTAAACAAAAACTGTCTCAAAAAGCTTAATAGAAAATAACCGATTAAATAGATGATAAAAAAGCTTGGGACGAATGTGCTCCAACTCTACTTTGTCACTCTTGTTTGTCAATGTCTTATGTTTCTGTGTCTATGTCAGTCAACGTCTTCCCTTGTCCTTGTCATTGTCACTGTCTGTTTGTATTCTATCGAAAACGCGAAATCGCGATTATTTTTCGCGATTTTCAAGTAGGTACACTGTGTCACTGCTGCTGATGTTGAGTCTATCTCAAAGATTATAATAACTAGGAAGTCTATCTGTCTGTTTACTACTGTTTACGTTTGATCAAAACCATCTCTTTTCCAATTTCCATAAAGACTGTAGTTTTGTTAAAAACAGTCTACAATGTCGTATCAACTTTATAGAAACACTACTGTCGGAAATACCTTGCAGGAAAGCCTTGATGAACTCATTCAGGTGGAGTTTGTTTTATTTGTAATATTTTTTGTATAAAAACAATGCAAGTAAATAAGCTATTAAAATTTTATATTTCCAGTATGGCCAGATCACTCCAGCCCTGGCGGTAAAAGTTTTGCTACAATTCGATAAATCCATCAACCAAGCCCTATCAAACAAAGTGAAGTCAAGGCTAACATTTAAAGCTGGGAAATTAAACACCTACAGGTAAAAATTAAAATATAACTTAGTACTAAGCATAAATTATCTTCTCTATTTTTTAATTTTTGCCTAAGTAACTACATAAATAATTTATTAATGGATAACTGCTAAGTATTTTATGTGGAATGGATACATACATGTTACAAAATGTTCAAATCATAATAAAATATAGATCTGATGTTTGCCACAAAGTAGGTACAAACCTGTACAACCTATTTGTATGCTCCTGTACTGCAATCCAGCATTGTTACTGTACATATTTACTTCTATTGCAGGTTTTGTGACAATGTTTGGACCTTCATGTTGAATGATGTTGAATTTCGTGAGGTTCAAGAAGTAGCAAAGGTAGATAAAGTTAAAATTGTGGCGTGTGATGGCAAAAGTGAGTATTACCTATCACAAACTTTTATACACTTTTTTTTAGCGACATGACCAGGCTTCTAATGTTCCCATTGCTGACAAACTCTCAAGCTTATGAGAAATGGTAGTTGGCACATTCTTGCATAGCCAGCTCTTGGACATGCTGGTTAAGTTTTCCTTAACTGGTTGAGACTGATAAGTTACCATGCTACATGTTTGTGTCAGTAGTGTTAGCAGGAACAGCTCTGCTACTTACGAGATGTTGACAGCTCATTTTATGTATTTCTGACCTGTACAAAATCTTATACCATAAATTGGTAACACTGCGATGCAATACAGTGTCGTGAAGTTATTGTGTACTATTGGCTATTGACCTTGATCAGTAGAAATGATCTATTTAAATGGTTTTGCTGTAATTCAGGCATTAGATGGATGAAGATTTGCATTGGAAAAAAGAACCTAAAAATAAAATACTAAATTTTGTTTCAGATGTTGAAGACCGTAGATAGTTAGTATTCAGCAACATAGGTTAATTTAATATCAATGTAAGTTTCATTCAAGATTTAATTTAAAATTTAATATTATTATAAATTGAAAAACTTACTCAAAAGGTACGAGGTAAAGGTCAAAAAAACCTCCACAGAGTACATTGATTTATGGTATACCTTTTGGACATTCAATTGTATTTATGTTAATATAAATAATGAGTTTTATTTATGCTTTGTTGGGCATCAATATAAGTAGTACCTGATACATAAAATATTTAATGTTTGATGGAAAATAAAACATTCATAAATATGCATTGTCTTTATATTTTATTGTATTTATTTCAAAATACACAATTGTATATTTAGAAGAGCCTAGATTTTAAACAATTATATTAATATTCATAATATTTACAAACACCTAGTCCCGTTCAGATCTAACAGATCTAATTTAGATATAAATTCAAGCTGAAATAATGTATAAAAATAATACACATCGGAATATAAATGTCTTCTGATAAACTTTTAGACAGTATATTGATCACAATTGTAATTTTCACTAAAAAAGATTTTAAAAACAAAAAGGACTTGTAATACCTAGTTGAATGTCAATATTTGGTTTAAAGTTAAATCTATGATCTATTAACTATACATATTATGCACACAGTCACTAAACATCCACGGTCACTTTGATGAGCTATGTATTTGATACCACAGAAACCATATCTTGATAAGTGCCACATAATATACTATGTATTAGGTTGAGTATAAATATATCCAAGCAGGCATACATATATGATTGAATACATAACAATTAGAATTATCGAACACATAATAAAGATTACACATATAAGAGTACAAAAGTTTTCAAAATGTCTTGGTAAACTGCAACCCATTATGCTGATTCACAATTTTAACTGCACATCTATAAAGATTAGATAAGAATTTTTGCTAAACCATAACCTTAGGTGAAAATATCTCAAACATAATGTATCGTCCTCCACCATGCTTCTAAATGTAGAAGTATGAATAACAGAATACCAGCTCCTTAAAAGTATACATAAACCCGTCTTGAAAACTTGACCCTACCAAAAATCAACAAAAAACTGAGATTATCTTTGATTTGGGTCAATTTTGAGCTTCAACTTGATAGTTATACTACCTTTTATACCCTTGCAGTATTATGATAAAATGCACTAAAGAAACAAAGTCAAAGTTTTGTCACCAGCAACCATTATGCATTTAGAAATCTTACAGGCGTTACTTGAATGACCTATGCGCAATAAGAAGGTGGTGATGTAAGATCTGCTAGTAAATCTAACTCCTCCTCAGAGAGTTGGTCCCGATGCTTTTGCCAGTCGTCTTGGTGCGTGCGTCGGAAGTCCGCTAGTGATGTTCTAATAGTCGCTGGTATAGGGTCCGGTGCGTTGGTATGCCGCGCTAGTTCCGCTAAAACATCTCCTAGCTTCGGCCCGATGCTGTATGGACGGGAGCTGAGGTAGGAGCAAAGGCCGAGGACGCCGAAGTGTCTTTCGACTAGCTGTTTCGATCGGCAGCTACGCATTAGAGCGCGTAGAGTTTTGCTTTCATCCGTTAGCGCGCGGCAGTGCATAAGCCCTGTTAGTAGCTTCGATGCTGATTGTCGCACCTGTGAAATAGGTTCATTGAGTTGTTGCTAACCTATCCTAATAACAAATAATGTAAACTGTTAATCCTTTATATAGCCGCTCTTCTATAATATACGAGCATCCCTTAGTAGCTGAGGAAAGGTCTCCCTCCCCCAAGTCGAGTCAATTTATTTATAATTGAGAGAATTCAGACTTATTTTGATGTGAGCTAATTAGCAGACTCCAACAAAAACAGGAGGTTATATCTCCGCCCTTACGGGCGTAAGCTAGTACACTAAACGTCATGTCTATTTATGTATTGTATTGTATTAAGTATATCAGTCATCTGACGACCAATGTGGCGCGGTGGGCGAAGGTCCGCCTGCGACGCAGAGGTTGCGGGTTCGATTCCCGCCTTGGGACAAATGTTTGTAGGATCTGCAATTATTTGTTTCGGGTGTTCTAGGTGTTTTCTATGTATAATAAAAAATATCTATCTATGTATTGTATTGTATTAAATATATATCAGTCATCTAGTACCCATAATACAGCTCTGTTTAACAGCAGCTTACCTTAGGCTAGATGATGCTGTGTGAACTGTCCAGCATTATTTATTTATTTTATTTTATTTATCTAGTACCCATAACACAAGCTCTGCTTAGCTTGGGGCTAGATGCTGTGTGGATTGTCCATCATTATTTATTTGTTTAAATGACCTCTATCCGGGAATCTCGCATGAGTTGCAAAGCCATGTCCTCAGCTATGACGGCGCGTTCTTTGTTGTCGCACAGGTACGGCAGCCCGTAGAATAACAGAGGCTGCGCGAAGTCCAAGCACGAGAGGCGGGCCCACCACGACTTATCTGCAAAATAACGTGTAAAACTGGTGTAAAATTTACTATCACACTAATATTATTCATGTAAAAATTAAATAATAATATTGGCGGACATTTTTAAACAGAGCCACAAACTAATCAAAGCTTTGGGAACCTGTGTCACAATGAACACAAGCAAACATTCTGTTATTTTTTTAACTATATTTGGAATTAAGTATAGCACAACTATACACTATGTTTGTGTCTATACCAAGAGCATAATTTTAATTTAGCCGCTTTATTGAACTGGGCGTAACGTTTCATTTCGCGCTGAATGTTAGCTTAATGGCTTTTTTTATACAACACTAGCGGCCAGTCCCGACTTTGCACGGGTGGACATAAAATGTAGCTTAAGACACCCAGGGACAATGTTTCAATGTTGAAAGATAGTTTTTGAGTTTATTTGTTATAAACATACTAATCTTTCCTCTTTATAACATTAAATAAATAAATAAATAATGCTGGACAATCCACACAGCATTATCTAGCCCCAAAGTAAGCTGCTGTTAAACAGAGCTGTGTTTATGGGAACCAGATGACTGATACTTAATAGTTAATACAATACAATACATAGATAGATATTTTTTTTATTATATATAGAAAATACCCAGAACACCCGGGACAAATATTTGTAGATCGTACAAACATTTGACCCGAGGCAGGAATCGAACCTGCAACCTCCGCGTCGCAGGCGGACCTGCGCCCGCTGCACCACATTAGTCACTAACGGACAAAAAGTCTCGGTAGTCCGAGGATTTTAATGTCAGTCCGATCATCGGACAAACTAACCGGACTGATACTAGGCCTTTATAGAAGTTACCTTGTGCTCGTTCCCTGGCGGTGGCGAGCGCGTGGTCGAAGGCGGGCGCGGGGTGGTGCGCGAGCGCGGACGCGGCGAGGAAGCCGGCGGCGGCGCGCGGCAGCTCCTCCGCGTTAGCGCCGCGCCCCGCCACCGCGCACGCCGCCGCGCTCAGCGAGTACTGCGCGCTCAGGTTCGAGTTCATGGCGCGCACGGTGATGCCCATGCACGTGCGCAACACTGGGAAACATTAAAATATATATGTTTAACTGTATCATGGCACATAATGTTGCAGATCTTATCGCGAAGCAAGCGTCGCGTCGTTCCCTCACAAACTTTACTGCGCGCTCAAGTTCATGGTTAGAGTTAATGGCGCGCACACTGACGAACATTCGTTTTGTTGAATTTTTTTTATATTTTTAGAGCAAGGAATTTTACGATATTGTGTAATTCTGTGTCATGTCATATGTGGCAGATTTTATCGCGAAGCAAACGTCGGCGTCGTCGCCTTAGCGTCGCGACACAAACTTCGTCTCCTTAGCGTCCGCAGCGATGCAAACGTTAAAAGTACGGCCTCACCTTGTCAGTTTGAGGACGAGTATTCGCTGTCGATATTGATATCGATACTGACAACAGATTAATTATAATTGATTTTGATTAAATCGATTTTAGGTCTGATCAGATGCAGTTATAATTATTCGACGTGTGTATTGCAAGTAGTATGTATATTTACCGGTGGTAAGTAAGTTGGCCGCCCTGGCGTGGTCGCCTGCAGTGGGGGCGGGCGCGTCTCCGCCCAGCCTCAGTTCCATGACCATCTTCTGTGCAGGTCGCAGCGGGTCGAACAGAATAGCGCTCTCTGTGTCTGATGATGAGTCGTTGCCTTCGCGGTCGCCAGCCTAGAATATTAGCATAACAATTGAAATAAAGTTTATATCTGGTGTTGGTTTTTTTACGAAATACTAAATAAATAGTTAGCCAGACCAGAAACCAAAAAATGAATCATCGCAGGCTGCACCTGCCCCTAAATATGCTGAAATATGCCCCTAAAAGGCTTACAAACACATGGCTTAGACAAACATTAGATAAAACTAACTTGTAATGTTTCTTCAGCGAAGGCAATGCCGTCGACCTGGCCGACCAGTGACGACACGATTTATGGACTAGACGTCTTTGTCACCTCCCAGCTTGAGCTTTCCATAGAATCAATATCGATAGATTTATCACTGACATAGCTTAAGAATGCATGGCTTAGGTAAGCATTAGATAAATTAACCTTCCACCTGTACCTTCGACATCGATAGCGTTATCACCCACATGGCTTAAGCAATAGCATCGATGACGATAACTCAATCCCTGACATGGCTTAAAAGTACATGGCTTAGGCAACTAACCTGTGATGTTTCGTCAGCGACCGGCTCGTCGGGTGAAATCCTCGCCACTTCGACGGCTATGCCGCCGACCTGGCCGACCAGTGGGGACACTATCTCTGGACTAGACGCCTTTGTCACCTCCCGGCTTGTACCTTCCACCGCCATCGACGTCGATAGCTTTATCACTGCGGGAACATTTTAATATCAATAACCTACATTTCACTATGACGTCTACCCATCTCGCTAACGGACGACCGACGTTATCGAGTCGAAGTCGAAAAAAAAAGACAAAGTCGCGTAAGATTCATTTCATCAGATTAGCACAGGATCGTGGTAGATTGCACAAACTAAGGGAGGCCTATACCCAGCAATAGTGAAGTCAGCCTGTGGATGATGATGATAAACCTACATTTATAAATTATCAAAACTCGATGTACCAAGGTAACCCACAGTTGAGCTCAATAAAGTCACTAAATCTGTCACGCCTCTTCTATCAATTGGCTTCAAAAACTTTTATAAAGTTTAGTAAAGCCAAAACTAACTCAAAAATCTTATTAATCTATCTATAAATCTTCCTCGTGAATCAATCTATCAATTGATGTAAACCGCTTTAAAATCCGTTGCGTTGGTTAAAAGATGCACGGGTTCATACATACAAAGTTACTGTTGGTGGAAACCGGCTTTGTTTGTTTGAAATGCTTACCAATATCGCCATTCTCGTCGTATAGAGCGGCAAGTCGCGGCATCACAGTCTCGAGGAACTCCGTGAGGCACGGCTGGTCCCGTGTGTCGTGCTCCAGGCCGGGGAACATCAGCTCCGTGTCGAATATCGTCACCAGTAGACTGGAAACAAAACCAAAATGCAATCCAAATGTAAAGAAGGTAAAAAAAACTTTATTCTGACAATTAAAATGTGATTCTAAGTTTCCGAAACATCTTTGACTCAAGCCGGCAATGCGATGACAGCTTTGCAACTGAATCGAATATCCGCTCGAGCGAAATCCTGGATGCTATAAACTACTTACCGATGTCATGGAGCGCTCGTGGCCTTTTAGAAAGAAAGAAAGACAGAAAAGACGTTTATTTCAACTCACCACAAACAGAGTATAAACCTTAATTTTGAAAATAAAACTATTATACATGACTACTATAAAACTACTATACTTTTAGCAGGTTCACTATTTCGATGGGTGACCGCCAGTGGCAATTTCAAAATCGCTTCTATGCTTCAGGGAGCACGTTAAGCGGTCTAACTTTTATCAAAGTTATTAGGCCATTTCGGAGGCCCTTAGGCGGGCTATAACTTGTACTAACCATAACATATTGTATTACCTGCCAACTGACTCTCGTACGATCTGGAAGGGATGTTGTATGAAGTTGGCGGCGTCAAGCCGTTGCAGGATCAACTTAGCTAGCTTCGCCGTGCGCCATTTCAGTGTTCCTAGTGCGCCCTGTTGGAAAACATACTCGGATTGTTGCACTCTCTAAAAAAACATATTTTTATCTTGGTAAAAACCCATGCCAGTATTTTTTACGGCATGGGCACGCTGGAACTGACGTAAATTCATAGCGTCTGAGTGATTTTATTAAATAAAATTCTTCAATCACACTACCACACATATATAATAAATGCAAAAGTTTGGATAGATGTTTGTTCCTCTTTAGTTCGACAACCACTGAACCAATTTCGCTTACAATTAACACACCGGAAAATAGATCATATACTTTTTATCCCAAAAAACATACGGTTCCCGTGTGTTCCACGAAGAACAGCTAGTAAACATACGGTTCCCGTGTGTTCTACGAAGAACAGCTAGTAAACATACGGTTCCCGTGTGTTCTACGAAGAACAGCTAGTAAACATACGGTTCCCGTGTGTTCTACGAAGAACAGCTAGTAAACATCATCAAACCTGTTGTTTTTTACGTGTACAATAAAGCGTTAATCTATCATCTATCTATCAAACCTGCAAAGCATAAAGCCTGGCGCAGATAATAAAGGAGGTGTGCATCCAGAGGGCTATAGCAATATTATATGTCACTGTTTTTTTTGTATGCCGAAATGTCAGTCTAACACTATTTCAATATTGCTACAATAGCTTGTTACCTACCAGGGGGCCTTATTCGTTATGACCAAACGCGGGCTCGTTACGATATCTGCGCGGAATCGCCGTCGACCGAATGTTTTAGGGCTCGTCTGACTTTTTTTTCAAGGTCAACTATTGATAGCGAAACTATCGGTATTGAAACAACACAGATACGCAAAACGCATTTTACAATTCCACACCATGGCGCTTACAGAACACGTTACACGATATTGGTAAGGAATCTCCTATGTCATAGCGAATAACGCCCCAGAACAGTAACTGTTCCTGTGAGATACCATAAAAACTGCTATGTACGTATAGGCGCACTAAGCGATATGCATCATCATTTCTCCTGCGCATCGCCAAGGAGTGGAATTCTTTGCCAGAGTCTGTGTTTCCCGATACTTATAACCTGGGTGTCTTCAAGTCACGAGTGAATAGGTTGCTCTTAGGCAAGCGCGCTCCACCGTAGACCGCTTAACATTAGGCGAGATAGTGGCCAAGCGCAAGCCTATTGTGAATAAAAAATAAATAAATATATAGCTAATAAATAAATCAAACCTGCAATGCGTAAAGCCTGGCGCAGATGATGAAGGAGGTGTTGGTATCCAGCTCGTGGTCGCTGCAGGCGGGCGGCACGCACAGCGCCACCAGCCCCTCGAGGAAGCGCGCGCCGCGCAGCGGGTCCAGCTTGTCCACGCCCGTGGCGAGGCACGTGCCCCAGTCGTCGAGCGTCTCCGGCGTTATTGTTGTCAAACCTGACAGATAAGTAACCTTGTTCAGTATTATAGTTTTTATATAACACTAGCAGTCCGTCCCAGCTTCGCATGGGTGCAGTGAAACCACACCCGTGCGAAGCCGAGGCGGATCGCTAGTAATTAATATGGCCTATGTTACTCAGGGATAACGTAGCATTTTAATGGTGAAAGAATTTTTGAAATCGAACCAGTAGTTTTTGAGTTTATTCGTAACAAACAAAAATACAAAATACAAACATACTATTTCTCTCTTTATAATATTATATTAATATTTTATATATTTTATACTAGTAGACACGGCGCGGTTTCACTCGCGTTATATTTTTTAGCAAATTTTTACACCCTGTATATTTTCTTATCGTTTAAACCTTCCCTGAACTTTTACAAACATTTTAAGACCAAAATTAGCCAAATCGGTCCAGCCGTTCTCGAGTTTTAGCGAGACTAACGCACAGCGATTCATTTTTAGAAGAGAACAATAAAACTCACATATCATGGTAAATATACCGTTTTTAGTAAAAATTTTGTTCAGTATTGTTTATGTTGAAGCGCTCGTGATGTATTGGTATTGAGTCTGTTGGTAGGTAGCCATTTCTGTATTGATGCGATAGCGCGCGACAGGTGGCGCTTGCGACGAAGTGCAAGCTGTGTACTCGCTCGCACTTATGCGACAGGTAGCAGCCTGCACTTAGCAGGAGCTTGATAGGGGATAGGAATGTCAACAGTCCAAAAAACGTTAAGTTTTACGCAAAATATGGACTATTGAACCAGCGCAACCAGCTGGCTAAGTTGTTCATCATAACAGATAGATAGATAAGGACATTCATTTGCAACTTTAAACACACACATACAAAATTACTACAAAGAAATACTGATATAACTAAACTAATACAGTGAAATATAATATGTGTGTGTTGCAGTATGACAAAAAGGATACAGCTCAGCAATAATATGCTCAAAGAGCTGAACACTGAACAGATCGATCTAGTCATAATTTGAATGGGTGACCGCCAGTGGCAATTTCAACAGCGCTTCCGTGCTTCGTAGGGCACGTGAAGCAGTCGGCCCCGGCTTTTTCAAAGTTTGTACAACCAGACAGACTTTGTTATAGGAAGAGCACATTCTATAGATTAAAGAAGAATGCTTTCCATAGTTTGCATGACAGGAGAGAAGGTTGAACGTTTTTCGAAGTGAATATTTTTAATTGTTTTAGGAAAACTACCAGCTGTATTACATTAGATAAATGTAACTTAGAGGTAAAACTATAGGAAGGAACTATACAACGGCCGAAATCCGTTAGCAGTACTATGCGTACCTGATTTGATAAGCTCTAATACATCTTCGTAGAGTTTAGATTGGCGCGGCCGCGTCCAGTAGCGTGGCGAGCGCAGCGCTGCGGAAGCGACTTCTGCCGCGAAGCGCTGCGACGGCTCTAGGGTAGTCGCGACGTGTTTGCGCGCGTGCGACAAGAACAGTTGCACGACGTCTTCGCCGAAGTGGGAGAATAACAGCTGTATAACGTAAACATAATAATAATAACGATGGTTTCGGTAACTCTTAAAACTTATACACAAAGACATTGAAAATAACTTGTTTATTATATGTATAAACTTATACTATAACTATTTTATAATTAACATTAAATTGATAGATTTATTTAACACCATAATAAAATATGTACATAATTACATTACATTACATTAAAAAATATACATAATACATATGAAACAGTTGAGCCATCTAAAGACGGTTAATAACGACCTAGTGATAGCTCAACTGATCCAAATCTCTACCAGACGGAAGCGTTACTATAACTTAACACTCAGATCCAGAGTAGCGAGCCATCTGTCAACAAAAGCCTGATAAATATTTTAACATTACCTACATTATGTTCGATAAAACTTCTGTTTTCCACAAACATTGTTTATTTTCTGAGCCGTTTTCTATGAGATTTAGTTTTTTTTAATTAGCTTGTACTGTCCCGCAGCTGGGCAAAGGCCTCCCCTGCATCCCTCCACTAACTTGGTCCTGTGTCATTTCGTGCCAGCCAGCCATAGAGGAAGTCGTCAGGAAGATAAGGTCTTTGACATTACTACTCCATAAAACGGGTTTAATCGAGGTCAAAAACAGACTTCCTATGCGCGGTACCAGCTTTTTAAAAAACCCAAAAACTTATTTCCAACTTACCCTCATCACAGAAAAACGCAGTCCATTAAATTTGTCCTTCCCTTTTTTCTCTTCAGCCGAAAGGAATCCCACTAATTTCGTGACCTTTTCCTCGTCGGTAAAGAATTTGCGGATGTGCCTCTCTATCTCTGCTGTGATTGGATCTTCAGATACGAACACTTGCTCCGCCGCTGGTGCTGCCATCTGTTACAAGAATCTGTTGTTTACCATTAAAATAATAAAACGTAAACATAATGATACAATACAAGACCTTAATTAAGAGCTACCAAATTTACACAATAAAACTTAAAAACAATTACAATGAGAGGACCATGTTGTATTGACAAGATGGCCGAAGAAACTCCCGCCACTATCATGTAGAACGCAAGAGCGCGACAGCGACATAGGCATATAAGTCAAAGCGAGTATATTAAGGGCCTTATTTATAAAAGAAACTGTATTTTAGCGGTTAGCTAAAGCATTGTCTTTCCTTGTCATTTTTGTGTAATCAAAGAACAAAGATACAACAATACAATACAAATGTTTTTATTGCGTTTTCAAAAGATATAACAATGTTAATAGTTAATAATAGGTTAGATAATGATAGGTTTGAAAGATACGTTAGCTAGCACAGATTCAAAGTACGTTTATGAATAAGGTTTATGTATTCGCACAACATAAAACATAAAAATAAACATAAAATTTTAACATTTCCATCGCTGTATATTTTAGAAACGGCAATGTTTGTGAAAAACAATCCTGATCTGTTTTGTCGGCTGTCTGATGTCGTAGATCGAAACAGACGCGACCAAAGTAGAGTCTGTATCCGCAACTCTAAGACTGCCTTTATGCGCAAATCCATTTTCTGTATGGCTCCTTTCCTTTATAATAAACTCCCACAAACATTAAGAGAAATGTCTTTGATAGAGGCAGAATACATTGTTTCCATTTATTATCTTTCCCACCATCTGATCTGTACATGTATTTCTAGCAATAAATATACTTTGTTTTTGTTTCTAATAAAGCATTTTTTTTTTTTTTTTTTTGTCTTTGACTTTGCACTTCAGTGTGATTATTAAACTTGCCTCGAGTTTTTCAGGCCATGCGTAGAAACCGAATTCGGAATTCCTCAGAATCGGTTTGTCCCATTCCGAGTCGTCCAGCGGCAACTTATCCTGAGACCATACAGCCCACTCCAAGTCTTTCCGGTAGCCTGAAATATAGTTCAAATGTCTGAGATACGTTTTACGCAAGTTTACACAGATTCAAAGATAAATAAAATATTCAAACAAATATTACTCGATAAATCTATCTTAGCTAATGGCAAGTTGGTTACTCTTGTTGCCCACATTGAGATTCGTAAAGTGGAGATGCTGTAGAGCCTGGGACAGGTTTTAGATGAAGCAGGCTTACCGAGCACTTATTACATCATCCAATCCACAGAAAATACATGGTCAATACGTGTAGAGCTTACTAAGCCGCGTGTGAGCAATAAGATAATGATTATACAACACTGTATAATCTCTAACCTGGTGTCCGCCTCTTCGGCCGCTCACAGCCAGATATTTCAAACGGATCCACTGTCACCTTCTTCAACTTCGGCTTGTTTTGCTTCAGTATAAAGTGCATCAGCTTCAGTGCAGTGCGCCTGACTGTGATATCCTCGTGTAGTAGTAGTTCTAAGCAAAGTTTCACCACTTCCACCGTGTAGTAGGTTTGAAGTGACGAACAGGAGGTTAGCATTTGCATTGCTAGCTCTAAGCGGCGCCATTGTCTGCGGGGATTGTATCATGTTAGTGCACTGCACTGTGCAGTCATGTTAACAAGTTACAAACAAACAAACAAACCTAAAAGTCACATACATAGTCTATCTCACACTGGGAGTTAGTGTTGTGAGTTAAACTTTTTTTCTATACTAAATACTAGCGGCTTGTTCCGGCTTCGCACGGGTGGATTTATTAGCCTATGTTACTCAGGGATAATGTAGCATTATAACGGTGAAATAATTTTTGAAATTGGACCAGTAGTTTTTGAGTTTATTCGTAACAAATAAAAATACAAAAATACAAATGTCTCCTCTTTTTAATGATAGTATTAGATATATAAAAATAAAATAAAAGATGTATAAAAATGTAGCACGGCGAAATTAGCTTTCTAGAATAATTTTCCTTTCCACCAAAAATGGGCGAGGATGCATAGCAAGAGAGGATGTAGATGCCATTGGCTAATAGCTCCATCATCATTGGCAAGCTATGAGAATGAAGCGATCTTATTGGTGGATTTCATACACATAAACAGCTATCTTCACAAATCTTTGTTGGAAAGTCACTAGAGCACATTCTAAAAGTACTTACATATTACTCTGATGCCCCACATCAACCAACTCCTGCAACAGATCTTTATAATGCTTCTCCACTTGATCCCAATGTTCCTTCTCTCTATCTAAAGCTGTGTTGAAAAGAGAGGTGAACTGCGGGTCAGCCATCTGTGATTGGCTGAGCAAAGGCTTGCACGCTTCGACTGCAGCGTCTGATATCACGAGCCGAGTGTTGATGGTTGGCAGTTGACGGTGGATCTGCTCGCCTATTAGTTGTTCGAGCCTGTAAGTTTTACCAAGTTTTAATGAAGCAACTGGAAACTAAGCAAAGAGCGTTACACGACAACTAAGTTGCTGTCATAGATTTAGAATAAAATGGATTTCTAGTCTGCGCTTCTAAAGTGGCAGCCAACTTTAATGTTAAAACGAAACAGTTAAACACGCCTCAGTACGCCGTCGACCTCCTCACCGCTCACTCGTCTAATATGCCGTTTGCGTAATTTCGAAAACCTTGTGTAAATTTGAACGAACCTGTGTATACTTTGTTTCTCGCTAAGCGGCGACTTCAACAGCGCAGGCCAGAGTTCCCTCAACGCTTCCCAGTCCTGTTTATTAATTAAGGGGCAGTTCCTCGGCGCCATTAGTATAAACAGTGCGCCTTTGTGTATCTCGTGGGTTTGCTCGCCATCGGTACCTTGGAGGATAGCCTTTAGTTTCGGCATCAGCAGACGGTATGAAAACGACACCCAGGTAAACATCCAAGTTAGACGGCTCTGTGCAGCTATGCGTACCTGAAGAGTAAGAGGACTTTTACACTATCCGGCATGATAGTCGTGTATTGTCAATGGCATACAATAGTAACTGATATGAGTGTTGCATGCGTACATAGGCTACAGTAACCGCTTACTATCAAGTAGGCCGTACGCTTGTTTGCCACTTTAGTGATATAAAAATAAAAAGTAAATCAGGCTGATAAGTTGAAATAAAGCACTTCTAACAGGAACTGTTGTAACGTCCTAATGTTTTGACGACGAAACCGAACCGAAAATCAAGTTTTTAAATAAAAAATATATTTTAAAAGACTGCAACTTGTAATTATTACAAATTCTCACAGGCTGCCAAAAAATTGGTGACACGAACATAACATAGCGAGTTTGACGCCAGATTCTTCTAGGTTGGGACGGGTGGGTGGAATTGGCGTAATGAATTTACGTAGTACCATACTCAAAAGAAGCAGCGAGCATAAGCTAGTTTCAAATAAGGTACAGTCAGCAATAAAAGTGGTCTATCACTTTTGTCAAAAAATTCTATGAAATCTATGACGTTCAAACAAATCCCAACCTTAGGGTGGTAGACCAACCAATGTATAAGTATTGATACATAGCTCAAACAGAGAATTGAGGACAGTCAACGCCGTATCAGTGATCCCGGATTCGCAAGGCATCTCCGCTCCTCGAGTCTCGTAATTTTTTGCTCACTGTACAATAACTTACCGATGTATAAGTATTGATAGACAACTCAAACAGAGAATTGAGGACAGTCAACGCCGTATCCGTGATCCCGGATTCGCACGGCATCTCCGCTCGAGTCTCGTCGGCGATTCGAGCCGCGTCCGCGACCAGTATCCTCACGTAGGCGTTTGTGTAGCCCTGGTCGGGGTCGCTGCCTTTGCCGTCCATCGCCCGCTCGAGCGCGCCGAATGTACGCAGCTTAGCCTCGTAGGCGGCGACGCGGGACCCTCGCCCGACTAGGATGCGGTCCCAGATCTGTAAAGGATTGGGATATCACATTTATATTGGCGACCTAAAACTCACAGCTGGTCAACACTGGAGCTCGAGATAGAACCCAATGGAAAAATTTAGAGGAGGCCTGTGCCAAGAGGCACACCGAACTGCGTCTATTTATTTGAACCTGTAGGGTAACCATAAGCTCTGAAGCAATATTGAAATAATGTTAAATTGACATTTTGGCATACACAAAAAACAGTGTAATATTATTTCAATATTGCTGGTTAGTGGTAACCCCCTGAACTCATAATATAACCAAAAATATGTAAACCTAAAGTTTGGAATAAATGGCTTTTTTTTTTAATATAATTAAATGGCAGCGCCATGACGACAGATTTTGAACATTCACCATCCACCGACATCCGGCGACCGCTGACATCGGTAGAGTTGGGGGCCGTCCTATACTTCGTTTTTCAATTCGTGGTCAACATTCGAGAACCTTTACTCCTTAGCGGTAAGTAAGTAAGTTCGTATGAGTCAGTGGCCAACTCTGGTGACAGAGTTTCTAGGCCGCCCAAAAGCCTCTGTCATGGCCTAACAACTTTGAAAAAGACGGGACCGACTGCTTAACGTGCCCTCCATAGCACAACTTAGCCAGCTACGTCACGAGCGCTCCTCCTTAGCGGTTATCGGGTCTACCTGTATCAGCATCATGACAGGCTTCTAAGGCTGCGTTCCCACCGGATATGTGCTAGGATGTGTAGCGTGTGATTCATTAAGTGATTCTATTGGTTCCAATAAACACATTATTGAATATTAATTTGGGTTATTATATGAGAGCCATATAAGACATATACCTGTATAAGAGCTTCAAAGCACTTGGTATCGTCCGACTTGTCAGCCAGCATGCGAGCTTGCACGGCGGTCATCAGGCGGACGAGAGCGCAGCGGACATTCTCACCGTCGATGGTCACCACGTGTTTCACTCCGGTCGAGAATGGAAGCTTCGTCGCAGGGACAAGCGAGTCTATGCTGAAATAAAGAAATATTATGATAAGCTTACTGCCATTTTTTTTTTTATACAACTGATGTGGCAACCAAGCTTACGGCCCACAAGATGGTAAGCGGTTACCGCAGCCTATGGACGCTTGCAATACCAGAGGAGGTATCACTGCTACTGCCACTTCACATGGTCCACCTGCGACGCAGGAGGAAATAATGAAAAATATATATCTATGAATTGTATTAAGTTATCATTCATCTACCCAGTACCCATAACACAATCTCTGCTTAGCCTGGGGCTAGATGATGCTGTGTGGATTGTCCAGCAAAAAAAAAAAATATGTCGATGACTTTAGTCAGTAATGTGCTGAATTTATATTACTTAAATACATTCTATTGAATAGGTCGTAATGAAAAGACAAAACAAGGAAAACAAACCCCACCATCACATGAAAATAATAATGATAAGGAGATAAATACTGTGAGACTAATAACTGTGCGATACTTACAGTGATCTAGACGGTTCATCTGGTGCTGGGAAGAAGAGAGTGCAAGACAATGATGCATTTATTATGCTCAAAGTCCGCAGCATTTCTTGGTGGTCCATATTTACTTCTCCCGCTGACCATGTCCTAAGTTTCTCTGCCGCTGGCTTGAGGTATCTATCAGTCAAGACTTGGACGCACTTTGCCTCTTCCTCGCTCGGAATGTGCCATTTTAAACTAACTTCCTTTAACGGGCTTCCGTTACCCCATTCACGGATCGGTAGCCATTTTTCTGGTGCTTTAGCATAATCTTTAGGACAGCTCCTCCATTCTTTTACGTCTATAAGCGAGAAATACTGCAGTATATTGCTGAGAACTTCACACGCTCGCGTTTGTGCCGCCTTATTGCTTAACCTCAGAGCTCTGTCTAAAACGGGCAGGATATGCGGGACGTATTTGAGCATAACAGATCCATCACATTCCACAACATAGCCGAGCAAAACTAGCCTGTAAAGAATGTCTCTTGACGGGTTATCATCGTTTAAAGCTTCGTCGGTTAAATGTTCTAGCAGTTCTTCGCAAAGAAGCGGTAAGAACGCGGCTAAAGTAGCTTCCGCGTCGACTCTAGCAAACACTCTGAGCAAAACCCCCACCATACTGCCAGATACGTTAGTCTCAAAAGTGGATTCAGTGGCGAACGACTTGAATTTACGCAGCGCCTCTTTGAATATCTTAGGCGAGGATTGCATTAGAATAGCCGTCGAAGCTGATGATACAGCCGTTTCCATGATAGCATCAGTTTTGCTTCTAAACACTTCGAGATCTTTTGTATCCAATCTCACGTTTTCCAGCACGCTAGACTCGATTATCACGAACAATCTATCGAGATAAACTAGTACAAAGTCTTCGAAATGCGCGGTCGACTCGCAAGTCAATAGTTCCTCTTCTGTCAAATCGTTCCAGTGCTCACTAGCGGAACTGCAGTCTATAAACGGTACCATCCACGCGTATATCACTATGAAGTGTAGACTAACGAGTGTTTTTTTGATGTCGTTTGGATCTAGACCTGGTAATATGGCCATGAGTAGAGGTACTACGTGGGTAGGGCCCTCTGGGTAGCCCGCGCTTGGGCCTCTGAGTAACGGTCTCGCGACGGACGCGACCGCTGTCATTCCGACTGTCACTTTATGAGGTTCTGTTAGTGAGGTTAGGGAGTTCCTCAGTCTGTCAATCAGAGGTGGGATGACAATAGCTGGCCTGAGGGTCGCGAGGTTCTGCAATGCTATAGATATGTCTGAACCTGATCGGTTGTACACGGCTTGTAGTGTAGGGTTGAGCAGCATTTCAACGAACTTGGTGATGTCTTCGTCACGGAGTTTGTACGATTCTGGGGTTTTGTTTTCCCAATTTTCCTTGCCTTTTGTTTTGCGTTCGCGACGTACTCTGTAACATTAAAAGTAGGTAGTTATTTTCTTAATGCACTTTTTAAAAGACAGTCAATGAAGATCCAGACAATGACAAGTCTCTTCTTGAAATGTCTTGAATTTTTTATTGTTGAAATTGATGTCAAGCTTTTATAAATTTAATTAATGTAAGCTGTCGGTCCCGGCTTCTTTTTTAATTGTTAGGCCATTAAAGTTAAAACGAAGTTTAAAAGATCTAAGCGTACATACATACATTCATACATACAAAGGGACAGAAAGCGGAAAGTAATTTAGTTTTATACTATACAAGAGGAATAGAGTTCTTAGTGATAGAGCTTGTCTGTGGAAGGACTACCACCATACCTATTTCTGCCGCCAAGCAGGAATGCTCGCATTGCTGTGTTCCAGGCACATGTGACTTTCCATCTAAAGTCTTAGGGTGGTAACACGCAAGTCATATCTATGATGCTACAGTATAGTTCGCACAGCGGATCTAGGCTTCCGTGAAGTTAGCCGTTTGTGATGCGCAAAGACAATTTAGTTTGAAAAAGCTCCATTGCGCATCGAAACGGCTAATTTCACTACGGCCGAGATCCGTTGTGAGACCTATACATAGACTATGGTAACCGCTTATCATCAAGTGGGCCGTACGCTTGGTGAACACTTTAGTGGTATAAAAAAAACGTGTTAAGATAAGTAAGTAAAACAAAGTCAGTATACCTGTTGAGGAACTCTTTAGACGTCTTCCTGATGAAGTCCCTCAGACGGTAGGACCAGCGGCCCGAGTTGGCGCTGTGCAGGTAGCTCTCGATGCCGTCGAGGAAACACTGTAGGTGCTTCAGGATAACGCCGTCTGGGTTGATGCTCCACACTATCCAAGATGCCAGGTATTTTACGTCTGGAAAAATACTTCAAATAAACATCAAACAAACCAGGTGGTAAGACTGTTCAGCAAGAGTCCGTCTTGGTGGGTACCACCGCAGTGCCAGATATTCTACCTCCAAGCAGTAGTGTGCAAGCATTACTGTGTTTAGGTTTGAAGGAACTGTAGCAAGTGAAATTACTGGGCAAAAGAAACAACAATGTCTCGGAGTGATGAGCGCAGTGCACTGCCACGCTGAACTTAAAAATAAAGCTTTGTGTGGCACTGCATCTGTTATGGTCAGGCGTGGTGCTTAACATCAGGCGGGCGACTTGACCGTCTTGTCACTTGCTGACATTAAAAAAAGAAAGAAACAAAGCTAGCATTACAAAGCTAATCATCATTATGACTAGTGTACCCACTGCTGGGACACTGACCTACTCTCCAGGGAGTGATTGGGTCATAATCCATGCGGACCCAATGCGGATTGATAGATGACCGAAATCGGTTCAGTGTTTGTCGAATTACAGAAGAACAAACATCCAAACTTTCGCATTTCAGCCAAAAAACCACAGAACCGAAATCAGTTCAGTGGTTGTCGAGTTTTAGAAGAACAAACAAACATCCATCCAAACCAAACTTTTGCATTTATATTATTAACTA
The DNA here is from genome assembly GCA_951394395.1 of Colostygia pectinataria. Classification (NCBI taxonomy): domain Eukaryota; kingdom Metazoa; phylum Arthropoda; class Insecta; order Lepidoptera; family Geometridae; genus Colostygia; species Colostygia pectinataria. The sequence goes on along the minus strand of OX596365.1, from coordinate 5,921,184 downwards.
GTAGACCCGACGCGGTTTCACTCGCGTTTTTTTTTTAAGCAAATTTTTACGCCCTGTATATATATATATACCGTTTAAACCTTCCCTGAACTTTTACAATGATTTCTAGGCCAAAATCAGCCAAATCGGTCCAGCTGTTGTCGAGTTTTAGCGAGACTAACGCACAGCGACTCATTTTTATATACAGGGTCATTCATTATCAACCTGACAAACTTAAGAGATAGGTTCCGCACATAAAAAAAAAAATATGTACCTACCTATAATTTTTTTTTTATGTATATTTTGTCTTAAAAATCCCAAGTAAACAAAAAAAAATAGATTACGTTTTTCCCCTCAATTACTATTTATCATTGTTGGGAATCGAGTTAAGCGACGTAATAATGAAATATTCATCAGGTCAGGTCACTGACACGTGCCGAGCGCTGCCTTTTCGATTTCTAACAAGGATAACTAATTATTAAGCAGAATTACGTAATTTTTTATTTAAATATAAAAAAAAACGTTTAGTAAAAAAATAAGGTACGAATTTTTTTTTTATGTGTGGAACCTACCCTTAAGTTTGTCAGGTTGATAATGAATGACCTTATATGAAAGAAGATCTAAGAATATTTAGTGTGATAATAAAACAGTGATGTAAAATGTACGCACCAAGGCCGCTATGCTTCGATTGGACGTGCATATCCTTGTAGCTGACAGGCAAGTGCAGAGAGCTTAGGAACTTAGAGAACATCTTAGGAGCGTACGGGCTCCAGTCTATCGCACCAGGGTTCCGCTTGGCCAGCCCAGCGAACAGCACTATAAGGTCCTGGAAATAAAACTGATATTATAAATAAATATAAATAATGCTGAACCATCCACACAGCATCATCTAGCCCCAAGCTAAGCAGAGCTTGTATTATGGATACACACATATTTAACATACTTAATACAATACAATACATAGATAGGTAGATATTGTCTATTATACATAGAAAATACCCAGAACACCCGGAACAAATACTTGCAGATCGTACGAACATTTGTCCCGAGGCGGGAATCGAACCCGCAACCTCCGCGTCGCAGGCGGATCTTCGCCCGCCCCGTTACATCGGTCGTCAGTCGGTTATAATACTCACATTAGCACCGCATGGAGCGCTGTAGCATGTATCCCACAGATCCATCAGCTCATCGAACCACAGCTTGTGACCGTACTCAGCGAATTTAGGAGGCAGAGCCACGGGCAGGAACATGGTCAGCTGTCCGATCATATACACTTCTGATGACCACGGGTTTATTTGCGGCATTATTTCGTCTAGAATTTCTTTTGTTGCTGATAATTCGAAATATCTAAAATAGTTTACATACATTTAATTTTTTGGTATAGAAGTTATTTTTTGACATCCCACTGTCCCCATTAATGGGGTCAAAATCATGGGGACATCGGGAATACACGGTATTTTTATTAGAAGCGTTCTGGCGACTGGTATGGTATACATCGTTAACAAGAGATCAACTACATTGTCTAATTTAGGACAAGAATAGAGTTTTTCTTGTTTTCGTTTTTAATCAAATTCACCTAATTACCAAGACAAGTGACCCCTACTACTGTTAAATTGATCTTATTTTAATAATAAATTAGTAGGTACTTACGGTCTAGCGCATTTCACCATGGAGACGAATGAACACTCAAGTGAACTGGAATAGAAATAGGTATTTGCTGTAAGGTTTATATTAAATTCAAGTAGTTAACGCATCATGCACCTGTTACCCCCATCGACATGTTTAGATACCATGATGTGAAGCGTAGATGAAACTCCTGTATAGAACTGCCAGCGGATCTCGGCTTTCGTGAAGTTAGCCGTTTGTGATGCGCAAAGACCATATTCATATATATTTATTGCTTCACTTTGGTACATAGGATCTTAAACTTAATTTTTTTTTTCTCGCAACATGATCCCTGCTGGGGCACTACAATAATCTTAACTTAATTAAGTAGGTACTTATTTTATACATTTACATACCTATTATATAATATATACAGGATTTTTTTTGTGTGTTCCTTTGTATTCCTTGAATATCGCGCACTAATAATCAAAGACCCTATATAGATAAGTAAGTTTTAGTTCGAAAAAGCTCAATTGCGCATCGAAATGGCTAACTTCACGACAGCCGAGATCCGCTGGTAGTGCTATACATAACAAGAACTAGGTATCGAAAGTATGGCAAAATACTGCTCTCTAATGGTGAAATAATTTTTGAAATTGGACCAGTAGATTTTGAGTTTATTCGTAACAAACAAATATACGAAGATAAAAAAATGTCCTCTCTATATTATTAGTAATAGATAAACAGACTTTTGACAACTTTATGGCTAAAAACGAGTTATAGGTAAGAAGTCGTCTTTGCAATGTTGAAGGACAGTAATAGTGACAGTTCTCAAGCTGAGCATGTGCTAAGTTACGTCTATGTATTTGGCTTTAAGAGTACTGGGAAATGAAGTTAAAATTAACTAGGCTAGTTACAACCAGCAGAGCATTAGAAATCACTTGTAAATACTTGGTTATATACTCAAGTTATACCTAAACCAAAAATTATCTACCTACGTGACTTGCTAAAACAGTTGATGAATGAACCCATTCCATCTGCCACCTGTGCGAACAAAAGCAAAACCTCAGAATATCAATTATTACGTGGGAGTTTTATCGTCCTTTGCGAAGCCAAAATAGTTCAGGGCATCATCGAGCCCTGATCCAGACAAGAATTTGCGAATCATTTGCAGAATATCGACCTCTTGTTTATCAGTTTGTTTATGCCTAAAGACAATTTTAGAATCACTTTAAAGAAAATAAAAAACAGCTATTGAAGAAAGTATTTTTAAACTACAGTTTTTTGCTGTTAGTCCCACCGCGGCCACCGCCAAAGACAATGGGACAGACCAATAATTTGTTTTGGAGTAATATCTCTTTAAGTACTGTTTTCTTATTGGACAATAATCCGCACTTCTTATTGGCAAGTTCAAGTAATTTTGTATAAATACAGTGGAGACTACATTTACTTACTGAAGTAATCCCAACACTTCTTTACAGCCCAAATGTTACTGTACAGTGTTAATTGTAGGTTGTTTACTGTCTTTCTTACATTCAATAATGAATGATGAAAAATAATAGAACTGTACTTACGCCATGTAGTGATACATCCCGATATCCGTAGCATTATTTTTGAACAGTCTCTTGCCCAAATCAAAGAGGGGGCGCCATGGTAGTGTCAATTCTTCAGGTGAAATCAAGTTTCGCTTTCTGAAAAAAAAAAGCAATCAAATTGATATTCTACTTTAATTTTAGACATGAAAGACCAATTTCAGAAATTAGGACAAAAAACATTGCAATAATTAGTAGGTGTTTTCAACCATTTTTACCGAGTCGAAAAAAGCATGCAATAGTTTTTTTTATATGTTCAAAAATCTATTCTTGAATATCGAAATTCAAGTTTTCATATAGTAGTGAAACAAGCCTTATTTTGAACTAAAACTTACTTAGCAAGCATGACAAACATAGTTTCAAACTTGTGGATCTTTGTTGGTTCCAGATCAGGTATAAGCAGGAGTTCATACGCCAGTTTAATGAATGTTATATGATCTTCCTTGCTGAACTTTAGTCCGTATAATCTTATGTATCTGTGGAACAAAACCAAATGATAAACATTATGGCACACCATAGTTGTAGCACGATACTAGGATTCTCTGAGTAGAGCGCATATAATAAAATGACCTAGGTTACCAGGGTTGGGCTGAGGCATTAGAGGTGCGGTTAGATTTTTTAAGTGATGGAGTTACAAGCAACTTTTGTCCTGAAGGACAATGTCAATTCCATCTGAAGAATCTCTCATCTTCCTTTTTTAATCTGTGTCTTAAGTACCTAAGTAGTTACTAAATAGTTTAACTCATCATCTTTGTTTTAGTCATTAGTTTGTAAGGGTTGGATAGAATGGGGATTTGTGATTTAAATGCTAGGCTTATAACTATGTCAACAGAGTTGGCAACTGACTCATACAAACATACTTACAGGAACCAGCTTATTATTACTTCACAGTAATTACCAACATAATAACTGTGTTGATTTTCTTGTTTCATAACTTCCTACCAATTATTAATTTCTGTATGATGATATATTTAAAACTATATGTTTAAGGAAAATGGCTAGTTTTGTGGCAATTTTTAGCCACAGGTGTTAAGCTTTTTCTATATTATGTATAGGGTTCTATATTATGTATGTATTCAAATCACTGATTAAAATCAGATGATTTAAATCATCTCAACCCTGGTATATGTAATAATTTGAGGCAAAAGAGTGTGTTGAAAATAGCATGTTTTAGAACGGACGGAAAAAACAATTTGTTCCAGGTCCAGATGTTGTGTTTCTATTGTATGTTTTAACATAAAACAAATCAAAATACATGTGTATTTTATCGGTTAGCAAAATTTGGACAATGAGAATTAAATAAATTTGATTCTCATTGTCCAAATTTTGCTTAGTTTGGGGCTAAATGGCGCTGTGAAAAATGTCCACCAATATTTATTATATATTTATTTAGTTAAATGTTGCATGATGTTAACATTTTGCAAGTCATTTTCATAACATTCTCAGTCAGAGAATCTAAATGCATAATGCTTTGAAAGGCATTTTGTTCTAGAACCATCTGTTAATTACCTTTCTACCTATGTACACATAAACAATTTTTATAGTTATATTCATTCAGTTGAATAATTCATATTTGAATTTAATTCAACACTATTGGTTTAACAATTAGGTATGAAGACATAATAGCAGTTATATACCTAGTTAGTTGTAAGGTCAGGTGCATATTTGAGGAAGTCCTGGGCTCTGGCCAGCATATTTTGAAAATGCCTGCACTTGCCAAAGGTTAACAGCTAAACTATATAACATTCAATATTGAAATAATAATAGACTAGGAAGTTTTAGTAACAATATCAATAACCTACCTATCTATTAAAGCATTGTTTATTAGTATTTATTGAAAGGTAAAATAAAATGTAAAATTCTGATGTTGGGTATGCAGAGTTAATGAAGATAAATAATATAAATAAAATTAAAAAACTTATAATATAAAGTTAATAAATATATCAATCTGATTGCTAGTAGGTATGCACCTAAAAATGTAAGCATGTAGTAATATAATAAATATATACATCTCTCAATTTCAGTTATCAATCAAGCCATAGGCATTCATTGAGAATGATTAAGCCTATTTGATATATAAACTAAATTTGATGAATCATGAACTCTGTCATAATTATAATAATTACAGCTAAGTAGGTTTATAAAATATTCAGAAAGGACTATCAAAAATTAAATGCTTCTATAGAAGATATGACGATGAACTCATAGAAAAATTTGGCACAAAAAGAGCTTCATGAGTCCAACATTTAACAGCTGTTTCTAAAACACTTACCTCATAAGCCTAGAGGACCATACACCACAACCAGGTTTCATCTCTCGGAACATCACTGCCTGAGCTAGGTTCATCTTCACTTCCCTAAGGAATTTGTTGGACTCCTCGTCCAACTCAGCAGCATATGGCAGGAGATGGTTCATAATCACTTCACTCTGAGGCTTGAACCCCAGAGCAGCTATGCGCTCCGGGGTCATCATCTCCTCCTCAAACTCTTCGTCTTGCAGCATCATGAGATCGAAGTTTTTTTAGTTCAAGAAATCTATCGAGCTTGGCGGCCTCATCAGAGCGGCCTGCCCTGATAAATGTAGTCAGCAGTATCAGATACAACACGAAGGCGGATACTTTTAAATACCTACCACGTTTAATTTATTTTATTATTGTAACATTAAATTCAACATTGAATTTACACAAGTCATGAACGTACGCAAATCGCAATGAAAAAATCGAATCAAATCCAAATCATCAATTCATCAAGATTTACGTTCCGTTTTGGTCAATTTTGAGTGATTTGATTTTTCTGTTCTGGTGACTTTGACTTTACTATATATCATTGTCAAGATTAATGTCATTTGTCTGCTGTCAAGTGCTGTGACTGGCAAAATTGTGGCAAATAAGCCACAGAGTCCATAATCGAATAAGAAGAAAAAGAAGAATATCTGTCCGGCCGAAAATTAGAGATAAAAACCGTTAGTTAGATCTTCATGAATGATAATTTCTATTATTTTTGGTTGTAGTTTTATGAGACAGACAGCATGTTTTGAATAATGATCTTCAAGGCCTCGTGCGTGGGTGGGGTCCTTTTTTTTGTAGGTATATAAAATTTGCAATAAAATAAAAGTCTTCTGTTGGATCCTAAATTTTTTAGTTATGTTAGGGATAGGTCCCTTGTAAGGACCATACCTACAACACAAGGACAAGGGACCTATCCATAGCCCAAAGAGTAATATATATATGGGAAAGCCTAACTAATGTAATAACCCACATTTTTGTTAAACCCTGTTAAATATTGTGTTCGTCGGTGCGCGGGTGTTTCAATTCTTAAAAAAAAGGCAATAGAAAAGCCATAGCAAATTAAAAAACGGAATATTTTAAACAACCCCATTATGGATTATTATTTATTCATTTATTAATTATAGAGGATAACATGCGCTGCTTGCGCGTCCTGCGCGGCGCGCTCGAGTAAGGTATGTCGGGACATTTTAGAGCTTGTCAGGACGTCCGTCGAGACACCCACACCGACCCTAAGGATAATCTAGTTATTAGATAGTAGTTATATAATAATATAGTCCTTGCAGACCATTCTCGCTGGTCCCGACCGACGACGTATCGGGAGAATGGCAACCCTACAGTACGTATAGTTCGCACAGCGGATCTAGGCTTCCGTGAAGTTAGCCTTATAACCTACATCTCAGACAAATTCTAATTTTTCTGAGACCTACTATAATCACTTCTTTCTTACCTACTCATGTCATCTTTCACGCAATCAATCAATTCATCTTTTCTTTGGCCTACCTCTACCTTTAGACAGAATAGATATTAGTATAGTTCGCACAGCGGATCTAGGCTTCCGTGAAGTTAGCCGTTTGTAATGCGCAAAGACAATTTAGTTTGAAAAAGCTCCATTGCGCATCGAAACAGCTAATTTCACGACGGCCGAGATCCGTTGTGAGAACTATACTATACTAACTCTTTAGATCCACCACATTCAATAGTAAATCTTTTCGTCAGCAGATGACATTCATCCCTCGTAGCATGCCCGTAGGTAGATACTACGCCGTTTTTAGGTTTATATAAGGCAGATTCTGTTTAGGACAGATCATAAGTACATAATGCTACCTACTCATTTTCAACAATCTTATCTTACGAGAGGTTATCTAAATATTGGCAGACTGATTCACAGCGCTATTTAGCTGATTAGCTCCAAAATAAGCAAAGCCTGTACCAAAGTAGGTGCTAAAATATCCTTAGTATATGCGTTAGCATCCTAGTAGTCTGTGCTTAGTACCTACTAAGGATACCTACCTACAGAGAAATTTCATGTGTCTGTTCAACTTGTTTTACATCTTTCATCATTACTATACGAAGTGTTGGGTCAACAACTCAACTGAATTAACGTAATATATACTTAGACGCAACTTGCTTCTAGTGTTTGCTATTTCGTTCTATCAGTATTTTTAGCGGAAGCAGTCCTTAGTTTCGTAGATGAGGAATAAACAAGTACCTACATTATCGAGGATGTAAAATATTAATGAATCTACCATGCCTTTGATAACACTTCAAGAACCGTTGGGAGGCATGAAGCAATTTGAATAAGAAGACATATTGTTCAGGTTTCACTATCTTTTATTAGCATAAAAAATGTATAAACTCTTAAAAATATTATCTACTTTATGGGTATTCTGCTTAATATCTTTAGGTAGGTACATTATCTAGGTACAAAATCAACAATCATGCAGTTGATGTATCAGACGCCAGCTACACTATTTATTTCAAGCCATCGAATATTCCAATACTCGATGTTTCAAGCTAAACTAGCATGTTAGATAGGCAGCACAGACAAAGGTACCTACAAGAAACCACTTCTCGGATAGGTATACACATTTGTCTTTAGGTATGTCTTGTTCAGTCTGTACATATAAATAAAGATAGCCAACTATTTTTAATCTACTATTAATATAATATGTTGGTATACATTTTATGTTGACTTTTTTTCAATCGTAGTTTTATTTCGGAATTAAAAGTCTAATCAAAGTGGTATAGTCAGATGAGGTAGGTAATACCAATGTCTGTGAAGTTTTGATTTATCGAATTACACAACAATAGATTTAGTGTTATTTTTTTATTAATGTTGGGCTAAAATAAATTACTGCAAGTAAGTAGGTACCTATACCAAATTTTTTTTAGTTTCGAACGCTACAAACATCGCCATCTATTAATTTGATTACAAGTTGACAAACAAGCGCTGCATTAGAGCTCATAGGTAACAAACGAGATCAATCAATTTTGAACCTTTATAAAAGACAGATCAGCCGTTTTTAGATTATCACAGAGTCTTTTCCTGTTGTGTAGAGGCTGGCCGCGAATACTATGTCTCGTTTGATGGCGGTGGAAGCTAGCATCATCTTCTCTTGGAGATTCGGGTCGCCGATCAACATGGCGGCGTCTTTCACGTCTACCAGCAACTAAAGATAAAGAATGTTGGATTATTTTTATTATACCAATTATTATTTTATCCCGTGGTCCCGGGTTCCCGTGAGATAAAAACATTTACGCGTTACGTCGCGGGGCGCAGCTAGTACTTGAATATAAACTCCCAGACCCAAGAGAGAATATTAGCAGATCGTGTAAACAAAACTATAACAAATATATAGAGCACTGGTGGTAGTAGTAGTGACCCCGTCTTCCTATCCTAAGGTCGCGGGTTCGAACCCGGTCATGCCTTAATGGATTATTCGCTACGAAAAATGTATGTGCGCAATGCCAGTGCTCTCATACGGTAAGGTAAATTATCGTGAGAAAACCAGCATATACAAGAACTAAAAATTCGAAAGTCATGTGCCATCCACAATCCGCATTGGGTCCGCGTCGTGGATTAAGACCAAATCACTCTCGCTTGAGAGTACGCCAGTGTCTCATCAGTGGAAACATTAAAAGGCTGTCATGATGATGTAGTTTAATTTGCAAATACATACCTCATGCAACTGTTGTATACATCTGACAATGATGCCTTCTTGCACGTCAGTCAATTCCATTATCTCCGCGAAAGGTTTCTCCAAAGCCCACTCGTAGACGACACGGACTAGACCGAAGTTCAATCTCACAGCTTGACCCTCGAACTGACTGACCTGTAGGACAGTTAAAGACCAAACTAATATATAATTTTGACAAGATTGTATTGGTTAATTTTACACAACAGTCGTTTTTTTTTAAGTCTCAGATAGAAGCTAGTACTGTTGCCAACTGTACCATCATCACTAGCAAAACTCTTGCCAAAAGTAGCCAAATCTTTTAGCTATAATTTAGCTGTAGCTGATTGGGGTACAAAAATAGTTAGATCTAGCTATAAAATAGCTAAGTTGGCAACAGTAGCGGAAGTTAGTTATTACTTACCATAAACTTAGCCTCAACATTAGCAAGTTCGGACTCGATCTGCTCTATAGCTATCACGCCGTCCGCCAGGTTATCTGGTAGCTGGTTCCCGTTTTCCCTCGTCTTCGCTTGGAACACGAAGCAGCTGAGCAGTGCCGCAATCTCCGCAGGGTCTTTCTCGGTGAACACATTCCGAAAGACTAGCTCCGTTATTATAAGCTCGTTTGTCGCCATTCCGCAGGCGACTCTGCCTGTAAATGCGGCCTATTCAAAAAGGGTGACAGATCGAACTTTTTTGTGCGATCTGTCACCCTAGGCGGGCAGAGTTGGGTGACAGATGGGAATAAACCCTAAGTAAGTGATTAAGTCCCTTCTTTACATAGTATAAAACATATTCGCTTCCCGTCGTCTGTCCCTCTGTATGTATGTATGTACGCTTAGATCTTTTAAACTACGCAACGGATTTAATTGCATTTTCATCAATAGATAGAGTGATTCAAAAGGAAGGTTTATTCGTATAGTAGTAGAAATCAGAACTTTTTTGGCATTTCAGTCGGACACTCACCCACTACGTTCATAATAACTTGCAAGATCATCGCTTAATTAACCCACTAATGAATGGCATTGTTATTGTATTGTCTTTTCTTGTCAAACTCATGTTAATGAACCTTGTTCATGACGTTGTTCACGATGATTGATATGATAAACACATTAGCACATAACAGATATTAGTACCAAGTACAGAATGGCCACTCCTCACTCCACGTCCTCCCACCGGTTTTACTTACCCCACCCCGGTCGCGAGTTTGCCGGCATCACACGGAACCTTTCCAAGCGCGCGCATGCCAGCGCGAGCGAAAGTGTGCTATCTCGCTCTTGCTATAATTGGGTGGGGACAACCATGATACTCACACATACAACAGCACCGTTTACGTACACAAACTATGCGTGTGGTGATTTAGACGTGTTTGCTTCATACATTTTATTGAGTGTATGGGGTGTGACATTAGTTAACAGAGGTTTATAGTTCATTTATGAATGAGGCCTACTCTAAAAGTACTCTTATTTGGTACTCTTATTAATTCTCTTTTACCTTTTAATATAACGCCATCTTTATCGTCAATATAATTCAGTTCACGAAGGACCAGTAACCTTCTCTGGTAGTCGGGATAGAGAGCGAGACTTTCAAACGAAAGGAGCCGTTTGTATTTGTCTCTTTTCCTCTCGGTCTGTTTCCGTTCATAAACTATCGCGAATTCGGATTTGAAATTCGCGATGTCAGTGGATTTTTTGTGTGCTTCTAGTTCACTCTGTGAAACGAAGAAAATAATAAGTTTCAAACTCCGGCGACATTGAACCCGCGACTGTATTTAGTATTTTTCAAGTATGTTAGTAAACACTTTAATTTAAATACTCATTTATATAGGAAGTTTAGCATCATTATCCGCAACATATTTTGGTATCCGGCTCGAAGGACCACCTAATAAGAGACCATAGGGAGTAAAGTAGTCGAGGATCTGAGATTAGTATTCTAGAATGAAACTCAAAACTCAAGCCAGACTCAAGCATACATTTCTTGACACAACAAATCCGTCACAAAGTCGATGCTCGCTTAAGTCCACCGCGATAATAATTTGTGACAGTAGTTGTACAGTACAAACGCTAAACTTACCGAAAATTTGTTCATTTTGTCCAACGTTTGTAGTATCTCCCCGGTGGTTATAGAGAGTGATTGGGTCATGCTGACTCTGTCTAATGTCGTCGCGCCCGTTCTAACCGCGTGTGATAGCCGGGACAGCTCTTGTACGGCGCTCGCGCAGGTGGACCCTACTGGCGCATCTTTGAACCTAGAACATTACAATGTCTGTCAATGGGCAGATATTTGACAGACCTATTTACCTAAAATATTTGGGTGACACAGCAGCTGCCATGGTCAGGCACTTAACATCAGACATAAAAAAAACCCTCTTATTAGGGTTTTATAATGGGCAGGTAATACGAATTAGGTCGTGCAATAATTTATTTATTTATTTTTATTTATTTACATCATTATTATCAACTCTATCTTTACAGGCTAAAAAACGTAATATGACGGAGAGTATTTACATTCAAATAATTATTATAGATTAAAAATACATTAATTAATAAATACATGAATTTTTATATTCGAAAAAATGATGTGCGCAATGCCAGTGCTTTCAAAAGGTGAAAGAAAATATCGTTGGGAAACCGAAAATTAAATTATCAAAGGCCTTAAGTATAGGATAGTGTCAGTTCGTAGGTCGTATTCGTTCGGAGATAATAGGCCGATAGTAAAAGTTGGTGACGGCTCTCCGTCACCAGAGATGGCCACTGACTCATACGAACTTATTTTAGTGGAAACAAAGGCTTGCCTTAATCGATCGATTGAGTCATAAGATTTTAACCACAGAACTTACCGCGGCATTGATCTTTTATCCACATCCTGGATAATCAACTTCTCATCAATTTTCAACGTCATTTTCGTGATTGCCATGATATTTTTCGGTGCTATAGTTATAATAGTATGGTCCAACGTGCCGACATCTGTGCCGATGTAGTCATACATAGCTGAGAAGCCGATCATTCTGTACCAATTGTCCTCCATATCGAAATTGTATTTGGTTGTGTCTTGTTCGATTGTGTTCAGGACAAGCACTTTGTACGGAGTCTGACGGGGACCTGTAAAGTTTGAGTACATATAGTAACTTTTTATTTTCAATTTCAATTTCAATTTCAATTTATTGCATCATGTAACAATTTTGTATAAGGTCTTAGTAATACAATGTTTTTTTGTCAGTTACATGAACCCTGTAAGGGCGCTGCAGTTTGAGTTCGATTATAATTTAGGCACGAGTAATTTTATAAATGTGTATGTAAATTTGGTATGTCAATTATTCACGGGTCAAAATTATGATAAAATAATTACTTGTTTACTACTCTCAATACAAATGTCATCATTATAGTCCAACTCAAACTAAGTCTAACAAGATTAAATAATATAATATGTCATAAAGCTAATCCAAATAAAATTACTTAATTCTATTACAATTATAACTAAATTCACTTTATAAAACGTCTTGCACATTCATATTTTTATTGTATATGATCTATAGTTTTGTCAGTCATGAATTCGTCTAAAGAATAATAACATTTTTTTAATAACATAGATTTTAATTTATTATAAAAAATATTGTCCTTCGTTTCTAATTTAAGTTCATTTGGTATTTTATTAAAAATCTTTATGAGTCTAAAATTGGGACTTTTTCCTAGGGTTTGTAGGCTAGTTGAAGGTAATATTAATTTATTCCTATTTCGTCTGGTGTAGTTTGTATTAATGTCAGAATTTGATTTAAAATAATGTCGTTGCTTCCTTACAAACGTAGCCGCTTGCAAAATATATATACACGGTAGCGTTAGAATTTTTTTCGTGATAAAGTATGGCCTACAACTTACTCGGTTCGGGATGTTTACTAAAATACGTATGCACTTTTTTTGCATGACGAACAGCTGGTGAAACTCACGATTTGACAGTTCACTAATGTTAAAACAGAAGTTTTAAGAGTAGTAGAGTTCTTTGTTTTATAGGCTGCGGTAACTGCTTACTATCAAGTGGGCCGTACACTTGGTTGCAACCTTAGTGGTATTTAAACAAATAACACGTAATAATGTTGCCATATTCCATTCAGTCCAACAGTGCTGTTATATTTTAAGTAAACCCGTGCGAAAACGGGACAAGCCGCTAGTATAATATACAGTTAGAAAATGATTTGATCTTACTCACCGCTAGAATTCAAAAGGACAGCCAGTTGGTTGATATATGCCCCTGAAGATATAATCAGTATCTTCCCAGGTACCATTTCCTTAGCAACCTTCGCCTGGCCGAGTAATATCGGCATTATATCGCCAAGCACTTCTATGTAATTTATGGCTGTGAAAGATAATTAAAAAATTAAAAGAAGATTACGCCGCCTGTCTCGATTTCCAACAATGATAAATAATAATTGGCCAGAAAAACGAAAACGACATTTTTAAGAAATATAATTAAATAAGGTAATGCATGTATTTTTTTTATGTGTTGAACCTATTCCCTAATTTTGTCAGGTTGATAATGAAAAACTTATTTAAAAGACACAGCTAACAGAGATTCTTAGTAGAATTTTTTTTAGTTACATAAATGCATCTAAAAAACCTTTAGTAGGTTTGTTATAGGTGCAATAAAGAGAAAATTCCCTCAACTGCTTTAAATATTTGTTAGAAAAAACTGCCTTATCTACTATGGTTTCAGTTTACGAAATCAAAACAGCTACATGTATTATTATTAATTTACTTTTCCTTAGTTCGAGGCCAGATGGCGATGTGTAAAAAAATGTCCGACAAAATTTATTTATTTATTCTAGACTAGTAGACCCGGTGTTATTATACTCGCGTTATTTTTTCGCAATTTTTCCATAATTTCTCACCGTCACTTCCCTGGACTCTTACAAACATTTCAAGACCAAAATTAGGCAAATCGATCCAGCCCTTGTCGAGTTTTACCGAGCCAGCAAAGCAATAATTTTCATTTATAAGATTTTGATATTGTGTATACAAAACAACTTACCTATATCATAGAAAGTGGCCAAGGGGGTGAGGTGTGAAGCGAGGGGGGTGCTACATTTCTCCGAGTACTCCTTCTCGGCTAACTCGAGTTGTTTCCTGTAGTTATCCGCTTGGACTATTTGACTGAACTCTCGGAAGGAACGCTGCATCATCCCCTCCACTGACACCGTCTCGGCTCTATGATAGCAACAACACTATATTTAAGTAGAGTGAGCGATCGAATGTACCTCGCGTGCCGAAAAGACGGGCTAAGTAAGGGCTGAGTAACCTCTTTACTCGACGCGAAACTCAGTCCGCTCCCAACCAGGGGCGGTGTGGTGGTGTGGCTGTGCCTAGAATCGGTTTGCCATGTGCTAATCGATGCTTTTAATTCATTCATTTTATGTTTCCCATCACTAAAATACACTTGTGTGTAAAATACAATACAATGCTTCAAAACGCACAGGAAGCGGTCACCCATCTAAATTGCCCCACGGAACGTTGTATAACTTTGTTAAAGTTAAAGTATCTGTTTGTATCTAGTTAAACCTATTCTAAAATAAATAAATAGACGAAAAATCTCTTACTATTCCGCTAAACTTTGTAACTAATGAGGACACACAGTTCACACATCAGTTACCTTCAAAATAAATAATCTTCACGTGTTTTCACGGGACACCCTCAGGAAACATCGAATTGTTCTCCGACAACACTCATTTTATTCACCGGCTCAATCATTTTAGTTTGTTTAGTTTAGATAATGCTACAGCAAAATCAACACGAGTCTTACCGCAACAAGCTCAGTATCATAGCATAGGTGAGACGGAACTGCGAGGATAGCTTCTGTGGGATTCCCATCATCATTCCCTTCAGCGTCACGAGGTCTGGCACCTCCTCCTTGCACATTATTATCACTGTGCCGGTCGGGTCTAAGCCTGAATAGATCAATCAATTTAGTCCCGTCTGGTAGTGATTTGAATCAGTTGAGCTATTTATAAATCGTTAGTAACGGTCTTTAGATGGCTCAACTGTTTTCATTATGTATTTTTTTATTCGTAATATAGTATGGGTTAGCGAATTAAAACCAGATTATAACACAGGAGTAGTTTAATTTCGATACGGTCGTTCGCCCCCTGATCACGATAGCTGCACTGTCACTCGAAGTTTTAAACTTTTCCGTGGCGCTGTACATCGTTGACAACCTGACTTGTGCCTTCTGCTGTCTAGAATAAGGTTGAATTTACCATTTACCTCGTCTCCAGCTCTACCAGCCATTTGGATAGCACTATCACTCAAAGTTTTAAAGTTCTGCGTGGCGCTGTAATGCGCTGATAACCTGACTTGTGCCTTATGCGTATAAAATAAGGTTGAAATTACCTCGTCTACCGGCTCTACCAGCCATTTGGATATACTCAGCGGGTGCTAAGGTCCGCCTCTGTATGCCGTCGAACTTAGACGTTTCGTCGAATACTACAGTCCGGGCTGGCATGTTGACTCCCATCGCGAATGTTTCGGTGGCGAAAAGGATTTTCACCTTAAAATATAATGAAGTGTTTATCTTGGGAACCACTAGAAGCTTGTCTAGTGGTTCCCAAGGTCGGATTCAGAACTGACTTTAGTATGTACGGTTTCGCGAGTAGCATTATTGTATTTGTGTCAATTATTTTAAGGTTGAATTTCCTTTCATTTAGAATCCGCGCTGTTGACGTGACGTGGCATGAAAGGGTGGCTATGGTGACAAACAAAGTCAGCTTTGCTCTGAAAACCCATCAACTTGATACTTGATTCAAGAGTAGCAGAGTTCTTTGTGATAGAACACGTCCGGGGAAGTACTACCACCATACCTATTTCTGCCGCAAAGCAGTAATGCTCGCATTGCTGTGTTCTGGTGTGAAGGGTTTGGTTTCCGGTGAAATTACTGGTACATGAGGCTTTCGTTCTATGCCTCAAGGTGGCAACCCGCGAGTGATACCTCTGGTATTGCAAGCGTCCATAGGCTGCGGTAAACGCTTACCATCTTGTGGGCCGTACGCTTGGTTGCCACTTCGGTTGTATTAAAAAAAAACTTACAAAGCCAGATTGGAAGAGCATTTCAACAATTTCCTTGAGCATGGGAAGAATCCCGCTGTGATGAATACCAATACCGTTTTCCAGCACTCTTTGCAGTCTTATTACCTAAAACCAAAACGTGAGAGCATAAAAATTGTACTCTATTTCTGATAAAAAAAAACTCAGAATGGTATGTTTTGCCATTTTAATTTAAAATGAAAGCTCGAGTTACCTACATATTCACAATTTAAACCTATGTTTGGTTGACACGATTAACATTTGAAAGGCAAAATCAAAAATTTATCGTATTTAGTCAGTAAGCTGTTATGCGTTTTTAGGTACCGTTATCGTGATAATGGAAATTGTACCTTACTTCTATAAGTTAGGGTTTAACTTTATATATATGATAGCTTACTTGTGGCAGCCTACGGTCAGGCTCTTTCAATCTTTGCACACATCTTTGGAAAAAGGATTTGATGTGGCTCTTCTCTCTTCCAGTAGTCAAATCAACTGACATCAAATTCTCAGCATTCTGATCACAGCTAGAAATAATAAAACCTACTTCAGGCTAAAGTCTAGAGTTCATTTTCGAGTGACAAATTTAATCTAATCTATATCAATAGGTTGAAATAATTTGAAAAGAAGGTTAAAAGAGTATGCATTTACTTACCCTCTTGTTCCTAGTCACTTCACGTCATTTTAAAACGCTTGATAATGTAGAAAAGTGTTCTTGATAATCTAACGACAGTAAACATAAATGGCAACAGATTTTAACGCCATTCTAGTTGTAGGAGGTTTTTAAAACGATTATGGATAAGAGGATTAGTTTGTCACTCACCGATTTCGGGATAAAGTAAACGCAACTACAGGTAGCTTGTCTTTTTGTCGCAAATGATCAATGAACGCAATCCACATAGTTTGCTCAGCTTTTGGGTTCATGAACTGTTTGCCACCTGAAATAAACAATTTACTACTTTATTACTCACATAGTAAGTTGAAAGTTATGCAACTCAATTTACAAAACAAAGAGCAAACCAATAAAGATAAGTCAGGCATTCGCTACCTTATATGCTTTACCTTTAGGTCCAAAGTTCTTTTTGAAGTCGGTATCTCTAGATTTCTTAGCGGCTAGTGCTTCATTGTATCCCCTAAGTAAGAAGTTTCCATCTTGATCTATGACCTTGAATCTTTCATGCTTTGATTTGCCACCAGAACCTAGTATAAAAACTATTTATTAAAAATAACTGCTATTCAAAATTATAATTTTTGAATACGGTTTTTCTGGCTAAAAAGTATTCTATAAATGTGTTATTTCAGTCCACTACCTGTATGTATATTTCAAGTTCCATCCAAATCCATTCAGCTGTTAAGTAATTGGAACAAACGTACGAGAAAACATATTATAGAGCGAGAAAGAGAGTGTATCTATATACACTCTCTTTCTGTCTCTAAGAAAGTTGCTTATGAAGGCTGATCCTACAATGTGAGGCCATATCCACGAAGAGAGATACTATTAATATGAAACTTATCAATAAGTCAAACTAATTTACCCGTATAAAGATAATGGCAGAGCGGCACTGGTCGTTTCGGTGTCGACACAACGTAAACCCTGCGTTTCTTTGTCCGTCCGACCCAGTCGGCAAACTGCAGAGTATTCGGTACAGTTGCACTCAACATCACTATGGTCACGTGGGCCGGCAGGAGAATAAGCACCTCTTCCCATACGTAGCCTCGCTGCAAATAATAGGAAACTAATCTTAGTAATGCATGTTATTTTATGCATGCACGATAAGTATTTAACTTTAACTCATGTGCCAGAAATTTCACGGGAAACCATACCCTTCACACCGGAACACAGCAATGCGAGCATTACTGCTTGCCGGCAGAAATAGGTATGGTGGTAGTCCTTCCCCGGACGAGCTCAGTCACAAAGAACTCTACTACTCTTGAATGTATTTGACTGTTTTAAATCAAAATTGTATTTCATTTCATTATTCAGTGTGCAAATCTTACAAGAAATTAACATGCTGTAAAGCTGATCATGGCTGAACTTTTACAAAACATGATGTCACCCATGTTTCGTTAAATAAATTATTGATTATTATTATGATAAGACATATTGGCGGTCATTTGTATTCAACGCCA
Organism: Colostygia pectinataria; assembly: GCA_951394395.1. Classification (NCBI taxonomy): domain Eukaryota; kingdom Metazoa; phylum Arthropoda; class Insecta; order Lepidoptera; family Geometridae; genus Colostygia; species Colostygia pectinataria. The sequence continues at coordinate 5,902,851 of OX596365.1, read as the reverse complement.
TCTAGCCCCATCTAAGCAAAACTTGTGTACTACGGGTTCCAAATAACCGCTACTTTGCGCGCACTGTTTCAAAATCAATAAGCGGTTAACTGATATACAAATACTACAATTTGATTACTGTAATTCATCATCATCATATCAGCCAATAAACATCCCCTGCTGGAAAATATTTCAAAAACAAAAATTATAAACTTTAAGACACACAGCAAGCAACCGTTGATATTAAATGTCGCGGCCAGTGGCAAAGCAGTAGAACAGGTCAATCACACGAAATTTTTAGGAGTTATTGTTGATGAACACCTGTCATGGAAACTCCACATTGATCATATTTGCACAAAAATAAATAGGTTTGTATTTGCATTAAGAAAGGTAAAAAACGTTACATCTAAACTAACTGCCCTAATGGTTTATCATGCCCACGTTTGCTCAATTATTCGGTATGGTATTGTCATTTGGGGTAATTCATCCGATATCGCCAGAGTCTTTGTAGCACAAAAAAAATGTATCCGTGCAGTATTCGGTATGAAATGGTCTGACTCGTGTAAACCTATTTTTAGAGACCAAAAACTTTTAACAGTTCCGTCCCTATACATTCTTAAAGTTGCAAAATTCATAAAAAATAATAACACTTTTTTTGAGAGAAACTGTAATTTCAATAAAAGGCTAGAAACAAATTTGTGTCTTAAAATGCCAGTACCTAAACTTGAACTTTATAGGAAAACTTGTGTGTATATGGCACCCCTCATTTATAATTCCTTACCAAAGCAAATTCTAGATCTTCCCGACAAAAAGTTTTGTTATGAGTTGAAGAAATGGTTGATAGTGGAATGTTTTTATTCTGTTTCTGACTTTTTGGAAAAGGGTTCGTGTCGCTTTTACAAATACACCTAGCATAGCGTAATGATTTTAATACTATTTTTTTTTTATTTTAATTTTAATTTATTTTAATATTATTTATATAACTTGTTTAATATTTGCACACCAGTTAAACTGGTAAAAATATGTGAAACTTTATTTTGTGTGACATCTACTGTAACTACCATATTTTTATGCGAATAAATAAATGAAATGAAATGAAAATGAAATGACATTAGGCCTCTGAAGCTTGCCATGACAACCTATCATAAACTTTATTCACCGACTTCCTGCTTTTATGTCATGATCCATCGAATAAGGGGCCGTCTTATACTTAGTTTTTCAGTACACGGTCGCCATTCGAGAACCTTTATTCTCCAGCGGTTATCGGTTCTGCGAGCTATTATGGCTTGCCAACTGCCACTGAAAATTGCTTATTCTAAGAGCTGTCATTGTCTGGATTCCTCGTTTTGGATTTGATCGAGAATTTAAACTCCTAGAATAGCTAAATACTGGACAATCCACACAGCATCATCTAGCTCCAAGCTAAGCATGTGTACTAGATGACTGATATACTTAATACAATACAATACAAAGAAAAATAATTTTTCATTATACATACATAGAACACCCAGAACAAATATTTGCAGATCGTAAAAACATTTGTCCCAAGGTGGGAATCGGACCCGCAACCTCCTACGTCGCAGGCGGACCTTCGCCCGCCGCGCCACATCGGTCGTCAGCTAGCTCTTTCCATAGCGTAACTCACCTCAGCATTATTGATATAATGCACCTCATCGAATATCACAAACTCCAGATCTCTGGTGACGTCAGAGCCGCAGTACAGCATAGAGCGCAGGATTTCTGTTGTCATGACGAGACATGTCGCAGTCGAGTTAATTTGCAAATCGCCTGTTAGTAATCCAACCTCACCGAAAAGCTTGTTGAAGTCGTTGTATTTTTGGTTTGAGAGAGCTTTGATTGGGGAAGTGTAAATGGCCCTGGAAGAAATGATAATTTATAAGTTTTTTTTTTTTATACAACTGAAGTGGCAACCAAGCGTACGGCCCACAAGATGGTAAGCGGTTACCGCAGCCTATGGACGCTTGCAATACCAGAGGTATCACTGGCGGGTTGCCACCTTGAGGCTAAGATCGAAAGCCTCATGTGCCAGTAATTTCACCGGAAACCATACCCTTCACACCGGAACACAGCAATGCGAGCATTACTGCTTGGCGACAGAAATAGGTATGGTGGTAGTCCTTCCCCAGATGAGCTCTATCACAGAGAACTCTACTACTCTATTACTCTTACTGTTTTATTATGGTTGACTAGATAGCACTACTTTACTTCCGGTATGTATATCAGAGTATTCAGTGGGTCATCATAACGCTAGCGAGGACAATAAATGTCAGCCAACAAATTCAAAAAATGTAATCCACGCTTTTTTATTGCATAATATAATAGGCTATTTGATGTCCAATGCCAAATGTTAGCCAATTAAATTCAAAGAATTTTATCCACGCTGTATACCTTGTACAGTTTCTTCTAGACATAGCTATTGCGTACTCCGCGACGACCGTCTTGCCGGCTGAAGTGTGGGCGGCTACGAACACATGGTGACCTTCTTCCAGCTTCAAAATAGCCTGAAACATTTTAGCTTCAACTTATGTCACGGTCCAGTAAAAATCCCGCTCTCTGATTACAAGGTTGTGAGTTCTAAAATGGTTCAATTAATTGTTCTCAATGTTAAAAAAATTGTCATTCGACTCATTAGAATATGAGTTTAAGATATTAGTAGAATGATAGTTAAGGTTTTACAAAGGACCAATTTCATAATGACCTAGGTCTTTGTAACACCATAGAAATATTGGAAAAAAATATAAGACTAACAGTAATAAGGTATACAAACAAAGTTCTAAAGAAAAAATGTTTATTGTGTTGAGTTTTCTAAAACTGGAACACTAGAGGTTCACCATGACATGTTATTAGCAATGATCACGTGACGCATCTTGACTTTGACAGTACCTAATAACCCAGTTTCGCAATGTGTTGCACTCCTTCACAAAGATAAACTTTCTTGAGATTATGAAAGCCAAAATAAAATAAATAAACAGTGATAAACGTGTTCTTTAATGATTATCTAATTATCTAGACTCCTACAAAGGACCAGGGCCCGGCTCCATACTGCATGAAACAACTCCTTTATGTTTTTTATCTAGACCCCTACAAAGGACCAGGGCCCGGCTCCATACTGCGTGAAACAACTCCTTTATGTTTTTAAGTGAACATTGAGTTCAAAATTCCATGTTTAATAAAAAAAAAATATGATAGGTACCTGTTTTTGAAAGTTATCCAACTCAAATGGATATGTATGAGCCATATCCTTCAGCTTCTGCCTGAACTCTGGCACTGGCAAAGAAACATCAATCATCTCTGCCCAGTCCGTTGAAGTAGCTCCAAGCTTTATATTCGAGCTGGTAATGTTCAGGATGGGTAGCTCAGGCAGTTCTATTTTAGGCATAATAATGGATTGTCCTAGGAAGTTTTCATCAGTATCCGTCTCAGTTTCAGTACTCTTTGATGTTTTGTTTGGTTTGCTTTTGATTTCTCCATCGGCTTTCCAGAAATCTGTAACATCAATAAATTATATGGAAGTATTATAGTAAACACTAACAGCATTTATAAAATGTTATGCAACGTTATATAACATTTTCTAACATTACTATTAATAATGTTGCATATAACTACAATTTGTTAGATGATTATCTCTGTTACACCAGTTTAAAACCAGTTATAATTTCCTTATACAACAATGTATAAGAAAATTAAAACATAACCAGTAACCAGTCAGAGCTGGTTACCTTTTTACCTCTTTTTATCCAGCCCACCCTGATTGCTTCTTGGACTCTTGGACCTAGGCTATTACAGTAGAAAATCAAGCTTACCTAATAAATGAGCATGGCTGTCAACAGCTTCTTTACTCTGTTCAATATTTATCTTAATTTCAATTTCCTCTTTGGCATGAGTTATGTCTTGTGTCTCCTGACTAGCTTCATTGAGAAGTGTGAAGCCATCTTTGGCAAATAACACACTTTTGTTGCAGCCGGGAACTGTTGAAAGGAGATCTGGAAATATTTTATATCATTTGAATTTTTTTAAAAACAAAAACAAGTTGCCGACTGATTGAGAGTTAACACACACCCTAAGCTCTGTCCTAGAAACACATTAGGTGCACTAAGGAATTTCCCAAAATTGAGGTTACCACAAGTGTTAAATCACGAAAGTAATGCAACATTGTGGAAAACTGAAATCATCAAGAGTTCTACTAATTTCTTAAAAGTAATTGGTGGGAAACACAAAATCACAGTAAGTTTCACTAGTTTTTCAGAGATAAAATTGCTGTTTGTTAAACTTCCTACTAAACATTGAGAACAGCTGGACTAATTTGGCAAATTTTGCTCTCAAAAGTCCAGGAAAAGTTCAAACAGTAAGAACAATAATGAGGATGAAATTACACGGATCAGCTAGTATTTTATATTAGTCATTGCAAAGGATGTAGTAGGTATGACATTATCAAACCTTCTCCTAAAAACATCCCAGGTTCTTCGTTCTCCAGATCAAGTTTAGCTTCCAAAGCAGCATCTACCAGTATTTTGTTCAGGAGTTCTTCCTCAAACCCAGCTGGTAGAAACGGGCTCTGAATAACTGTGCCCCTGGTAGCCTGACCTGGGGGCAGTGGTAATCTGGCCATAGATATACCATCTTCTTCATCTTCATCTGGTAAAGGTACTTCTTCAAAATGAGTAATTTCTCCAGTTGCCAAGTCTCGAACTCCCTGAAATAATAAGTATAATATAATCTCTATAACCTCCAATATAAATCTGTAACCCAGAGTCCAAAATCAAGATTGTGACATCAAACAAAATGTAGGTTATTCTACCTACATGAGTTTTAAAAAGTTATTAGTAAAAAATATACTGTATCCTACTTTCCCCGGGGAATTAGGTACCTACCTCTAATGTGGTATCAGGATCAAAATCGTCGTAGAACCGAAACAATGAGTCAACATTGGTTTCACGATGCCAATGGCCTTGAGATTTTTCCCAACTGTGTATGGACAGCCGCTCTGGCTTGAGGATGTAGTCCTTCACTTTTTCTCCAAGATCTTCTAACACAGGTGGTATCTAAAACATTCATAAATTATTTTGTGAAGTCGTCATCAGCATGGTGTAATGTATTCCAAAATGACAAAAACCTTGTATTACCTTGTAGTCAGAGATATCTCCGCCATCCTGCGACATTTTAATCTCTCATAATAATCATAAAATATAACTAAATTCTATAAAATTTAATATTTTATTTACTTTTTCCGGCAAAAGTGCACAACTTTTTGCGATTTGTTTACATTTCAATTTTTTTTTTTTCGCCCATTGGGCAGGGTAGAGTCCTGAGACCATACCGCCTGTTTACATTTCAAATAATGACACTTGTTTGTTTTTTTTTTTAAATGGCAGTCTATCTGTTTTGACAATATTGCTAGAGTCAAGTAGTGTAGAGTCGACGTATACATCAAAGACGAACAAGTTCAAATTTTGAATTTGACGAACAACATTTTGAAAGAAATGATGGCGTCCTTTCAAAATTTTCTAGGAGAATCTTCGACCAAATTACAAACGAACATCACCCTTCCATTTCAATCACTTACATTTGTGCCAAGACTACGAGTCGTATTGGTTAAACTGCCACCAAATTTACACCATAAAACTCAAAATATCTCGAGAAAAACAATTAAAATGGGAGGACATGTCGTACCGGCAAAATGACCGAAGAAACTCACTTGACTGATGTGATGTGTTAATACTTTTGACATTAACAGACACAAATGTTTGAGTATGACGTGACAGATAAAAGTTACAGAAGCCTTATAAAATAAAAAAGTCAACCGGGCCACAGACGCCACAAATTAAGAGAAGAAGAAGATGAAGAAGTAAAGAAGTCAAGTCAAGTCGTTTATTTTTAGCCAAGCGGGTTTAAACCTGAGGCCCTTACCTGCGGCTCACGCAATCACAAAAACGAGCAGGTAGGTAGACAATAAGAAATTGATTCATTTGATAGGTCTAGTTTAAGGCGTGGTATATTATTATTCTGAGTTTGAAGCGGTATTTTGTCCCTCTCTAATCTCCTTTTGAAGTTTACTTGGTTTCAACTAGAGTCCATCGCTCATAGAGGTAGAGCACTTTCCCCACCGGCCGACGACCGGTCGATTCAAGCGAGGGTGTAACAAAACCTGAACGCGCTGCAGAGCTAGGTATAAGCTACAAAATAGTAACTTTTTAATTTGCAATGCCTGAAAAGGGCAAATAAGTTCTAAGTGCCATATTACTTTTAAGACCTTCTGTAACACTTATTTAGGCAAATAAATATTTTGAAATCTATACAGGGTCATTCATTATCAACCTGACAAACTTAAGGGATAGGTTCCACACCTAAAAAAAAAAATATTTGTACCTATTTTTTTTTTTTTTTATGTATGTTTTGTCTTAAAAATCACAAGTAAACAAAAAAAAATCGATTACGTTTTTCCGCTCAATTATTATTTATCATTGTTGGGAATCGAGTAAAGCGACGTAATAATGAAATATTCGAGTGTGCGCGCCCGGTAGCGGGTCAAGGACACTCGCAGGTCAAGGACGCGCGGGTTAGTGACCCGCAGTTCATTGACGCGCGGGTCACTAACACGTGCCGAGCGCTGCCTTTTCGATTTCTAACAAGGATAACTAATTATAAAGCAGAATTACGTAATTTTTTTTTTTTGTTTTATAAAAAAAAAACGTTTAGAAAAAAAAAAAAAAAGTACAAGTATTTTTTTTTATGTGTGGAACCTACCCCTTAAGTTTGTCAGGTTGATAATGAATGACCTTATATACCTACCTACTCCGGCAAATCCACTAACCGCGGAGATCACATGAAAATGAAAAACAGAAAAGGAATTAAAATGACTAAGCCAGTGCCTTCTTCCATCTATTCCACAAGCATATTACCCCGAGACACATGCGTGTGCTTTACATTTTTCATGTTAACTGTTTATGGTAGCGACATTAAACGTAGTAATATAGTTTTAACGGCGCGGCGGATCTCGGCCGCCGTGAAGTTAGCCGTTTCGATGCGCAACGGAGCTTTTTCGTCTTTGCGCATCACAAACGGCTACTAACTTCACGGAAGCCTAGATCCGCCGTGCGAATTATACCTGCCTAATGGAAACAATTAACCTACCACAGAGGTATCACTTATACCTACTACTACTCAAAATGTTATTAAGTTGTATTGCCATTTAGATTAGGCAGGATTTTGCTGTGAGTCAGTATTGAGACGGCCAAGGTCGGTAAATCCCTCCTACCAGCCCTCTACAAACTTGATCTTACATCGCCAATAATAATTCCACTTCACCGCCAAGGTGCTGGCTGTTCACGCGTCTTTTAAAAACTAACCGAGTTCGAAAATTAAATCGAACCAACTTATTTTATTTTGTATTTAAGTTTTTAATTAAAATATTATACAAAAGAAGTGTAATGGCGTACCGGTTGTGGTCGAGGGTGGTGATTATTTGTCTGGTGAATTTAATCCTGGAAGATACCGATGGGCTCTCTCTGGTAGGTGGTATTTATTTATGTATTTCTGTTAGGTGCCTGCAATCGGCCGCACAGCGGATCTAGGCTTCCGTGAAGTTAGCCGTTTGTGATGCGCAAAGACAATTTAGTTTGAAAAAGCTCCATTGCGCATCGAAACGGCTAATTTCACTACGGCCGAGATCCGTCGTGAGACCTATACATAATTGGATAATACTCTACAGAAAGTTCCGACTTGTAGGTTGGTGGTACCTATTGCCTTAGAATTATTCTAAGCCTATTTCCTTACTTATTAAATATTTTCGAGGTATCAACGTTAAGGTTTATAGAGTGTTTATTATTTCTCATAAGAAATTTACATTTAACTTCTAAGAGAAACTTTAATTAGGTAGGTAGGTACACTAGGTACCTAACTTATTATGTTCTAAAATACGTAGATATAAAATGAAACATTAGATAATAACTATAGCTGATAAAATAACTAGAACTAATTAACTATGATAATTTGAAATGTTGATCGAAAGAACTTATTTATTTATAAATAATATTCATCATGATGACAGCCTTTTATTGGTTTTACCGGGGTTTTACCTGCTAGGACAGTCTCTCGAGCATGCGGATTGTTCGATTGAATAGAGATGAATATTAGCCTAAACGAATTATTCGTCTATGATAAAATTAAGGTACTAATTTTTTTTTATTCAACTAAAGTGGCAACCAAGCGTACGGCCCACAAGATGGTAAGCGGTTACCGCAGCCTATAGACGCTTGCAATACCAGAGGTATCACTCGCGGGTTGCCACCTTGCGGCTAAGATCGAAAGCCTCATGTGCCAGTAATTTCACCGGAAACCATACCCTTCACACCGGAACACGGCAATGCGAGCATGCGGCAATGTCCTTCCCCGGATGAGCTCTATCACAGAGAACTCTACTACTCTTTCTACTCTACTAATTCTACCTAACTCTGCCTTACCTCTAAAATTAAATGAAGTGTGTACTTTATACTAGATTAATATTGCTTATGTAAGTACCTGCATTTCCTATAATTTTCTGGCACGTAACGTAGTATTTCGTGCTAATCCAACTTGATTGTCTTCGTGCAGTCGCGTAGTCGTGCTAAAGTGCGGGAAATACATAAGTAGGTAGGTACTAAGTGGGTAAGGTAGATATGAAAACGGGAAGTTTCACAACCGGCTGACTCGTTTAATGTCTCGGCGTTTGTAGGTTGCAGTGCTTCATTCATAAGATAACACTTTGACGGATGTAGTTTACAATGCACTTAAAAATTAGCTACTTTGTCTTTGTCTACATTTGCTTATCGTTTCCATCTTGGGTTGCATACATAGACTTAATTTGATTATAATAACCGTCTACAACTAGGTATGAGTATCCACACTTGATACTTCTGTGGTAGTGTTAAGGTAAGTATTTTCAGAATTGAGTGGTGGAACGACTCGAATTATCATCAAGACAGTTATCTTCTGTGGTAAATGCTCAAGATCGGTCATCATGGTAGATACTTTCTAGGGGAAGCCTATGTCCGGCAGTGGACATCTAACTGACTGATACATTTATATAATTATGATGACGATGACGATGAATAACATCATCGTCTTCATAACCAACCTTCTGATGTTAGGACACTGGCCTATTCTCGAGAATGAGTGATACAGAATGGCACAGTTTTGTAACGTGTTTCTCTTCTCTCTCTCGTATCTAAAGTGAAGATGACATCATGTTAGTAATTTATTCCCCTTCGCAGGGGATTATGTAAGGGGATTTCCGAACCAAGACATTTATTGTTATAATTATATATTATGTAAAAATATAAAAGGATAAGAAAACAACTACAATACAAAAAAACAACCAAAAGTTTGATGTTAAAGACTTCAACGCGCAACAAATGCGATTGCTATGGGTTGGTAATTAATAGTTTTTGTAGTTGCAGACTCGCAGATCATTATAATCATCAATATTATCATGACAGCCCTATAGTGTTTTCATTGCTGAGACTTAGACTACATTGAAGCGCAGACCCAATGCGGATTGGTAGAGGGCGGGCACTGTTTCTCGAATTTTGCTAAAAATTCGCCGGTTTCCTTATGATGTTTTACATTTGCACGTACCTTTATAGGTACAGTTTTAGCATAGAAAACTCTTTTGGTGCACGACCGGTTCCAAAATACCACTTATATTTGTGGGAGTCCAGGGAATGTTTTAAATGATGAGAAAATATACAAAATAACGCGAGTGAAACCACGCCGTTCTTTATATAATTAATCGCTACGATATAGCTTATGAATGGGCTATTATAATGAGGTGATGAGAATAATAATTTAGCTGTGACGTCAGAATGCCTCGAATGAGCAAACGTGATAAAGTGTTTGTAGCTGGAAAGTCGTATCACGCGTCACGATTGCCATAATTGCTTCTGGATAGACCATTCTACCATGTAGCATTTACCCGCGACTTCGACTGGACGGAATTCTTATTGGTGCTTGCCTGGAATTAGATTTGTAAGTGCCTACCTGGATAAATAATCCACGGTTTTTTATTAATTTTCATTTTTGATGAAGCATCTAATAGGACGAGATAAAACATCCGGAATCCAGATGAAAGCATTATAATCGGAAATAATACACAACAACGCCGCATTTTGCACCACTTTTGATTCGCATTCTGTGTGGCAAAGGCTTTAAGTGAAAATGTCAGATGCATCACGCATCCCACCAATTTATTATAATAAACTGGTAGTCCTTGTCAACTGTGAGACGAAAATTACAATGAATTTGTATTGTTGTCGGTATGTCGGTCAAGGCTTTAGTTCATGTGTGGGAATCATTGATGAGCCTTGTTTTTCCACATTTAAAAATAACTGCTGCTGCAATCGTCCTACGAAAAACAATAACAATATATTATTTATTTAGAATAGAGACGCCAACAGCTTCACAATATCAAAATGTATATTATTAGTGTTACTAGGGTTTTAAAACGATATGGGAGCCAATTATAGGAAAACACAACGTTTGTGCATACACCTTACACAACCTTATTTGTAGATATGACATTGGTTTAGAAATTGACAAAGGTAGTCACTGGTCAAAGCAACTATTATGCCTAGACCAAAGACTTTGAGACCCAGACATTTTGATTATAATTTGGGGTACCCAAAGTTTGTCTATAACGTAAGGAGTGCTAGCCTTTGACAATAGACATGTAGAAATATTTGGTTATAGCATTACGAGTCATTTGGTTAGCTACTACAACAAATTGACAGGTATTCATTCAATAAATAAGTACTAGATAAAATATTTGACGATAACAAATACATTCTTAAATTCTCACTCTCTCAATTCTCACTCAGGATCTTGGTGGCACAGTGAGCAATGGCCCTGTTGAAAAGTGATAGGTTGCAGGTTCGATTTCAGATGCGGGCCAAAATTTACAATACCTATTTGTTGAGGGTCTGGGTGTTATGTGGTGCTACAAACAAAGTAGGTACTCGTAACTATATCTTTCGATACGCACGACACTGGAAATCCTAGTGTGAGTTCAGAGGATTGTCCTATCTAAGTGACTGCTGGGTATTTATTTATTTATTTTTATTATGCATGTATGTTATGTGTGTGTCATCGAAATATTCTACATCGCATAACACGTAATTATTAAGAGCAAGTAAACATCAAATTGAGGTTTATATGGCCTGCACAAGTTACCGTTACGAAATCATACCTGCTTACATAACCTAGGGCTAGTTTGAACCGGCTAGCCACGTTATTTGTCTGCTGTCGCAATAACTAAAGAAAGCTTAGTTCAAAAGATTAATGAATGCCACTTGGCCATATCTTTATCCATTGTTTTCTTGCGGAAGCTCAGTGTGGGAACCGACTCTACTCTTTGATCAAAATGTCACTGGTTCGGGTCTCGCGTAAACTTACCGAGCGTAGGGTAGCTCTTGCAAAGAGCTAATAAACGAATAAAAAGACTCACAAAAGAAAAAAATCTAGTTTGTTTTTAAATCTTCATTAAACTTTATTGTATTAATTATCACAGAATCCAATCCCAATTTCTATTTTCTGCTGTCAAATTTTTGTACTCTTGAAAACAAGGTTGAATTTGGCGCTTGGTTTGCTGTCAAAAGTACGAAATGTCATATTCCAAAATAATTGTCCAATACCGATCGCGTTCAAGAGTAAGGCCCCTGATACTGATACTACGTGTAGTACCTATTTGGAAATTTCAGATTTATGCACATTGTAAAAAAATCTAGTTCTAGTAAAAAATAGTTTTGCTTTTATTCACCTCTTGTCTATGGGTGTTTTTATGTAACACTAGTGGAACGCTCTGCGACTTTGACAAACTTCATCTTCCCGCTGTGTCCCTCTAGGAGCTGAATTTCGAGAATTCCTTTCTTAGTGCACCCCTACATAAGAGCTGTGTCTGTTTACTCTCCAAACTTCATGTTCCTATAGGACTTATAGGAGTTTAGGGCACACATAGCCTCAACCTTTGCGTTGATGTGTCAGTCAGTCATAAAGGCCTAATAAAAATAAAGTAGGTAGCTACCTAACCTGCTTAAGTACCTACTTACGAAATAAAAAAAAGGTGACTACATATTATTATGTATTGGTTCTTTTCCTATATATATACGGTAAATAAATATAGTTTATTATCTTTAAACTATTTCTAAATCTATTGTGCTCTCGACGGAAACTAGTTGACCGTTATATTTTTGGAACAAACGATATTACCTACATAATAAGTCAAACGATACCGTGTGAATTTTTAAAGTAGGCACAAGAATTTTCCAGTAACTTTTGACCAAATAAAATAATAAGGGTTTGGTTGATTTCCTTCTTTTTCTTAAAATATTATGTAGATTCATTGCTATCTTGTTCCGTGAAAATTACGCTGAGGACAGGTTTAGCGATAGTAACTTAATCCACCTGTTCATTTAAATAACTGGCAATATACCACCTTCAAGGCTACACCGTTCTCCCTATTAGTTAACTATTGTTGTTGTAAATAGTACATAAATGTTCATGCCTACCTAAGTAAAAATAAAATATATCAAAAAAGAGGAATGGATAACTAGATAATTAAGTTCAGAGATATCCTTGATGTAGAATGCAGGTAGTTATTACAAGTAGGTACTTTTATTACGTTTATATTACACACAATTCACACAATTAGGTTGAATTTGTGCTTATTTGGTGGTAAGGAAGGACTCTTTAGCAAGAGCTTGTTTTGGTGGGTTAGGTACCACCGCAGTGCCAGATAGTTTTGGCCACAAGCAGGGTGTAAGCATGGCTGTGTTTGGGTTCGAAGAACACTCTAGCAAGATAAATTTCTTTACCCGCGACTTTGGGACTCGACTCTCGGGGTGACGAGCGAAGTATAGTTTAATAAAACTGTTTAGGATGACACTGCATTTACTATAGTAAGGCGTGGCGCTTTACATCCTGGTTAGTTTCGCTATGCTCGATTCCCGCTATGCACGGATCCGGTGAACGAATAGACCGCCTTGTCAATGCATAAGTAAACGAAAAACTACAAAAAAATACAGCTGCACAGCAATTAATATAAATTGCAGTTAACTGATTTCGGTCGTGCACCTAAATATAAATTGCAGTACGTAGTTAAATTGATTCTCTTCGCATTAATACAATGATGTCAGCAGCATTATGTTTGAATTTTATTAGTACTACCAACCTAGGTTTTAGAATAAATAAACCAAACAGTAATAAGTAGGTAAGGAGGTAAATATGTGAAACTAATTAACCCAACTTAGCTCATTGACACAGTTCATTCCAGTAAAGTACCTATCAATGAAACACATCAAAAAGCAATTTGTAAATGGATTAGGATACGATATCAAGTTTAAAAAACTCAGGTCTTAGGTTCAGTAATAAGTTTAGTATCCTTTTAAACTGAAGAAGGTTCTGAAAGTAATAATTTTGTTCTGTAAATGGTTGTTTTTATGCATTGCCATGCTTCATCTACCACCTTTGAAGGGTGCTTCTGAATTAATATCTAGCTCTGATATTTTTCAGCCAAAAACTTCACCCAGAACTTGCGTCATTGGTGCAGGCTACTCAGGCCTGGGTGTGGCCAGGTACCTCAAGGAGTATGGCGCTGACTTCACTGTGTTTGAGGCCACTAAGGATGTGGGGGGCACGTGGAGGTTTGACCCCCACGTTGGCGTCGATGAGGACGGACTGCCGGTTTTCACTAGCCAGTACAAAGGGTTGAGGTAAGTTATACTTTGGCTATAGCTATTGGCTAGTACTAATATCAAGGGATTATGAAACAAGTAACCCCCATAAAGAATAGTCAAGAATAGACCGCGAGTAAAAACCTTTGACTAAGAACATACCAATGTATGCACAGATGCACAGAAAAACTTAGCACTAAGTACTTTATAATGGGTTACGAATTTCCAAGGGTCAATACTTTACCTTGTAATAAAATATAGGGTTAATTTTTTTATGAGATGATCTGTGGTTGTAGAATGTAGAGTCGTGGTCATGTTTATTTGTTCTACGTGTCACTGGTTTTTCTTGGTCACCTTTTTCGGCATTATGCTTTGGCAAACAGATATACGCTTACTGTGCGATATTACAGTAACAATAAATAGTTGAATAATGGTTATGATACCAGCTGAGAACTTGTTTCATAAGAAATATTCAAATTTTCTTACCCACATTGTTTATTGAGTTGTTATGACCAAATATAGTCAAAGGACCAAATTGCCTATCAAGTTTTAGGTGATTTGATCGGGACAACTCTTTCACAGGTTTTCAAGAGCAAAAAACCACACAGGTATGAAATTTCAAGCTATATAATTTGGTAGAGTCGAGTACTTTAAGATTTTAGTGACTGACGATCTATGTATCCTACAACAAACTCTACCAAACAACAATTTCTTGAAGTGTAACGCTACCTACTACTTTATTAATATAATTTAACCTGTGTTTTTAAAACCCTTTTAGCAACAATAATGTAAAAAACTATGCAAAAATATATTTTTTATACCTTATTATTCGAACAGATTGAATAATCAAGATTCTCTGGCAGTGAGAGATATATTTTTACATCTTGTTTATCATAATACTTTACCTATATATTTCTTTCATAAAGTGGTTTTGTATTCCAGAACGAACACGCCCAAGCAGTTTATGGAGTACTATGACTTCGCATTCCCACAAGGAACCGCCACGTATCCCACAGGGTCTTGCATGCACAAGTACTTGAAGGCATTTGCTAAGAAGTACGGCTTCTTGGATAATATTAAAGTGAGTTATGCATACCTAAGTATTCTCATTGACTTTTTGTAGGCACCCAGAAGAATCTAGAGTACCTACATACTATTACTTTAATGATATCTATAAGGTATGTAATAGTATGTATAATATACAAATTAATATAATATATGTATGTACAAAAACTACGAAAGCCGAAAGCTAAACCTTTGATATAATGATTCAAAAATTCAAATTCAAAATTAGTTTATTTACATAATTTGATACAACATTACAGTAAACACCAAAGCGCTATATCTATTTACTATCAATCTAAAAATCTAAAATTAACACAAACACACACAATTTATTTAATAATAAAAATAATAATAATAACAATACCTAATCTAAAATTAACATAAACACAAACATGCACAGATGATGATGATAAGATATCTAAAATTACAAGATTTTTAAGTAGACTTAGTTATTACTACGTTTAGTAACTGCATAATAACACCACGAAATCACCTAAGTAGTCATGTGTAGGTACCTATAACAAGATTTTTACTTATTTTACTTGTGGTCATGGGTAAATATTAAAGGACAAGGTGAGGAAATCTGTGGTGAGGGCATGATTATGACAAAAAACAACTAAATAGAAATGCCTAGCAAAAAACGAGCAAAACCAACTTAACTTTATGTATGCTCAATCATTGGAAACATGTTTCATTCCATTCACACCATCACAGGATAACAGACGGAACGTGCTTATGTTATCAAGTTTAATGTGTAAGGCAATTTGTATCCAAAGCTGATTGGATTTCTCAACGATTACTTTATCCTTCTCACTTTCAACTGAATAGTTTTGTTGTGTCATTTGTTTTGATAGAGCCGTTTTTTTATTGTACGAGCATCCGGCTTTATGAGAAGAGTCGCTGGGTGACCTTTAAATTGTATGAATAAGAACAAAATGCAAAATAAATTGTTCTTAATTTTGAGCTGATTCTATTACTTTTATTTACGCATGGTTTGTTCGTTTTTATGGTATCCTACAATGAGCTTTTGATGCCCGAGCAAAAAGCTAACCTTATGCCTATGAGATAATTAAAATGTCCATACTAATATGCTAATGGTGAACAAAAATTTGACCAAACTCGAATAATACGAGTAGGTTAAGCACTATCTATTCGCAGAAAAAATAATAGATATCCTCAGAATAATAATAAACACTAGTTAACTAGTTATCGATGAGTAACTTGACATTTTACTTGTTTTTGACATTGCTTTATTCCCAGAATTGTAAAGTCTAAACTAGAAGTCCAATCACACCTATTATCTGTTCTGTGTCCACACTAGAAATATTACAATCCGTCTCGATTAGCAATATCGTGAATCACGAGACTCAGTATGGAAACGTGTTTGTACCGGAGTGTATTTGTGGATGCATTGCGAACCCAATAAGGCCTATGACGACCGGCAGGTTTGTTCTATTACTCGTTTAAATCATGGAAATCACTGACTTCCTTCATTCTTATTAATGCGGGAATACCTACGTTAGATCCAAATCGTTCACATAATTAGCAAAATATGTTGCCATATTTGAAAAAACAACAATCTGCAAATATATTGTTTTTATCTAATAATTAGCGGTAAAACCGACATTTCAGATTTTGATATAATATCTTTTCTATGTAGTTATATATTAATAATATAATAATATATTAATAAAAACTAATATTTCTACAATCGACTCTTCAAAAATGACCTCGATGGTGGTGAACGAGTGCTGAGGGTATTCCGCGAGAGACTAAGTGTAAAAGTTTGTGTGATCTGTAAAATATTGGTTCTGGTCTCGTTGGCTTTTGTTATACCTAAAGATAATCTTATTTATTTATTATAATAAAGTTACATCTGATCTAACATGATACCACTACACGAAGTTAGTGAAACCAGCCCAATTCAGTTATTGTCCATTGACTTGTAAGTACCATTCTTCTTTTGCAGTTCAGAAGTCTGGTTACCCTGGTCACAAGAGTGGGAGATCGATGGAGCCTCACCTACATGAAGGCTGACACCAAACAGAGCCAGACCGAATTCTGTGATAATGTGGTCGTGGCGAGTGGAGAGTACAGATCAGTCAACTGGCCGCACTTTATGGGACAGGAGATGTATAAAGGTTATTTGTTTATTTCAAAATTAATACTTACGAGCAAGCAGGTGATAGTAATTAAATCGTAACGAATTTTGTCTCATGTGTTACCTATTGGCAACGGAAACTAGGCGACTCGCAAATTTACAAAAATGTTCCGTCTTCTGAAGACATAACTAGGCGTAGCTATATATATCTTTATCAATAAATGCTTATGACTTATGACTTATAGAGTGCTAGCAAACTAGGTTTTGTCTTCAAATGGTTGTTTAAATGACCTTTGTAACAAAGAAAGTTCTGTGACTTTAATTTTATAGAGTTGTTAGTATATGAAAAAACGTCAGCATCTGTTAAATATAACATTGACTATATATAACATACTTTAAAGTAAACTACTACTACTAAATAGTAGCAACATTTTACATTTTGATAATCGTGATCGTATTTAATATCTGTAAATAAACTACTCTTCCAGGCAAAATGATCCACAGCCACGATTACAAAGAACCAGAACCATACCGGAACCGTCGAGTGCTGCTGGTCGGCGCCGGTGCCTCCGGCCTGGACCTCGCCGTCCACCTCTCCAACGTCACTTCCAAGCTAGTCCACAGCCACCACTTAGTGTACAACCAGCCTAACTTGCCCAATAGTTATATCAAGAAGCCGGACATCATGACGTTCACGCCGACTGGAGCGGTATTCCAAGATGGCAGCTTTGAAGAGTTCGATGAAGTTATTTTTGCAACAGGTAAGAATTTATTGTCCTGAGCGGTATTCCAATGTTGCAAATGCTGGACCGGGCCGTCCAGCTTTCCAAAGTCATCTTTAATTGAGTTTACAGCCATTATCTTGTGTACAACCAGCCTAACTTGCCCAAGAGTTATAATCAATAAGCCGGATATTATGACGTTCACGCCTACTGTGTTTATGAGGAGTTTGAGGAAGTTATCTTTGCTCCAGATTAGAACAGTATGTTAATCTTTCCAGTACTGGCCTACTATGATGAAAATTTGCATTTGCAGGTTGTTATGATCAGTATTCTACAAAATATGCTGTCTAGTGGATGGCACACGTGGTTTAAATTTTAAGTTTTATGGACATGCCATATTTTATTTTAAAAAACTTCAGCTCCTAATACAATTGTTGTTAACTATATGTTACGTCATGGTGATTTTTAATCGAATCGCGCACGTTATTTTATCTTTATCCTACAAGGTTAAAACTTTTTGCCATTTCTCAACTTTGAACGTTTTTATGTAAAAAGGTCAGAGATTGGTGGAAAACTGCTCTTGCCTGGGATGGAGTCTGGGATTCGAGACTCAAATTGTTATTATCTGTCCGCCATGAACTCTGATTTCTTTAATTTTATTCTAAGAACAGCTAAGGCACTTTTGCTTTGATTTTACTGATCATATTTGTCAGATGGTCTCATAACCTGAGATCTATATGACCTCAAAACAAGCTAAAACTATATTCAATTCAACTCTATAGCTTGTATTATAGTTTAGCTCTGAGATCTAAGTGCAATGTGGTACACGTCGTAACGTAATAATATATGTTTAACTTATCAAGTAGATAATTAGAATTTGATTAATGCAACAACTTTTAATGATAGCTCTGCGCTCATTCATGACTTGTCTGCATCATCTCAAACAGGTTTCAAATATAAGTAATTATTTCTCTGTTTAATTGCATGCAAGAAGAATATTTATTGAATAAAATGTTAATTTTATGAGATTGCCTGCGGTTATATCACATTAGCAGGTTAAGATAGGTAGTATACCTACGTGGAAGTTTTTTGCGAGCCAGCTCGCTTTCGAGTATCTACCCGACTCATACCTACTTAGTTTTTTTGCCGAATTATAACACACACCCTAATTCTATCAAAATAACGTTCAAATATCAAGTCTGTGATCTTACTTACAAACAATACTACACGACTGATAGACTTGCAAATTAAATAAAGAATGGTTCCAGTGGCGTCCATATACACAAACTGACGTAGAGTCATGAGCGTTGTTGTGTCGTTTTTATTCTATCAGGTTCCTATCTATCATCGTTCTTTAATAACTAAAAAACATCGGTCATTTCATTACCAAACAAAACATGGAACCGAGTTGGTTATATCGGTAGTCGGTATTTCCAAGTATTATAGATAAGTTAAGACAATATTTATTTGCAACATATAATACACAAGAATATACAAATTTAGGTATTGCAAACCGGACCCTGACTCAGCATAAGCTGATCTTGAAAACCAGCGATGGTCTTCCGTCAGAGCCTTAGTTAATGACAAATCCACTTTATTATTTCCAGGCTACAACTTCGACCATTCTTTCCTAGACGAAACCAGCGGTGTGACGACCACAGGAAAATTCGTACTTCCTCTTTACAACCATGTCGTCAACATAAAGCATCCCAGCATGATGTTTGTTGGCGTCTCGAAGAGAATTATCAACAAGTGTCTTGATGCTCAGGTGAGAAAAGCGTTTTCTATATCTAATATATATCTATACCAATCTATACTAATCTATACTAATATTAATATTATAAAGAGAATTATTTTTGTATTTTTGTTTGTTACGAATAAACTCTAAAACTACTGGTCCGATTTCAAAAATTCTTTTACCATTAGAATGCTACAATATCCCTGAATAACATAGGCTATATTTATTACTAGCGACCCGCCCCGGCTTTACACGGGGTTGGTTTGATTGCACCTTTGCGAAGCTGGGACGGACTGCTAGTAATATAATATATAATGATATAATGAGAGAAGATTTGTATTTTTGTATGTTTGTATTTTTGTTTGTTACGAATAAACTCAAAAACTACTGGTCCGATTTAAAAAATTCTTTCACCATTAGAATGCTACATTACCCTTGAGTAAAATAGGGTATATTTATTACTAACGACCCGCCCCGGGTTCGCACGGGTGCGGGTTCATTGCACCCACGCGAAGCTGGGCTACTAGTAATATACAGGGCGTCCCACGGACATGCCACATGGAGGGGAAGTACCTTGAATATTGTAAATGGAACATTTTACTGATAGACGACATTATTTGAATTTTAAAAACAATTTAAACTGCATTCATAGATATTTAAATAATTGCATGGTTGAACCGAGAATCGAACCCGTTACACGAGAAAAATAATTATCCTGTATCTTTATCATACCGATCGAAAGGCTTCATCATAAGGATTATTTTTTGCTAAATAACATAGTGTCAGAAATAAAAGGAAGACCATGAACTTTAACATTTTTAATACAAAATCAATCAATTTATCAAATGCTCAAAATGAGTCTCTTCCTGTTGAATACAAAGTCGCACTCTTTTGATTATTTCGCTCCCTGTTGATTTTTTGATCTTGTTGTGGTAGATATTTAGAATAAAACGTCTAATTTCTGCTTGTAGCTCGTGGACACTTTCATACTGGTATATTTCATACTGGCCCTGTATATATCGGAGGAGATCTTATAGTATATTTTGACGACAGCGGTGGCGTGGTGGTCACGTGCCCAGTTGAGAAGTAAGAGGTTGCAGGATCGATCCTGCGGTACAAGTGTTTGCACGATCTGCAAATATTTCAATATTATTTTATACTTTTGCACCTAAGTACTTCTAATATAATATTATCAGTACTTTATTTACTATATTTAGGCTCACTATGCTGCCGCAGTAGCAGCGGGCAAAACTGAGTTACCACCACAAGAAGAAATGCTGAAGAGCTGGCTAGACCACGTCTACGATTCACAGAAAAAAGGCATGAAGATTGTGAGCGTGAACGTTATTGGTGGTGATATGGTAAGTAGAAGGTCTATAAATGAATAAACATTACACATTATGCATTGCTAGGACATTGCGACAGTGATTTCCAGACCCAAGTACCCAATGCAGATTGGAGGAACCAGATAATTATACGTAACTAAGTCTGAAACGAATGCATGAGCAAGAAAGTGACAGTGACAGTGTTAAATCAAAGCAATAGCAATAGCAATCCCGTGCTTCGGAGGGCACGTTAAACAGTCGGTCCTGGCTTTTTCAAAGTTGTTAGGCCATGACAGAGGCGGCCTGGAAACTCTGGCACCAGAGTTGGCCACTGACTCATACGAACGAACGAACGAATAGAATAGTATTTATCCAGATCAAAACCACGTTGGCTCAATAAGCTGGGCCCTAACTTTTCAGATGTCATGGGTAAACGTAGTGCTTACTTTATCTATGGTCGTGGGTTCAAATTTCAGCCGTGCACCAGTTTAACAACACCAAATGGCCTTCTGTCAACTCTATCGTCTAACTATATAAGAAAAAACTCACAATTTATACCCAAAGCAAAAGCCTCAAATTCATCTTCACTTCTTTTTAGGACCGATACTTTGGCAACCTTACCCAAGAAGCGGGTATCCCTCGCGTGCCCCCAGTGTTCATAACCATGAGAGATTTCAACGCCAAGAACAGGTTAGAAGACTTCTTAAACTTCAGAGACTACGAGTGGACGGTTCTTGACGACTACAAGTATGAAAGAAAGTATGCGCCAGAGAAGGAGCCGAGCTGTCCTATCGAGGTTTAAGATGAATGAGGCTTTGCTCTCATGTCAGAACGACATAATCTGACATAATATCGCGTACTGGCAGGACACCGTTTGGCTTTTGTTTGCTTCCGGAGAAAAATAGCATGGATACTAACAAAACAAATGCCACACGCACGAGTTTTGCTCGGGATGATGACATGGCATGTTGTGTCAATAAAAAATTTAGCCTAACTGATTTAACTGCTCAGAAGTTAACTGTGAAGCTTTAATAATAAGACAGTGCTTATAATTTATTCACAAAACAATATAAAATTATCAAATATTTGGGTTCGACATCAAAAGAAACGCTTACTATGTAAAAATTTTAATTCTTTGAAAGAGGTAATATTTTTTCTTATTTAAGTTCTTATCTTTTATTTCATCATTTAATTTTGAAAAGTACAACCCAAAGTGTGATTTAAATCAAGTAACATAAGCTATTACTGTTAACTCTACCATATTATATTTGCCATCTCGTAATTTTAAGTTATTAGTTGACTAAATCGCATTAGGCGTTTTTTACTTATGAATCTTACAAACTTGGAAAGCAAGTGGTAGATCTTGATAAACTCACTTTTTTAAGAGTGACCCAATCCCGACCCTCGTGCTTCACCTGATTATACCTACACAATTACACTTCAATCAGACATGTAATTTTGATAAATAACAACATCAATAATAATTGTATGGACAAGAGGTGTTCCGATTAACTTGTAAGAATGTCAGCAATACATTTGCCTTTGTATACAATCGAAATACGTAATTTATATTAATAGCCATAAATAAGATAAACATTTTAGTTAAAACTATGATGTATTTATATAATAATATAATGGACTGTTACCAGTAATCTGTACAATGTTAATTTAATTTAACTTACATGTATATAAATATATTAAATTATAATATACCTAATTTGAAAACACGATTTTATTTTGAATATTAGGAGTATTTTCGTACATTGTGTACATTATATTTGTATATAGTATACACTTGACGTATATTGATATTGTCTTGACGTGAATAGTACAAATAAAATATTATACTTTACATTGTGATGAGAAATCAAAGCGTATATAAATGCGTAAGTACAGTATGCTTAAAATAGTATAGGTACTAGTAGGTAGGTAAGTAAATGAGTCAACACCAAAAGTAAATGATGATGGATGTAACCGATTTTCGAAAGATTATACACATTTCTGAAATCAATTGAACACCAATATAATATCAAGACTAGATATCGATGGGTCTCGTATCTTAATTAATTGACAGCGGTATATTTTTAAACCAAACGGCATCACGTAAACTCACAAATGACCACGGAGTGTAACGTAAATGCTGTCATTAATCTGTCTGCCTCTTAAAACTTAGGTGGTTTAGATCCAATTATAAAATCAAAACCTGGCACATTATGGGGTTAAACTGTTATTAAATGGTGGTTCTTCTAGCGCTCTAGTAAATGTGTTGTCGTCTATTACTGTGTACACGTAGTTTCTATACGTGTACAAACTCTCAAGCTTCGCCGCGGTGTCCTCTGCCCGTATCTTGAACATGACTGGAGGCACTCGGTCTATGCCAGACTCTGCTGATAATTCTGCGTAGTACTGGTCCTGGAATACATAAAAATATTTATACTTTAGCTCCTCAAAAGCGGTCCTAATATTCAGTAAGATTTGGTCCAGATATCTCGCATCATGTATTTAGGCGGTTTTAAAGTTCCGAATAACTGAAACTGCAACTGATAATTTAATAGATTTGGTAAACTCTGCGAGCAAGTCTAAAATGCATTCAATAGGTACCTCTTTCTCCGCTAAAACATGAATGAATGACAGTGGAAGACCTCGGGACTTGATGGTATCAACGTGTTTCTGCCAATCTTGCATCATTTCTTCCCGAGAAGGCAGAGTGAAGTTTCCTTTTATCAACGCTGTGGTGTAACGAGCCTGAAAACCAGTGATAATAAAAGTACATAAATCTCGGCCACTGCTTAAAAGTTTTAGCTGGACGTCTATTAATTCATACCTGGGCATCCAAAGAAACGACCAGGCAAGCCCTCACAACCAGCCCCATGATGATCATGGTGGGTTGGTTGATATTCACCATGTACTTGTAAAGAGGTAACACATTGCGAGGGCTGATCGTCAGACCGCTTGTCTCGTCTAAAAATGGATAGTCGTAGTTGAAACCTGGAACCGATTCACTAAATTAGAAAACGAACAATGATTCGTTGAGCTGCTGCTCAAAGTTGATACAGTTACTCTACTAGTACTACTACTAATGCTCTCGCTTTCTGCGTGGCACTGCACTCATCAATCTACGACGCTAGTTTCGCCCAATAATTTCACTGGCTTCTGTGCCCTTAAAAAAATACAGTAATGCTAGGTAAAAAACCTACCGACCAACCAAGGAACAAAATACGCACGTATAGGTACGTACCCGTGCAATAAATAATATCATCCACTTCTTCGTACGTTCCGTCCGTAAACACGACTCCACGCTCTCTCAGTTCTTGTATATCTGGTTTTCGTATATAATGCGACGGCCAGGTAGTTCTGAAGTTGACCTTCGAATGGTGACTATGGATTAATCTTTTGGACACTGCTGCCACGTCCATGGAAATGTCCACGCCTGAAGGACCGGCTCCAACGGTTAGGACCCGACGGTCTTTGTAAGGGTCTGGAACGCGGTAGTCGTGACTATGGATTATTGTACCTGAAAGTAGTAAAAAAGTACGGGTATGTACCTATATTCTACTGTATTTTCAGTCATTGTTTTTGTTATTTTTTTGTTTTGTTTTTCAAAAGTTTGTAAAAGTAGGTACCCTAGGAATTAAGACAGTCTTAGCGCTAGTGATAAATGATAATAATAGGTAGTCCCATAATCTATGCTTTGAGGCTCTCTCATACGCACTTTGTTACCTTTGAATATGTCTGTTCCTGGTGTGGAAGGCATGTTAGGCTTGCTGAAATGACCGTTACCAACGACAACGTAATCGTACTCTTCATCAAAGGTCTCTCCTGTTTTCACATGTTTGTGTTTGACTTTCCAAACATCGTTTTCTCTTCTCACTAGCATCACGTTGTGCAGGAACTGAATAAAATATATTATTATTAGAAGTTGTTAGGACATTCTAAGAATTCCAAACTAAAATTAAAAACAATCCAGGCCTCAGACAAGATTTTTTCTCATTATTGATTCAGAAATTGGAGCGTTGCTGGCTGGATCAATGATCGTTACTTACTTTTATATGTTTTTCTAAATCGAAGTGTTTTGTGTAATTTATCAAGTAGTCGTAGTAGACCTCCCAAGTAGGAAACGATGGTATGCCGTCGGGTAAGGGAAATCCCCTTAGTTCCATCGTTGGTTTGGGTAAATTCGTTCTGAAAGAAGCATAATTTTTTTTATTGTAGTTATATTTTAATGCCATTTTTTTTAATAAAATATTTTTGTAAAAGAATATATTTTTGGTTATTTTAGATAGGTGGTAACCTAGTAGTGGTGGTGTGTGCTCCTGAGTCAGGGTCAAGCAGGAATGTATCTGACTTTCGTAAATCATCATACAATTTTGGTATCGTAAAATTACCAATTCGTGTTAGATTTTACCTACCGCATGGAAAAGAACTATACCTAGCTACAAAAATTACATACGATTAGACAGCCATAATCTTTTAGGCTAGCTAGCAGATTTATTTTTGTTAGCCCTTTAATTATCTAGAAAAAACTACCGTTATAGTTCCAGCTGTGTGGGACAGATGTCGTATTGTTTAAATACCAAGAGTCGAAAGTTAAACCTTTTCAGATACCTATTAACCGTTAGCACCCAATTCATATTTTGAAAGCATTAGTTACGTAGGTACTAATGCTTAAACTTAACTTGAACAAAAACAGTTGTTTCAATAAAATTGGCCTTTTATCGGTGCCTAAAAACTTTAGTTTTAGACTGCTACTATAAGTGAAAAGTACCATGTAAAACTAACCTCAAGTGTTTGTACATACTAGTATGCAAAGGAATTCCATTTTCATCATTGCCGGTTCTAGGATCATATCGCCAAGTGCCGCCAACATATTGCGTTACTTCGAGAACTGTGAAGTTTATTGCCTCATTTTTTAAATATCTGGCTGTGGACAGTCCTGCTATTCCAGCTCCGATGACGCAAACACTTTTTGTAGATACCTCCTAAAAACATTAAAGTACGTACTTAAAAAAAAAAAAATTAATGTAAGTAGGTAGATACTAGTGGCTTGGTGTTTAGTCTACCGGGCCACAAGAGAAAATAACCTGTGTGAAGTAAATGCTATGTTCGGTAGACTTAGTACGCCTGGCTGAACTAACACAGCTTTTAAAAAAACACTCGGTAGACTAAATAATTCACCTAGAATACCCGTAAATCACTTGGGTGAATGTATATCATGTTCACCTAAATTCAAACTTAATGTTAAAAGCTTTATCTACCAAGTCTATAACAATCATCCTGAGCGTGTTGTGATGATGGTGAGACGTGATTGAATTATAAATATAAACAAATAAAATAAAAGCATAATAACAGTATAAAATGTATGTAGCAAAGAAACGTACTCAGTCTTCGTAAACGCTACTAGTAATGTCAAACTGTGTGTATGTCAATGTCAAACTAACAACATTGTAAACAAAGAACGCAATCTCATTTTATAAAACTGATTTGAGTGCCAAGTTCAAGAATGATAACATAGAAAAAAATGTATGTAGGTATGTAATTCATATTGATAACCGCGTTATTATAGATAAAGATAACATCGTTTTCCGTTTAGAATTACGTATCCTACTTACTAAACATTAACACTTAACTTGCATTAGAACTATAAAAATAAATCTTACCATGGTTTTTAAATTTTATTGTGACACTAAAACTTTCTCAACAAGCCATTTTCGTTATAAGACACTTGAACTTGGTTATCTAATCACGAAATTTATCAAAACAAAATTCGTGTTTGCTAGTCGACGCGTTTACAATGACTATTCAAAACAATGGTTGTGCCGAAATGTCTTAAACGCCATGACATTATTATAGCCTTATGTAAACCTTTATCTGTTAAGTATTGTTTTTGCACAATTGCTACCATTTATGAAATGGTAGTACCTACCTACTAGTAATTATCTAGGTAAGTACTTCTAATTGTAGTTTTATCGACCATTGTCTTACGTACCTACTGAACTCATACATATAAAAACAAATATTATAATTTATGTAGTTATACATAGTATAAGTTTGGTGAACTTCGGTACATTTTATGCTCTGAAATCGAGTTTGCTAACAAACGAGCCGCCTACCAAATCACAATGTTTGACATTCGTCGCACATATAATTATGTGCGTTCAGTAAGTAAGGTAGGTAAAGTAAATAAATACTTCACTAGGTACTTACCTACTACCTTATACTAACTGATAAAAAAAACTCGTTTTTCTTCTCCTAATGTAAGGAATTCTATAAATGAATAAACAAATATAACAAAACTCACTGTTTCTAAAATTAAAGCATTACACAACACAAAACACAGTATAAAAGAGCACAAATGAAGGAACACTTCTTTAAACATTTTAAATACGATATAAAATTATTATGTAAGTAATTGTGCGTGTCATTGAGGTCTCAGGCGTAATAACAGTGGGACAAAAACATTTGGCCCGGGAGTAATTTATACTCGTACAAGCCACCGTATTCATCATAGGTACAAGTCAAGTTAAATACATTGCCTACTAATCATAGATAAAATAATTTAGGTAAGTAGGTATTATTTATAGTATGTCGTAGGTATAATAATCAATAAGTATTTAAACTTGATCTCGATTTTTTAAAATCTATTGTTGGAAAACAAATACTTAATCAACTGACAACTTACTATTACTGTAGGTACCTACTACCTATTTATTACTAAGCTTCGTAAATAACTCTTATCAAAACTTTATTTCACCCTTGACGATTTCTAAGGTCAATACTACATAGCAAGCAGTTGGAATGCGTAGTTGGGCTGCAGGCCAAGCTGCATGCTAAGCTGCAGGCTTAATTATTCAACTTTGGGGTCTAGTTGTAAACTGAAGCTGGGATTACATTAACATTAACATAATTCGAAAACAGCAATGCAAGCATTACTGTGTTCCGGTGTGAAGGGTATGGTTTCCGGTGAAATTACTGGCACATGAGGCTTTCGATCTTAGCCTCAAGGTGGCAACCCGCGAGTGATACCTCTGGTATTGCAAGTGTCCATAGGCTGCGGTAAACGCTTACCATCTTGTAGGCCATACGCTTGGTTGCCACTTCAGTTGTATAAAAAAAAAAACAAAAAAAAACATCGACATAGTAACAAACCCAAAAAACTAAAACAAAATAAAATGGTGTGTTTTATCGGTTTAGTATTCTTAGATGTAGCTTTTATGCTATAAAACTCATGTCTAGTACTAGTAAACAATAGAATTTTATAGTGTGACATACACTATGAAATTCTATTTTTTACATTATTCTGTCGTGGAGTGACGATATATCGATACATTTTGTATGGTTAGAATTATAATCTCTAGTCGTGCCGCGTTCTGTAAATGGATGGCTACGATATACTTATGACGCGTTACGACACTCCACGACAGAATAATGTAAAAAATAGAATTTCATAGTGTATGTCACACTATAAAATTCTATTGTTTACTAGTACTAGACATGAGTTTTATAGAAAAAAAGCTACATCTAAGAATACTAACTAAACAGATAAAACACACTATTTTATATTGTTTTAGTTTTTTGGGTTTGTTACTATGTCGATGTTTTCGAATTATGTTAAAAGGTAACTCTACAAGATGAATACCTAGTCTCTCTCTCATGGTTCACTTAAAAGGGTGATCCTAAAGGCGAAAATTAGATTCGCAAGGGTCCATTCACCACTCACAAATGTATTATATTTTAAATTGACCATGAAAAAGAATTTTAGTAAGCTTGTAGTGAACATAGTATAAGCACAAATCGCAGAACATTTATTGAAAAAATCAAATGAGAACGTCTGTAATTAACACCGAAGTCTAAACGCGCGGAGTCAGAAAAATTGGAGCGCCTTTTTGTTCACTCAGCTGATTAAATTCAAAAGTGGCACAAATGTTTGCATGTTCTGAAAATACTCGTCTGGGTTTTGCGTTCATGTTCTAGGTGTTCCTATGTATTATATTCTATGCACTAGTGCAGACATGTCTGCCAAATGTCTGCTAATATTTAAAAAGTAACTATTTGGCATGTAAATGTCATCTAAAAATCCAAGCCGGTTGCGCTTGCGCCAACTTTATTAAAAGCTATGTTAGTTTTTCCAGGTGCATGAAGTCTACCGTGCGTAGCGCTTTATTCACCCAGGTGATTATATTACTCTAAGTCTAGGTAAATTACGTCTACCGGGCCATAAAATCTTATAGAAATTTTAATTTTTTCTTTGTATAGTGCAGAGAACCTGTCACGTTTTAGAACCCAACATTTAAACTGTCTGATTTTTATGATATTCTATGTATTGACCCTCGATAAGATTAGCCTGACAAAGGACCACGGGAATAGCTTCCCCTCTTCGAAAGTTGATTATGTTTTTTGCTAATAAATTCAATAGGTTTTTTATAACCTAAATATTTTTACAAAATCGTTACTTTATTCGCTGACTGAATGATAATTAATGAAGAACCTGAACTATAAATACTAAATATAGATATTTAAGGACGGCACTATGAAAAAGGTGCAACAGTTGTACACGGCTAACTTCACGGAAGCCTAGATCCGCTGTGCGAACTATAAGTAAATTACGTTATTGAAGTCGCGGGG
This sequence comes from Colostygia pectinataria, assembly GCA_951394395.1. Taxonomy (NCBI): domain Eukaryota; kingdom Metazoa; phylum Arthropoda; class Insecta; order Lepidoptera; family Geometridae; genus Colostygia; species Colostygia pectinataria. The sequence goes on along the minus strand of OX596365.1, from coordinate 5,873,578 downwards.
AGTTCTACTAGTCTGTACACGATCATGTTTTTATTTTTTATGATTAGTTAATGATCATTTATCATCGATATGCTTTTAGTTATTGACGTCCTACTGCTGGTGACATAATAATGATAGAAGTTTGACGAAGAATATTCAGGCAGCCCCTTATACCTACGTTCTTTGAGGCAGTCTAAAACTCTACTAAGTACCTGAGTTGGAAACTATAGCCAAACCAAACAACTCTAAAATCTCCTTGATGTACAAACCCCGCGTCATCCGCATTGCACGCCTCATTTCCTTTTAAATTCGCAAGGAGAAGTCAGAGTAATTTGGTCTAGTAGTTAACATTACCTTTGTCTACAGGTAAAGCAATGCTTTATCGCCCACTTGAAGCTACTCACATCAGTTCATCAAACAGCCCTAATTAAATGGAATGTTCCCTGGCACGTCACGAGATGCCTGCTCTATTAAATTGTGTATTAACTGATAAATACTTGACCAACGATGTGTGTAATCAAATGTCGGCTCACGTTACATATCTGACACTCAAAACTGCACCTTAACTTTAGAAGTTAAGGCTTGATTTACTATGGGTTTGGGCATCGTTTGATGTTAAAGGGCATGCATTGATAGGTGACCAACCGTCGTGGCTACTATGAGGTTATGGGAATTGACGAAGAATGTGATATGAATTATCCCTCACATTGTTTGATATATTAACGATTCCACTATCTAGGTATTTTATATTATATGGTTTTTCATAGATAGATATACGATTTTGTACTAAACTTGTATGGAGGATTCTCTGATGCAGGTTCTCAATGTCTTTAGGATGTAGGCTGCATAATTCAGTCATCAGGCCAGCGTAAACTCTGACTTCGGGCACTCGGGACCGAGACAGCTATGCGCATAGCTGTTTGAAACGTTTTTATTTCTTGCGCTGAGCAATCCGTGTAACTATAAAAAGCTACATTTGTAATAATGCAAAGTTTTTCATTTTCAGCCTTACTTACTAAACTACACTTACTTACTTACTACTAAAGGGTTTTGTTTAAATTTGGGTTTTGTTTTGGACAATTCCGCGTTCATACGTTCCGCAACAGATTTGTCGGTAAGTGATAAAGCAAGATCATGCCAATAACATAAATTCATTATCATAATTGCCTTGACATCTATTATAGGCACGCGGATGGCGGATACGTAACGTATCTACGGCGTCGAACCGACCTTTGTTTCTAACTTTATCAGCTATACTAGGTCATTTGTATATTTTAAATTTTAGTAAGCGCTTTCATTTTGCAATATACGTAAATATTGCCAAGAATTTGATACGATATCCATAATAAAATATGTAAAATATCTCCATAATCTAGGTGACGTTTATTTTTATCGGCAAACTAAAATATCTTTGCTCAGTTTTCGAAAAATCATCATCATCAACTAGACTATAGGCTGTTGATAGAAAAACGTTTGCTAATATTTTATTGTTATTTTGGTATTTTTTTATATATTACTTAAATATTCTTAGGCCTGATATTTACCCAACATCGTACCCATATTCGTGAAATCAAAAGTATGTCCATCGAGTGACTGCCAGCAAACTTAAAACAAAAAAAAAACGAATGTTAGCTCATATTCTAAAACTGGGTACTCGTAAACACACGTTATTACTTAGTTTTAGAAGTTTTGTTAGTTTTAGTATTATTAAAGGCCGATGGTTTTGAACAGAAACGCTTTGTTTAAAGTTTGGTTTACGTTATGACACCTGCTTTTTTATTTCAATCATAACATCGTTGAATTGAAGTTAAAATTATAATGCGTTTAAAATTCGTATTTTCGTCCTAGAATACAGACCTACAATAGATTCTATTGACAATTATATGCACTCTACACAATTAAATACGTTTGTTTAATAAATGGTATTTCCACCATCAATAGACCAAGTTCACGTTATTTTGTCGAATGTGATCGCCCTTAGATGTTATTTTATTTTCACTCAAGCAATAAACGGTTTGCATAATTAAAATGATGACAGCCATGCGTGTACGTGCAAAACTTTGAGATAACCACATCGTTATGACGCCTTTGTGTTGCACACTGACCGCACATGACAGGACAAAGGAACTGGGCCCCATGGAAGGAAAACTTGGGAAACTCAGGGAAGCGGCCACGTGTAAAACACACTAAAGATGTGATTGAAAAACTAAACTCTTTTATTTTCTGGTAAGGCACCCTGCCTTACCAGAAAATAAAAGACTAAACACATTTTTTTTGTATGAACTCCCTTTTCTGCATTTTGACTCACGGATTGTCTGTTGTGCGTAAGACGGAACACTTTGTTGTCCGGCCGTCTACCATATTCTGTTTACTTTTGAAAAAAAAAATTAAAAAACTCACTCTATATTTTAAAAGGCAGTTTGCTAATGTAGGTATTTAAGAATTTTAGTAAAGTAGTTTATTTTTATATTTTTCTTTCCTTAGTATTATATTATATTTACCTATCTACTTGCTATCTACCTAAATAATCTCTCTTTGTCTGTTTGACATAGCCTCTATATTCATCTCAGAAGTGCGCTGATAAATAATAAATCGCACGATCGAGAACGCAATTTTCCGAGATAATGGAAAAATTCCATGGAAATCGGTTGTCGTCTGTTCTCTCCTAGAACGACTGGTGTAGTCTACCTAGCAAATATCACGTGTTTACTTTATTTACGTACGAAGTTTCTTTTAAAGGTTTCGAACGAATTAACTTAGTGTAAGTAGGTAGGACCAGGCTAGTATATGCAGTGGCCTACGTACTTGGGTTTAGTTGGTAGGTAACTATAATAATTGTTTGTTTTTAGAGTGGATATTTAAAAAAACATTTTTTTTCATTTCCCTGGACAAACAAGTAAAACTGCGTTACGGTTTCATGATCACCCTATAACATCAATAATGGGATAACGACTACTTGCAAACGAGAGTGACGTTTACATCATTGTACTTTTATCAATATTCATGCAGTTTTATTCAAATAAGGAATTTTTAATCATACGCTGCATAGAAACTTCATTCAGTTGATAATAAAAATCCCTGCGATTCACATATTCGACAGTAATTCCTCCCAAACGCTCCAGCATTACTCCGACAATACAATACAAGCATTAAGATGCCCATACAAAGCCAGATAAGCCGAATCCGACGGTCGAATGAAAGCCTTAGATTGGACAAAGGTAGGATTTGTCCAGCAAGGTATTTAGGGCTTAACTTTTGTTGTCAATGTAATGTTGTGAGGGAAAGTCGGGAAATTATTTTATTGATTTTCCTTGTCTTCGGTCAGACATTATAGTTCATTACGATTTTCAGTTACGTAATGAGTAAGGAAGTCACCATATAATTTATAATTTGAATCAGAATGTAGCGGTGACGTGGATGCGGGGCGGGGGAGGCATAAACCATTTTCTGTCGTAGTGCGTCGTCGCGTTGTCCGAACCGAGTCAAGACGATAGACTTCATTTACACCCGTATGCCAACCGGTGACATAAAGCTTTTTCAGATCTTATTTAGCTGATTCCAATACGAAATTTGTGGTGCTTCGCTATCGCTATGCATTTATTTTACTTTGCATTGTATTAAACCTTCTCCATCTGTATTGTATGTTCGTTGCGTCATTACTTCAAAACGTATACGTACTTTATGTACTTAAAATAATATTAATTTATATTTTTTTCTTCTTATTTTATGACCTACCATGGTGTTAGACTTCGTATATTTTCTCGATTACAAAGTAAAGTAAGTAGGTATTACTTTTCCTTTGCACAATAAATAAAACAGAATTCGGTTTATTGTTCATCAGCTTATACTTAGCTAATCCTCTGTAATTCTTAATGGAATCATACAGGTGGTCGCGCAAACATCTTTTGATATTTTGATATGAAGCGGTTCTCAATGTTGAACTATATAATGTAATAAAAGAGATGAGTAACGATTTATAAATATTTCAGAAGGTCTTCATTAAAAGTGACGACATGGATTAACTCTTAAATATAAAAAAAAAAATTGGAATGTTGTGCGTAGATTGCCTACGCCACAAGACGCTATACTCAACTTTCTACGTTACGTCTACGCCGTAGCAGCTAAGAAAGTAAAACATCAGAGTATCGTAGAACTGCTTCTATCAGCTGCTACGGCGTAGATGTAACGTAGAAAGTTGAGTATAGCGTCTTGTGGCGTAGGCAATCTACGCACAACGTTACAGCTCCTGGTATATTTTACTAAGATTTGACGTATAACGTAAAAATACGTTACACGTTACTAAGTTTGTAGCGTTCCGTGCCACAAGATTAAATAAACAGAATACTTTTGAGATCATGTCTGTCATGATCGTAGCAAGTAGAAATCCGTGATCTTGCCTGCCCCCACGAGATACATTTTCCACAGTCTTCATTTTATGTATGAATAAAAGATCTATTTGTTTTCTGTCTGACTGTGACCTGACCGTCTGTATGTCTGTTAAAACCCTTAATTTGAGGAACGGCTAAAGGTTAGTCGAAAGTTATACCAAATATAAAGGTATGAGATTATAATGCCTTGAAATCCAATGCATTATTTTTTTTTATCAATGAATAGTATTTCAGACAAACAGACAGGTTTGGAATACTAGAGTTGAGCTGATCAATGATGCAACGGGTGTCCTATTTTACAACGAAAGTTTTTTTTATTCAACCTATCTTGTCCCACAAAGGTCAAACCACCAGCCACTGCCACCCAGGTGGCAGTCAAAGTTAGTATAAGTTATTTACAACGAAAGTTACTTTTTCGAATTTCATTACTTCGCACTTCTAAGGTTGTTACTTCAAAGCCTTGTTTCATCTAACAAATCAAAGGTACCAGTTGAAAACTTTGAGCACCACAATCGCTGTGTAATCGTCTAATACTGGCAGTCTATTATCATCGGCAGATCACAGGCCCCGTAATACGAGATCGAGTTCGATCGCATTATTCACTAATACGTAATGCCTCAAAAGCATGAGGGCGATGAATAAGGCTTATGGAATCTAATAAAGTGGAACATTCTTCGAGCGGAGAGACTAATTTCGCATCTGAAAGAGGATTTCTTTTTTAGAGATCAAAGTAGGAATTCTCAATGATTTTTGTATTTATTTTGTTTAGATTTATTTAATAAAATCTATCAATGCTGGTGACATCGAAAATATAGTAAGTAAGACCTGGATGAGATCTGCCAACTACAGAAACATGTGGCATAACATGAAAAAGGCCTATACCCAGCAGTGGGTGGATACAGGCTGAAAATGACGGTGATGATCCATGCTACCTTTTTGTAGTGCTAAGTAAGTTTGTATGAGTCAGTGATCACTCTGGTGACGGAGTTAACAGGCCGCCGAGCGCCTTGGTCATGGCTTTACAACTTTACTGAGACCGACTGCACGAAAGCGCTCAGTTGAAATTGCCCCTGGCCCATTCAAATGATAAGCGCTTTCCACACAGTGCTTATGACGATCAATACAATACGAGAGCTGTTTTCTTTTGTTCTGAAAACACACTGTTTAGGTTTTTTTAAAAATACTAGACAAGTAGCTTTATTTTTTGCCAGTGTCTATATATGCTAGTTTCACAAAACCAAAATGGAGAGTGGAACAAAAATATAGCCGGTGATGATTTGATTTGTTTTTACGTTGCTAAAGTGCAACGAAATTCTCTCAAAAATTCAACCTTCGGGCGGCCTAGAAACTCTGTCACCAGAGTTGGCCACTGACTCATACGAACGAACGAACGAACGAAATAAGTCACAAAAGCCATAAACTAAAAACTGAAGTAATAAAGCATCTGCTGCGGTTTACTAATCTAACTTTGAATACAAAATTGTAGCAGGTTGGCATAGCTTCATAGTACATGCCCAGCATTAACCAAAACACAAAGGGAGTGGCAGCATTTAGTGGCAGCCACAATCCGCTTTGCGGTCCGTACATTAAGCACGCATCAAATATGCATGTGGCACTCAGGATGCCATATACGGCCGCCTAGCCTCACCACAGATGCAAATATAGGTAAAGGCACTCCAGCTCTACTGTATATTGAATAAACTTCCATCTGCTACTCATTAAAAAAAAAAAAGTCTTTTTTCAGTAAAATTTTCTATATACATTATTTAGGATACTTTCCCTTCATGTAGCATACCCGTGGGACGTTCTGTATAGGTAACTATTCGATGTTCAGGTAACTTTATGTGGTGTGCATTAAAAATATTTATCAATATCTTGTTAGGTACTAATATCTGTTCTGTGATCTTGTGCAATGCGAGTTAAGCCTTTGTCTATGACGAAATAATGAGCCAATATCCTCTCCACTCTAAAGGTGTTCAAAAACGAAATTCAAAATGATTTCTGAGGACATAATTATATTTGAAACTGGTACAATTTATCAACTATTCCAAAATTGCCACAACGTACATCACACAATAGTTTCGTACTACGCCAAACATCTAGCGTCATAGCGGAACTCTGCTAACACTACGCCTGACATCAGTGTTTGTTAACATTATTAATTAGATTTTAACAATAAACTACACGTACCTACATAAGTAGGTACGCTAAGCGGCTTGTGGTAATGGGCGGGGCGGATTTGGTACGATCCTCCACTCGGAGATTACGGGGGCGTATTGTGCATACTTTATCAGCAGTCCTTTGTCCCTTTTTGTTTGACTAATGGAGATGTTGAAGAGGAATTTGGCAATATGAATTTGTCAAAGCTTCAAAAAGATGCTCGCAAAATTCGTAGCGTCGCTACGTGTAGCTATAGGATATCCAGGAAATGCTACGCGAGTTCCTTTATAAAGATTTTCGTAGCACACGCTCGCGGAGAATATTTTTTCGAACCAAGATTAACCTAGTAAGTTAAACCTCGGTAAATACGAGTATATCATCATGACAGCCTTCTAATGTTCCCACTGCTGGGACACTGGCCTACTCTCAGGCGAGAGTGATTGGGTCTTAATCCACCACGCGGACCCAATGCGGATTGGTGGATGGCACATGTCTTTCGAATTTTTAGTTCTTGGACATGCCGGTTTCCTCACGATGTTTTCCTTCACCGTATGAGAGCACTGGCATTGCGCACATAAATTTTTCGAACAGAAAAATCCATTGGTGCACGACCGGGTTTGAACCCACGACCTTAGGATCGGAAGGCGGGGTCACTACCACTAGACCACCGGTGCTCTTACTCTATACGAGTATATACTTTTGTTTTATTTACGTCCCTTACTTGTCTATTACACACGTTAAATAAAAAAATACAAAGCAATCATTGAAATGCATCGTCAAAAACGATGTGTTTTTGCTCTGGGAGTTAATTTTTGCTATGGCATTATGCTATTTCTTGTATGTTTGAATACCGAAAAATTAAAGAAGTCAGTGAATTAGGTTGGATTCGACCAAACTCGAATAAGCACTATTTGCAAAGTAAATCGTAGTTATTCGCGAGTAAACTGACAGTTTACTTGTATTTGACACTTCTTACTCCGCGGAATAGTTATTCCAAAAGGTTGAATCCACCCTTGGTCTCTCAGTGTTAGGAAAAAGTTTTGGCGCAATAAAGGCATTATTTAGATTTGAATTGTAGGCAACTACCAAAGTGAGTAATTACTTGACTTCGCCCTTTATTTTATGACTTCTGTGACTTTTATCTGTCACAAATGGGAGAATATTTACATACTCAATACTTTATGTGTCAGGGCAAACAAAGTTCAAATTAACGGTGTACCTGGTTGCCCAGAAAACATTTTTTATTATTATATATTAATTAAGGTCGTCTGAGTTCATTATTTTACAAGTAGATTTACTTAGTAATTTAAAAGTCTCATCATGACAGCCTTCTAATGTTCCCACTGTTGGGACACTGGCCTACTCTCGAGCGAGAGTGATTGGGTCTTAATCCACCACGCGGGCCCAATGCGGATTGGTGGAAAATATTTAAGTGCCTATAAAGTGTTAACTGTTTGTTTAAACTATCTACCCTAAGTTGGGTGCCATGAAACTTAATCAACCAGTAAACATATGAGTAAACATTATAGTTGGTTGCATAAACATCCCCCACTAGCACAAATCACGCCCACATTTGCATTTGCATAACAAGCGGCCGTCAAGAACAGCTTTAAAATAAAAACGCCGTAATGGCTTTATAAATACATTTCGGAAAGTATTTTCTATTAAATAAACTTCCATTTTTAAAAAAAGTTTATTCTCTACCATTCCAAAAAAATTCTAAAACTGCATCCATATTAAGTTGGTTATTTTTGTTATAGTGTTAATTAACTCCCTAAATCAACCCCCCACTAAAGGAATACTTAAGTTTTATAATATCCAAAAATTGTTTGACTTAAGCGGGACTTTAACCTCCAATCCTGATACGCGGGCTCTGTTATTCCATTGAGTCATGTCTGGCTGGTTTAAAATAATCTATACCATACTTTTATTACCACAAAAAGGTGCAAAAGTTTTTTTTAAAAACCCGAATTTCGTCTATCATCTTTATCGTTATTTGTCTGTGCTCAAAAACTATGGGTATCCTAAAAGAAAATATTTACAGAACATAGTAAATATATTTCCCAGCGCTAGAATCAAATACGATATTATCGCGCCTCAGCCGAGCACTTGCCAAACGCACTACTTATTACCTACTTCCTTAACTTAAAAAAATAATAAGTTCGGTTAGGAGTAAACCTTTGAAGCGAACGCTGTGTTCGTATGAATAAATCATATCAAATAACTATCAAGGGAGCAGAGCATTCTTTTCCGTTACATCAACTTTTTCGTTTAGGGTTGAGATGGCCTATTTGTGTGACGCTCTGATTTTGCAATATGATTTTTTAATGACCATCCCTTATATTGCATTCTTATTTCCTTATTTTCAAATATTTTTTGAACATCTTTGGCAAGAACTTTTCTTCATCGCTAGTAAGTTATACGGTTCGCCTTACGGTAAGTGGTCATAGTTACATATAAATGATTTTATAGCACTAGCGCGTTGAGATGAAAAGCTTATGCCATAAAGTGTAATTTTAACGGCAAATTACTTAATTTCAGTTCGAATGTGTCGCCTCATGTTCGCTAAACAACCAAACCACCAGTGTTTATATTGTCTTGGCATACAATTTCAAACATAATAATTCGGGTTTTACTGTGTGACAAAAACACATTTATTAAATTTTCTCACATGTATTTCTTTGCCAAAACAAAGACTATCTTCCGAGGAATTTTCTCAACAAAGTCATTTCACAGGGTATTTCGAACATTGAATTTTTCAAGCAGGCGAGAACGAGCGGAATCCCTGAGGATGTGTCGGCGCTCTGGGGTTAAGCCTCTCAGTACCGTGTACGGTCACACTGATTGAACAGACGAGAGGTGGCGGCATTGAGAGGAGTATTCTGACGGCCTCATCATCATTATTAACAGCCCAAAAAGACGTAGACACTTCTTTCTATCGATGATATCATTCAAAACCCATGATGACACAACCGTGTTATATAATATAATTTTCTCTCCTGTGACTCTAGCATTTTTGATGACCGTGATAGAGTTTACGAGTAATTTGATTCAAAATTAAAGGTTCTAAAAAACAATAAGATGTGAACTGACTACAGCTTGTTGATACGTAATAATAAAAGATTAATAATCGTTACAAAAGAAAAATAATTTCAGATAACTTTGTGAATTAGGATAATTATAAGAACTTAAAAAGGCTGCGACTTCAAAATTAAGATCGGTGGAATGTGGGTTTTATTTATGTTTAAGGAGTCAGAATAAGTAAATGCACTGGCACCATGGAGACTTTTAAAGGAGATTTCAAAATTGTGAAAGGAGGAATCATGTGAGATCTTGGTATTCAATCTTCACATATCTGGATACCGCAAAAGTATTAAGCTGGTAGAGTACCGTATTTTAATCTTTATACAAGAAATACCAGTGCAAAATGCTTGAACCACAGTAAACTAAATCCTATTGAGTATTTTAAACTAACCGGAAGCAAAGAAAATGCTTAGTGATACGCACCCTAGTTACGGTGTGTATCTTCCCGCCTCCGAGTCCAATTTCACTTAAAATTACAGTTGCGTTGCAAATTCATTTATATTATTAAATTTTTTAATCATTTCTTTTTGTCTTTTTACAATATTGAATTTAAATACAAATCCATAAAATACTTAACAAAAAACAAAGTAAAATGCAAAAGTTAGGTTATTTTATTAACAGACACATATCACCATTGCAACCACACATTACAATTCAATTCAATTCATTTTATTTATCTTTCTACATGTTGCATGTACTTAGATAAGTCAAAACAAAACATTAAAATTTACTAAATATGGTAACAATGTCATATTTTAAAATAAAAGGTAAAATACAAACAAAATTAATAAATAAAAAAAAACTTGTATCAAAGTCCATAAATAATAATAATCTGTACAATTTCGTACCTACTAAAATATATTTTTTTAAAATAACATTATAAATAACAAAATAAATATCAAATGTCAATAATATTATATAAGAACGAAAAATTTAATACAATAAAATAAAATTAATACAAGCGTCAAACATTATTACTAAAAATATATTTATCTGCCATAGCATCGTCAATTTTATAGTAATTTTTGTGCATCAGATGTCTTTTAATATATTTAAAAAATTCTATGTCAGTTTTATTTCTAATGTCAATGGGAATTTTATTTTCCTCATGCTAGCAGGGCTGGGAGTTAGGTCATAGTTCACTCGGTCTTCTTGATAATTTAAATATGAACACAATCAACATCACAATCACAGTATTTGATCATTATCGCCAACCAGTCTATGTAACCGGCACAAGTCTGGCGCTGACACTAGTGAGCACCATTATTACGATGTCAGCCTCGACTCTCTAATTATCGACTTGTTTCTGACATCTTTGCGATATTTTAAAATATTTTCTGCTCCCAATAAACAGCTGCCTTCGAGATTGGTTTTTTTAAGGACCACCTTGAAAAATAAATTTTAATTCTCGCAATGTGTTTTATTCAGCTTTTGAATACAATATTCAATATTTCATACTAATAATAGCCGATTGATCAATTTTATACTTGTAATTTTATTAATTGAAATTAATGGTTTACTGGAGTTAGTATCAATGATCCTCGTTGTTTGATGGATACCTACAAGTACCAGTAATATGTTTATAACAAAACGTAGCAGTCACTTATTAAAACCATTGAACCGTATAAAAATCGGTTTAACCGGTGAATTACTTAGCAAGTTATATGAAAAGGGAAAGTCTTCAGACGTAGGGGAAGTGCCCATGAATATTTTAAGGAAATAGCATCGTTTATTATTTAGCACGTCAATGACTTTGAAGAGTAAACTGGAGACAGGAGGATTTGTAGCTGGCCAGTGACCACAAATCCGGTAGGTTATGGGTGTTGAGAATGCTCAGCTTACCATTTTGAAATGTTGAACACTGTGATTTTACGCCCGCTTCTCATGACATCTAGCTTTGGAGAATCTGCAACAAATTCTTATTGGTCCATTTTACAAAAAAAAATAATAAGTAGGTAAGTATAATTCTAAATATACCTAACTATTAATAAATTTTAATGGCAAAGAATGACCAAGCATATTTTTATCATATTGTACACTTTTACATTGTAAATTATTCTATCTAATTTTATTAACATGTTCAAATCCGAGCAATTGACATCGCCAATCTGTGCTGCATTCATTCGTGACCACTGCGAGGCAAATTGAAAAACGTCCCCTAACACTTACTTTTCTACGGCTAATATATGAGCAAGTTTAAATCGTATCCATAGCATTATAAGGTCGAATTTATGCTTTAGACGTAAATTGTAAAGGGTAGCTCAAAAGTAACACTCGATTTGTCGCGTTTCGCTGTGACCGCCTCGAGCACATCCTAATCTAGTTGTCGCCCCGCTACGTTTAAAATCGCAAGGCTAATAAAATATTTTGACCCCTTTATGAGATGAATACGCCCACTTTGCAGTACACTTGCGTGCTTACAGAAGTTTTCAAAAAATAATTCTTCGAGTCGCTAGTTTTTTAGATCAATCAAGTAAAAAACAATCGTGTAAGTAAAGCCCTGCAAAATTGTGGGCATAATGTGGATAAAATAAAAATGGCTTGGTTCACAAATTACCTTAGGTAGATAATCCCTTGCGAACGGGATTTCTATACTTTTTGTTCAGAAATCCCCTTGCAATCGTATTCTGAAAAACACCAAATTAAATGCTAGGTATAGAAAAAATATCCGATTGTTTCCCCAGAATACTACATCTTCTGGTCTCCATATAATAATGTCATGACTATGACTGTTATTTGTTATCTTGGGTAGATTGCATTACTTGTTTAAATTTTAGATGTCGGCGGATGCTCAGGGTTTTTCCATAACAGTCTGGGCATTTTGTTTACATTTTTTAAAGGAACTACAGGGATGAAACATTCTCAGTAGAGCAACTGCTAGTGGAACAACTACCAACAAACGAATGCCAGAAACGTAGTAGTTGTAGTAGAGTTGATGTATTAAACAATTATTTTTTTCTAGCCATAAAGTCAACAATTTAGTCAAACATTATGCACCCGAGTGTACGCCTAAACCCCTACAGAACTATTCGGATGCGTCAATAATTGAAATTTGTGCCCGGAGGCATTCATGGCAAATAACTTTATTCAGCGTTTAGCTTCCAATTTTGGGTGTGTTTTGATGGCGGAAACAGTTGGATTGCTAAGTCTGATGAGCGAAAACTTTGCGTGTTTCTGTTTTAGAGAGCGGACAGAATACAACACAACTACACACAAATATAAACTACACCATCGTCACCGCAAAATAATGGTGCAGCAAATAAAACAAATGCCGGTAGGAACATATCCGCGGATTTGTTTGGCATCGCGATGATTGTGTGATAAACATAATAAACATCAAACAAATAACGTCTGCGCGCGAACTTTCCGCTTGCGGACATTCGCAGATTTGTCGCTTAGATTCAAATTCAAATTCAAAATATGTTCAATAAAACCATTCTAAAACGAAATTTACTGAATCTCGGTGTTTGATGATGATGATGAGATGTTCCTACTGGCATTTGTTTTGTTACTGCACTATATATTTTGCTGCGATGCATGGTGTGGTAGTTGTGTGAAGTCGTGTTTTATTCTGTCCGTTCAAACATGACACGTTCGAAACATTTATATTTTACAATGAGACGGTGCAAAAACTCCGCGTGCCGACTTTTTGTGAACATTTGACGCTTGCCTAATATGAAAAAGAATCTACTTTGAAGATTGGTTTTTTTCAGTACCTAGTACCTAAATAACTTTTCCTAACAATAAAAATAATATATTACTTTCAATACGATGGTACAGATAATTTGCTGAGTTGAAATGAAATGTTTTACATACTACTGATAATACATTCAATTTTACAGAAAACGGTACAAAAAACTATTCTTGATTTCCGTTAACATTTTGGAAAAAGCTGTGGAAAATTGTAAAATTTTTCCAGGGTCAAAATTTTCCGTGTTTACGTCTTATTAAACTTAACTTTCTTGAACTTTTTACTAAATAGCAACACAGGACTCATTAAATGTAATTTTACAACAATTATGTAATAAATAGCATGCAATTTATAATTACTGGAGTACTGGCACTGCAGGTATTTTTAACTACTCGAAGGTATATTCATTGGTACAATGTGATTCAGCTTTAAGATTCCAGTTTACTAATTTCGAATAAAATAAGTTGAAAATAAATGCGTTTTATTGTAATCGTAGCTGCCAACCAAATCATTCACATTACGTTAACTTTTAGAAGCTTAATCCCTTAAGTAAATAGTAAGTTCGTATGAGTCAGTGGCGAACTCTGGTCACGGAGTTAATAGGCCGCTCGAAGACCTCCGTCATGGCCTAATCCCTTAAAAAACTTAGTAAGTAGTCATGCTTTTATACAGGTTTGTATCTGCAAACCGTACTGTCGAACGTTATAAGAAAACTGCGATGTATAACTAATGTTGTAGCGTGAGAGCTTCAGGGTGGAAAACTTTTACTTGGCTAGGTTTCACGGTAATTAACTAACTTTCATGTTACGCTTTTCATGCGCACATTATTTAGTTACAAATTCACTAGAAAAATTAAAATAAATTTTGATATTATATTAATAAAAATAAACGGCCAAGCAACATTTTTGACTAAGAGAGAGTTAGGACGTGTAGAGTTAAAAGCTTGGCTCTACATGTTTGTGATCTGATAACTTTTTGACAGTGTGAGTCAATGGGTCTCGTCAAAGATGTTTTGGTGGTAATAAGTAAGATATTTTTGACAATTGATTTGATTATTTAGGCGGTTCTATTACGACTTCTTTGTGAATAAGGCTGGCGTCCATTCGGACGGGAACGCTGCGTTGGCGTTGGTGTAATTACTCCCTTTAAACTTCAACATTATCACCTCTCGGCTGGCTAGAGCTGGGAAAAACTGAAGATTATCGATAAAATTTTAGTATTATTAATAAGTATTTTGATTTATTACAATACATATGGTATCACACTCACGTGTCTGTAATTTTACCGGCAATCATACCCTTTAATCCGGAACACAGCAATGCGAACATTACTGATTGGAGGCAGAATTATTTTTGCAGCCTTCTTTGAGTGTATGGAGCTGCCACGTAGCCATTATTTTATTCAAATGCAAAAGAAAAGTATCGATACATATAATGTTGTCATCTCTATGTTCGTTTCGTTGAGAAGAGCCCTTAGTAAAAATATTAGCAAGGAGTCGACGTCAAAGAAACAAGCTTAATTTAATTATCTACACCTTTTAATAAACTCAGCGTTTGCCAAGTAACAATTAGTTAGGTATTTCAATAACAATTTAAAATCAAGAGTTTTCTTGTTTATTAAATTACTCGCAAAAAACATGGTTAATTTATTTTTATGATATTATTTTTTACTTTTAATTTTGCAAGTAGTTCTTCCGATTACGAATACAAAATGTTTATTGAGTTGAAAGATATAATTTAATATATTACTAGCTGTTGTCCGTGACTTCGTTCAGGTGGAACTTGGGAATCGCACTTTTTTCGGGATAAAAATCCAAACTTTGGAATTTAATTTTATAATATTAGTGTGATTGAAAGTGGAATACACCTTAGTGTTGAAAACACTTTTAAGTGCACCTGTAGGGTGCAACTAGGTTTCAATCCGATTTCAATCTGTGAATTGTCAGTAACCTGTCATAATTATTTATACAGTTATATGTCAGTTTTTGGTAAAAACTAAGTAAAATCGACTGCAACCGAAATGTATAATCTAGGGGCAGATCTTGCGGTGTAAAAAAGGGTACCTATTATTATAATTATTATTACAAGTATACAAGATCGTTACATTACTGACTGGCTAACAATAAAAAGTCCTAGACATATTCTTAGAGGTTTCTTCCTTTCGGGGTGCACTAAGAAAGCAATTTCCGAAATTCACCGATTTTCCGCAAACCCCTAAGAGGGTGAGAAAACAATATTGTGCTTACAAAGTCGCGGAGAGTTTTACTAGTAACCTAAAAAAGATTTAGAATACATGACTGACTTTATTTTATAACTATTGAAAACTCATATTTCACTAAGTACCACTATATAATATTTATTTCTATTTTTTATTAACAGCGAGGCAGTAGCGCGTATGTAAAATTCGCTTTGCACTATCCAGTTTCCCTTTTAAATTATTTTTGCACAAATTACTGGTATTATTGTTTCCATACTCGGCCTCTAGGCTACTGTGCGTGCATAGTGCAAGCTAATGCTAGCCCGGGGGCAAAGTTTCCACTGTGCTAGGGTTGCAAGTTGCAATAACATTGATGAATAATGGTACTTGGTACAAATAGTAATCACATAGGTATATTATAATATTATGCACCTTTTCAGTGCATTATTAAAAAAAACTAGAATGTATACTGTATTACGACTAAGTAATAACTTCTACAGATTTGTTGACGTCACAATAGGGTGAAGTGTTCATCAATGAACCACCCAAATTTCAGATCACTGTAGCTCATATTTTTTAAAGCAAATTATAATTATAATTAATTATCTGTTTTATTCTATAGTTAGGTTATTTAGCTACCTGTTTGCATTAAAAAATAATATATAGTTTATAATAAATAGTTTTTGCATACAGAGATTAAAAAAAAAATGGCATTGGCTTACTGTGTCCACACACCCAGGGGGGTATGCAACAGTTAACCATGATTGTACACTTTGAACCATAACATATACAATAACACCATTTATCACAAAATCAATCTTTTGAATTTTGAAACGAATTTTACCATCCACCAAATTCTAAAGGCTTGGCTTTTAAGTCATCGGTCTATCGAGTAGGAGACCTGTCTATACTTAGTTTTTCAGTACACGGTCGCGATTCGTTGTTATTTCCCAGCGGTTGTTAGTTCTAAGAGACCTATCAGCGACCTTAGTTTCCTCATTTCGGTTGTTATTGCGTCGTGAAACTCTAAGCATAGCTTGTTTCGTTATACATAGAATATAAGTAAAATTACTCAAATTCAATATAAATGGCATATAAAGTAAGTAAGTCCGTATGAGTCAGTGGCAAACTCTGGTGACAGAGTTTTTAAGCCGCCCGAAGGCCTCTGTCATGGCTTAACAACTTTAAACCGGGACCGACTGCTTAGCAAAGCACGGGAACGCTCAGCTGAAATTGCCACTGGCGGTCACCCATCCAAATGGTGACTACGCGGAACAGTGCTTAACTTCGTTGATCTGTTAGGAACAACGTAGCCAGCTACGTCACGAGCGCTCCTAAATGGCCTATGAATATGTGTAACTATCATTTATCGTCATCTACCGTAGTGAAGTCAGTATATTCAAAAGACACACCTTTCAGGAAGCAATCATGTGTGCAAACGGTGAAACCAAAACGGTAACGGAACTTTCAATCTGATGTCATATTGACACCCCTGACATAACCAACTCATTTACACACCCTCACATTTCACACATCTCTATACAGTTGTAACAGAGTTGAAATCAGCATAGACGTTGTAGAGTGGTAGTAGTTTAGGCAGATTCTTATTGTCTGTACATTAAATATTGGGGGCGAAGGCCACTTTGCAGCTTGCTTCGCTTCCGGCTCTGTGTGAACTATCACCTTGCAGTGCATTAATGTTTCTATGGAGATCAACGGACTTTACCAATAATATAAGAGCACTTGATGGTCTAGTGGTAGTGATCCCTTTGGTCCTAAGACGTGGGTTCGAAAACAGTCGTGCACCAATAGATTTTTCTATTCGAGATTTCAGATCAGATCTGGATCAAAACGCGGGGTCACTACTAGACTACAAGTAGTATAGAAATTCTAGTGTTCTTGTCAAATAGATAAATATTTTTATAAGCAACCAGATTCACCTATTTCATTTTGGTATAGCCAGCATTTCCAGCATTTCTGCCAACAACACTAAAAAGCGTGTTATGTTTTTTAAAAGCTTTTTTAAAAAACGGAACATCGGTTGTTTTTTTTTATAAGTAGGCACTCGTTTTATCCTATATATATTTTATATAAAATATAAAATGTATAATACAGCCAATTATACATTTTGGGCATTTGGTATGTTTGAGTTTCAATAAATCACGCCGGACTGAGCTGCTTTGTATGAGACTTGGATAAGTAAATTATCAAAGTACCAGTTTTGTATGGTATAGCTACTACTAGGCTACTTTTTATTAAGACACCACGAGAGTGAAGAAGCAGGCAGACGCTAGTATATTATACTACTTACGCCATTGAACGGCGACCGCTTATTAAAAACTAAAATTTACTATGACCACAGAATAAAACTCAAATCCTAGAGTGACCATAACTTCTCTTCTAACTGGATTGTTTCTCTCCTTCGTTTGGTGAGTGACTTGAACCCTTGGCCCTGGACCTTCGTGTAGTCTGTGTGTACCAAGTCCGCGATAGGAGTCATTTAGTACGGCATATTACCGCGTTAGCAACGTCTTCTAAGTTTTGCTCAGTAATATTTCGAGGATCAATGTGTAAAATATCAGGAACAGAAACCTTTTTTATTTTACATATTAAGTACTATATAGTTTATAATCCTACGGTCTTTCTTCATCATCATCATGACAGCCTTCTAATGTTCCCACTGTAAGGACACTGGCCTACTCTCGGGCGAGAGTGATTGGGTCTTAATCCACCACGCGGACCCAATGCGGATTGGTGGATGGCAATGTCTTTCAAATTTTTAGTTCTTGAACATGCCGGTTTCCTCACAGTGTTTTCCTTCACCGTATGAGAGCACTGGCATGGCGCACATAAATTTTTCGAACAGAAAAATCTATTGGTGCACGACCGGACACTACCACTAGACCTCTGACCGGTGCTCTTCCTTCATACAGGCTTTTTATCTCAAAAAAATAGGAATAAAATGTATGGTCTATGTCTCTCTGTAAATATCATAAACTATGCGTAGATTGTGGTAGCCCTAACCTATAAATCACAAGGGACGCGAGACTAATAGCTTTTGCGGACGTCCTTACCTTAGATATTGACCACTTTTTCCAATCTCAACTTCGAGACAAAATCACTACCAGGGTTTCTCCTGAAGTGAAGTCCATTTTGCTCTTGACATGTCGTTTTATCTTTGAGGATATTTACTAAGATATCGCTCTTTGATCTAAGATAATAATGGGGTGACCGGAAGTAGACAGGATTATACATAAAATATATTTATAGTTAAACGTCATTTCCTGCAATCGTTTGAATGATCAATTCAATATTTTTTGCCAGAGTTTTGCTATACTATTTCTAAACATCTTCTTAAATAGATCGTAAAGGTCTAGTAAGTATATGTAGAAAAAATCTATAACCTCATGCATTAAACCTAAAATTAATTACAAAATAATGCAACAAAGGGTCAATTACGCAGTTTGAAATTACGCAAAATAGTTGTCCATAATGTTGGGGGTGAATCAAAGCCGGCATTTGGGGCGACATTTCCAGCGCGAGCGTCGCACGTGTGCTAATTGCATGCCACATTCCACTGATTACTACACTTATTATTATATTGTAAGTATTGGTCATTAAAAGCTGTGCTTATAATAGTAGTGTATAACATTTTAGTTAGGCACTTACAATGTTAAATACAATCTAAATAAAATGTTATAATATTTAAATTTAAATATTTTGGATAATTATATAAAATACATAATATGCGGCTAGCTCCACAAAAGTGAAACGATTTTCTTATTTAGGCAATAGAATAGATTTTTGCAGTTTTCTATTATAAAACATAATTTAATTTACTTGCAGCTAAAAATACACTTTATTAATGTGTTTTTTGTACACCTAATGTAAATATTATTATTATTTCAAAAGTTTCAAAAGTTTTCTTGTAAAACAATTGTTAAGTAGATTAGGTTATAACTTTTTGTCTTTGTAAGTAATCGTTTTGTCATAGATACTCCTACTTAAGTTTATTTTAAAAAAAGTCACAGTCCAGATGTCGAAATATATATACTTACATCAAATCGAAACCCACATTCGATTAAAAATACACATTAATCGACCCATAACATCTGTGTCTGATTGTGCTTGCTACGGAGCAAAAACATTTAGGTAGGTAGATATGACAAATGGATTTTTTGTGCACATCATACATTTTTTATTTTACTTTAAAAAATAACAAAAGGTATCCGGTAAATTTGGCTACTTGTGTTTGAAACAAATTGTTTCAAACACAAGTAGCAAAATTTGTGTTCTTTTAGAACATAAATGGTCGCTCTGTAATAAAAATTAAAACTATGTTTCTTTAAACCACGTGCAAATTTGAATTGATTCGAGCTTTAAGGCGGTGATCGTTCTTACTTACCACATCATACGTGATCACAGTCAAACATAGTACAAATCGTTTGCACTATCCTAATGGTACCTAAACCAACTGTTACCACCGGAAAACGCTTTCCATTTACGTCAACTTTTCTGACAGAATATAAGCTTTTTTGATTATCATTATTATCATCATGTCAGCTTATATACGAACACTGCTGAACATAGGCCTCACCGCATAGAGTACCATGACGACCGATTTTCAGTGAGCCTCTTACTAAATGTTGGTATATATACTAGTTGACCGAGCGAGCGAAGCGTCTCAGTTTCGAGATTGGCTAAAAATGCTTTTGGATGTCAGTTTGTCCGGACTTTTTGTGTTCTCGCCTACAAGTCGCATTTTTCAACCAATCCTGGTTGAAAGTTGGTATACAGGTTCTATGACTTTATAGAACTTGATTGTCGTCGGGGATTTTTGATAAGGGGCGTACTTTCTCCAAAAAGGGACAAAAACGGGGCTGCTGAATATCTCCGCCTAATGTGATTTGATTTAGATTATTTTTATTTAATATGAAAGATAACTATTAACTTAAAGTTTGTCTGATATTTGGTGAAGATCTGATGAGGATCTTCAGCGTGATGAGCAAAATAGTTCCTCAAAATGCAATGTATTGCTCACTTTCAAAGCTCACTTTACAAGTTTGTGCTGTTCGGAGAACTGCTAGTATATACTAAGCCGAAAACTACCAGGGTCAGAACTTCTACCTGATTTGAACAGAGGGGTTATCTTGCTATATTTCATTAGATAAAGCACACTACAAAATTATACACTGATTTAACCATATTCGTATTCTGACTATAATTAATAATAATGATACACATAGTTCACTTCGGTCTGTAACAGTGTCTTACTAGCCTGTACTGTGCTTAATGCACATTTTTACACATTACAACATAAGGCTGTGTCCATCCGAGCGGAGCGACTACTTATAAATACAAGTTCATACATGAATTGTATCAACGATAACACCTATCCACCATCAGATCATGATAATCTACGACAGTGTCTCATTAGCCATTAGACACATTAGTATTATTACAACATAAGGCAGTGTCCACGCGAGCGTCGCGACGCGACACGCGCGCGCGCAGATTTATCAGCGTGCGTAATTAAAAGGCGGCGCATTAGCGTATGAATGCGGCGGGTGCGTGCCGCGGCAGTGCAGCTGTCACGGTGCTACAGGGGACTACATGTCTTGATACTTTACTCGATATTAACATGAATTACCTTGTTAATTAGTATGTTCATACGAGAGGAAAACCGTGCAAAAATGTCACACACAATTTTTTGATTTTAGCATTTGTGTTTAGACTTTAGAGCAACTTTTAATTTGTTTTTACTTACATCTTTTGCGGGGCAATTACGTAAGCCGCTTGCTGTGAACGCATTCTCTACATGGTAATGTTTAGATTTTTTATATTTTGTAAGCTAAACTGTGCAAAAGAATGCATACAATCCGAACTGCAAACTTACCGGACACAGAACTGTGTCGGTTATAGGTCGGTTACAGTATAGCCGACAAGACGATTTCACTTTTATGTTTACCTCACTTCACAATAATTAATAAGGTTTTTTCAGAAAACTTACTGCTGAAACGGTTTTTTTTATATATTTTGCGTCATCTGGTGACGAAGTGGCAAGTCGTTTGTCGGTATTGAGTGGCACTAAGAGTCTGACCTTATCAGTTGTAGGCGTTGCAGCATCACCTAAAGCTTTAAGTTTTAAAATCCTGCGTGGCACAGCAGTGACGAGTGCTGTGCTACACAAAATTGTAAAACTCGAGACACAGATAAGAAGGTAAGAGTCTTATTCGCCTAATAATTTCAGGTACTCGTGCTCAGCAGTTGTGGTAAAAAAAAAAAAACAGGTTAATTACATTATTTTCAAGCACCAAAACCGTTCGCTCGAATGAAATCGCGTGACGTATCGTGATTGTCTAAACGCCGACAGATGTATGCTGGAATGTAATGTGCGGCCGTAACTTTACAGTACATTTTATATCACTCGAGCACCCCAATTCATTCACCTCGTCAGATGTTCAATAGGGTCGGAAGTAGTTTTTGCAGAAAAAATACTTTTTTATTAAATTTGATTTACTGGTAACGGTGTTACCGTTGATTCTATGCTTAATGCATAATACTTTTATAACTGCCATACTAACTGAGTTTTTTTTTTGTAGACATATTGCCGCAAGTAGGTAATAATATATCTTATTGATACTGTAGTTTTATTATTTATTTATGAACCGGAATTATTAAAATTTTAATTTTCAACTTAATTTATTTTTAAATGTATGTTCATGTAATTTTTTATGTGATACCTGTTTTAAGTTTCAACACTTTACACTAAAATGTATCTAGGTTCCATAAGCAATAAATATCTTTATCATTATCTTATCTTTATTTTTGATGTAATATTATATGTAATATTATATGTGCATACCCTTTATTATACGTGATTGTTCAAGCAACTTTAGATTTAATTTGATATTCTCTTGTAAACTTGCTGGCCAATATTGAACGGACACGAGAGAGAAACCCTTTAAATTTCTAAGATCCGTCGAATGTTAGTGAAAATTTGATACACCTCTGCATAACCACGATCACCTATTTATCATAGTAAATAGTATAGCCTTATGCAACCTTGTTTCCATATCTTCATCTATCAAAAAAAGAGAGAATTGATAAACCTTTTTGTTCACTTGCAGTTTTTCAGTTTTTATGCCATCCCGCAGACAATTAAATCATCTACACTCCAAATTTCATCAAAATCGGTTCAGTCGTCACGGAGATAGTATACGTGGTAACAAACATACGCACATCCACACCCAGACTTTCATTTTAATATTAAGAAAGATAGTAAGATTTGTACTTGCGTTCATGAAGCAATAAATTCCATACGCAAAGTTTTAACAGTCGCAGTAGTGAAATAATTATGTTTTTTTTAAAGTCGAGTTGAGTACTTACCGACGTTTTTCGTACCTTACTCACACATATAAATTTAAACGAATAATTAAAATCACAATTATTATAAAACATTACAAACATATGTATATGCATCTAATGTGATTTTTGGTTTAGTGCTAGTACTGCTACACGTGTTTCGTTGAAAAAACATAACATTTGTGTGGAAATGTTTGCGGTGCCCCAGCTGCGTGGCTAATTAGAATAATAGACTCATTCCTATTGCTTCCTGTTAATATTGAAATCGACATGTTTTCAACTTAATTAGTATGTCAGTAATATGATTGTAAGTTTGTATACTATAATGTAAACAATATACTACGATGCGTGCACAAAAGAGCTAGATCTGTTTTCATCTATATAATATAAATCGATGCGTTACTGACGGACTCACAATCAAAAAGTCGCAGAACAGATATTAACTAAACTGTTTTAGAGACCTGATTTTTAGGATTCTCCTAGATAATATCAAGTTTGTATATAAAAATAAGCTCAGACAAGGTCGCATTCGATTCACTTCGATGACGGTTTTGGGAAAATACTAAAAAACATAAAGGTCTCACGATTATAAGCAAACGATCAAATCTAACCCTTATGTAAGCACAGCTTAAGAACAGCCCTTGCCACGAGCTTGCTGTTTAAAATGACATATATTACATTTTAAAATGTATGATATTAATATTAGTTCCCCTACGCCGTGCTAAATGGTACACTACTAGTGTGCTCCCCTCAAGAAACAGGTCAAGGCAGCACCTGTTGCACCCTTCTTGAAGACAAGTTCAAGGAAATTAGGGGAGCAGGGGGTATCAAGTTGTACAGGTGAGTTATGGTGTTTCAAGATGGTTTCGCTGTTTATGAATAGATTTGTTTGCTGCTTTGACTAATGGTCTTAAAAAAAGTGGAAGACTTATAAGTTGTCAAAGAAGAAACCGTTTTATGATTACAATAATGTTAGTAGAGTTACATTTGCTACGATGTTTTTCGTTTTTTTCTTACCTAGTCAACGAGTTAAGCAATAGCAATTCCTATAATGTTTCTGCGCTATGAGCACAATCATTGTTGCCAAGTGCGTAATGAGTGGCGAAAAGTATATGGGCCCGCATTATACTCGGTCCACTAGCCACGCAGATAATATGGTGGTAGTACTTACAGTGCGGTATGGCCGTTTTGCTTCCAGAAAGGGTTGAAATGGTGCTCTACTAGAAAACTAATAGCGCACTTAATTATCATAAGTTGTCCAGAACTAAGTGTACGTTACTTAGGTTATGTTTTATACCTGTCAATGCACACGTAAAATAATTAACAAAAATAAAATAAATAATTAATAATAACGCATTTCCATTTCCAGTCAATCAAATCATTTTTTTTATCATATAAATGAGTAAAAAAAAATGTATTTAGGTATAGTTAGTTTCATGAAATATATTTTAACGTAGCGAAATTTAATCACAATCCTACTAACCTTCACACCGCTCTGTCAAACAGGTGTTAAAATTAGGAAAAATATTGTATTTTTTTTATTTATTTACCCAATAAAGAATAATAAGTACAGAAAGGTAACAAATAGCACATAAAAAAACACAGAGGTTTATAGACATATGCTACTGACATCAGTCAATGTCGATTTTAGTTGGTAACGCAACGGAGTATCGTAGGTAACTACTCTCAATACGTAACCGTTTCATAATAGATAGATAGATAGTTTCATTAAGATCCTCTACTTAAGGCAGGTGATTCACCGCGGCGCGGGCGAGTGGCGATAAGCGAGTTGTCGCCGGTATACAAATACACGTAAACAAAAGACAGTCGGCGAGTGATATTTTATCGACTATCACTCACTCGGCGGTCGGACACCTTACACTGAGATTGCGTTGTATCTATAATTTATTTTAGTAATTGTAAAAGCGTCATGAAAATGCAACGCGTACAAGATTACAAAGTATATTCACCAAAATTAAACAGAAATAAGATGCAACACAATTTTTTATTTTTGTTTTTTTATTACTATAACAATTACGTCCCTTCAGGTGACAACGTATAACATAAAGCCCAACAATCATTGTAACAATGTAAAGTAGAGCATACATCACCCGTAGCACGATATAAGGGTGAGTGTACACCTGCCCGTATCACGGCCGCGCAGCTGCTCGCTGGGACCTTTCAACTGTCACCTTTGCGATTGTACCGGCATTTGTCATGCGCTAACCAGTTTGTGAGTACCAGGGTACTTGTGTATGTGGTAATAATTAGTTTTCCTAGACGACATCTTACGATGCAGAACCAAACTCTTTTTATCTTCTTATTTTCTAAGCACAGGTAAAGAATGGAACTCGTTAGCAGTGTTTGTTTTTCCGGATAAGAGTATTCAAGCAAGACGTAATAGGTTCTTTCTAGACAAGCGTGCTACATCAATCGTAAACTACTGTTGCAGTTGAAAGACTAAAAAGTTCATGGAGGCCAAACATGTTTCAAAAATCTTACACTTCGAACGGTACAGTTCAATTGTAGTGGTCGATCGTAACTAGTAAGGCTAGTATATAAAAGTTCATTGGTTGTATGTATCAAGGTATACCAAGCCGCATTGGGTCCGCGTGGTAGGATTAATGTCATGATGATGATGTATCAAGGTTCGGAGGTCCACACTACAGTTCTAACGGTACAGTCCGATCGTAGAGGTCGTTCGTAACGTGTGTAGCTAGGATAAGTTCATAGAAGGTTGTATGTATCAAGACACATAATTCCACAACTAAACTCAACTGTAATCAAAACTCAAACATAGATTTTTTGCCAACAATAGTTTTTTAATTCAAAATTTTTCTTGATTCCAGCTTTGAACACGAGCCACCGACAAACATTGTTTGCCGAAGCTCTAAAACTTTCAATAATAAAACTCATTCGCCATCACATTAGCTACTTACGATGGATTTACTGAGCTGAATACGAACACATAGGTGTGCTTGCACCCCCTTTGGACCCGTCCACCGAAAACACAATGAAATAATCCGGTTCTTTATACAAAAAATGGTACAGACAGCATAAAAAATTAAAAAAAAAACTTACTTTTATTAAAAAATACTTACCTTTAGACGTGTTTTATTATTTTGAATGCAGAGTTTCATCTGAAAAGCGCCACTTTAATTTCACAGTTTGGAATATCTTTTATGCAATTATTTTAAATTGTAATCACAGAACTGGTTCTAAGTACAGGTACTTTTACAAGTAGACAGGTACTTCAGTAGGCTATGCTTAGCAAATAGCCAATAACTGATCTACAATAATAACTATTTCATTTGTAGACGTATTGTAAAAAAATGCTATGACTGAAAAAGCTTTAGGTCGATTCGTTGGCATTCAAGTCAACTATTCTGACCTTATTTGAACTGGGTTATTTTCACTTACAATTTTGAAAAAGGTATTTTTAAAATAGTCCTGAAAATAAAACATTCCACGTTCTTTGCTGACGCTAGCAAGGTGCATTGCTTGGCGCGTGCCTGCCACGTGCGCGTACGCAGCATGCACTGTCATGGCTCGCGACTCACGATTCACGCTTTTTAAATTTTTTTGCCAGCCTATCACCCAAAATAGGGTTTCAATGTAAAATGAGTTTTATGGGACTGCTTCAAGAACGATTATGGCTTGAATGTAAGCAATTCTAACAGCCAGACGTTTCAATCAATCTCTTAGTTCTGATAAAAGGAATATGAACTATCGTGTCGTAGAATTAAGTTGCAGTTTTGATCACGCGCTCACTCTAGAGATTGGAATAAGTTTTCGTTAGTTTTATTAAAGTGAAAGTTCTGTTTTAGTATTATTATTTTCGCACCCAACAGACTGTGTTTCGTAAATTGCTCCACTATTATGAAAAATAAATGCCCGGGGGATGGAATATAAAGACTCCATTCATGTTTACGTGAAATATTTTTATGCGCCTCTAGGGCAGACGATTTAGCACGGTTAATGGCTTTTTGTTTTGGCATTGTATTAATGATAGAAAAAGTATTAACACAGAATAATTGCCTAAAATATTTTTAGCTGGGAAAGAGAACATTGTTAATATTGTTTTTTTTTTAATATACGAGAAACAGATCAGGAAGATTATCGGGGTCTCGTAATGGAAAAAAAGACATACTGGTGGTGTATACTTAGATAGACGATCGTATATCTTCAATTGAATACACACGTTCAAAATAACAGTAGAGTTATACTATTTCAATTTTCAACCAATGTTTTTAACTAAAAGCTTTTGAAATTTTTATTATCGATATAGATGATGTAAGTAGATTCACCTACCCTATTTGTTTAGGGTAAATGTGCGTGTATGTCAGCCCCCAATCAGTTGATTAAAATCCTTGCACACCTGCAAGGCACGAGCCGGGGCGCGTTGCTTAGCAACGTCTGATAAACAAGTTTGAATTTAACGAACGAGATGAAGCTAGGGGTAGCTTGGGTCATTTCACCTTTGTGAGACTGTGACACAGGGAACTTTGAGGACTGTGTGCTGAGACGCATGATGTGCAGTTTGGGTTCCCATAGCAGCATAGATTGCTTGTAGTAACTGCCTATGTACAGTACCGGATTAACAACGTAGCAAAAGTAGCAAATGCTACGGGCCCCGCGTATTGGTACCCGCGCCTACCTAAGCGTAAATTTTGTTTTAAATTAAGATAGGTATTATTTTTAAAATTAAGATAAGACATACACACACGAATAATTGCTACAACAGACCGATGAAAAGATGTTAGTATTAAAATATACAATGATAATTTAAAATTTTATCACATTTAAACAAGTAAGTCCTGGCCACGTAGCCACACTACAAATTTTCTGCTGAGTTGGTATAATTTCTGTTTTAATTTTGAACCACATGCGTAAGAACTAAAGCAAGCCAAGGGCTTCTTTATAGAAATTAGTATGGGCAACAGCGGTTCCAAGCAAGTAAAAATTAGCATGTAGGTAGATCAGACAAATAAAAAAAGAAGGAATTTACGAGTTGTTTTTAATTTTCACAATGATATCCTACCTACCTAGTATAGGTACTCCGTAGCCTGTGCCGCAAACAATCTTCAAATACATTATAATGCAAACCGCGTTGAGTGCACCGATATAAGTATTTGCTCATTTTGCGGTTGAACAAGATAAACTCCCAGAATTTTTCGCGGCTCGCTACGCTAACCGTTGAACTGTACGCTGAGGGCTAGTAACATAAATTTAATTGATAAGCTCATAATTTAAGATATCTAAATTTTTAGCGGGTTGCTCTGCTCGCTGTTGAACTGTCTATTACAAATAACTAAACACTTGTACACAAAACTGCGATGCAACGTCACAACGTAAATATCTCATATCGTAATAGTCTCAATTTGCATCGCAAGGAATGGTCACTCGAATCGTGGAAGGTATCTTCCACGATTCGGGTGTCTTGCACGATTCGGGTGACTTTTCTTTCGCCATACGAAATCGCCACTTGTCGCAGTTTTTTACGTTGCGAATTCGCATCGCACCGATTCGTAGTTTTGTATACAAGCCCTAAAATTAATTGAGCTGCGAAAAGCTTATAAAAAATTAAGATAGCAAGCAATACAGAAAATTTCGCTGCGCTCGCCGTTATTATATTGAAACTACCAGCGTAAGTTGAGTTGATACGCTCATAAAATTTAAGATATTTAACTAAAATTTTTAGTGGCTCGCGACGTTCGCCGTTGATCTAACTATAGCGTGCGATTAAAGCAAATTCAGTTTAAAAGTTTATAAAAAATTTACATAATTATTTAGAGCGTCAATGCCGGAAGTTTAAATTTATTATTTTGGAGCCTGTCCTGGCAGAACATTGACAATTAAACCCCTGATTCAAAGGCTGACTGGCCTTTGGCTAGGGGCCCCGCGCGGGCATTTGCTACGGGCCCCGCGCTGGCTTAATCCGGCACTGCCTATGAAAACGCTCAAACGTCATGTTGGTATAGGCAGGTTTTACCGAACAAAGGATCTAAATACGTACTTACATAATAGGAAGAAAAAGATTTAGACATGGTCTTTATGATATGATCTACAAAGGCTAAGAAAAGAGATGTGTAAATCAACGAATCCTATAGCACGAATATTTCTATTGGTTGATTTAGCATCGCACAAACGTGTCTTAAATGCGACAGGGAAATGCATTCTATTTAAATGTTTTTTTTTTCAAAATTAGAAATAGCCTTACCCTTAAAAATAATATTCATATCATTTTATATCAAAATGTTCAATGACGGCGATACAGGCACAATTTTGTTGAACGATTAAAGAAATTATAGTGCAATTGGATGTTTGTCATAGAGTGCGCAAACAGTATTATAGCATTTATACCTTTATCAATCTTATCAGAGCGATAGCCGTTGCAAGTTATCATAATTTACCGTTTTTCCGTCACTAAAGTAATGTTTAACTCGTATGTTTGCTCTCACACGCTTGCCACCCTAGCTTTTATCCTCTCAAACAATAGAGACACAGAATAAATGGTAGCTTCGGCAACAATAGTGCGCGCGCATCTGTCATATCGAGGCCTCTGATTGGTTCTACGGAGACGCGTGCGCACCCCTACGCTGATTTTCACGGTATTGTCCGAATCGATACCGAAATTCAATAGTAACGGCAGGAATATTATGCTGATAGTGGAAACGGTTTTATCGTAGAGTTGTAATATTATCTGTGCTGTGGTAGAGCTATTAATTAATGCAAAGAATAATATTTAAAAAAAACATTTCTAGCTGACAATTTAAATAATAAATAAGCTCGGATGTTTCAGCGGCCAACTCTGGTAACGGAGTTCACCTCGCCCGAAAGCCTCCACCATGGCTTAACGATTGTGACATGGTTTAACGGGCTTGACGCGCTCTCAGAAACAGTAAGAATTGCGCTCAAATAAAAATTCCACTCGCTGACAGTAGTGACTTCGCGGAACATCACTTCACTTACTTGGATAAGTTACGGGTTTAAGTCAGTATTGGTCCTGGCGTGGGTATTGTGATATTATAGCTTATGAGTTTCTGATGATTCACGACACGGAATCCTATTGTGTGATAAAATCTATACTTCAGACATATACACTAGAATTAAGTGTGGGACGGCCGATGACATTAAAACGGCCGCAGGAAGTCGGTGGATGGTGAAGCTTCAACATCGGTCGTCATGGCATTCTTTGGGAGAAGCCTATGGCGGACCTCTATTGGCTGATATGATGATTATAACTAATTAAGTGACTGTTGGGTGTGTTGTGTTATGTTATATTTCTGCAGCTAAGCAATTTTTTTTATACCACTATAGTGGCAACCAATCGTACTTTGATGGTAAGTTACTACCGTAACCTATGCACGCCTGCAACATCAGAAATACTTAAGCGTTGCCACCCTGAGACGTAGATCTAAAAAAAAATGCCCGTAATTTTACCGGAAATCATAACCGGTACACAGCAATGCGAGTATTACTGCTTGGCGGCGCAAAGAGTGGTATGTTGTATGGTGGTAGTTCTTTCTACTACTCTTTTGTAGTTTACTGTGTTGTCTGTAGTCTACTGTAAACTTTGACCAACAATTTACCACGTAAGCAGTATAAAAAAATTGCGTGTGCATTGTTCCTTCTACTACCCTCGCCGTTCTCATAGGTAAACCTCATTACATCCCCATAGAGGAAACAATTACCTACAAAAGGTGTACATTGTACAACACTCGAGCTTGTTGGCATCCTTCCGGCAGCGGCGCGCGTTCCCACGGAGTCTGACCACTTGTCTATTGTTTTATTGCGCTTCAACATATACGAATATTCCACATGAACCCCCAGTCCCTCTTGTTCCCTTTAATATAGCTCCATGGACACTCGCTATTTCACTTGGAGCCGCTGCGCAGGCTGTTCAAGAATCATCATGACAGCCTTAATGTTCCCACTGCTGGGACACTGGCCTACTTTCGAACGAGAGTGATTGAGTCTTAATATGTCTCGTGCAGAGGGTTATCAATGTAGAAAGCTATTTCCTTGATTGATTATCCTCAGCATGTCGCAGTGCCTATTTTCAAAAAAGTTCAAGATATGGTCTTGAACTGCTATCCTGAACCACTCCTTTGTAACCGCTACAATGCCTCCGACAAGTAAGCAAGTTTGTATGAGTCAGTGGCCGCGCTTCAGCCTCTATCATGGCCTACAACTTTGAAAAAGCCGGGACCATGTGCTTATCGATTATGTCCACGAATATATGTTAACAAAATGAAGTAGGTAGTTGGTATTTTAAATTGCAATTAAATTCCCCAACGTACAATCAATCAGAAGGATGCAACGTCAGCGTGTGAATGCACAAGTGGGACATGCGATGGGAACTCTTCCCGTGGCCTCCCGAATATAGCAATTAGCGTGACTGATGAGTGTTATCCAGGTGTGTGAAGTAATTATTATAGCAAATTCACATAAGAATCGTGGTGGGCCAGTGCTTGGCTGAGAAACTAGAGGTTGCGATTCTATTTCCGCTGCATTAGCATGAACTCTTAGAGCGATTCAAATGAAGACCTAAACTAAATTGTCAAAAAATTTTATACCATGACATGATTGTCTAATTGATATCATGCTACAAAATTTTTTGACAATTTAGTTTATAAATAAATAAATAAATAAAATAATTTTTGTTTATTTCGAGTAACTTTTTTGACTCATAGAAGTAGGTAACATTATTAAATTCCAAATATTAAAGATAGTAAACTAGAAATTATTAAAAGAAGAAAGTTAGTATTAAATTTAATTAAAATCAAATTACAATAACTGCAGGGTATTGGCCCAATCATTAGCCTAACGGTAACCTATGTTAAGCATATCCCCACTGGCATCGGTCAGGGTCTAACCGATGCCAATGGGGACATGTCCATTACAGCAGTATCGGATGTACGGACAGTCTACCCTATTAGCAATCATGGCTAGAACGGTGTTAGTTTAGTTCTTTATTTGAATCGCTATAAGAGTTCATGGTTGGGCCCCAGGATACGTCCTGGGGTTACTTTGCAAATATTTGTTTCGGATCTGGGTGTTCTGGTACTTGTAGTTTTCAACGACTTTGTGAGTTGAGAAAGAAAACGCACTTGCTGTTTCCTTTTATTTGAAGTATATAAATCTTTCTTAAATATAAAAATGAATTGCTGTGCGTTAGGCTCGCTACAACTCCACAACGGCTGGACCGATTTGCCTAATTTTGGTCTTGAAATTATTGTTGGAGTCCAGGGAAGGTTTATACGGGTAAAATTATGGAAAAATGAGGCGAGTAAAACCGCGCCGGGTCAGCTAGTATTAAGATTTATAAAAATT
Source organism: Colostygia pectinataria (assembly GCA_951394395.1). Taxonomy (NCBI): domain Eukaryota; kingdom Metazoa; phylum Arthropoda; class Insecta; order Lepidoptera; family Geometridae; genus Colostygia; species Colostygia pectinataria. The sequence goes on along the minus strand of OX596365.1, from coordinate 5,841,379 downwards.
TGGGTCATTACTCTAATTTTTTTTAAATTCTTTTTAAAAACTTTAAGCGCCGTTTTCTCGAAACTAGTAGACATGCACTAACGGCTTTTTTTATAGCTTGATTTTTTTTATAACACATAATTATTTATTATTAGGTTTATTTTTGATTAGGTTTTATTTTACAAAGTTCTAGTTTTCAAAAAACAAGCAATGGTAGTAAAAGTCTATACACAAAACATGCAGCGCGGGCCCGGCGGCGGCGGCGGCGGGTTTGTGTCGGGCGAGCACGGATCGCACGCACATTAAAAAACGGCCGGAAACGCTTTGCCCGAAAATATTAAGAAACATAACAAAATAAAAACATTTTATGGTGTTCATAGCTGTGGGTCAGTCGGACAGTAAATGATACGGAGTAGAAAAAATCGTCCCAAAAAAATTTGCTAACACTTTGATCATGAATAAAAAAGTGAGTCACTCCAGCTGACGCACGCAGGTCATTACACCTTTCGATTATTTAAAATCTAAAAGTACTAGTAATCGATACTAAGTACACGCAAGTACAGTCCAGCCGGCAGTAAGCGACACCATAGGATGCGCGGACGCAACTTCCGGCGCGTGCTTGAGTACGGCTTCGTAGTTCCGCCGACGGCACCGTAATTTCCATTCAATTAAGCCAGAGCAAAACAAGCTTTATGAATGAGGACTCTCGTGTTATTTCCACAATGCCTCTCATGACAGTCTAAGATACACCGATCAGTGCAATATCGACTTTGTAATTAAAACATTACGACTCGTTTTAAAAACTTTTGCGTTTGGTTATGCAGGCAATCGAACCGGACGCTACAAGGGGATCTAAGGACTTTTCACCCTATCGGTATGTACTTAGTTGTGTTATTCAAGTTTTTTACATTTATAGTGGTAGCAATCAGTTTGATCACGCGATTAAAGAACATTTCCGTCTTACTAGCACTTATTAGGAAACCGAGTTTTATAAAACTCGGTTTCCTAAGAAGCTGTCACTTTTAATTAGTTATAGAATATTTAAGTTATAGTTTTTTTAACCAACGTTTATTTCTTTCATACTCTTATGAAAAAATAAATGTAGGTATTATTATATTCATCTCCTTTCGGGTTTTCGAACTAAATTCCGAGAAACCTTGTATAATTAACTCTACATAGCAACCTTGTTAAATGAAGATTATATTATTTTTGAACAAGCTTCTGCTCGCAACTTCTTTTGAATATTTTGAAAATCAATCGAAATATTTTATAAAACTAGCTGCCGCCTACAGCTTTGCGTTTTTATCAGAAAAAAAAAATATTATTATTAATTTTCAAACAAAAAATCACTAAAATCGATTCAACTGCTAAGGCGTTACTAGGTAACAACTCAAACATTTACATTTTTATTATTATAGTGATACTAAGATAATACATATATTCATAACGGTAAGTCTATTTTATATTTTCATCAAAATTAGATGTAAATAAATCACAAACAAACATTCAAACATAACTAACTTTATACCAGTAGACAGATACTGTAGGAGCAAAGCAATAAAGATGTCTAATATAAATACCAAAGCAGCGAACATCACACTAGATAGAACTGAGACCACAAATCAAATCACGCGCCAGCGACTGCCATGAAATACATTCTAGCTACTGGTGCCAGTCGCTTTCAACTCGTACAATAGCACTGATTACAGTACTGGCTTGATAATTGAATATTCCACTCATGATTCAATTACACTCAATTAAATATTTTGTCTCGTTGGACGATGGGCGGGGCGCCCGCGGATTGGGCGGCGAGGCTGGGCGGGCGGCTTGATGAACCGCCCAATCGACTATCTTTGTGTTCTTTCGTCTCCTTTAGTTTTACATTGTGGTGAGATAATATAAAAATATGCTAATACAAAGCTAAATTTTAAATATTGCCTCTGCTTTTTCATATTTTTTTCAAAAGAGCCTGTTAACTTTAAGCTTTGAGCACATTAGTTCTTTCAATAACTCAAACGCACACATAAAGTAATATAATATGTTATACGTATTTTTTTACCTTTTTGATTAATAAATGCACTTATTACATTACCAAATTAAAGTTCAAAAATATTAGCGTTCAGGTTAAAGATCTTATTTAATGTAGTCTCACTCATTATTATTTCTGCTAACAAATAAATAAAGTGGAACGTACGAAAACCCAGCTCAACCAAAAACATTACGTAATTCACCTTGAAAGGTCCCAAAATACGAGTACCATCATTTCACACTATCAGGCTACATCCAATCACTTGTTGAATACCGATGCAAAGATGGTGACATGTTACAATACGGGTCTTATCTACATCAGGTCTATTCACCTTCCTGAATGTGGTTAAAAAGTACATCAGTAGGCACTTGTAGGATATGGGGCCCCTATGACACTTCTGTGCAACAAATTTTTTGCTAAAGATGATGACGTAAATGTCAAATCTACATTATAAACTATACACATGTTTTCACATTATACAATTTTAAGTAATATGTAGTTTGTATCAAAAGTAACTTAAAATTACAAGTCTAGACACTCAGCATACTTGTAAGTGTAGAGGTAAGAGACCAACATCTCTTAAAATGTATAATTGAGCCTGAATTTTTTTTAGTACTAAGGTTGGTATTAATAAGTATTATTCTGTGCTACAATATTGTCGGAAACAGACACGCTTGGCTTGATTCAGAGGTTACACAGGGGTGGCTAAATAATTAGCTATTTAATAAGCGTGGCTTACTAACTTAAGTGATAATATTTTTAAGCTTGGTTAGGTATCTATATTGGCTGTTATTATAGTGCTAGCCTTTGAATAAAAAACTATGTTTCATCAATATTTCCTAAAAATGGTTTGTCAGCCCTAAAAGATGATATAGGAAAGTTTTCTTTATGTCAAAAGCTAAAAATATAAAATAGAGACATATCTGAACGTGTTCGAAAATAACACAATACAAAAGAAGCCTTTTGCATATTGTAAACTGAATAGGCTATTGAATAAACATACAATAAACCTAATAAAATTTACGGTTGAAACACCCTGTACGGGGGTTGGGCTCGTGCGACCGCACCGCACGCGCCAGGTTATATCCGCTCTATCAGTCCTGTCCCAACCGCTTCACCGAGCGGACCGCGCACCCCTACAACCAACCAACCTCCACGATTGTAATTCAAAACTTTCATAAAAGTTTCATTCTCTTTTTGATATTTCATATTTAGCAGTATTTTATTTAAACTCAGTTTTTTTATTTACAGCCAGTACAGTTCAAAATATTTTTATTCGAAATTAGAATCATTAATTTTTAAATTTTGCGTGTGATAGGGGTGTCGCCGGCTGAGTCAGCAGAGAGACAGCCAAAGGTGAGTCACATTAAGCGCTCTCCATAGTAACACCCCAGGAATAGCCAAAATGCAGGTGCGTTATCTGTGCAAAAATGGGGTTGCAGTATTTTTTTTAGTAATACATAATTAGGTAATATAACTATAAAATAACTGCCATAAACAGTACTTATTACTTATTGTACTGCATAATAAGTTTTCTTGTATTTAGTTTGTAGTATAACTTGTAACTTGTAATTGTCTCTTGTGTTATGTAATTGACAATTTGACGACCGATTTGGCGCAGCGGGCGCAGGTCCGCCTGCGACGCAGAGGTTGCGGATTCGATTCCCGCCTCGGGTCAAATGTTTGTACGATCTACAAATATTTGTTCCGGGTGTTCTGGGTATTTTCTAAATATAAAAAAAATATCTATCTATGTATTGTATTGTATTAAGTATAATTATCAGTCATCTAGTACCCTTAACACAGCTCTGTTTAACAGCATCTTACCTTGGGGCTAGAAGATGCTGTGTGGATCGTCCAGCATTATTTATTTATATTTATTTAATATACTTTTATCCGATTCATCGGTTAGGTATGTGGAACCAATTTATCATTGTAAAAACTGTAATGCACTTCAAGCAAACAAACAAATTTTATTTTATTTCATATGATACGCACATAATAATATTAATTATATTGAGATATTAAAAGTTATTTAAGTCTGTAAATTAAAATGTTTAATTTAATGTGATTATAACCTTAAGGCAGTAATTAGGTTTATGTAGAGTCAGCTTTCAGTTAGGGAGTTTAAAAAAATTGTATGCTGCTATAAAAACTGTTCGCTCGCAGACTGCACTGTTTTAGCATTTTTTATTTTACAGACAAAATGGAAAAGCTATGCAATCGAGAAGAATACGCTTTGCCTTCCGCGTACAATGCATAAAATAATGCACGTCTTTTGTTTAAGAAACACGCCATTTTTTTTTGTTTATCTAATTAGCACACACAATTTCGAATTGCAACTCATAGGTGCAAAACCAGGATTCTCCTATTCCAAATGGGGACTTATATATTTAGAAGAAGCATATTATAATTTAGCATTTAATATAATATCCATTACTGGTAAAAATTTCCTTGCTTACTTATCTTATTATATATCTTTATTGTAAGTAAGTATATTTTTCCTGCAAACTTTGTAGAGCGTAAACATTAAGTTAGTCTGGCAAGTAGAACTTTCGGAGATTGCTGAAGCCGGGCATAGTCCAGCTTCTAAAAGGGTGAAGCTGTTCAAGGGGGATGAACTTTTGAACGCAGTAGCTCATAATTAATTTCAGAGCTATTCGATATTCTTTCAAAATTAAGAAGAGCACTTACGAAGTTCCTCGGGTTGATAGTTTCTGGCCGTTTCCTAAAACAAATGATATGACTTAGATTTAATCGGGATTGATGTTTGTACTGTTTTGAGTCGTAGAGTTCTTTTTAATAGGGCTCTTCCAGGGAAATACTAATACTATTCTTAATTCTGCCGCTAAGCATATTTAGTTTGAAGGATTACAGTTGCCGTTAAAATTACAGGGACCACTCATTTTGATTACTTTTTACTCTCTATTAATTTTTACAACGCGTTCGTTTAGAGTAAATTAGGTTCAGACGCCAGAAATTTATTTATATTATAATATTTTTTTAAACTAAATTAATAAAATAATAAAGGGTACATAGCTTTAAAATTAAATATTAAAGCCCTTTTTGAAAAACCAAGTAGGTATGTTCCGAACTTTTTGTTTCTTTAATTAATGTAGTATAGCTAAGGGATTTTAAAGATAGATTCCATTTTATAAGTACCCGTCCAGGTGATGAAAGGTCAATACTGCCTCGAAACATAGATATAGTAATTAAACACCTTTTGTGGATGGGTGGTGGGTACCGCCCTAACCATAGCTTTTCGGAATCTATGAATATTGTATAGATAGGGAAACACTTAATATCGGTAATCAGACATTGGAATTATATAACGTAATTTTAGTAATATCAGTATCAAGGTATAGAGGTTTATGTTCGTTATGAACCAAAAGTAACGTAATTTTAAGATGTTGAAATCTGTAGAGACTTTTATGTTAAAAATAAATTGATCCTACGAAGACATTTCATAACTAATTAGTTATTTGACCTATGGTAATCCCATTTTTCACTGGAGCATTCGTGGTCTAGTGTTAGTAGCCTCGTCTTTCAATCCTAAGGTGGGTTTGAAAACGGTCGCGCAATTGCATTTTATCATTTCATTAAATTCGAAAAAACATATTTGCGCAATGTCAGTGCTCTCAAAAGTTAAAGAAAAACATCGGGTGATAACAGACCTGCCCAAGAAAAAATCTGCATTAAATAAATAAGTTCGTATGAGTCAGTGGCCAACTCTGGTAACTTTGACTTGTTGGCTCTGTGTAATGGATTATGACCCAATTACTCTTACTTGAGAGTAGGCCAGTGTCTCAACAGTGGAAACATCAGAATGCTGGGTTGTCATGATAAATTTTGGCAAAAAATATCAAACAAATATATTTGTATCAAAAAAAGCGAATCATTAGTTATTAAATCTAAGTTAATAACATTCCTTAAACGCTGAATTTAAAAATAAGATGCTAGAACTTAATTACTCAAAAAATTAAAAATATCAAGTCATTTATTATTATAAAATATCATAACACGTGCCGCAATATATAAACTTCTAATCAAGCACACCCAATTGCACAAAAACATTAAAACTTAACCCGATCGTAACCCAAGTTTATTTACGGTATTTACTAAACAAACAATGAATTGCATTAGGGGTTGCATCGGGGGCGACCGTGGGAGCGTATCTTGACTGTAATTAGGTAGCGGGGGTTAAATATACCCCCGCAATATACGCCTGTGAGAGGATTTTAGCCGACAGTTTGAGCCTGTTATAGCTAAGGAAGTCAGATTGTCTAGAATTCGATTTATTTCTTGTCTCTACATCATTTAATTGGCGTTATAAATATAAAAAGTAAGTTGTAAATATAAAAGCATATACTCAATATTTTGAATATTTATTATTTTACCTATATTTTTTTTATTATTGTGTGTGTGTGTTTTTATAATTAATTACAAAAGGGTATTTTATTTCATTAATGTAAATATTTAGTTTTCAAGCGAGTTTGTATGATGTAAAGATAATAAATTCTGAAAGTTACAAAACTTAAACCAAATAATTTACTACTGTATAATGTGATTTTGGTGTAAAATATATACAAGATATTATAACGAATTTAGTTTTGAAAAGGACTTTCTGTCATTTTCTTCTTCTATAAGCTTAAAAGTTCTTTTACGTTGATAATTTTGTTATTTTTACTAAAAGCTTTGTTTTTTCTAATGGTAAAAAAAAAATCTAACTTAGGTAATGGAAATGAAAAACAATTTTCCAACTTGAGTTGGTCACCGTCGTACGCGTCTCGCCGCAATCAGAGAAATGGACCACTCGTCGTTGAAAGCTTGTTCACACCCTATTTCGCTGTCACCTCTGATTACTGTAGCACCTTATTTTATTACTATATACCAAATAAAAGAAATCTCTTTTGTTGCAGACAAGTAAATCAACATCAATGAGGTCGGACAAAGCAATCTTTCGAGATGGAGAGAACTGAAGACTACGATAATTTCTAAATATGGAAGCAGCTTTGCCGCACTTCCATCGACTCGCCAGCTCGCGTTTCTACCAGCAGTATGCAATACCTACACCGCGACTATCCAACAACTATCTTCATGACCTTGTTCCACAGCAACATCCAACCCTTTTACAGCAATATTTAGCTTACTACAATGAGCCTCTAGTGCCACTCGACTTATCCCTTAAATCCACTACACCGATCACCCCTCCGTGTACTCCCCCACCTCCACCTTCACAAAAACGTAAAAACGATGTCCACGACAAATCACCGAAAATATTCAGACATTTTGAGGAAGAAACAAATGAGACCGACAAATCCGAAAAGAGGAAGGATGATGAAAACTCAAACGACAGTGACAGTCCAGAAGCAAAGAAGCTCAAGTTCACGAAACAGTTCTTTGAAGAGCTCAAGAGCTGTCTCCCAGAAAAACCTGTAACTCCAGCTAAAAGTGACAGGAGCTCTCCAGATATACTTGAAATAAAGGATGTGGAAGAAAGGCCAAAAAAATCACCCAAAGTCGCGCAGCCGCTAAAGAAAAGCAAGGCGGTGCGTCGACTGATGTTCGATGAAGACAAGACATCACCTGTCTCCGGCACCATCATCCGTGATCTAGCTGAAGATGAAACACTAGTGGTTCGAAAGGTAAACATTTTAAATCTATTTACAGACCCCTCATTGCGTTCGATGTTATAAATGTCACCCTTGATCGTAAAGTCGTGTACACATGCAATCAAAATGGCTAAACTCTTGATATGTACCGGTATCACAGACTAACTATTTTTCTGTGACCAGTATAAAGCGATACGAATAAACGACGTAGGCACAGGAACTATTAATTAGACGTTCTTACCATACCATTACAGTGGGGTGACTTTCCTTATCGCAAGCAATTAAGCAAGTATGAAATCGAGTATTGTGCTATGTTTTTGCACTAATAACAGTGCTGGGGGTAAACCGCGACGCTTACACAAGGGTGGGTTACAGGATTTTTAAGGCGACTGTCAACTAAACAGCATTCTTGCATAAAACTCATCGCAACATTGTGAAAAGTACTCAATCAATTATTATCCAAACAAGACAAACAGTTTATGTAGTGTATGAAAAATATTATTCCTTTTTGAATTGATATTAATTTATCCACACACTGATATCGAGCGTAACGTGATATATTTTTGGACAACGTTTAAACGTTTTAACGTTTAAATTATTTCATTTAGATCGATGTGTCAGACTAAACACAATATCCATAATTTCGAAATTTACTCTCGTGAGTGAGTCTTTTAGGTCTTTGTAACTTATTAAAATAAATAGCAGTATAATAGTCACTACGTGAAATTATTGTCATAACGCGCTATGCCGCGTGACGCTCCAGTGAACAATAAGCTTTACGTTAAACAGTAAATGAATCGTTTCAATACGTTTTCTTTGAATTGAGATAGCGTTGAAACGTTCAATTTAGACGCAATAAAAATGAAGTTAATTACATTGAATTATTTAATAACTACAATAACGGTTAGTTTGAGTTCAGTTTCTGAAAGCTTGCGTGCTATTGCCCTTTTTGCTCCACTAATGCGAATCGAGAAATGAGGGGCATAAATGATGGCAATGTTTCAATAAAGTTATTTGTAAAGAGGCAAATCTCTACTTGGCTTTGTTTACTTGGTAAGTCTGAGAAAAACTACCCGGTTTGGTACAATCCAAGACTTGTAAATAATTAAATAAAAATAATAAAAAATAAGATAAAACATCCACTTTTTAAATCACAAGGAGCACTTGTTTCTTGTCCCCTCGCGTAATAATGAAGGCAACAAACACGGCTACTGGTTCCAAGCTTTATATTTCGATGATTCTTTTTCATCACAAAGCTAAAGATTTTATTTCATACATCCACTTGCTACCCTTCAAACTTAGACACAGTAATTAATGCGTACTCTCTACCTACTTTACAAGAGGTAGAATATCTGGCACTATGTTGTACCCACCAATACAGACTCTCTTGAAGAGTTTAACATTCATGTTTAATTATTTGTTCTAGGGAGACATAGACCCAGCATTCAACGTGGTAGAGATTACAGACGAGGCAAAAGCTTTGATCGCTTCTATTGAGAACAAGCTAGGCCGGTACATATGCCGGCTGTGTCGTCGACTGTATAACGACGCGTTTGCACTAGCGCAGCATCGCTGCTCGCGGATCGTACACATCGAGTATAGGTGCCCTGAGTGTGATAAGGTAAACCTTTTAGATCTCATTCATAAACTTACTTTACATGTCTGTTAGTTGTTAAACCTTTTAGATCTTATCCATAAACTTAAACCTCTGTTAGTTTAGCCTTTCAAATCTGTCATCGTCTTTCTTTATTGAAATAAGAATGACAAGGAAAGAGAACACTTAGCAAGCTGCTAAAATGATGATTTTATTAGCAATAAGAGCATTTACCTTTAGGTATAAGGTAAGGGTGTATCACTGGGGCTTTCCAGTTTGACCGTAGACAGTCAGTCAGTACCGCAACTATTTTATATATTTAGATTAGATCTACATTCACATCGATTCATGACATTTTATTAGGAACATCTGCTAGCACCCTTTTATCTCATCATTATCATTTTTTTTCAATTTATCACCAATTAAGAATCGATAACCTGTGAGATGTGGGAACTAATAGGGTGTATTTTGAACACTTGGTCCATTTCCATGGGAATAGGGCCCAGTAGCGAATTATTTGGACTAGCATTTCCTAATTGATATGTTGCACTGTGCGTGACGGGGGGATGTTAGTAGTTATCTCTGGGAATGAGAATAGTGACACATGTTCTGTGTTAATTGTAAACAATCAATTGGAACTAGATTGGAAGACACTTAAAAAATATACTTTTTTATGGTGTAGGAAAACATCACGAGAAAACACAAACGGCAAATAATTCAAAGTTCGTGAAGCGTATTGAAATTATAAACTGAAAGGATATAATTACATTACATTAGAGCAAGATCTAGTGGGTCTGTTTAGCTGTCTTGTATTTACCCGGTCCGTTTTCAGCCAAATTGGTTTAGGTACTATCAGTTTTATTCTAATCACTTTATTAACAGTTTTAAATACTCATTTTCATAACTTAGGCATTTGATGAGATACTTAAACTTAGTACCTTTTAGGTATTTAACTGCCCAGCTAACCTAGCCTCTCATCGCCGCTGGCACAAACCGCGCGTGCCCGGTGCCGTGAAACGCCGTGAGCCTGTCTCCACTGACGCTGGGCGGTTCCCGTGCCACCTCTGCGGCAAGATGTTCCGGCGACAAGCTTACCTGAGAAAACATCTGCTGGCTCACGAACAACCTGAGACTGAGCCCGAGAAGGAACCATCAGCGTTTCGGCAGGTACACGCGGAGTATCCTGCTTTTCAACCGACGGTAAGTTTTTTTATCACTGTTACTTTCTTGCACTCTTAAGGTTTATTAGGCAGTATCAATGTCAGTTCTCAAGCTGAGGATGACCTAAATCTCGTCTAAGTATTCCACCTGACTCTGTCATTACGTTTGAGCTTACTTCTTGTCAGGATAATAATGCATTTTCTTCTATTTTTCTTTCTTTACAATTACTGCCTCCTTCACCTCCTTATATTACGACATGACAACGACTTTCTCTTGTATCTAGCTCATGTAATTTTTTCCCTTCTTCCTTTTTCTCGCTTTCCTTCTACTTATCTAGCAATAATTATGAAGCTGTCGTGTTGTATTTAATAGTTCAAATTTCACTAGGAACCCGTCCGAGACGCGAACTTCAACAACTTCTGGGGTAAGATCCCTCCAGCCCCTGACACCAACTGGGAAAACATACGCACTCGCTGCGTCTCGTCCTGTTCGTCCGAGGACTCTCGCTCGCTCGACGTGACGGGGTCGGAGGACGAGGGAGGTGGGGGGGACGGGTGACGACGCGTGCTGCGGCCGGTGCCGCGGTTCCCAGCGTACGCGCCTCTGTCCAACCCGCTGTATGGCTACAATGGGTATGGTGACAATTCACACTTTTATTTCTCCTAGATTTTGACGGTACAGTAAGATAATAAAACCTTTATTATAGAGTTGCAGGTCAATAATCACATTGGTTTCTATTTTAATTTTGTCTGTTCTTACTTTTTACTTCAATGGGAAGAGATGTCAGTGAAAAACGAAATTCTTCAAAATAAAAATAATTTATTTAAAAACTATCGATGTCAATCGAGAATTTCAGCGTGAATGTCAGTGCTTAGATAATTAATTAATAACATGTATTATTAAAATTAGATGTGTGTTCTTAATTTAAGTGTAAATGGTTCCGAATGTATATTTATAGAATTATTTGTAAATAACTTGATCTCCTGCAGCATCATTCCAAAATATTTATCACGTGAATATTAGACATTTCATGTAGAAGTAGTATTTAAATATTTACATAGTAGTTAGTTTTAATTTAAAATATTATTATAGAGAAGCAGATACCGCTAAAGTATTAATCAAATTTACTAATGTATTTAGTTATTAATCGTCTATATTTTCTTAAAATAAACATGTAGGCAAACAAGATCATCCAGTCAAAATTTGTACGTTCGTAACCGTTCACCGTGTGAATTTAGAAAATTTTGCAGAAGAGCGTCTTATTACATGTTAAACTGTAACTATAAATTTATCTACTCTTTGAACTCTAAAGTTAAATCCTAAGCCAACGAAGTCAGTCAGAACAATGTAAATGCAACAAAAGTAATTTTAAGTTTAGTTCAAAACTGTATCATCGTCATTAATTTCCCGACTTTATCCAGTAGATCAATAAACACATCACGATACACAGGTAAATAAATAAACAAATGCTGATACTAAATGCACACTACCAAAAAAAGGCTTTTTCATAGATCGTAAGCTCAAAATGATTCGGCAAACATCATGTCCTCAAATCTGCGACAAACCTCGGACAATGTTTCAGATTTACCAATTTTATCTGGAATGCGACAGCCAGCTTCTCACTGGTTTTCAAGTATATATGACGTCATCTCTCTCCTACTTACTTTATTTTAACATACTATTTCAAGCACACGGGCAACTGTGCAAGTTACGAATACATGTATTTTCGCCCAACCATCAAAATGACAATATTACACGTTTCAATCGACTCGTGAAAGGGTCAGTATCGATCGTCTAAACTTCTAAAGCATATTTTTAGATGCACCAATGCCCTACGTGGCTCCTTCATTAATATTTCAGCAGACTAGCCTTGTCGGTGTTAAGACATTGTATTTGGTAGAAAAGACGTAACTGGTAAATGTTCTGAAATAGACACAAAAGAAATTACAGTAAAATATATATATATATTATTGCTATCAAAATTTCATCAACAATTAATTGAGCTGTGTGGGCCCGGAAGGAAAACAATCACCTGCAAAGAATATTTTTATATAAAATCATGTTAAACTTTTTAAGGCTCTCTAATATAATACCAACCTAGTCAAAAATATTTTATTTATAATCTAGTCATGTTGCTTGTCAATTTTTATTTTTAGTAATGTAACCTTATTGATGCCAGATTCTCTTTTGGTTTTCTAGTCATTTACAATACAACACACCCAACAGTCACATACATAGACTTGATCCCACACTAGGATTTGTTTAGTGGGTATCAGAAACAGTCTATTTACGAAACAAGCATGCAGATCATGCAAACATTTGTCTCGCAGCGGCAAACTCTCGTTTTTCAGTCGAGCACCAAGATGAAAAATACTCTAGTCATTAAAATAGGCATCAACTTAGTTTTTTTGTCTATGGGGTCTCATTACTGTGTAATTTTCTAGTCAAATAACATTACTACAAACTAACCATTTTTATTGTAATCTAGGTTTACTAGTCATTTAAAACTTTACTAGTCAGATTTTCAAGTCAATATTGAATAAGTCCTAGTAAAAAAAATTTTTTCTAGTCATATATTAGTCACATAATTAGATACTAGTCATAGTCAAATCTAGTCTAACTACAGTTAGTTTTGATCTCAAATCCTAGTCATTTTTGTACTATTACAGTTTACACTGATCTCAAAACCTTGAGTTATTCATGTGTAACTTATTCTTGGCCTTCTTCTCTCTCGCTTTCTTTTTACATTTCTTCAAAGACGTTTTTTTATTGTACAACTAGTAGACCCGGCGCGGTTTTACACGCTTTTTTTTAGCAAATTTTTACATCCTGTAAATTTTCTCACCGTTTAAACCTTCCTACTAACGCACAGCAATTCATTTTTATATCTAAGAAGATAAAAAAAGATGGATTTGTATTGTTTTTTAAACCTTTTTTTTATTTGGATTTAGTACAATTAATCGTCACCGTCTGTTCAAATAACTTTATTAATACTCGTAGTATCTAAAATAATTGTAGGCCCCTAAGTATTTTCTTGTAATCAGTAAATAAGCATCAATTTTTTGAATCTGTTTGGTTTGAACTCGTAAATTTATTGTCGAATAAAATATATTAAAGTTTTATAAAGCCTGCTTTGCTCTGATTGACTTCGTCCTATTATTTTAGTTTTTTATTGTAAGATTAAAGAGTATAAGGTTTTCATAAAACATAAAAACACTACATTATGTCCTGTTTGTACTAGACCTAACATTTTATGTAGTTTGTAGTTCTTTATTATGCAGCATGAATTCTCACACATATGTATAACAATATGTTAAATATAAGTTTCAAAGGTATAGAATAAGCATAGCTATAAAAAGAGGTATATTGGATTTATATAAATTATAATATATCGAATCGAGTGGAAGACTAGTCAGTGTGCGGTTTGCAATGCGTTCCAAAGATGTAAATACTAAAACGCTAATACATTTAAGTGAAGTATACCTATTTATTTGAAAACTATATTTATTAATCTAATAAACAAAATCACATTTATTTTAATAATATAAATTGAACAAAATTTGTAATTATTGATTATAATAACGTTTCATTCATAACTATTTATAAATATTTTAAAGGCACGTTAAGAAAAATTACTGATATAATATTTATAATAGATGTTATTATAGGATAAATATCTTCTTTGTTTAATTTTTATATATAGTACCAACATTTTCTAAATATGTAAGTCTTAGTAGTAATCGAACTTTAAATAACATAATATGTAAATAAAACACAACGTTTATTATCAAGTAAGAGCTAAGATAAAGTTAGAAAATATTAATTAATTAATATTGTTTTTTCTTTTCACGGAGGCTTAAACTAAGTATAAACCTTACTCTTGAATTAGTCTATCTAATGCTGAAAACGTAGTTTCGTATAGTTTAAAAGATCTAAGCGTTCGATACAAAAGGAGAGACAACGGGGAGCGACTTTATTTTATACAATGTAATGATTAATTTTAAACCGAACGTTATTTTAATGTCAACATATAACATACAATCCAAGCAAAAATTTTACAAAGACTTTACATCCAACTAAGTATAACAAGTATTAAGTACATAACTACCTCTGTAAGTATAAACATGAATCTAAGGTCAAAGTAGACCTTAGTCTGTAACTGAAATATTTTATATATAGCTTAATTAAAGCTAAATTATTTTTTTACCATCTAGGTATGCAACTACATAATCTATACAACCTTTTACTATTATTTCCTTTTTCTATTTTGTAATAATTGACACTATTTTTTTTGTCTTTTCACTACACTCAGGTATTTGAATGTCGTCAATAGTTTTTAACTTTGTACTGTGTCACTGTTAATAATAAATTGTAATGTGTAGTAGTATTGTAATAAGTAGGTTTGTAGTTGCATTATGTATTTGTAGATATTTTTGAGCATTTAAAATAAATAATTGAATCCTATTGCAGTTTTATTTTACTTACAATTTATTAACGCATAAAAAAAAGTACAGTCAAACTATAAAATAATTTAGCGTAGATCGCCATCTTTTGTATTTATTATACAACTATGAAACCCCTGTGAATTCTAACCTTATTCAACCCTTAATAAAGGGTTCTCAAAGATGAAATGAAAGTATTGCGTGAATACTATAGATGGCATCTCTAAAACCAAAAATATATTTGTACATACTAATATTGTAACTAGCGTAGATACAAGCACAAAGAAAACTTAACTTAAAGAAAAGCCTAGTCTTAGGCTGGATTCGATCAACTTTTGGAATAACTATTCTGCGGAATAAATAATATGCTTATAATAATCATTTAAAAAAATAATGAACAAAAAAAATATTTTATACAAAGCATCAAGGACAAAAAATAATACCAGAATGTCATTCGAACACCTAGGTACACCAACAGCATTTGTAAAAAAAATCTTATTTATTTACATTCATGACATAAAAATTATATATATGTGACGTAATACTCGTATATACACAATAAAACTTACTCTACTGAATGCCTGATTTATGCAACGTTTTTCTCATAAAACTTATCATCTTCCTATTCAGGCTTCAGTCAACTGTGGTCGCTGTTTGATGAATCATGAAACGCGTTTTTCTCATCTCACTCATTATTTCTATTGCAAAAATTAAATGTCACGTCACAAATCGCACGAAAACCGCAGAAGTGGCAATTCGGTATTATTACGAAAATGAAACAAGGGAAAATGTATCAAGAGAAGAAGAGAATAAAAAGCATAATGCGACTAAAGAAGGAAAAATTGAAGATACTTATGTGTATTTAGATGATGTGTTGTATTCGTTAGGTAGTCAGAATTGGACAGCGGACGAAAAGCCTTGTTTGGATCATATTTACCGTATGCTTCATGGTTTGCAGAACTTCACACTGTGGGCTGTTTGGGGTAAGTACTTTTACATTCTCGTCAGGTTAACGAGAGTGTAATTGGATGTATATTATTAAAAAATATATAAAGTGGCCAATATAGAGGGCTACCTAATCGTAAGGATACCGCAGACGCATCGACTCGGCAACAGATTAAGATCGGCTCAAACAGTACCTACCTAGTTTAGTGTTTACCTACCTAGTTTAGTATGAAATCCTACTACAATGCTTTTTTATCACCAATGTAACGGCATCGCCTCTGAAAAAAAAGAAACGATGAGTCGAGGCAATGTCGGTTTGGTGCCAAGTCGATACATCTTCGTCAACCTTAAAGTGTAAGAGAGAAGTGAGAGTGGGGCAGAGTGGCCCTTTTACTGTAAAAGCTATTATCTTCATGCTACTTAGATGAAAACGCGATGCATCAGACTTAATACTTTCTTGTGTACGAGTATGTTAGCCACAATGCTTAAATACATTACTTTAATAGATTGACATAACTTTAATAGATTGGGACGCCCAGTCCTCAGAACCACAAGGTCTACTATTCGCTAACCGCTACCAGCTTGGTAATTTCGACCAATGCATGAACGCTCCATGGGCAGCTCATACAGAGCTGACCACTAAATACTGCTTAGCTGATATTGTGCTGACACGAACTGATAAATCGGTCAGGAAGAAAGTGAAGAATCCCTTTTATCCATATCAGTCTGCTTTGGATTATATAGAGGTCAGTTATTTTACAATTTATATAGGAGCTAGCTTAAAAGTAGTACAGTTATTTGTGATAGAACTTGTCCGGGGAAGTACTACCACCATACCAATTTATGTTCTGCAAGCAGTAGATAATGCTAGTGTTCCGGTTGGAAGGGTATGGTTTCTTGTAAAATGACATGAGGCCTTTGATTTAAGTCGCAGTTTTTTATACCACCAAGGTGGCAAATATTCATACGGCCTTGGCAGAGAATATCACTCGCACTTTGCCATACCCTTTAAAATCTATTAAAATAAAGACAATCACTTAAATAGGTAATTTACTCATAGGTAAATTATTATATTACATCTATAGGCTAGATAGGTTTATCTGATGTTAATAATTAACTGACTATTTTTATAATCTGTTTGACCCCAAATCACCAATTAAAATTACAAACTGCAGAGTAAATAATTGCATTGACTCAGGACACAGATGAACACAATGAGAACTTACTACAGAAAAGATAATCAGTCGTAGTAGCTTAGCACGCAACGGAATCACGATATGAATAATCTTGAAATATTAGAATATTTGTTTTGTAAGCATTTAATTTATTTATTTATGTTATTTTTATTTTATGAGGAAACAAGCAGTACAAAAAAAGATAAAAATTATTCGTAAATATAACTAGGTACTGAATATTTACATTTTCACATTTTCTAAGCTTTAGGATCAATTTTATTTGGTTTATGTATGAGCAAAACTGTGTTTGTAGTACCATCCACCTCATGCACATCCACTGAATGAGCTGACATGGGGTGCGTGTGTGCCAGCTGTATGCCAACCACGAACCGTGGAGCGTCTGCTCGGCATCATGCTCGCTCGCAGTCACCTGGGAACAGCAGGGATCAGGGCCAACATCTCAATCACGGAGCCCTGTCAGACGAAGGAAGACAGGATGGAGTACGATGGGCTGTTTTATGCATTTGTGTAAGTAAGACGTCTGAATACTAAAACTTTATTTAGATATTTGTACTTATCGACGTTGTTGTGGAGCGTATCTATTACACATGGTTCGTAGGTACTTTTAAAAAGTCATTCACATTGAGTCAAATCTAGTTTTAACGTATTTTTTCAGGGGAACAGCTGGAGTGTTAGCTGTTATGTCTTTGATGTGTACATTTTTGAACATCAGCCGAGAAAGAAACCTAACAGATTTCACGGGTAAGCCTATGTAAAAGTTATAGTCCAAATTCAGACAGAATAGTACGGTGGTAGCAATTAATCGGACGAACTCTATCACAAAGAGCTTTAATACTAAACTTAATTATTATCATCATCATGAGTAGTTTTATAATATTCCAACTATCCAACAGACACTGGGCAAACCCCCAAGCGATGATGGGTCAGACCCAAACGCGGACTGAATGCGGAATTTTCAGTTCTTGGACATGCCGGTTTCCTCACTATATTTTCCTTCATCGTTGGAGAACACTGATATTGTGAACATACCTTCATTTATCTAAAAGTCTGTGTTAAAAGTTGTGCACGACCGGTTTAAACCCACGACCTTATGATCAGAAGGCGGGGTCACTACCACTAGATTACTGAATTTTGTTTTAGCTTCAGGCTTCATCAAAGCGTTGAGTCTAAAGGAAAATGCAACTGATCTCTTGAAAATGAAGAAAGAAGGCTTGGAAGTCTTTTATGGAATAAAGTTTCTGACGATGTGTCTTATAGTGCTGGACCATCAAATTGGAATACAAAACTCTGGGCCAATCAGTGACGGTTTCATCTCTGATCAGGTAAATAAAAGAATTACTTGGTTCGACGATACAGAATACATGTTTACATTGATTTATTTGCAATTTATTTAAATGCAATGGAAGGTTGAGGTTTCAAATTTATCTTTATCTTTTGCAGGTCCCAAAATCACCGCTTGGTATGCTTATTCTGCACGATGATCTCTTTGTTGATACATTTTTCCTTTTGTCTGGATTTCTGGCAATCACATACTTGGCCAGTGTAAAGAAGCTGCCAAATCCACTGTTGATTATACTCAAGAGATATTTGAGGTTAGATAATTAATACCCCCTGTTAGTTATGCAGAATGAAAAATGTTCCATCGATTCGTGGGCCATGTTTTATTACTCATACTCATCAGTAGGTCAGGTTTTGCTCAATATAAAAAACTTTTCTGTTGTTTCAGGTTGGTCGTAGCTCTGGCATTAGTAGTGTTTTACGCAAGCGCAGTATTCCCTTATACAGGATCAGGTCCACTGTGGAATAGGGTAAATGCTGCGGAGACAGACGCCTGCCTGAAGAATTGGTGGTTAAATCTACTTATGGTCAACAATTATGTTGACACAGAGAATATTGTAAGTTTAAGCGATGTTGATTTTAAATAATTAAATAAGACACATCTACTAAGATCTATCTTTCAGATTGTTTGGTATGAAAAGGACTAAGACACATTGTACCAAGTGATTGATGGTTTTGACTCTATTTTGCAATAACAAAAGTTCAAAGTGTTCTTCAACAAACATAGAATTGAGAGATAGCGATGCCTCCCGTTATGAAACCTTATAAAGATAAAGCGTCCCTAGAAAGTCTACTTATATCAAACATTACTTTTTTAGTGCATAGTCGTTTCCTGGTACATACCATGTGACTTCCATTTCTTCGTCGTGATCGTGCTACTCTTCTGGCTATACAAGCGCTTCCCCCGCCTCGGCTTGATATGCGTTGGACTAGTCACTGTGGCTTCCATCGTCGTGCCAGGTTTAGTGACCTACATGTACGAACTGAATGCAGTACAGCTGTTTACTTTTGAGTAAGTATTAAAGTCATACTAATAATAATTTCTCTAAATAAAAACTACCTGCAAGTGAAGCATACTCAAACTAGGACTTCTTGTATAGTAGTACTGCCAACGAATCTCTACCATCGTCAGCCGTTTGTGATGCGCAAAACAATTTAGTTTAAAAAAAATTAAAGGGTCGGCAACGCGCGCATGATTCCTCTGGTATTACAAGCGTCCATAGGCTACCTACGGTAACCACTTAACATCAGGTAATCAGGCCGTATGCTTGTTTGCCACCTTGGTGGTAAAAAAAGCTCCATTAGGCATCAAATCAGCTAACTTCACGACTGCCGAGATCCATTGGCAGTACTATCATAATAACCATGTGACCATATTCTGCAGCGGGGATCAAACTCACAGCTCTTCCGCCTTAGCAACGAGTCAGCTACGAATTCATACTTTGATATTGCTTTTTGTTAATCCACAGCTCAAGACTAAAATGCTTATTCTATAATGTACGAATCTTACAGACAATTTAGACAGATCACCTTTAGCTAAGTTTATTATATTCAAACACGCTGCCGCTATGTTACATAATAAGATTAATAGTTTGTTTACATAGCCTATTGTGTTTCCGATAGAAAGATATAAAGGTTTTTTTCCATGTTTGTCTTGTAAAATCGCGTGACTGCCGCTAAACTATTCCGTTCATTTGTTAATAGTTGTATCGCCTCGCCTACAGATCAGATTAATAATATGCGTTGTGAAACTTGGTTAGTATGGTCTGTAATCGGTAGTTAATTGCATTATAGACAGTGCGTCTTAGGTAATCAGTCATACAGAAAAGTACCTTAGCACGACTAAGTAACATTTAAAATTTTCTTAAGTAACTAAGATTATAACCGTCCTCAAAAAGACTGTGGTTCTATATTAGGGACTATCCTAACTAAAAAAAATATGTGTTTAAGTATTTCGGTTCGTAGACAATGGTGTAATTAGTGATACGCGCGGGCTCTACGCAGCTGTATCGACGCGCATGCGCAAGTTCAATGACATAACACCGAATCAAAATACATGAAGCAGCACACCAGCAAAAGTATAAATTTCGCGCAAGACCTGATTATATCAGTATACTCCCCATGAGAATGTAAGCACTACATTTTACTCCGTACTGCTTACCGTCAGCGTCGTCGTTTAAAGGTGTATAAATTTCATGCATTCAACATGCGCAATAATGTTGCATGAACTGTATCTACGCATCTAAGTGTATTGGACAATCATAACAGAAATCTCTAAGATAAAATTACTTGCTGTGCATATCAATAAGATGAATTATGTAATTTAAATAATTAATAGCCTAGAAATTACAAAGATTCTGTTAACAACTAGGTACATATTATTTATGCTTCTCACAATGGTTGAGCAATAAATCGTAGATTGCTTTTAATCGTGGTTGCTACTTAACAACAAAATAGGGCGGATGTCGTCATGTTATTATAGTTCTCTCGATGAATCTCGGCCATCGTGAAGTTAGCCGTTTCGATAGGCAATGGACTTTTTTGAACTAAATTGTCTTTGCGCATCACAGCAGTGGGAACATTAGAAATCTGCCTCGATGATCAGATCTGATTTTAAATATACAGTTTTTTTTTTCAGTTTTGTGTCAAACCCTCGAGGAAGCAGAGAGTTCCATGGAAACTACATCAAAAGCCATACTCGTTTTGCTGCATATCTCGTTGGTGTTTTCAGCGGGTACTTTTTCATCACCTATAAAGACAAAATCGGCGCTCAAAAGATATCCAAAGTGTGTATTTTTAAAGATTAAAAGTATTAGTAAAATAGTAAAATATAATTTTCAAAATATGAAACTTAACATCACACTTTTTCATGTTTGAGGGATACCTGCTCTAAGAAATTAATTTCCAAAATTCAGTAGGTATTAGAAAATTCAGGTTTAGCGAGAAGAAAAAACTATGAAAAAAAACTCGGAAAGCGGAAGCGAGTAAAGTCGCAGGGTGTTTAACTAATTACTCGTAAATGTTATACAACCATTTTTTTTAGAAAATTTACAAGAAAATATCTCTAGACTCGTGTAAACATATTTGTGTTACTATGGAAAATAAACTTTGATCATAGGAAAAAAATATAATTATGCAGTATGCAATAATATGCAGCTAGTAAGTAAATGTATTTTATTAAGCAAACACAATTAACTTTCCAGGGGTGGTCAATATTCGGCGCAATGTCAGCACTCATCCTTATGCTTGTAGTAATGGTATCCGGGAACATATTCCTTTGGTGGAACTATCATCCGATAGAGGGCGCTGTCTACGCAGCTTTGAACCGACCAGCCTGGGCTTGTGGCGTGGCCTGTCTTGTAATGTGCTGTGCGTTCGGACAAGTGCGTAAGTATTAATACAAAAAAATGACATTTTTAAGTAGGCGTTACAAGACTGGCATAACATAATCCGTTTGCATACGTTGCGTATAGCGTACGTTGTGGTAGAGACTGCTGCAATACAAAATTTACGCTCTTTCTTAGTCCCATAATGGATCTAGCCTTCAGCGAATGGAACTAAAGATGAAAGCCTGCATCGAAATAAAATAAAATTATAGTCGTTACACCAACTGACTGAAGTCTTAGAGGTCTCTTCATTTTGTGGTGTCCTTAGATTTTTTTATATATAACCTTGTAAAGGTTTGCAGAGAAGGTTAAGCTTACATTACGCAAACTACGTCACGGAGAGTTTAATTAGTGGTTTGCATAATAAATATGATGGTAATTTATTTCCCTTGCAGCGTTAGTAAAGGGGATCTTAACATGGTATCCATGGGTCCCCCTCAGCAGACTGTCTTACGGCTTGTACCTGACGCACACCATCATCATCCTGAGGAACGTTTTTGTCACTCGGAACCCACAGCACAACGACTACTTCAATATTGTAAGAAGTTTTGAAACTTTTCGTTTATTAAATAACCAAAAATGGTTTTTTACATCCGCCATATTGGATTTTTTACTATTTGGATACCTTGTAAAAATAATGATCCAGACAAATTCAAAAACATTTTACTTATATGTCAGTTTTTGATCTTTTTAATTTATTGCATAAAAATGAGTTTAGCCACCACAGGATTTTTTGTCATTTTATACAGGCTATGTATGTCACTCTCGTTGTGATGTGTTGTTTGTCTCATTCACACCTAACGTTAGGTTACAAACCGATTTAGATATAGTTTTTTTTTAATTTTTTTATTTGGAATGGTTACAATTTAACAAACTTGACTGTACCGATTTTCGATAGTTACTTACATGAAAATAGAATTAGTGTAAAACATCACGCAAAAGCATGCTTGATTACATTTAAAGTTAGAAAAAAAAACAATTTAAGAACAAAGGATATGAAGAAGCGCGTTGATGTCGTTTAAAAAAGAAAAAAAAAATGATTAAGAAAAAAAATATTTTTAAGGCGTATCACTAGTTTTTCATGATCACTCTGTTATGGTTTAGATACTTAGAACTCGTGGTTGGTATAAAAGAGAAAAAAATACAGACAAATAAGATACAGTCTCGCAAAAAAATATTTAAAGCTGTGTTTTTTTTTCAGCTGAATGAAGCAGCCGGCGTTATACTCTGGAGTTGCTTAGCTGCATTGCTACTGTGGCTTTTTGCAGAGGCTCCTGCTAACAAACTTCTCACGCTGTGTCTTAAATCTAGGTAAGGTTTCATGTTACTTTATGTACATAAGTTATTAGAACACCTACGCTCAACTGCTACGCTTTTGGCCTCGTAGGCATTTCGTAGCAAAGCGTAGCACTTCAGTGGTTTGACTTACATCTGTAGCTTTTTATTTATCCATGCTATTTAGCTTTAATTTATGAAGCTCATGTTTGTTTTTACCTAATGGTATAATAATATCAAAACTTTATAGCAGAAAGGTTGTAAAGTGAAATGTTTTTAATTTTTGGCGAAATGAACTTATAATAAAGCCGAATAGATTCAACAAACAAAATAATTATATATATTCCAGGATTAAAAAGTTTGAAGCAGAGCAAGAAGTAAGTAGAGATCATAACAACGATGCCAGAAAAGCTTCAAGTAGCCCGACTGAGGGTGGTAGTTTACAGGCAAACCTACCTACGACAATAAGTTTTTCATCGAAAATGTAATTATAGAGAAATATTATAGTAATCTAAGATCTAAAATAATAAACGACTGTAAAGTTACTGCAGAGCTAATAAATAAACACCCAGCAGTCTCACTAAATTTTCATGTAGGGTAAATGTACCCAACACCACAAGATCGTAAATACAAAAAACAAAAAAAACACATCTATCGTCATCTTGTCGGTTTGATATCCTCCTTGATTTGACAGTCGATTTGATAACCTCCTTATTAGTGAAGTCGGTTAATAAAAATTAAATGTTCTTTTCAAAATGTTTGCAAATTTAATTTTCTCTTGCACAGGATCAAAGAAACTGGTTAAACCTACCTAATAATTAATTTATATATATATAGTTTATATAGTTTAATTTTAATACATTTTGTGTAATATTGTGTACTAAGGTCTGATCCAGTCTGGCCTTAATTTAGAATAAGAATAAGCAGATACAAATCATTAACTACCTCAGGTTTAATAAAAAACGCTAGTATCTAATAAAGATATAATAGATAATAAATACCTACTAACATGACAGTGTTTTTTAATTTATTTTATTTTCAGTACACCACATCAGTAGGTATTTTACCCATGTGCTTGATGGTAATATCGAACTGATTGCGAGTTATCTAAAATTATCTCTTACTTATTGTAATTCCATAAAAGCGTCATCTATCCGAATTCTTCTATACTACAACTGCTACAAGTCTCTATGAAAGCCCTACAGGCATTAACGATGTAAAACCACAGAGTCTAAAAACCCTAGTATTAATTCTGTTATAAAATCATAGATGGCGCTAGTAGTAACCAAGTCAGCTTTTTAATATTTGCAGAATAGTATGTAATATTGGTGTTAATATTGAGAGTGATTGGGTCTTAATCCACCACGCGGACCCAATGCGTAAAATATTTTTTAAATCTTTTATTTATTTTAACACTATTTTGTGCAGCATGGCTTTATTTGAGTTATGTACCTTTGCTATAAATTATATTGGGACACGTTGTAGAATACCTTGATATCTTCTAAATAAAGACCTATTAGTTCAATTGTTTGCCCATGCATTACCTATCTACCGTTGCATTGCAGGTAAGTCAACAATGAGATTACATCACTGCACGGCGAGGCGAGCATTATTATTAGATTCCATTACCCAACCTTGAGTCTAGAGCTGGAATCTTTAATTGTTTAGTAACATTATCTGAATCGGAGAAAACCAAGAAGCCAACTCCATACTTATACTTACACCAACTTTATAATGATTCCAACTAGGTACATACCTACTAAGTAAAGGTCAGTAGGTCCCAAAGTTAGTTGTGTTCTTGCGTGGACCGAAATGAGAAATTCTAATAATATCATCTCTCACCTGGGTTTGCTGGAAGAGAACTTATAATTAATTTAAGAGTAGTAGAGTTCTCTGTGATAGAGCACGTCCGGGGAAGGACTACCACCATACCTATTTCTGCCGCCAAGCAGTCATGCTCGCATTGCTGATTTCCGGTGTGAAGGGTATGGTTTCCGGTGAAATTACTGGCACATGAGGCTTTCGATCTTAGCCTCA
Organism: Colostygia pectinataria; assembly: GCA_951394395.1. Lineage (NCBI taxonomy): Eukaryota > Metazoa > Arthropoda > Insecta > Lepidoptera > Geometridae > Colostygia > Colostygia pectinataria. Next base: position 5,816,385 of record OX596365.1, on the reverse strand, counting down.
AGGCGGCAACCCGCGAGTGATACCTCTGGTATTGCAAGCGTCCATAGGCTGCGGTAACCGCTCACCATCTTGTGAGCCGTACGCTTGGTTACCACTTCAGTTGTATAAAAATTATAATAATAATAACAATAATAAATAGTGTTGGACAATCCACACAGCATCATCTAGCCCCAAGCTAAGCAGAGCTTGTGCTAAGGGTAGAATGTGTTATGATACACAGAAAATACCCAGAACAACTGGAACAAATATTTGCATATGGTACAAACATTTGACCCAAAGCGGGAGTCGAACCTGCGACGCAGGAGTTGCAGGCGGACCTTCGCCTCGCTCTCACGCGAGAGTGATTGGGTTTTAATCCACCACGCGGACCCAATGCGGATTGTCATTCGAACATTGGCACATGTCTTTTGAATTTTCTTTTCGTTCTAGAACATGCCGGTTTCCTTACGATGTTATCCTACGAAATGAACTTTTTTATTTTTATTTGATGGCACACAGATTTTATTGACAAAGATATTTTATTACAATTATATATAGGTAGGTCAGTTGAAAGAACCTGATGACTTTGTAAAACGGCATTACGGCATTATATATGGTTCTGTATTTTTATTAGCCAACAAGGCCAAAGTACTTCTCATTTCGGTCGACGCTCGTAGCACTGGCTACGGGCGTAGTTAAGTAGAATCAAGATCCAATCCAGTAAGATTCTTATAAGATATAGCCCGAATATATAAAATAATCTAATAATTGTTAGGTATATTATGACAAGGCACTTGTTGGAAGAAGACTGGAAAGCTTGAGCCACCATCGTAGGGTTGCCTGTTTCCATCTTCTATATACCGCATACATTTTGAAGAGTTGTTAAACTTGTAGTAGAATAAGAAGGGGGGACCTTCTTATTCTACTACCACCACCGGCACAAACGCGGCACGCCACGCCGTTTCACCCTTTTGTTATAGAATAGAAATCCCACCAATGCGTACTGATCGCCTCTCAAAATTATTCTCTTTTATCATGAGAACACCAAAGGAGTGGAACTCTCTACCCGCGTCGGTGTTTCCTTCACTTATAATTTGGGTCTCTTCAAAAGAAGAGTCAATCAGCATCTTCTGGTAAAACGTGATTAAACTAGGCCTCGTCTACGCTCACCGTCAGGCAAGATGTAGCCAAACGCTGACTCATTTAAAAAAATATATATATTATCTAATAATATTATTTAGTAAATAATAATTACAATTTCTAAATTATAAAGTTCGAAAATTATAATAAAAAGCAAGAAGATGCAACGATAACGAATATATTATAATAATATGATCAATATTGTCCATGCACGCCCGGGACGGTAAAGGTACTTATTTACCAATGCTTACGAACCATAAACTACTTATACTTTACTTATACTTCTGTAAAGTTTAAGTATAAGTAAAGTATAAGTAGTTTATGGTTCGTAAGCATTGGTAAATAAGTACCTTATACTTCTGTAAAGTTTAAGTAGGTATACCAAAAACTTTAACAAGTTAAGGGGAGAAAAGGAAAGAGTAGTAGAGTTCTTTGTGATAGAGCTCATCCGGGGAAGGCTACCACCATACCAATTTTTGCCGCCAAGCAGTAATAATAAATAAATAAATAAATAATGGTGGACAATCCACACAGCATCATCTAGCCCCAAGGTAAGCTACTGTTAAACAGAGCTGTATGATGCTCGCATTTCTGTGTTCCGGTTCGAAGTGTATGGTTTCCGGGGAAATTACAGGCACATGAGACATCTAACGTCTCAGGGTGGTAACACTCAAATGATATATATGATGTTGCATGCGTACATAGGCTACGGTAACCGCTGACATTCAAGTGGGCCGTTCGCTTGGTTGTTGTTTAGTGGTACCTACTTATTTAAAACAAAGGTGAAAAATTACCCACTTACCAAAGTCAAAAGTGCTTTATTCAGTTGAATCACAAGGAACACTTTGAAACGTCTTACAAGTTAGAAAAATTTACGCCAGTTCTAATGCGGCCATGCCGACGAAAAGAACTAGCAACAACACCGTCTGGGTTCCTATCGTTTTTTAGCATGAATGCTAAATTGTTAGATATGCTATTGTTATGTATGCCGAGCAGAGTAGGAGCACATTCGTCCCAAGCTTTTTTATCATAAAAATAATCGGTTATTTTATTCATAATAAGCTTTTTGGAGACAGTTTTTTGTTAGTACCTAGCGTAGTACCTGCTAAGGTTAGGACCTGTCTAGTGTGTGAGAGAACATCCTTTTATTATAACTAATAATATTTTGTAAATAATAAGCCAAAAACGTGTTTTTTGTGTGCACAAAAATATTTGAGTGTAGGGTGACCATGGTCCTCCAATTTTCACATTATGGTAAAGTGTGGAAATCGGAGGCTCAACTCAATTACATTGCATTAAAAAATATACAGATTTTATGTAAGTATACACGATAGATGGCGTTACTTCAGCAGTTATTAACAAAATTGATATCAAAGAAAACAAACAGGAGACGAGATCTATAATTTATACAGGATATTTCATTATTAGTGCACGATATTCAAGGAAGATTAAAGAAAAAAAGATAAGAAAGATTAAAAGAAAACAATATTTATAAAAACGGTAAAAAAAATATAAATTGGAATAAACAATTCAAAAGACATGTGCCATCCACCAACTAACATTGGGTCTGCGTGATGGATTTAGACCCAATCACTCTCGCTCGAGCGGCCTACTCTTTTGCCAGCAGTGGAAATATTTCATGGCTATAATTATTTTTTTTACATTGATCATTATAATTAGTATGCAATAGTTAATCGATTGTTATCATTAATTCATTCATGACGTGTCATTTCTGATTAAACCTTATAAGCATATTATTAGATATTCTAGTTAGAGAGCCTAGAGCATCAAAAATTTTCGCCTTTTTAATTTTTTCTGCAAATATTTGTTTTTCTGTTATTTTAAACACACTTTATGTTAGCTACTTCATTTTATGAATGGGGTACGATTGAGTTAATAATGATTATAATTGAAAAATATCTGTTGCTGAAGTAGGTACCTACCTAATATCTAATTATTTACTTAAAGTGAAGTTTGGGCGTATCCATAGAAATTCAAAATTTCTTTGTTTCTGAAAGCAAACATAGGGTTTCTAAATCTGAGCTAGCTTCAACTGTTTGGCAACAAGAGCCGCAGCTCGCCGCGGCACATAATGACATAATTGAAGAGGGCTGAGTGGCGCGGGGGGAGGCTGTGACGCTGAGCGCATGCGCGGGTTTGACGGCCAAGGTCGAGGCCGAGCGATTCCGCCGCGCACCGTCGCGTCGGCTAGTTCATTTCGCGCACCCTTTTTCCAGTAAAGTAGCTAATAACTCTTAGCAAGGGCAAAATGCGCTGTCATGTCGCGAGTGGTACCGGGAACGAGAGAACATCTTGCAGGTACATTTAATTATTATTTTTATGAATAACGTTTCATCTGGTGTGCAGATCGATACGTCCGTGTCGTAGTACCTAGGTAGGTTTGTAATCATTCCATTACATGTAGGTAGATGTATGCATATCTTTCGATCTATTAGGTACCAGTATGTTGTGTGTATAATTGAAGATATATTGTTTATTAACATAACCATGGCATGGACGGTATGGACTTGATGTTTAGCGATAAAATGTATGATAACATGCAATGTTAGCGTTTCTGTTAAGGCTGCTGGTTCACAAAATGGTTCCTTCAACGGAGTTAGTTACGCAGGTTGGTCGCTTTACCTTGCGCTGTTCTTAGGCGACTCACGTCATCGCTCAACGCTAATCGTCAAAATAAACACTTTTGTTGATGTTTTACATCTGAAATAACAAGCAGTACCTTTCAATTTCGGATGGACAGACACGAACGAATCGAACATATGATGCAAGTACTTAGGCACTCTAGCAAACTATCATTGAGCTGATAAGGTACCCTGAATCTAACCAGGTTTAGAATGAAGGCTATCGGATTATGACAATTTGTGTTTTTGACAGATTTTATTTAACAACGCAAACAATGGTGCGTAATTTAACTGAATGCGAATATTATTACAAATGGGTACCATAGGTACTATCTAAAGGTGTATTGAGATAATAATATTGATACTTGTTTAAAAATTGTACTACTCTGTTACTTATTTCCTGTTATTTGGAATACCTAGACCCTAATCACTAGAAAGCAAGTCATGTTTTTTTTCCCCATGCGCCATTTTGATTCTGGCATAGGTGGGTAAAAACCTACTTACTAAAACAAACATCAACTGGGAAAAATAATGGCATGTGATTGGTAAATAGAAATACATTTGGTTTACTTATTGTACCATAGTATTACTTTCTTTAGTGATTTTGTAAAAAAACACTTCAATTATAACTTCGATATGCTCTAGCTCTACCCATGGTCCTTTAAGAAGACTAAAACAATTTGAATTAGGTATAATTGCATTGTATTATAATTTATTACAGTAGAAATAATCGCAGCACGTGCATGTCAGTATTATCATACCTATTGAGTTATAAAATAACCGGTTATCGTATACCTAGTGTAACAATAATCAAGGTCATCCATGACGAGATGTGGTCTATGTATAGATATAAGTTATACATACTGTTTCTATAGAACACATATACCTATTAACAATGTAATAGATTATAATTAGGGCTTTTCTCCAGTGTGAATTCTCATGTGAGTTTTCAAATCACTTGATCAAGTAAAGGTCTTTTTAAACTTGTTGAAGATATTGTTGAAAAAAAAATATTTTTTTTATTGTTGCTTACTAAAAAATATTAAATTGAGGATTTGGTGTTTTTTTTTATATTCAATGATACTTTCATATTTACTGATAATGAACGTGAACTATCAAATGAGATCTGAAGAGATTATACTGTTATTATTGAAATAATCACGAAATTAGCGACGACATCAATCCTGTATTTACCGTAAAATGGTCACATTATTATTGGAATTGGACAGGCAGGACAGACGGTGTCACTTGCTGACAATACAGGGTGGAAAAAATGAATGAACCCTGAAAGAATACCACTTTAACAAATATCTGTTCTGTGATTTTAAATCCGTAAGATAGATAATTTCAGTTAAAGGAAACATTCCTTTATTTTTAAAAAGAAACAAAACTGCATTCAAATATTTTCCAAAATTAGCTTGCCTCACCCGGAAATCAAATGAGCTAAAAATAAAAAATAAAACTCTTTATTTTTTTCTTTATTCTACTAAACGGTGATAATATTAATAAACATTTGGTTTTAGAAATAAAAAATATCAGGAAATATAAAATTAATTTTATTAATATTTGACAACCGATGTGGCGCGGCGGGCGAAGGTCCGCCTGCGACGCAGGAGGTTGCGGGTTCGATTCCCGCCTTGAGACAAATGTTTGTACGATCTGCACATATTTGTTCAGGGTGGTCTAGGTATTTTCTATGTATAATAAAAAATATCTATCTATGTTATTATTATTAAGTTTATCAGTCACCTAGTGCCTACCCAATACCCATAGCACAAGCTCTGTTAGCTTGAGGCTAGATGATGCTGCGTGGATCGTACAGCATTTTTTTTTCTTTTATAATTATGTTAATTATGATTTTATCATTAATTTTATTTTAACACGAAGAACACGTTAACATGAAAAATAATGTATCGAGCAAGACATTGATACAAGAACTTATTTATTAATTTATAATTTTATTATGTGGATACTTCTCATCATACCTACCACTGCTGTAAAGCTAAATTGCGATTCTTGTAATTTTAAAAGTAGGTAAGCTTCTACTAGATCGAATTGTTCTTGATACGCCATTATTATTAGGTAATACACAATTACGAAATGGAAGTAAAACAAAACAAAATCGATAAAAATGGCTAAAATGTTCGTTTGAGTTTCAAAATTGCAGTCCCGCACCGCAAACAAAGTTCTATTTTTAAACTTTATGCCAGATTGCCTCGTTTTGAATTTTTAGCTGGTTCAATTTTCGGGTGAGGCAAGCGATTTTTAAGAAATCTTTTAATGTAGTTTTGTTTCTTTTTACAAATATTCCTTGTTTCCTTTAAGTATGTAAAATAATCTATCTTAAGAAGTGGTTTCCCTTCAGTACCTATTCATTTTTTCCAACCTGTATAAAGGCAACACATAAAAAAAATACTAATGTCCCATCGATGCCAGTGGGCATTAATAGACTGATCATGATGATAACTAATATGGTCGCAGTAATCGAGTTTCACACAGCCCACCGCCGCCCATTTTGATCCATGTTTACTGTACCCTATCACTTCTTTTATTCTGTTATATTTAAGTATCTATACTATGATAGAAAGGTACGGGTGCATGTGTGAGTGCATTGATTTGATTTATCTCCCTTCTCTTCTCCCTCTCTTTCTTCTCTCTCTTTCATTCCGCTTGTGTGTGTCTCGGCGCCTCATCCCCCTATTTACGTCAGGGGAAGCTGCGGGTGGCGGTCGGTGGGGTGCGTGGGTGTTACCCCCTGTATCGATCGTACCACCCCTCAACCACTGTAAAAAACTGTCGGTGTATTTGTATTGACTCTTCGCTAAGATCAGATCATGTCAATTATTGTTTTACTCCAATTGTTCTTATTTGTTTGGGTTGTTTGAATCATGCTTTATCATTTTATATAGAAAATATTTTTTCTTAAACAACCATAGCTCTAACAATTGCGTACGACGTAATTAAACGGGTAATTACCCAGCATTAGCATTAGTACGTTAGGAAGAATATTTTTTAATCTAGCACAGCACCTGCCTCTAGAATCTGCCATTTGTAAGAATTTTAATGAATGTTCTTGTCAGCTTTAGTTTGCTGAATAGTTGTTCGTTTTTATTTGTTTTCTCGAGTTCAGTGAACTATACAATGTTTTTTCTACCAAGTTTGCCAAACATTAAATCTAAATCTGCGGGTTTTAGATTAGCTTTCATGAGACGCTTTACCTACTTACTCAAAAAGGTAAACAAGTAGGTATTCTATTTTAAAAACATACAATGTTCACATAAAACATTCATAACACGTTTGACCAAAACGACCGGTACAATAATAATAAGTTTTATTTTCAATTTAGGATCTACCTAGGTCTTTGAAACTATGTTTTGCTGCCAGATTAATAATTGATAATTAGAGACCCATTCCATCACCAATACCCATACAGATACCATAGATAAATACATAAATAATTTACATAACTGTATACTTATACTACATTAGTATTATAATGATTTTAAGATATATTTGTTCCTTCTAGTGACGGAATCCGACAGCTTGACATGACATCTTCACACGTAATAAATAAAATAAAAGCCCAAAGCTATAGATAGCTACAATAGTTACCCATATTACACAAGTGGGGGAACTTAACACACTACTAAAAGTAAGGACCTACCTAAATAAGTTCGTGTGAGTCAGTGGCTATAACCCCTTACGTAAGCACAAAAAATATATGCAGTCACGTAAATAAAACAAACACGAAGCCAGTATCTGCTAGCAACATAATACTTCGTAGATATCTGAGCGCTGACGTGGGGCGGCCAGGCTGGGCGGGCGGCTGAGCTGGGCGCGCGCCGATCGATCCGCGCCAAGGACAAGGGTGCCAACGAGCGTTCCTAACGCTTAGCGCCCACGTAATCCGCTAGAGGGGATGCTTCTTCACCAGTAACTCATAAATGGCCAACGTTTGTTTATTAGGGTAGGTGCTAGTTGGTGTATCGTAAACACTACGATTTCTTTGTTCGTATCGTAAACAGCAGTAAGCCGACTATTGTCGGGTTTTGACAACGTACGAGCATTAGTTAGTAGAATCTGTCAGTTATTTTTTCTTTGAAACTGTATCTGTTTTCTTTTGGAGAATGTTCGTTTTTTTTTCACAGAGAATTTAGCTGAAGATTGCTTCTAACTAACAAAAGCTCGTAAGTATAGAAACGGAGCATTTATAATGATGTTCCTATTTTCATATTATTTTATTATTTATTTATTTCCAAGCACAGACTAAACGCTGGTTTTCAGAAAAAATCTATTCCTCACAGGATAACAGGTTTTACTTCTGCCAGTCCCAAGATGAAACTGCATATTTTTCCTATCTCATTTATTGCTAAAAACCGCATTATAAAATCCGTTGCGAAGTTTAAAATATCTAATTTCATAAGTCATTGTAAATTTATAAGTGCAAGACTTTTGTAATGGATTGTGTTACAAAAACTAAGAAACAACTAAATCGGGTTCAAATGCTACTCATTTTCGGTATCAAATGCCAACTTTTGCTACTTAACTCATACCTATTTGGTATTGGGACCAAATGAAAATTTTTGTGTTCAAATGAATAATAATAAGTGGGATAAAATTCGTGGGATCCAATGGTAGTTAAAGTAGTCAAAATTCGATCATGCAATTTTAAATTTTGCATTTCCCTCCTGAATTGAAACTGAATTATTTTTATACTGGTAAGTACCTCGCGATAGAAGTCAAGGGGGGCTGCTTAATGTAATTTAACTCGAGACTCGCTCCATAGACACACTCTGACCTTTGCCCTTCACGCCGCACCGCGTTTCACCCGCACACCGTGTTGAGGGCAAAGGGCATTTTATTACACGGAAGAAAGCGAGGATTACATGTTTGAGAAACAAGTCATCGTCATCATATTGATGACTTGGTTCTCAAACAAGTCCCTCGAGAACCAAGTCATTGTCATCATCATCATCATATAATTATGACTTTTTGAGAACCAAGCAATATTTCAAAATACTGATTAGTTCTTGAATTTACATTAATACAATATTAAAATAATTATAATATAATTGATTAAGAAACTGTTATTGTAAAAACTTGCTAAATATTGTCTTTCTTTGTCATCCCTAGGTCAATAAACAAAAATGATAGTGCACATGCCTATACATTTGAATGACATAATAGAGGTTTATAGTTTGTTTATGAATACCTAGGGCTTTTCGTTTGTGATATCCACGAGAAACACTTGGCGACACGGGGAATTCCAGTGGGGTGTCAAGCAGACAGGAGAGTATGTGTTAGGTGTGTTATTTTTGATGAATTTTATTCAGAAAGCTTTAAAATATATATTTACAGGGTATTTTATTATCAACCTGACAAATTCCACACATAAAAAACTTTACATGAGTACCACCTACTCACCTTTTTTTTTATACATTCATCTCGAGCAAATCGTTTACATATTTCTGATTATTAGTCTCTCAATTATTAGTTACCTTTTTTAGTTTATCCGCATTGGGTCCGCGTGGTGGATTAAGACCCAATCACTCTCGCCTGAGAGTAGGCCAGTGTCCCAGCAGTGGGAACATTAGAAGGCTGTCATGATGATGATGATTTTTAGTTAAAACGAGTAATAATTTCCAACCGATATAAATTTTGTATCTGATAGATTCAAAGAAGCTCAGGTGCTCTAAACTTTGAAAATTAGTAATTAATTAGTCAACTAGGTCCGGGCTGCCAGTATTTAGCTCAGGGGTGGCCAGGAGGAAGGGGGAAATAAAGAGGAAACGGGAGAAAAAGGGGAAATGCGCGCGCACAAAGATCGATCTGAGCCCCAGCTTCCCGATACACGTGTAGAATCGCGTCAAATTCATATTATGCTTTTGGGAGCTTAAATTGCCTTCTTTATCAATATTTTTATTCAAGGTCCAGAGACTTGCCAGGGGTATTTTTATATAATGTTTCTTATAAATTCAAGTGTTAGTTACACAAATAGGTAGAATGATACCAGAATTTAAGGCAAACCAGATAACTCGGACGTCTCCCCGAGTTTATACAGCGGCGCAGAACGTGAAACACATTAAAGTTAATAGGTTATGTTTGATCGGTAATTAATATACTGTAGCATTTGAACAAAATAATAATGGTTAAGTTTAGGATTGTATTGTAACTATTAATTGTAAGATGCTTTGTTAAACAAAAACATAATTTATAAAAAGTTCGATTTAAAAAATTTGAACATAGTTATGAGATGCTTTTCTGAAGAAAACTAGCTTCAAAAGTTTAACAAATAACATTTTCTTGGATGCCGCAAGACTCCGCAAGAGCACTTTAACGATATTTTACTGCTAAAACACTTATGACACCTATATGTTTATTTCTTGTGAATATTTCAATAGATATTGATTTCTATTATGATAAACACTCGTGTATATCTTTATGTAGTCAGTAATGTAGCCTAAGGATTGAATAGTTTTTGCAACAATGACTAACAGGTTTAGGAGTCAAATTTAAATATACAGTAGCGTGAGCAGCTTGCGTAGGAAAAAAATACGTACACATGCGAGTTACTATCCAATTATGGAGTTAATAATTGACAACCTCCAGCAAGAGAGTTCTAAAAATATTTTACTAGGATTTACACAGCGCGGAAACGGAACACGGAATAATCCGGGTTAGTGTCAAAATCCCCTTTGAAGCATCAAGCTCAGTCTAAAGGGGATTTTGAAACAAAAAAAATCCCTAAATCCCCTTTGAAAGGTAATTCTTATTTACTATTCTCGGGCAAAAAATTTGTGTTTTCTTTCAAGATAATCAAACCCTTCATCTGGTTGAGAACAAAAACACAAAGATTTATAATATTAGTAATGTATTTCGTATGATTTAAACTTTTCTAAAGTTTAAAAAGTTTTCCTTTGACAATTATCATCATCATCATCATCGTTAAAAGAGTTCTTCCGAGCACATATCAATAGTACGTATTGATAATATTTACAATACAATTAAGTATACGAGTATGTGTACGAAATGTCATAATTAAATTCATCAGAACTTACACTGAGTTTATGCAACCCGTGTTGGTAAGTTCGGCTTTCCTTCAAGGGACAATACAATAAATTTCGTAGCCATATTAAGTTAGTGTCGAATTCGGATCTTTTTAACAATTTGCAGAGCTAATTAATGTCTGCGGTAACAACATAATTTTTTATTTTTATATTTTTTGCATTTCCATACATAATAATAGTAATGCTGGACAATCCACACAGCATCATCTAGCCCCAAGATAAGCTGCTGTTTAACAGAGGTTTCACATTAATTACAACAAAATAATAAATGCAGAATTCATTGAATTTTTTAACAAATTATTTGATTTCAATATGTGCCATTTTGAATTTTCCCTCTTAGTTATACCTATACAGCTACTACTAAACTTCCGAAAGTTTTTTCTAACAACACATTCGCAGTGACATAAGCCAGACTCAAGTGTGCTGTCTGACTAGTTTTTGTGCGTGGCCGACATTTGTGCCATCGCATCGGTTGGCTGGAGTGAAACGATTCGAACTATGTATTTGCGGACTTTATTCTTTTAGGAATATAACGGGTTAGGTTGGTCTCAGGGTCTCCTCTTGTGGAAAATAGCGATATATCGCGGTTAAGCTTGTATCGGTGAATGCTTGTTACTGACATAACTACGGTAGACCCACTATTGAAGGTCTGTAGATCTAGGTAAATATTTGGAAATAATAAACACTTAGAAACTCTCTAAGCTGTAATATAATCTTTACTCTATGATTAACATATTTATTATTATCATATTTAGGTAGGTACTAAATATAATATAAAATTAGGTAGGTAACGGTGTTTTTTTATACGAAGATATACCTATCAATTTCTTTTATAAAATATAACTCTACACACCCAAAAACGACGTGCAATCTTAGTAGGTTCTTTAGATACCTATATATAGGATAAAAGTATAGGTTTCTTATTAAAGAATACCTACAATATAGGTACTTAATCAACTGCGTATTGTTATTGAAATTCAACCCTTCTTCATCCACTTACATCTAGGTAGGTACCTCTGTAAATAAGAATTTGTAGACGAGCATCACTAGGTAGTTATTCCTAAGTAGCATTTCCGTGCATGGAAGATAGAGGCACGAGCGGGTTCCAGCATTACTCGCATCTTTAGACCTAGCAACTAGGAAAACATTTCTAACCACCATGCGCCAATAGAAAAGGGAATAGGACAATCATGGCCGCCACAAAATTTACGATTTGGGCTCGGGCGCGGTGACGGAAAGGAGGGAGGGGCGGTGGTGCAGCTGCCGGTCGGTGCATCACATCCTCCGGGGAGAAGGGCGGGGCGCGGGGGTAGCCCCCGCGCGCGCCGGCCTATTGCCAAGTTCAATGCCAAGGTCATGCGCGCGCGACTGCGACTGCGCGCCGCAATGCAGGAGCGGCCGGCGGGCGCCCGCCAACGGCGGACCGCGCTGGCTGAGCCTCAGTGCCTCATCGGCGACCGCGACACACATACACGATCCTCCATGACTCACATATCACCTTATTATTTACAAGATGATGGACGGTTCCATACAAGACAAGAAACAGTTCCGTGACTGAACCCGCGGTGATCACGTCAAGTGTTGACGCTGCAGCCTGCGCCACGCTGTTGTATATTATGCAACACTGCTTCGAAGCACGCGGTCCTGTAAGTTTTCCTTATATTATTATCCTTATCTTATTTATTTAATTGCACCATAGTACTTATTTATAATGGGATTTCAGCATTACACAAAACATTAACGTACCGTGCCAATGTTTACGAGCTAATGCACAATGGTAGCATTCCAATATCATTATGGCATCATAAAATCGGCATCGTGGTTTAAACATGTTTCAAGCAGCCATTATATATTTTGTTTTAGATGCTTGTTATGATAGTAAATACCTCAAGCAAGACCCTCAATTCAAATAACGAGTGTCCTCTACATGACTTGACATAATCTCCCATGAGGCAAGCGTTATAACCGTGTCACGATCACCAAGCTATAATTTAGCATCTAATTAAACAGAAGTTTTTCGGAGTTCCATCACTCAGACATCATTATGACCGACGACAATAATCATCTACTGAGCCAAATTTCGGAATCCGCATATTTGGTCTGCTCAACCGCATTCCAAAGAGCTTCTAAGTCCCAAGAGTACATCCATCAAGGGCATCATGTAACTAAGCCCCTTAGGGCACAGTATAAGCAGCAGTTCGATAGGGCCCCGGTCTCGCGTATCCTGTTGCGGCGCCGCAAAAAATCTTGAACAGAGTTCAAGGCGAGCTGGTGTTCCCAGACGGGCCATTTCAAACGCTTTTCAACACGAACAGTAATTACAATTCCAAATTGAATACAGTTTGAAGTTACAGTTGGAACCAATTTGGACTGAGATCAATTTTAAAATGGGTTTCCCTAAGGTCTAAAATTTTACATAGCGTGTTTGGGAAAAAGCCGCCGCAGCAAGCTTTTAATTTTTGAGGAGTTATCAAAATGTTACATGAAAAAATACTGCGTCTTTAGAGAAAATAGTCCGACCTATTACAAGTTAAAACCAAAATCGAGGATATGGTTAGGTGGATGAAATAAGAATAAAGGATTCCATTAAAGTAAACATGACTAAAAACGACTGTTATGGTATATTATACTCAAGTTTAAAATAACACTTTTAGGAAAAATATAACAAAAACTGGTCTTAACGTGATAATTTAGTGACCCTAGAGAAGGACAAATATGCGCACGACGGAAATGTATCAAATATTTTGCTTGAATATTTTAATCGAATTATAGATATCTAAAAAAAATAAGCCTAAGTTCTCAAAAAGTCACTAGATAACTTCACACGACAAGCCTATTGGTAAAACTTGAAACAGCATCTCTTATACGGATACCTAACCCCATGATCAAATAAATTATTGTACCATGCCTAACCCTAAGACAAGCGTCACTGATCGTTTTTACTCCAATTCAAAATGGCTGTGGATTTCCCACCAGCTAAATCTATACTAATATCCTTTGCAATTAAATAGCCTTTAGACCGGAACATTCAGTTATTAAAACGCAATTAATTATAGGATATAAAACAAGTTATTTATTTTTTATCTTGACACACTTGAAATGGAAGTTAGTGTATACAAAAGCAAATCCGCAGGATGATACCTCAAAACAATACCACTATTACCTCGTCAGTTTATTCAAGCTAATTTTTCCAGCTTTTTTTTTTGACCGTAGGTATTTGACAGATCTGCGTCATACTTGTGTAAAACTATCAAATATTAAACCAAAGCCACCTTCACTCTTCAGTCTTCACGGAAGTCAATAGATTTTTACGGTCATTGGGTTTCGTACGATAAGGTATAATAAAATAAACTTGTTTTTTAATTTTAAGACATTTTCTTGAATTTTTATGCCTATATAATATATTAGGCACTTACAAACTGAAATACCTCGCGATGACGTTGACAGATAATTGGTTGATTATGTGAGTACGACGCCCTCGCTTATTTTTATCTTATCCAAAATGATGTAGTTAAAACGTAAGATATACTAACGATTTAATATAACAAACATTTTCATGATTGCCAAAAAATATTAGGTAGAAAAATAATATACCTACTTAATAAATAAATGTAATAAGTAATGTAAACGACAATCAGGTTCAGAGTTCAAACGCATCGGCACTCATCAGCATATCCTCAGTTTTTACCAGTCTAGGTTGGTTACATTTCCTTGTTACAAAATAGTTTTCTATGATAATAATAGTACGTTGTTGTCGGATCTCTTCAAGATATATATAACATAAACAGCAAATGCTTACATTTTATAACCATATTCTCTGAAATGATAATGGAGTGGATAAAATAGGTAGCAGTACTTCTCTCATGAGTGTCCTCTTAAGTATGTGACAGTTTTATTGATGAAAAAAATGTGACGACAACATTACATAGATTGTAACTTCAATTTCAGAAATGCCTTATTTGAAAATATTACGATTTATGATGGATTTTAATTGATATTAGAAGAAATAATAATATACAATCTCAACATCAACAATCTTTAGTTGAGAAGTTTGTAAAATGGTTTTATGAGCTACCAAAATAAAGTAGGAACTTTTATCCTTCTTTCATATAAAAATATCGATCATTCGTCACACAATTTGTTTTGATTCGATGTAATAAATTAACTATTTACATAAGAATGAGCACAATTCATTTCTAAAGGTAAGGTTTAGTAGACTGAAAAATGTATTATCAAAAGTCTTGGTCATTCATGTTAGAGGTTTCGAAAATATTTTTAATAAGAATAATATTTTTTTCTCATAATTTATCTCCGCCGATGTATACCGCGCGGTCGTAATAGGTGCCACGGGGAAACGCATTTCAATTACATTTAACTCAAACGTCGCGCGTCGTCGAGTTGGTAATCTAAAGAACACATACAACACAACGCCTCAAGGAAACAAAAAGAAATATAGAAAGATTTGTTTGTCATATCAAAAGATAACAGGGTCGCTTTCACTGGGGCCTAATTTTATACATATTCATAAAATAATTTATAGAACAAATTCATAATCTCAAAAAAAAAATGTAAGGTCTCTTTCCAAATCCTTTTTATAAGCTTTTTTGCATGTATACCTGCCTAGTAGGTATAATAAAATTACTACTAATACATAGCTAGGTACAGTTCCGTGAGTAACTCTGTCAACCGGCTAGTAAGAACTATCAAAGCATGCAAGGGCCTCCCACACTTAACTTACCTTGAACCTGACAGCCAAGCCTTAACAACACGCTCGAACCTTTATCATTTAAAATACGACTAATAAGAGGCTTGTAAACGGGCCACAAAAATTGCAACTTGCAATTTTATTGACCAATTATAGCTCAGTAAATTTGCAACATTATACCCTTGCTGCAATTTCATTGTGCAATACATTGCAATCTAGCCGGCTAGACATTGGATACTCGCGATTACTATACTATATCTTGGCAATATCCCCGTGCTATACATACACAAGATGGCAGCAATTGTTGCACTGTGTTGAGCGATATAGTTGGCAACTTGGTGGCTAAACAATTGCAGCAAAGAATGGTTTAAAAAGCCAGCCGCTTATGAGCACTTTCAGATCTATCGTTACCTTACCTATGCCCAGGCGATGACAGAGGCCTTCGGGCGGCCTAGAAACTCTGTCACCAGAGTTGGCCACTGACTCATACGAACGAACGAACGAACATGTGCCCAAATACTGAAACCAGTCATTTGATCAAATTTTAAGTGGTTTTGCGGTTTTTTCATACGATTATAGAAACTAACAACACGTCTTAAATTTTGATCTCAAATAATTTAAAAAGCGTTTCAGTATCCGGGCTGTAACTCTTCGTTTATTTTTTTTGATACTGCTTGATTATATGCTTTATAATAACAGACGGGAATAATCCTTATTTTAGTACCTAATAATAAGGTGGTGGCTGAAAAAAAAATATACTTATGTTCCTTTAACAACATCGTGGTTAAAAATGCAGCTCGGCATATTGTTTAGGTACTCCAGTGAAGTCCCTTGTTGCATTGAAATTGAGCGGAACCATTATTATGATAAGATAAGATTGCGTTGCTAGTAGGCTAGGCAGTCTAGGCACCTAGTTAGTCCATTTATTTATTTGTATGCATTTATGTAGGGAGGCACAATTGCAATTTTGTTATTAGTTTTTCCTGGTGTATTTTGCTTTGATCTATTATATTATACATAATATATATTATTATATAATATATACTATTATACAAAATCGGTTCATACGTAGCTAAAATTTATGTTTGGCACAGATCATCAAGAGTTAAAGTTTCATGCTAATTTTGTGGTCCTAGAATTTGTGTTAAAGTAATTAATCGAAACGTTTGTGATTCTCTTGAAAACGTCCAGATTGATATTTGTTCAAAAACAAACGTGCTATTTAATTCATTATTAATTATCGCTATATCCAATCTAAATGCTGAAAGAAACGGACAAGTACCTAACAACCGATCGTGCAAATAACGTTCGCGATTAAGGGTGGATTCGACCAACTTTTGGAATAACTTTTCCGAGGAATAAGAAATGTCAAATACAAGGAAACTGTCAGTTTACTCGCGAATAATTACGATTTACTCGGAGAATAGCGCCAGATCGAGTTTGGTCGAATCCAACCTAAAACTCATATTAGGGATGCCAAGCAAAGAAATAGCAATTTCTTTGCATGAGTTCGTACGATTGTTTTTGCACCTAAAATAAATATCAGCTGACATCAGACACGTCACTTTGACGTAGTAAATGTAAATCAACCAACATGGCGACTAAGATGGCGGGCGTTTGTTTATCATTACCACCATAATCTACAATGTTGTGTTCAATTTTTTTGTACAAGCTATCATACATTTTTAACATGACACGCTAATAGGCTTCGAGGGTACCTACCTTGGTTTGGCAATTGCGTTTTCGGATAATAACTACATGATGAGACATCCGTCATAATGAAATGACATTGAAACAGATTGCAAGCAATTTTAGAGCTATATTTAGAAACACTAATAAAATAAATCCGCGTACAAGTTGTTATTTTTGAAATTTACACTATAAACGCATGAAAACAAATTGTTTAAAGTTTATGCATATAAAATTGTAGCCTACACAGTCATAAATCAATAGATAGGACATTTGCTTATTTTCTTATAATAAAACGTGTCAGTACAGAGTAAACGTAGAGAAAATATATGTAGACTTTTAGACACCTAATAGGTAAATACTTATTACAATGTCGATATGTTTTATCTTTTTTTACGTGAGTGTAACACGTGGACTCGATGTGATATCTAGCTAATAAATAAACAACGACGACTGCCAAAGCGTGTTTGAATTTGAAACACGTGTATTCTTGCATTTTTCTTTTAGATTATTGTGGCACTTAGGTACAGGTATATCGCTTACTACTATTTAATCGTCAACACGATTTCGTCTTTCCATCTATGTATCTTTTACGTAGGGCACGACCGTGCCCCTATATAGATATATGTGAAGGACAAAAACGAATGTGATCTCATGACTGATGGTTTTTATCACAACATTGCATTCCGGCGTTACCAGGAGAAATTAAAATGTTAGCGTCATGGTCTGTCATTGACAATGCAGTGTCCGGTTGACACTGCAAAATATTCTGAAGGTTTGCAATTTAGATATTCCAATAACTAGCATAGTGCAGAGTCTATAGTATAGCTATAGGTAATCGGTGCTTGCTTTGTAGGACGATTACGCAACTCGGTTGCAATCCAATTTTATTTAACGATCTGTCAATAAGATAGCATATTCAAACACAATACTTACGTCAGTTTTTGATTAAATAAAAACAAGTGAAATCGATTTCAATTGGGTTACATAATTGCCACTCTGAATATCTTCATTAAATTACTACTTACCAACTTTGGTGAAGATCTGATGAGGATCTTCAGCGTGATGAGCAAAATAGTTCCTCAAAATGCAATATGTTGCTCACTTTCAACGCTCACTTTACAAGTTTATGCTTGCGAGGTCTACTATTCGGAGAACTGCTCTGTGAAATACAGGTATACGGTAGATATGAGAGACTTGAGTGAGTTTATCATTGTTGTTAGGATTCTGGTGAGGTGATTCCGACAGGCAGACCAACTTCAACAACATTCTGGCAACGATGGCCTGAAGTTTAAAATTTTTAGTAGGAACAAATGCAACTCATTTACCTCTTGCCTTGGAAACTGGGTAAGCACTAAAGTTCCGTCGCAACTAGGTAAATAGTACGGCACGTTCTTATGATTGCTACAGATTTAGTTCAGTAAAATTTTTGTGTTGATTTTCTGAAAAAAAATTATTTGTATAAATAATTTATTAACGCCTGTTTAGGTACTTATATAATTTTGATGGTTTGTGAAGATAGATTTACAGGTAGAAGGTATTTAATGGGCTTTCTAAACTGTCTTGTCACTCAGGCAAACAGAAGTGGGAATGTTTCAATTTGGTCTTCTCTCTAACTGCCCCATATTGTTTTCCAATATATTGTCTAAGTGGTGATTCACGGCTGTATACTCGTAGCATGAACAGATTTGTATCGTCACGTGGTCCAGAAGGCATGGATGCATTCCGCATATGTCGCGTCAGAGCAGTTTCCACATTTAGTTCAAAGTCTTCAAACAGCGCTCACGCACACCAACATCAACCCTACTATAGTACCTAGGTATAAAACTGAATATCTATTGTCATTAATCAGAGATCGTGTGTGTATGCATGTAAAGGACATGAATACACACTAATGCGAACCCTTTTCAGACCACGCGTGTGGTGGTGAGTTAGCGCTGTGTGCACTGTTAGTGCTGCCAACTGTGTTACTTTATTGCTACTTTTTTGTAGATATTAAGTAGGTATACCTATATAAAAAGAATAAGTATAAACTAAAATAAAATGAAGTTAGTCTATTATAATCTGGCAAGAAAAGAGAAACGATTGTGATTTTGGAGAAGCGTTTGTGTTTATATATCTCAAGAACGTATAAAAGCTAACCTCTTTTCATCGTAAAATGCGGTCGCGCGCGTGTAGTGCTCATGATGATGATTTCAAAATAACATCGAAACGCGCCGGAAAAATGATGATAAATGATTTAATAAGTCGTAATAGAATATACAATTTTTTTTTTCTTTGGTGCAAAATTTCCCAACTGCATCTTTGATTAATTATAGCAAGAAACATATTAAAGTAAGCCAAGGGCTCGTTGGCAACACCGGCACTGCAGCTTGCATTGCGGCGGGGTGCGGGGCATGGTCGCGCAGACCTTGAACACGCCTGGCAACACACACTTGCTTTTATTTATTTCTGTTATTTATTTCTTTACCCGTCTGCACGTTTGCTTGCATTAAAAAAACAAAACGTTTTATAGAGTCTATGCGAATGGGAAAGTCGTATCTATAAAAAATGTGTGCTACCCTACGAATGGGACTGGAATATTAATATACTACTATAATAAGCATAGGTATCTCCCAGAATGTTCTGCTCTGGCTGATTTTCCAGACTTAGAGATGTTATTTACATGAGTACTTTACAATGCGCATTCCTAGCCAAGGATATGAAATCAAGAAATTGACCCTTTTAGGGTTTACACTATATTTAAAAGACAAATAGGTAAGTAGGTCTCATCTATTTAAGATACTTAGGAGAAAATAGATAGAGAATAGAGAAAATCAGGCCAATCTGATAAACATAAGTAATTATTATTTCCTATTTTTTATTTCCTGTTTTTCTATGTACTTACTTAGGTAGCACCAACTCAAACCTTAGTGGTTTTTAGGTGTTATTATTTTAACTTTAAATAATATTAATAATTTGTTTGGTAATAAAAAAAGGTACTTACCTATGTAATTGGTTTCGATTTAAAAGCACACCATTCCAAAGGGAATAAAGCCCCGCGTGACAAGACAAAGCAAATTACCTTGCATCTAGCTCTACATAATACTAGCTTAATTTGAGGCTAGGCTATAGAGTGTGCTGTGTTAAAAATGATCGCTATTATTTATTTACTACCTCAGCTTATGCCGGAGAGTTCATCCAGCGAAGTGGCCCGATATCTTTAATATATATTTATTGAGAAATAAATATTCATATACCTGATAAACCTGACTTTTATAAATTGTTATTATCTATTTTTTATAAAAGTGATGATGCTTATATAATATTTATATGATGATGCTTATTTTATATTATTATTATTGCTTATTTATTTAAAAAAAAACATTTTACTATTTGAATGAATCCTAAATAGCTCTCTCATGTTTAAATAGTGCATTTGCCTGCCCTGATCAAAGTTAAGATCACTTTGTCATTCGTCCATTACTTTATAATTTTATAGGTAAGTAGACCACAGGCAAAGTATCAGATGTCGCTCAGGGTCGTTCGTATAGCTCGTCTCGTGTTATTAATCACCACAATTGTTATTGTATAGTACTTATTAAGTAGGTACTACCAGTTGTTTTTATACTCTCAACAAGTTGTAAGGGCGGAACCTTGAAAAGATGAAATTTCTCGTGAAGAGGCTTGGATCAGAACTAGTGGAACAACTCTGCAGCGTGAGTTCGTCCGCCTTGGTGGGTTGGGTACCATCGCAGTGCAAGATCTGCTTACAAGCAGTAGTGTTACTGTGTTTGAGTATAAAAGACACTGTAGCGAGTGTATTGAGTGAATGGGATGTCTCGGTTTGACGAGCGCATTTCATAGCATTATAAGTTACTAGCAGTCTGTCCCAGCTTCGCACGGGGTGCATTAAGACCGCACCCGTGCAAAGACGGGCGGGTCGCTAGGGGTTAGTGTCAAAATCCCCTTTGAAGGGGATTTTGGGAATCAAAGAAAAAATCAAAATCCTTTGAAGCTTGAAGCTCGGACAGAAGGGGATTTTGACACGAACCCGGACCAGTAGTTTTTAAGTTTAATCGTAACAAACAAAAATTCAAAAATACAAACACACAAAAATACAAATCTTTCCTCTTTACATATTATATGTACATTATCTATACTAATATTATGTGTGAACAACTTCTTGATAGTCTCGTCACTTGCTGACATAAAAAAGTTTTTAAGAAAACTTACCAAGTGCCTCATTATTGTGAGGAAAATACCATAGTGCAACATTCACGTAATAAAACGACACTAGTGTTTCTATCGCTAATAAATATTATGACTATGACTAGAACTTTCATCATTTTCGCTGCTGAAATAAAACCTTCTACAGCAAACGACATTGCAACCGATTCTTTGATTTCGCATCTAAACTTTATATTAACAACTTAAACGGCTAATAACTCTTACAAACTAATTCATATAATGACCTTTTGTGTATTCTTTGATAAAAATGTTGGTCCTTGAAATACTTTGCTAGCTTTGGTAGGCTGGTAAAGACTTTCTTTGTTATAGCTACTGCAGGGTACTCCATTTATTTCCCCGCAGCTTCACCTCTGACATTATATAAGTATAGGTCTCAATGCGCAAGCCCTGTGACCTAGATTCAGGCAGATCAATCCAGCCTCCACCTACACAGATGACATAACAGTAACTTTATAGACGCTTTATTCATTTCACCGAACATGACAGATAGGGTTTTTTTTTATACAACTGAAGTGGCAACCAAGCGTACGGCCCACAAGATGGTAAGCGGTTACCGCAGCCTATGGACGCTTGCAATACCAGAGGTATCACTCGCGGGTTGCCACCTTGAGGCTCAGATCGAAAGCCTCATGTGCCAGTAATTTCACCGGAAATGATGATGTAGGTCCGTGATTCCAAAAGAAGGACATTTTTATGAAGAAGAAACGTTATGAGCTGGGGGAAAGTCTGAATGCTTCTGCCATTAAAAACATTATTGAGTCTGCTTTTTTGTGAGATGTCTGAAAAGACCATAACTTTTCTATTGTTAACTTTTTTTTTGTGTGGAGGGTGACAGTCATCATCATCATGACAGCCTTCTAATGTTCCCACTGCTGGGACACTGGCCTACTCTCAGGCGAGAGTGATTGGGTCTTAATCCACCACGCGGACCCAATGCGGACTGGTGGATGGCACATGTCCTTCAAATTTTTTGGTTCTTGGACATGCCGGTTTCCTCACGATGTTTTCCTTCACCGTATGAGAGCACTGGCATTGCGCACATAAATTTTTCGAACAGAAAAATCCATTGATGCACGACCGGGTTTGAACCCACGACCTTAGGATCGGAAGGCTCACTACTACTAGACCACCGGTGTCACCGGAGGGTGACAGTGGTATTCAGAAAAACCTTAATTTTTTTCCTCACCGCTACCTAACAGTAGCTTACTCATGCAATTCTCGAAATATAACTGTCACACTTACCAAACAGACAGAGAGACGAACGTTATAAGGACGAACAGTATAAGTTCAACAGTTACAGATTAAGCTAATTCCAAGTGACACAGGTAACATCTAGGTCCGTGCCAATGCTTCCGAATGCCCCCTGACATTAAGGACTGCGCATGCTCGGGTTTTTCCTGAGCTCCCCCCTCTGGTTTTTCCACCTAACCCCGCGTGGGTGTATGACGCAGAACCTAGGACCCGGACGAGCTAACTATTTATAGAATTCGCTGAAAACAAGGAGTGGGATGTTTATATGGATAATTTGTCCTGGAACTGCGTAGGTGCTTCTGGGTTGTAATGGGCATTCAAACAAAGGTAAAACGCTACTGATATTGGTGCGTAAGCTCTGGTCACTCTTGAGCGTAGGCCAGTGTACTAAACTATTGGATGGAAACATTAGAAGGCGTTAGTCATGGTAAGACAAAGTATGAGACAAATGTATAGACAGACATTATACACAGAGTTACTTTTAAAAAAAAAATAGTACGAATTTCACCGGAGAGCCCGGTCTAGTGGTAGTGACCCCGCCTTCCGATCCTAAGGTCGTGGGTTCAAACCCAATCGTGCATCAATGGATTTTTCTGTTCGAAAAATTTATGTGCGCAATGCCAGTGCTCTCACACGGTGAAGGAAAACATTGTGAGGAAACCGGCATGTCCAAGAACTAAAAATTCGAAAGACATGTGCCATCCACCAATCCGCATTGGGTCCGCGTGGTGGAGTAATCCCAATCACTCTCGCCTGAGAGTAGGCCAGTGTCCCAACAGTGGGACCATTAAAAAGGCTGTCATGATGAGTACGGATTTGTATACTATTACTGTGATCAATCCAGCCTCCATTTACCATAGATATTCGTTCATGGTCTACAGTTAAAACAGTATTTTCTGTACTCTATCGAGATAGATTATACTACAGTATTTTCCGTATTTTATCGAGTTGCATGATCGCATCACTACGACCTACCAACGTCACAGTAAACTGAATGAATGACTATGAGTCAGTCGTTGTTTTCCGCACTGGAGAACCACATCAAGGTTTTTCATAGCAGTAGGTATTACCTTGTCAGTATAATTTATGAGTTATAGATAAATTATATTTCTACGAATAGCAGCTTACGGATAAGTTCCTACGGTTTTTTTGTAGGACATTTCATCCCTCAATTAGAGCTTATACTACTAGAAGGTACGTTTTCCGAACGGAAGACCTCGCAAGAACTTTTAAAAGTGAGCAATTTGTTGCATTTTGATGAGTTATTCTGCTCGTGAAGTTCCTCATTAGATCTTCACCAAACTTTTATGAGACCTCATTTAAGGTTACTTACTACACATCATATTTAAAAAAAACCATCAAAATTGATTTCCCAAGGTATAGAATTAGAGATACCCAGTAGACCCCTTTTTGGCCTTTTTAGACTTTTTGACGACAAAAAAAATCTGTATAGTTGTATCTGTAAATACTAGGTTTCATCAGAAAAATGCGTCCTCTATGTAAAAACAGACTGACTGACTGACTAACAGACGGATAAATGCATTTTTGGCTTAGTTTTTTATGAAATATAAATCATTAATACTTACTATGAAACAAACATCTTAAACATGAAACATCTATGTGACGTCACAAAAATATTTGTTCTAAGTGGGAATCGATCCCACACTAAGATTAGCTGTGATTTTATTTTTATTCGAAGTTTCTCTAAATATATATATTTTTTTAATTATTATTGGTAATTATTATTATTGATAGTTTATAAATAACCCGCCCCGGCTTCGCACGGGTGTTCAAACTATGCATAAACCTTCATCTTGAATCATCTTTACATATTGCTAAAAACCGCATTTGTTAAAATATCTAAGCGTACATACATACATACATACAAAGGGACAAACGGCGGGGAGCACCTTATTTTATACTACCTGAAGATTTTTTTATTTTATTTTTGCCAGGTACCCTAGGACTGGACTTCCGGTTCGACATGACACGACGACGCGACGCCACGCGACGTCGCGACAAAAGCGGAAAAGAACTTT
Source organism: Colostygia pectinataria (assembly GCA_951394395.1). Classification (NCBI taxonomy): domain Eukaryota; kingdom Metazoa; phylum Arthropoda; class Insecta; order Lepidoptera; family Geometridae; genus Colostygia; species Colostygia pectinataria. The sequence continues at coordinate 5,791,643 of OX596365.1, read as the reverse complement.
CAAAGGTAAGCCCCGTCAGAGCAAAAAGTAGAAAAAAACATAAAGGCAAGTATTACTAGTAGTAACACAGTAATTTTATAATACATATAAATTAAACTATTATTCGTATTTATTTTTATATTACTTTAACAATTTATTTTTTATCTTTCCAACCATTATTTTAGATTGATTAAAGATTGAAAATTATTTTACTCAAAATTATGTCTTTCTCACATACTTGCATTATTTTATCCGTTATTTATAAAATAATCGGCATAAATTTATGCTACAAAAAATAATGAAAAAAATAACGCAGGTGCGTGAAAATGAGGTGCTATTTTTGAATCTGTTTTTACATTGGTTTTCCCATTGAAGAGCCCACATTTCGCTGTGTTTAAAATTCTTACGCAACTTGCTATAAACCGATTATCATAGTGAATTGTTTCATTTTGTTTCAAATAATAAAAGTTAAAACTCTCTTTAAACCATCTCTAACACCTGCTGGCACACGTTCAAAGGGGTGGAATTGAAAAAATAAAAACGTTGAACATAGAGGTATGTACTCACACTCACTTTGTTATCAATATTTGTAAGTACATACCTAAGTACCTTTAATGATAACGATTTCGCACATACACGTGTATCGTAGCTATAAATATAAGGGTTTATAAAATTAAGCTCATTCGAGAAGAGACTCATCCAATGACTTTACCTTAATAATAGTATTAAGCATACCTAGATGTAAAAGATAAGATATCTTTCAAGAGGCAATCACATGAAAAAATAAAAATACAAACAGGCAACCAATGTTGCTTTGCTAGTTTGCTACACTGCACTGCTTTGTGTACTGCTACTGCTAACTGTAAACTTGTGCTAGTGTATCTTTCAAATCTACGAGTAATATCGTATGTTAAGCATTGACAATGAAAGACAGTACTTAACAAGCTGGTAAATTTTTTTTTTTATTTTTGTTAGGTTAAATGCAAAAATCTAAAATGATCAACTAGAAAGAAAGAAAAAAACCATTTATTCTGGCAGTATTATTATGACTTCGGCACTTTGTATTATTTAATATGAAAGTTTTTATTAAATACGTAAAAAGTACTTGTTTACGAGTATTTAGATTTTCCAGACCTACATTAATGTTATACTTTATGTTAAACAGCATTGAGTTTTTTTCAAGATAGATCTAATCGTTTATTTGCCAGATTTTTCATTAATTCATTCGTCTTCTTCCCGCTGCGCTGCGTCCTCTCCGTGTTACATCCTTCAATTTTCAGGTCTCTTGGATTTTGTTTAGGCAGTGCGTATAATTTTGTCAGTCAGTCAGTATCGCAACTATTATTTTACTACTATACACATAAAGGGACACGTTGTAGCCATAAAAATAGTACAGCATTCATCATCATGACAGCCTTGTAATGTTCCCACAGCTGGGACACAGACCTACACTCGCGCGTGAGTGATTAAGTCTTAATCCACCACCATTACTGCATTACTTACAACTAATTATAAAGGTAGATTAAATAAAGTTAAATGGACTTAAATGTCTCGCGCAAACCTTTCATCCGACCTTCGCAATAAAAATCATCTGGGTATCTGGGATGAACATTTCTCACTCACCCTTACCGCCTTCCTTATAATAGACACCCACACTGTTGTAAATGTGCGTGGGTTAGAGTTTTGGAGTGATAGGCTTTCAAGTGTGCGTGAAGACGAACCTTTCTTTGTGTGCGGGAAATTTAGCCTGTTTGCGTTCGTCTCAAGGTCAGGGTTGGCACGTGTTTGGGACCGGGTATGGAATGAGTAAGCGTGTCGCGATGGGAACGGAACCCCTCCTAGCGCTCGGCAATTTCCTTTTGCACAGAATAATAAATTAATAGTACCCACAACCTTTTGGAAGGAAACTTTTGATCATGATCTTGAACTTGCCCTTTGAAATGCCTGTTGACTGTAAACTCTAGTTTTATCCATTATAATAAAGTAAATAATGAACGTAATTAATTCTATTGATTGATTGTTTGATAGCTCAACTGTTAAATTGTGTATATTGTCAATGTACTTGTAATAAGTTACCTAGTTCTGTATAAGTATAAAGATTATAGTTTTACTTATCATTCAATTGTAAGGATTATCTCAAGTGCTACGAGTTTCGTAGCACGAGTATCGTAGGCGGAGCAAATATGTTTATCACAACTTTATGATATTTTTTATATAAAATAATACTTTAATAATTTTTCTAACTATTATTTTATTAAACTTGAGCTAAAAAAAGAAAACTTGAACAGTGACATCTGCAGAACAATGTTTAAATCAAAACGACAAGACGGCTCAGCTCTACATAGCTCTACATCCAACGAACTGGCATGCTACGAAGTACAGGCACGAAACCAGAGATGGCTCTGCAAGCGACACCGAACAAGCGGGAATCTTTAAGTCGAAGAATTATTCCGGGCTATCGAACGACCGGGTACCACACTGTGCTCTCTCGAGATATCAGTGCGGAGTGAACACAGCTGGTGGTATCTCAGTTGTTCCCTAGTTCCATCTCAGCGCTTCATCGAAAACTTGCAGTTTTAGCAGAATACCAGAAGTAAAGAATGCGAAGAAGAAAACTAATCTATTTAAGTTATCTACAATTATATTATATTATTATGTTAATGTTATTCAGAAAGTATAGAACGAAAAAATGTAGACATTTATTTTAAAATACTTAGAGCTTAGTATTTAATTTAATAATTATGTTAAAAATAGGCTTGTACAACTGTCGCTTTAATCGAATTTAAAAACACTATAGATTCCCTGTTATTGATAAAGAGGAAGATCCAAAATGGCGGCGTGACCTAATATGTGACAAACGCTCTCAACGATGGTGATAATGGGCCAAGCTTCTAACTCTACACGGCCTATAACTCTACAAGCCCCAACTTCACAAATTCTACCTACATCTAAGTCAAAATATGTGGCTTGACAATTTCGTTACATTCTCATGGCCCTAAGGTGAAAAATTTACTTATGCATTTATTATGGGCCTTGCCCACTGATTAGAAAAAAAAAACACGAAAGAACGGATTATTCCCATCTGTCACCTAGTTAGGGTGACAGATTTTATTTTTTATTTTTATGAAAATTGCTATCTGTCACCCCGTCAGCAACGAGAAAAGAGATAAAACTTTTAAACTAATCAAGTTCGGTCTAGCAAGCGAACACACCCTAGGAAGTAGATTTTTAATAACGTAATTATTTTGTAGTAATCGGCAATAATTCAATAACTATAATGAATTATATCGGTAATTGCGTACGGCCCGTTCCATCTTCAACGACTTGCGTGTCGCATTTTTATTTTGAACGGTGAAAGTTGTGATTTAATTACTTATACTTACTTAGGTACCTGTTTGTCAGCTTGCACACACGTACGCACGTTTGGAAAGAGGTTTTCGTTAATTGAGCGAGCGAAGCGAGTAAAGATCAATCGAGAGATAGGTGTTCAAAAGATAATCAAAAATATAATAATAATGCTATGCTATAGCTATTGCATTTTAAAGATATAGCAGAATTTGTAATTTGAAAAACCAATTTAAGTCTATCGCGTGAGCTCGTTCGTTAAAATTTCAATGACTTGATATTTCGATGACTTTGTAGTTCAGGTAAACTCAGCTTAATTTGTGTCTTAATCATGAAATCGAACGCGTTTTGCTACGTTTATCTAAAATTTTGCATCAAAGATCACAAAAACGCAAGGCATTTATTTTAATGACGCAAGTCAATAATATGTGTAGACATGGTCATGTATTTTCAAATTAGTAGTCAGCATAACCATACGTGATAGGAATTATCGTTAATAGCCGCTGTAGTGTACACCGCTCATTAGAAATAGATTGATTTTCGCATGTTGTTTGCCTTAGTTTCAATAACGTGTTTAAGAGCACATACATTTTTGAAAACGGAAAATTATTGCAAGTTGCACCCACTCAACAACCCTCGTGTTTTTGTTTCATTCTTTTGTTACTACGTACTTATTTTTATGAATTTTATGATTCGGACCTTGCGAGATCTCAGTTTGAAGCAATCTAATAGGTAATTAAAAAATATTTTAAGATATATCTTACCTTAGTTTTGCCACCTCGACGCTCAATTTTTATATACTTTTATCAAAGCGCCATGGCAGAATCAGCCTAGCCTATACTAACAGATATTGTAAGTATTCTACTCCTAGTCTAGCTCTGACCTAATTAATATTATTGATAACCTCTACTTCATCATAAGTACAATAATTAAGTACCGATGTCACTGAAGTTTATATAACGTGTGACAACGTTAAGTAAGATTAAACAAGGTACAACTAAAATCCCAAAAATAATATTTACCATAACAATATGGGCTTGAAAAAGAAGAGTCGACCATGTCCTATGATTTTTTTTTTTTATACAACTGAAGTGGCAAACAAGCGTACGGCCCACAAGATGGTAAGCGGTTACCGCAGCCTATGGACGCTTGCAATACTAGAGGTATCACTCGCGGGTTGCCACTTTGAGGCTAAGATCGAAAGCCTCATGTGCCAGTAATTTCACCGGAAACCATACCCTTCACACCGGAACACAGCAATGCGAGCATTACTGCTTGGCGGCAGAAATAGGTATGGTGGTAGTCCTTCCCCGGACGAGCTCTATCACAGAGAACTCTACTACTCTTAATAAATTAATAAATTAGTGATTGCGTGACAAAGATACATTCTATTTTTGGCACGATTTTATTGGTTTGATTGGAGACACTTTCTTCGCTTCCCTGCTCAGTTTACCCTTGCAAACTCACTCTCCTGCTTCCATCATATTTTGCACCCTGCTAAAATGTTCAGGCAAAAGTTGGGCTATTCGTTAACCTGCCCTAAATTGCCGACTCAAAACGAAGCCACCTGCCGTCCATAACCCATATTTCAGAGCTACAAAGTTCCGGGTTGACCTATTTTACCTAGTTCGATTTGGCCTAGGTCACAGCTTTCATCGACCCCTGTAATCTAGCTCTGACCTGATGGCAACCTATATAGGTAACCTCTCCCTGACACGTCCTGAACTGTGTTCCAGTTTCGACGGCCTCGGCACAGGCTTTTCCCGGAAAGCTTTCTGCATGCTGTCCTATTTTATTATAATTAGGTTAGGTCGCTGTCTTTGTATGCCTTTGTGTAGCGAGAAGGGGTTTTATTTTACAATATTTAACAAACTCAAATATTTTGTGCTGCAGTTTCTCTTAGTGGTATCTTAGTGGTCCGTCGTATATATTTTCATAGATGACAACAATCACATTTTTGTTTGAACAAATGCATTTATTTTTTACTCATGGAACTACTGAACCAATATACTTAACAATACTAAATTTGTCTTTGTAAATTCTGTATTGGTTTTTTTATAAAAACCGTAGTTAGCAGTAAGGTAGCATATTTAATTCGTTTCTTCGTTTAACACACTATGAATGGTTCGTCACGTTTCTTTCAATACTTATAATTTTAAAGAAAGTTTCCTTTTATAAAACCAGTGACCAAATAAGCAGCAAACTTGCGAATCATGGGGCGGCACAATATCCTCGACGTCCATCACTTTCTACCTTGTTTTTGTTGACCACTTATCTATTGTTGTGTCTTAGTTAGTTCAAGATAAGCCCACTATAATAAAAACGAAAAATTACGCGTAAGGAAATAATTTTCAGTTTTGAATTAATTTTTATTCTAAGTTTCACTTTTTATTTCTGTAGTTTAAATAAATCACAGCGGCACGTCTACTGCTACTAACCTAATCTATCTGTCGAATTCTTAAAACATTGTAATATGGTAAGACATAATATCAACATATCATCATTGCCATCGTTGTACTATTTTGGTGGAAAAAATTACAGATTTGTAGAGATACTCCACTAACTTTTTATTAAATTATTTTTTCACGTTCTGCTACTACCACCTCGATAAATAGATAATATGACCAGAGTAGCTTTAGAGCTGGTCATTGGTCAGCATAGTCTTCTCTTTGAAGATAAGAGTATGAGAAATAACACTATTACTCGCAATTTCCTAAAGCGCGTGTTGAAACCTTTCTATTTTACTTACCACGCTACGAACAAGCTTGTTTGCTTTGTCAATATCTGTTATTTATAATTTCCATTTACTATTCGCGTGTAGTGTTCGTTAATAACAGCTACATGGCATGACAACGTACCAATAAATTTACAGTTTCGCATTCAAATGATTTTTTTACGCACATATTTTTTGTCAAAGTATAATTGTTTCTATGAAACTTGTGCAACTATTGTCTTTATCTTTGTGTCGTTTGTGTGTAAGAGTTTCGTAGATTTTGGTTAGCGATTTTCGTTTAGACATGAGGTGCTGTTTTATAGTTACTCTGTGGTCTGTAGTTCTGGTGACTTTACTCTGTATACACTTGCTAGAAACCGGTTTGAGCATTGACTGACAGTACTTGTAAAATGCTTAGTTTACTTTATAGTATGCTGTGAAAATGTTAAGCAACTGAGTGAGAGGGTGCAGACTGGTTGAAACTCTCGAATTTGCTGTTTGGCAACTTCTTCAGCGGACGTGGTAATGGTTTAACTGTCAGAGTCATTACGCCTGTCAGAGTCATTAACCTTCTTATAAGTAAATTATTTTATTTGAAACATTCTCATTCTGCTTTTAAAGTTATAAGAAAACTCCCTCACTTTGTTCTGTTTTTCTTCACCGAACTTTAAAAATGCCAAAATAACGGAAACATCGCCTAATCTTCTTATTATCTTATTTTATATTATTTTCATTACTAAATGTGTGGATTTTCATACTCCGGTTACACATCGTCAAGTTAACTCACAATGCAACAGATCCATATTTCACGCAGGGTGTGCTTGAGGCAGCAAGGAGTTATTAGACCGGTACCATCCGCTCACTTTCTCCGCATTTCTTACAGAATTGGAAGTTTCCTGGCTCCGTAAATGGAATTTAAATTATAACACGAATGTGATTTTGCAGTTTTGGAACAAGACTTTCTACTGCTACATTACTTTTTATACATGGTTGTGCCTTTTTATATCAGATTGAAATCTTCGTAACAAGCCTGAATATAAATTCTGAATTTTCTGAAGTTTTTTGGTAAACTCACTGCTAAGGCAGTATGGTTTAATATTATTACCAATGTTGACTAACTCATTTCCTCATTAACTTAAACTATTTCTATTTCTAATAGATTTTTCTTGATTCGTAGCTCTAGTTGTTTAGATCTTAGCATTGGCATTGCTTCCTTCAACACAGTATTAAAATAGACAATATATTAAATATTGCGTATAAAATACAATATACAGTCAGGCGTCTTCAAGTCTGAAATCTTTGGCTGGTCTGTCGATGATTACAGCCAATTATAGATGCCAAGTTCTGCTGGCAGGACCCAACATTGCAACTATAGGGCAAGGGCATCTGTCGCTGCACGAGCTTTGATCTATGCTGATGAATATTTCATTATCAAATCACTAAAGATTCTTGGAATTTTAGGTATCTGAACCACTTCGGAACAATTTCTTGCTTTTGCTGCAGAGTGATAATGGACGGATATAATATTATTGAGTTTGGGGCAAAGTAATACAAGGTCATATGCTGAGGGCCACTAAGCAAACAACCAATGGGTTTATAATGATAAAAAATTTTACAAAAATTAAGCCAGTGTCCCAGCGGTGGGAACATTGTATGGTTGTCATGATGAAATCAGAAAAAAAAACTAAGTACAAAATTATTAAATTGATTGAAAAATATTTTTCAGGGTTTAGATAATAAAGAAAAGCGATGAGAATGACCTTGGCTCAATAACCTTGGAAAAGCCACATAGGCCTCCTATATACCTATTAATAAAAGCCTTCATTTATTTGTAGGAATATCAATAAAATATCAGCATTTCTGTACCTACTTGTACGGAAGTTAAATTAAATTGCCCACTTAATTATTTACTTACAATAGAATGCTAATGCTAACCTTGGCTGCTTGCCAGGCAAATGCAAGTCCCAAGTACAATCCGATATGAAATAATAGGATATTATGTGACCTATCATATTTTATGCTTTTGTATTGTTCGACATTGGAGGAGGCCTTTACTCGTCGAGAGGCCCTTATAACTTTGAAATTCAGAAATCAACATATTTTTTTTTTATTTTTTTTTTGCATGAATTATCCTATTAATTATTTAACAAATGAATTGTAATAATTAAGTTATTAAGGAAATAAATGAGGCTTTATTATTATTATTATTGTTCGACATTGATAAATCAATCCGTTATTCAATTCATAATAGAAAAAAAATATAAGAGATAAGTAATTACTTCTCTGAAAGAAAATACTTTTTACCTTACTTTACTTAACGGCAGATTCTAAAGGCGCTGGTGCAGGACTAAGTAAAAGTATAAATTGCATATTGCAGAATTTTTTGCTGATCTCAGTAAAAAATTCTTTATCTGCCAAGATTTCGACAATACAATACTTTTCATTGCTATTAAAAATTGCTACCAAGCACCAGCAAGCGCCTCAAAGTTTTTTTTTCATTTTCCGCATTACGATCGACACGCAACTCTTCCCATGAAGGTTTTCTTTTTTACCACCCTTATCCGGGTGGGGCTCGAAAGTCTAGTTCATGGACGCCCGGACTATGTAAGCAACAGCTGGATCGATAGAGGGTAGCTCCTGCAGCCATGACCTGGAGCGCGGGGGGCGGTGCTACTGCGCGGTGAGGGGGGGTGTGCATCAAGCGGCCGGGCTGCAAGGAGCAGTTATTTCCGTGCAGCTGGTCGGCCGCAGTCGTCCGCCGCGCCTCCGATAGTGCGCTCGTCTACTTGCATTGGTCTACGTTCGTCCCTCGCGCTGCCACAACGCTTCTTGCGTTCACATATCGAGTAAGATCGCGGCCGCGTTCGCGATATCACTTGTTGCACGAAGTCGCTCTCGCGAGGTGAAACCGCGTGGAAAACTCTTTTTCTCAGTAGCGGACGCATCCACTTTCTCCGTTCACATTCCGCTCGAACCAGTATTCGTATTGATGTTATGACAAAATTGAGTTTTAATGTGTCGCGATTGGTTATTGATAACGTTAGCATATGCAGTGGTAACTGAGTTGATATAATGTTTCCTATTATGATATTATGTCGAGGATTTATCAATGTAGGTTACTTATATGATAAGGAGAAATGGAATTCTACGTTTCCATGAACCTAGTTGTGTTTCAGTCTGTATCTCGCCCCACTTCATTCGCTTGTCATGTACTCGTACAAACAAGTTCATTATTATCACTCAACTAATAAACCTCTGTACCTATTTCCTCAACTGCAATAGACGAGTAAAATCTTGTTTTTGAAAAATGCACCTTAACACAAGCGATTCACGTCATAGCATCGTGTGCATTTATTTTCAAAGGGTGTCATAAAGATGCCTTGCAAGCCTGGCAGGTCGCCCGGGATGCAACTGAAGGTCAGAGGAGAGCGGGGAGTGGAAGAAGATAGGTCAATCGAAGGGAGGGTGAGGTAACCTAATAACCTACGAGCATGCGCAAGTGCAACGGGCATCCTTAGTGCTCCTAGGCTCTGGAAATGAGGCTAGTTGCGTGCCAACCCTAGACTTGATCGGTTGATTGTTTGTACTTGTTCTATTTCTTATTCTGTGGTTCAAGTGACAGTGACATAGTACATAGACTGAACATTGAATAGATAATCAGTCAGTGAGTTAATTGTTGCATCGGTAACTTCTGTTCAAGGAAAACTAATAAAATACAATTCAGATTTTAGGCACTCTAATGCAATCAACACAACAGCACTTAAATTTTAAACCAAATTTATTTACATAAGTACATAACTTAAAATTTAATTTTATTAATAGTAGAAAATGTAAATAAGAAAGTTGTAACTAGATACTAGTTTTGGTTTATTATTATTTAGAATTCAAGTATTTATTAAAACTACAATACTTTGCTTGCTTATAATATTAACATAATTATGTATGAATATATAAATAAATATAGAAGCAAACGTACAATGTAAAATCGTAAAAACTTAATTTAACTCAATCTAAGCTGTAGCAAACTAAATAAAAATCAAATCTCGTTAAAAAAACTATCATCAAAAGTAGGTACTATTACTTATGTGACGTCACAAAAACCTTTAAAAAAAGATACGCCTTTCATCAATTCAAAACACAGTAAAGAAAAAACAGCCTACGTCACTATCACTTTCATCTCAAACATACGAGCTATGGAAGTTAAATCGATGTACTGTCGCTTACACAAGTGTATTACGAAAGTTTATTTAAAAAACCAGTGTAAAGTTAGCAGCTGCTAAATTATCTACAGTAAAAGGTAATTAATTAGACATCAATTAATGTGCTTTTCTGGTAAATTATTATGTTAAATTATTTAGTGATTTATTTGCATTCAAAATTTTTAATTGCCTGGTTTTTATTATCTATCATTTATGTTACGTCAGCATTTTGCAGTACCTGATTTTGATGACTTACGTGCGCTATAAGCATATAAGCCCGTTAAAAATATACTAATATTGGTCAATATTAGTAAAACAGAAGCCACGCAATATTTTCCATTTTTACCGGAATCTATACGGCTCAGCTCCAAAGTAAGTAAAAAACTTATCATACAAATACTGCACTTTTCAGCATACCCACTTGTGTTCGTGACTGTAGCTGATTGCGAAACCGTGCGACTGCGCACGGCCGGCACACGTTAACTTTCGCTGCGGGACCGTTGACCGTGGCTCGACTTTCTAAACCATGTCGTAAGCGATCGGCCATTGTAATTCACAACACGCGATGCCATTAGTACCATTTTTTGTACACTTTTCGCAAATCCGTAGAAAGCATCGTTTAGTTGCATCATAAGGCTCATCGCACTGTGCTATTATACCATGGATGTACAGTGTTGAATTTGGATACCGCGTCATCTGCGTGTGTACACGTGTCCTAAGAGTTATCATGTCAGTTGCGAGGGCTGCATTTTAGATGGTAGGTTTTTACGCGTGCAAATTGTAGGCTGAGTCTTTTATTTCCACTGCTTTATGAGTGTGACTGTCTGTCTGTTACCTTAATATGCTAAACCAACTAGTAAATGTATCGTATTAAAAGATTCACCTGCTAGACGAGTCATCATCGAGTTTTATCCAATAATTTTATAACCGTTATAAAACTTACAAGGTTTATTATAAAAGCTTCAATTTATGGAGTATTTCGTTTTATAGTAATTGACAACGCCCTTGTGAAAAGTAGGTCAGGCTCTACGAGTGCTACGGCGTAGCAGCGTAGGGCATGCTAGTCTGTAGACTGTGGAAAACGTTGGTTTACGATTTTTATGGAAATTGACTCAACATTTTATAAGGAAAACAAGTTGTTCCTCTTTTCTTTCTTTAGCCTTTTTTATTTTCTAATGAATATAAACTACAAAAATTGTTTAAAAAAAGTTGTTTATTTATCTTTGTTATTGATCATGATACTATCATTCCATATTTTCTTAATTCAAAATTAGTGTCTACTCTATAACTAGAAAAAAAATAAAAAAAATTGGCTGTACCTATGTTTCGATCAAAATCTGGTGTCACATTTCCAGAACGCGCAACGTTGTGAAAGAGCTTGTTAATTGATTTTCAGCCCATCCTTGATAATGCGCAGGCTCGGATAGGTGACCTAGCCCTGACCGCGCCGCGCCCTAGGATACCTAAGCGTTCCCGGGCGCGATGCCAGGTCACCCCTCCCCCTTGACTCCCCCCTACCCTTGTAGCTGCAGGAAACGATCGATATTAGCTAATGGTTCTTCGATAACTGACTGTTGCTTGTACGTGAAATTATTGCCGTACATTCCGGTCGGTCTCATTTCCTGCTGAATTGTGCAATTCGTTGTACAATTTATTTTGTGAATTTCACATGCAGGTTTTACGGTTTTTTTTAACCTGTATTATTCGACTGCTGGGCAAAGGTCTTCCCTATATCCTAAAGTTAAAAATAAAGCTAAAAATAAATATTTCAGTATTCAATATATTATATGAATTAACATAGCAAATAATAATTAATCAAGTAATATCATCGTTGTTTAAAACGCATATGTTAATTTGTTGAATAATCCTGTGTAACAATAATCGAATAGGAGCGAATCGTTTTTAGGTCATCAATTAGTATTAATTAATGCGAGCTGTGACAGAAACATAATCGTTTTTACTGTAACTCTGCATTATTTTCGTGTTTTTAGATTTATTTCATAAGTAAAATAAATACATTCGGGCTCTAATTATATTTTAAAAAGAAGTTGCTGAATATCTTTAAACTCAATATTCAAAACCTTCTTCTTTCCTAAAATAAAAACTTTACAACCAAGTAAACAATACAATCATTACCAAACTGATTTACCTTACTGAACACAATTAGCCGAGCAGTAAAACACTGATCTAACGACCTGTCCCACCCAGCAGTACCGAAATACACCTATCAGTTGGCCGACACCGAAACGAACCAGTTATAGGCAGGTAGGTTCCTGTGGTTCAAGAGTCCACAGGAAAAGTCTACTAAATACCAATAATCCTTTTAAAATATATGAACTTCTATTTACGCTGACGTTAAAATTGTTAGAATGATTTCTTACCACTATAGCTTCTAACAAGTTAGTAATCTACAAAATAATGCATATCGATACTAAATTAAACTTCCTGCTGAAATGAAAAATAAAGGAAACGATTAAATATACAAAACAGAAAAAATCTGTTACTGAAACATCTAAACCAGTGATTTGTTAGCATTTTTTATTTAATTTTGAGACTTTGCAGTAAACTAGATAAAGTTCAAGGACATCAGCCAGGTTGTTGAATGTAAAAATTGCTCTGCTAATAAAGCTATATCTGTAATTAGTGGAACTAAATCGAATTGTTTACAGAGTCAGATTGATCTGTTCTGCCCCCCTACACATGAACTCTTATAGCGATTCAAATGAAGACCTAAGCTAAATTTTCAAAAAAAATTATACCATGACATGATTGTCTAATTGATATCATGAAACAAAATTTACCATGACATGATTGTCTAATTGATATCATGAAACAAAATTTTTTGTAAAATTTTTTAAGGTCTTCATTTGAATCGCTACAAGTGTTCATGGTAGGGGAGCTGATCTGCCGCAAGATTTGCAAGTTAAGTGTAACTTTATAGGTGACTCGAAACCGACTCCGAAGTAGTTTCTCTTCAATGCAAGGTTAAGGTCTTAGTGTAAACAGCAGCTACTTTTTGGAGAATAAAATTTTAAGAATTGCTTTCTTGGGGAGAATGTCATTCACATGCAACATTATTCGTTTGCTTGTATGCATGTCATCGACCGTAATTACATGCGTATTTACATAATGTCGTTTTTAGACTTCAATTACGAGCGTCAGAATAAAACTATTGGTCTTGCGTTATATATATATATTTATGGTTGTATGTATGTAATTCAAAATGTGAAAGTTAATCAAAAACGGCTTTCGTTTCAATATGCATTGTTTTATAATTTTTGGTTTATTCTGTATATTTTCTTACAGTGGGTTCTCGAACTATAAGGATTTTAGGACAATGCCCCCACAGAGTAAACAGCATAATTATTCAAGTTTATTTCAGATGCAAACGAATGCACTGCCAACCGTATATATGCATAACTTTTGGTAAATTACATAAATTTTGTAAGTAACACACGTTAAAATAATACATAATATTGAATTTAAAAATTAAACCTAATATCCTTACAAACTAATAAAAATCCTATTAAACCATTACAGAGATAAAATAATGTTTTGACTGTCTAGTCTGGTCGCGTTATGAGTTTGAAAGTAGCGCTAAAAATATTCCTACACAATATTTACTTTCACACTGGTTGAGTTGTATAACTTTGTAAAATACCACCGAGCTACGAAAACAGAGTTAAAATTTATGAAAAGTAAAAATTTTGACAGACTATTTATATACTCTCGCTCGAGAGTAGGATAGTGTTCCAAAAATAGTCACAAAGCTGACCATGAGACAAAAATAAAACAAAAAATAAAAAAATATATATATGGCTTATAACACGATTTAATAACGGCATGCAATAAAATCATTGCCTTGTTTTTAAAAAGATGTTAATTATTATTGTTTACCACTAAAAAGACATAAAAATATATCACTGTTACCTCTACATTTAGAATGATTTGTTAAATGATGCGTTACGAAGAACTCCTAAAATAAAGCAGTGTTACTCACTGCAACTCCCATAAACAAAAATAGACCATTGCATTATTCGCGCTTCAAAATAGACTGCAATCAGCTGTTTCGTGTCTGTATTCCGTGCATAAAGTAGAATGTTTGTGTGCACTGTACACGTGAGCGTGATTCGTGGCTCCCGGTGACCGGCGTGACTCACCGGCCTTGAGCTCGCATAGTAGGTAAAGCCACAGCAAAGCGCAAACCAGCTAACTCTAAAATATTATTAGTCCAGCGGCACAGAACAGATATTATGCCACCGGCACACTAGTGAAAAGTGACAGCCGCGAGGTCGCCACAATGATAAACCATTTCCAATTTACCAAATGTTTGCACGTCGACATTAAAAACATCAGCGTTATCTAACTTATAACCGAGAAAAACTTATGTATTGTTTGTTATCGAAATGGAAACACACGTTTACTCATAAGTTTCCATCGAGTCAAAGTTAAAATGTAGTCAATAAACATACGTTTCCCATTCGATATAAAACATAAGCTTGTCTGCAATGTTTTCATGAGTCGCCGTGAGTTGGCTGTCGAAATGGAACGTCTATTTGTAGCTCTCGAGGCCCGCTCGCGACATTATTGAAACCGTCACACGGGCGGGCCTTACGCGCCTCGGTTACCGCTGCTAGATACTCCGTTTATTTTAACCAATATGTTATCCAACCGACTGTGAGCCTCGCGCGAAATGTGAATTAGATTTACGTATGCGTTCACTTTAAATAGTGTGCAATCAAGCAAACATATGGCAGAGTGCGAGTGGTGGCCTAGTTACCGATGCATCTGGCGCGCGTTATCTATCCCGCTCGCGTGCTCACCGCGCGGCTCGCGCTACGGTGGCGAGCGATCTCTTCATCACATTCAATGGTGGTAAAGTGAAGCGTGGATGCGCCGGGATGAAAGCTCCTCGCATATGGCGAAAGTGATTTGCGTGAAATCAGTCGAAGAAATGTTGGTGGGGCGACAGGTGAGGGGGTCTGGCGCGGCGTTGTCGCCTCGGGTCTGCACGGCGGGTTGCGTCAGGCAGCCTGCGGCCCCGTTGGCAGAGCCGGCGCGTATTTCAAGCCGGCGCACTGCACCGACCGCTTTGCGAAACTGTCGGTTATGCAAGGCGCGCCGCTGCCAACTCGCTGCTCGCTACACCGCCGGAAGGAAAAGTGGAACGCGGCGCAGTGGTGCGGCCGCGCGCGCCGCCTCTGCACGCTCGCGACTCCAGTGAAGTGCCTCTAGTGTCGTGACAGTGTCGCTTTTAGAACGTTCAATTGTGTTGCGCAAGTCCTACGCCTACGGGATTATTTATTACAAGATAGTCCACTTGGGTTACGACCTCGGTCCAACCCCTTACGTCCTGTAAATACCCCTATCCTGAGACCGGCACGTGCTAATCACTGTGCACGTCACGTGTACGACTAACTAATCTCATAACGCTGCTCATCTTGCTAACTAACATAAAGGCTGCCCAGCTAGACATTAGATACTAACCAACTAACAATTTACCATCAAATAACTTCCATTCTCTTTTCCAACCAATCTGGCTAACCAAACCAACTTGTCAGTATGTCGTAAACTGAACTGCTAATACGAGGTGACTGTTCCAACTAAAACACCGATAGAATTCAAAGAATGTTTCCGCTCGCTTCGAGCTCGGCGCTTGACAGGTGCTTTCATTTTAGAAGTGAAGTCCGGGCTCCGCCACGTCACGCGAGCCACGGGCCTAGTAGCGAAAACCCATTTTCAACAACAATTACTGGTTTTAAGTGCAATTATGGCATTGCGGATGCTACGTAGCTTCGAGAGGGAAAGTGCTCATTGGTCCGAGCCTTCCTTCATTCCACAAAGCGTAGTAGTAAAAGTATCTACACATGGAGCATTTGCAATTCATAACACGCATTCCCATAGCACGAAGGTTCCTTATAAAGCCGCTCGCGTACCAAGGACATATTAATAGCGTAAACCAACGACAATGAGCGGACACGGTTATCATGCGCCCGGTCCCATGCCCGGTATAATTGCACAATGCAGTTTATCTGGCGCATGAGAGCTAGCAATTCTTTGCTCTACTTAGACTGCGTTTAGACTTTAGATAAAGCCGGTTATATTGCACTCTCGAGACCATTTTCATGAAATTACCGATAGCGTACGTCTATCAAAAGTTATTCAAAGATCAAGAACGCTTCGCATTCTCTTCCAAGAGCGAGCACCTGCAACGTGGAAACTATTCATCTCTTTTGCACTTTTGTTCAAGAAATATATTGGCATAAGTATAGGTAATGCAATGGTTGCATATAATCACGTCAGCACTGCACAGTGCGTGCGCGTGTGTAGGCGTGCATTAGCCGCCTAGACTGCCACCCACACAGGTTTATCACTACGAACCAATCCATTTTATCCGCTTTTTACGATCGAAATACGTTGAGCTCGTAGAACAATTGCTATAATTAATTTAGAATTAAAATTCAATATCTACCTAAAGTTAGTAAATGGGGATAAACATAATTATGTCTCTTCCATTACAATTCGATTACCAATTTGTAAAAATGCACCTAAGTTTGTATGAATATTCAATCTGGAACCATCTTCGCTATGGTATAATTTTAGAGAATTACCTGAATCAAGTAGACATAACAGGATATTTGCATGAGCCTGTAGTTTATCAATAGATCACTTTACACGCTCACTCTATCACGCATAAAACAAAAATCGTGCGTGAAAGTGGAGAGTTTTTTTTCAGACTTTCACCTACCCAACCCTGGGGCTCTAAAATAAGTTCTGACAAAAATAATATTAGACAATGACAATGGCTTGTTTTGTTCATTTTTATTGCAATTTTACTACATAACTCATTAATTATTATCGGTAAGTCATAGAAAACCCTCGCTCATGCTTATAAGAACGCGTGACCGCTTGATAGAGCAATCGTGTAAAGGGGACTATTGGCTATGGAAATACACAATTGAGCGCATGTCCAAGTGGGATGTCAGAATAGGTCTCCGAAGCCGGCGCGAGGCAAGGCCGCGGGTATGACCCACTTGCAACTCACCTTTGTTTCAAGCTTGCAATGCTATAAACGACTCTAAGAACTACCATCATGCATTTACTTACTTTCGTTATTGATTGTCTTTATTTCCTACACTTCACAAAGGTAAAAACTAGTATAAAAAATATACAAAAGCATAAAAATAGTAAACGAAATAAAAATAAGGGCAGGGTTTAGAAAACAGAACAGAACAGTTTAGATATTTTTAGTGGAAAATTACATGACTTTCAAACTTTAATTGAGAATAAACTAAACAAATAATTCATATTACATACCTACCTACTAAAACAATTGTTCTCAACTCTAGTCTCAGAAAAGTATTGAATACCTCATAAAATATGATTATGAATATGAACATAATTATTAGCGACTATTTATTACGTTTTGAATTCTACACGTGTCGAATGGCAAGATCCAGTTTCCATAATACTACGTCAAACAAACATCAAATCATGCGTGACTAGTTTTATCGATGACTCTTCCTATCTCACGAGTATTGCCTTTATTGTGAGTGATTCACTGTTCTTATCCAAGTAGTAAAAATAAGACAATATGTCCACTTTTTATTCGTTGTATAACTAATTCAGTTCATATAATATTATTTCAGTGTATTATGCAAACCACAATATTGTTAGCACATTTATCTTCACAATAAATAAAAAACTACCTACTAGCTGTTAGTTTCTTAGATTCAAAATTAACTCATCTAATTTGTGTCGAAAACAATTGAAAAGATAATTTAGCTTCATCACTGATTTATAAACCATGCTGGCCACGAGAGTTGGCCACTGACTCATACAAACTTTCTTATTGATTTATTAATCATCATGTTCATAAAACTAATCAGAACCGTTTTTTTTTAAATCTTCGAGGCAAAAAAAAAATGTATAATCAAAGAAAACAGGTTTTGTTAGCGTTATGGATTCAGATGCATTTTACCGGATGAGTTTATGAAAACACACTTTACTCAGTGTATGCACCTACTCGTAGAGTGTAAGTACAAAGCGCTAACGTTTACCTTGATCTGGCCGCGGATGAGATGATTAGCATGCAAGCCAATAACATGTTGCCCTTCGTAAATTATTATTACAGAACATTACAGAATGTAGACCATACAAAATAAAGTATACAATCCCTAGACGGAGAAGATTTTACTAAAAGCTTTTTTAATCATCCAACGAAAACATTTGATATGCCGAAAGATAGATAAAAAAGTTAACACTATTAAAAATATATATATATATAAACAAACCCTTAAGTAGTCATACCATCTAATGAATAGACGTTAATTATTTATATCTATTAGGGATTTCCACGATAAGTTAATTTATGCAGTAATGACCGTTTACTCATGAGTTTTATGTCGTTTTTTTTTAATCTAAATTTATACAGAAGATACAAAAACCAAAACCATATCCACTAATATTCGATTTAACTGGTAGAATATTATGATATTTGCAACAATAATAAAATTAATATTTTGTTTAGGCAATGTGCTTTTGTTTGGTTTACAATAGCCAACTCAAACCCGCTTTACGTATATTTATATTCATTTCCGTATACGTATTACCTTACGTCTTAACTTCGTGCGTGTTAGCACTTTATTTAAATGTCTCACTTTCACTAGCACTTTCGTTTTGAATATTTTAACGATAAAGCTTTCGAAAACTAAGATAAAAATTCCAAACTGTTTAGGTACAAAATAACTAATGATGAGGTCATTCGTTTAGGGAAAAAAAAATCGATGATTTTCCTCGTCAAATTGCATAACTATTGTATTATTAGTTACTCGTTGCATGAATGACTTAATCAGCTTATTGAGGATAGCTATAGTGATTCCCCTGTTTATTTATGTACTTGTATATCTGCTTGATTGTTATTATATTTCATAACATAATTCAATGCATCTACCCATCTTGGCCTTGTCAATCAT
Source organism: Colostygia pectinataria (assembly GCA_951394395.1). NCBI lineage: Eukaryota > Metazoa > Arthropoda > Insecta > Lepidoptera > Geometridae > Colostygia > Colostygia pectinataria. Next base: position 5,772,432 of record OX596365.1, on the reverse strand, counting down.
CGACATCCTAAGCTGTCAACTGAATGATGAAACACGAGCTTAGGTATAACATAGAATATAAATAAGCCTGTAACAGTCCCCAGTGCATCATGCACAATAATGAGTAACACCTACATGGGCTCATGACGGTCATATCTAATAGACTAATTCATATATTCCTTGCACTAACATATTGCTTTAATGCTTGCTCTTGCATCATTCAACTTACGATATAAATGTGTCTTACGGACTCTAAGTGAAGCGGCATAGACGTTCCGTATACCTAGTGTGAAAGACGCTTAGTGTTGTGCGGCCTATCGATATCGAAGTTTTGATTACGCCCCGGAGTTCGTGCCAGCAGTGCGTTTGCAAAGCTCGTGCAAGTTTGCGTTTGCAAAGTTGACACTGTAAATGCACTATCTGGTACGACACCCCGGGGCGGCTAGCATCGCTGCTGTTCTGCCAAACGGGGAACGAGAAATATTAAGAACTCTAGTGATCTCTCTCTTGAACAATGTCCCTTTGATAGTGTTCTCAATTTTTGTTCTTATTGTATGTTATGACTTTTGTTTACGATGTAAGATGTGATTAGTTTAATTATTATTTTACTATCATTATTATGTTGTTCAGAAAAATGCATTTTTTTGTTTTAATACGTGCTTTATTATTTAATCTTAATTTTAGTGTCTTTTTACTTTTACCTCTTGTGATTTTATTCTAAGAGTACATAGTTAGGTATATACACATATAACTATGGACTCTTAGTTATATAGTTACCTACCTACACTGTTTATCAATATTAAATTTAATGCTTTTTATTGTCATAAACTATTATATTTATAGATGTATTTATTAATTTTTGCATTTTTGTTTAATTACATTTATTTTGTATTAATTTATGTTTTGCCTAATTTTATATGCTATTGTTTATGTGCTTTATTACAGCTTTCTTCGTGATATTTTGTTTTATTTCTATACACTTAATAAATTAGTAGACCAGGTGTTTATTAATCAGCATATATTTTAGTCAGCATAAAATCTTTAAAATTGTTCTATGTTAAGTATGTCATCACTAGCTAAATAGATCATTCACAGATAACCATTTGAGGTAATAAAAACAAGCGAAGGACTTCGGCAGAAAATTATCTTATAGCAACGCAAGTATTTAGTTTGCAAAGTTATTAGCCACTACAACCTAAATACCTCAACACCACCTGCTTGACATCAGCAGTATAATTATAATATTTAGCAGTTCTGTTGACAAAGGCGTAGGTAGGTAGGTACGTTATTGTGGTCAGTTCCCTCGTACAGCCTTCCATGGTTAAAATGTAGGTACCTAACTTGTATTTAGGTGGAGCTTGGGGACCTTATTTTGTATTACTTGAAACTACTAGAGACGTATTTATCCCGTTCAAAAGAATAATATTCTCCAGTTATTTCTGTTTTTTTATTATTTTTGTGTTAGTGAAATAGCATGGTGTCTAGTGAGATAGAGCCTTTTGACCTGAATTTTTCATAGATTAGTCAATGCAAACTAAGGCATAAATTCAAAAAGTGCCTAATATACTAAGTATTACTTAGCTATCACCAAGAACCAGGAACAGAGCACATTGCACAAATCCATCATTTAAAACCAAAAGCTTGCAGGCAGATTATTCTAATTTGCACATAAATCAAGTGTCAGGTAAACCAGTAAACCTAGAGCACATAACATGGGTAACTAGGTGAGCACAACCGGATACATGGACGTAGCCACTTAGTTATAAAGTGCACGAGACTAAAATTGGTCAATTTGAGACGAGACGGACGCTACGCCGCTAAGGATTCTCTAATCATTCTCGACCACAGGACAAGAAAATTTAACATAACTATAAATATTAAAAATATTAGCCTACTCTTTTATCCTACTTACTACTGAGACGGCCGAACCAATTTTGATGAAACTTGGAACAGACAATATCATTTAGAACAGGTGACTTTAAACTTGACGCAAGGCCGCAGCGCTGCAGCCGTACTTCGGCAGCGCGGCACTTTGTGGCAAATTTAAAGTCACCCTTTTAATTGTTCTGAACCTTGTCTAACTATAACTTTTTATGAAGGCGGGCAGAAGCTATCTATACTTATTATAACTTATATTATTTTGTCCATTACAACTTTGCTCGTTACTATTCTACTACTTGGTTGCCTGGAAAAAATCGCTTTAAGCGATAAGGCCACCCACTGTACTATATTAGCTACATTTAAATTTATTTCGATATCCACGTGTACAATAAAATGTTAATATATCTATCTATCTTTTGTAATCCTACCTAGTGTAAATTGTTGTGGTTAAGTTTGTTAAGCGACAAGAAACCGTAACAATGTTTCTTCCCATCGTAGCCACTATTTCGAGACGACCTTGGTGATCTACCGAGTTATTGCCAACAGTTATGCGACCACCTTCACGATATTTTGCTTTACGGGCTGAGTAGGCACTCGTTATTGTTGAAAGATAGAAGGGATTGTTAGCACAGATAATAATTAGGTACTCGTGATCTCAAAAGCTCTTTGCATAACTATATCAAAATTACAAAGAAATATTTTATGAATAAAGAGGTACTTAATGAATCAAATCCATTACCTCCATCCATATAAGAAACTGTCATTTTAGCGGTATTAACTTTCAATGGCTTTCATAAGTCAATGAACAAAGACGGCGACAGATTTGAAAAGCACATCGAATGTTCAAAATTTAAAGTATGATTATGAATAAGGCATGCATCGTTGCAATCGCAAAAATATTACTCGAATCAATATCCTCAAAATATTTATAAAAATAAGCATGTAGATATTCTATAAAATTTTAAAAATGTAAGTTATTTATTTTAACCTAGTGTGATCTGAGACGACAAAAAAATATAGTAATATAAGTACGTATTAAAGGTACTCCCACTTATTTATAAATATGTCCTAGTTATGACACTCATGCCACATGTCACATGTTAATTTTAACATTTGTAGTAAGTAGTAATGAGTAGGAGTTAAATAGGAATCATGTTAGTGGGTCAAGTGTGGCACGACCAGTCCCGGGGAAGCCGTACCAAGCAACCTCGCGTTGTAATCTCATTGTGTTCACACCTTTAGTTGTGTGCCAGCAAACAATGCCAACTCCAAGATATAGAACAGAGAAAATATTCTTGTTGTTTATTCTGTGCTATTACACACATAAATTGGATAAAATAAACGTAAGGCTGTAGATAGTAGGCAAAGTACAACATTATGTAGATAATATTAAATTACCTAGAAGAATTTAGTTTAAAAATAATAAATACACAAGTAATACCGAAATTACTTCTTTGAATGATGATCATGCTCTTTGGTATAAAATGATAAGCATAGTACTTATAAATTATTTAGCACTAGTTTATCGTTTGATAATAAATAAACATAACATCAAAGATATTGAGAAATATTACTCGAGTCTAGCATAGTGTAAGCTTTACAGTGTAAGCCTATTGAATTGGGTAAATATTATTAGTTTTTAATATTACTCCTCTATTACTTAAAATATTTGATCACAGTCAAAAAATTTGCTTATTAGGTTAGGTTGCTGAGATTAAATGTGTTGGGGTAATTCCGAACTAGTTTAAATTGCGTAAAAAACCTACTCTTCAGAAATAAACAATTAAATTTCTGTGTTATTATTATGGTCCTGGTAATCGACATGTCACAGAAATAATGGTGGTACAACTGTTAAATTGCTGCGTTTGGTCACCGAGGTTGGTAAAAATTCGGAATCACCTCAAAGCAAGTTGCACACCTATACATTTTATTTTGTTTTAATAAATCATTTATTTTATGTTGTTTTATTTTATTCTTATTCCCAAACATCACAATAATCATCCCTTAGTAAGCAAACATATGATTAACATATTATATTACTAGGTATAATTAAGTAATGAAAGCGAGATAGCTATAGTACCTCCCTCTGATTTCTGATTGATAAATCACCTTGGAAAAATTCAAGAAACATTTCGAAAGAAGTCAAACTTAAAATGACTTAAAAATACATTATACATTCTTTATACATTAGTGCAAGCTAACTGAAGAGATGATTGATGTGGATATTTTTAGTTTTTATCGATATCAATATTAATCAACTAATATTGTAAAAGTCTTGGTGACTTATTGACTACAATGCAGAGCCTAACTGCTAGACCAATAAACTTGAGTTTATTCCTATTATAGTGTAAAGGTGCACTAAAAAAGGAATTTCTAAAGTTCAAAGCTAGAGATCGCAGCGAAAAGATGAAGTTGTATAAAAAACTAAACGCTTTGTCCAGCAAATAATTGTCCTCATCTCGTCGCTAGCTGGCAAAAATAGAGAGAAGTATAATTTATGGAAGTTATAACAATAAGAAATACATTCTTAGTTTGACTTTTTTTTATACTACTTTTTAATTTTTCCATAACGATTCAAAAATCAGATAGCGTGCGCTGGGTTATAGAAAAGCCACATCAGTTCCGATTAAAATAGGACGGTTAGCCTTTGAGCATCTACACACTATTCTCGGATGCAGTAGAGCAGAGGCTAAGTGCAAGTTTTCAAGTTTATCGAAGTAAAGTGAGAGCAAGTTCTTTCAACTTCGAATCCTAAGTAGGTACATAACATAATATAAAATCTCACTCACAGCGCCTCACAGACGAGGTAAAAAACGTACAATCGCCACTAAGTTTAAAAACGCTACAAGGAAAATTATTAAGAAAACCTGTATTGAAACCAGCGCGATCTGAGTCATACATAGTTTTAAAATTGTTTACGATAAGATGGTTAACATTAACAGGTAGCTCAACGTAGTAAAATGGAAGATGTGAGAGAGAGTTGATTCCGATTCAATTAGAACCTGCTGCACACTCCTCAATGGCAATGCTGCTCAAAGTTCGGTACCCCCAAACATGCCCAGTAACTTCACTCTTCAAACTTAAACAGCAATGCTTGCACATACTACACACACTGCGGTGGTACTACCCACCAAGCAAGATGGACTCTTGCTGAAGAGTTCTACTTCTACATTCGTATGAGCACCTTATTCCATGTAACTGGATTTAGTTAATTCCCAAATATTTATGCAGGGCTAATATAGTTGTAATTACAAATATCAGGGTTAATATCTGCTGCCATTCCTTATTGCTGATGTCGCTAGAACAGACTAGGTACTTTATAAAAAAAATAACAAGTGATTATGATATAAGGGGCAGTTTCGTTCAGAAGTACCTAGATAATAGCAGAGTGGAAGAGTTCTCCAAGAACGGAAGACGACATCGCGGCAGATCCAGACTAAGATGGCGGGATGACCTAGATGCGTGAGAAAAATATCTGTTTGCGAGGAAATAGGGAAGTCTACTACAGTTACTGGCTGAAAATAAAATACCTGAATAAAAATAATAAATTTTAGACCTCTCATAAAATAAGTACTTACAAAGCTTTGCTTAGTTCAAAAGAGATACCCTTATATATAAAAACTGTATAAATTTTCAGCGGCTTGCTAAGTAGGTATTTTCTTTCCTTGTCGTTCCAAAGACGATTATAGATTTGAAAGACACATTAGCTAACAGAGGTATAAAGTACGTTTATGAATAACGCTAACGTTTCGGTCTTATTGGTGAATTTATCACTGATGAATTTATAGATCTTTTTATCTTCATTAATCCCTGTTTGTACCACCTACGACTGAATCAGATTAAATACACATATAATTAATTAAATAAAGGGACACCTGTTTTCTCGAATAAAATTAGAAAAAAATACAAAAACGACGCAGATCTGCCCCCCGATTGCGTAAAACGGTTGCAATCGATTTCTCTTGGTTTCAATCAAAAACTGACGTATTTTGTATGAATGTGACAGCTTATAGACAGTTCGCTGATTGTAATCGGATTGAAACCGAGTTACGCAATCGGAGGGCAGATAACATAGAAGAAAAGAGTCCGTATTGTGTCAAGGTGTTTCGCTAGTTCACAAGTAAATAAGATTTAAACACAAAGGATGCATATGTATTTTCCCTACTTAGGTTTTTTTTTTTTTTATATAACTGAAGTGGCAACCAAGCGTACGGCCCACAAGATGGTAAGCGGTTACCGCAGCCTGTGGACGCTTGCAATACCAGAGGTATCACTCGCGGGTTGCCACCTTGAGGCTAAGATCGAAAGCCTCATGTGCCAGTAATTTCACCGGAAACCACACCCTTCACACCGGAACACAGCAATGCGAGCATAACTGCTTTGCGGCAGAAATAGGTATGGTGGTAGTCCTTCCCCGGACGAGCTCTATCACAGAGAACTCTACTTAAAAATATTTACATATAATAATGGAAACATCATTGAATGATGTATCTGGCTGATTTAAAAGGTTTATTCATTTTAATTTATTTATTTATTATCCATTTCATAGACGACTTATCTTAAAGTGGTAGGTACAATTACAAAAGGTAACTTCAGCAGAACCCACAAAAAACCAAAATAAAATGTAATAACCTCCTATTGAATTCACGTAGTAGATGTCTTAATCATTCTTGCTCGAGAGTAGGTTAGTGTCCCACCCAGCAGTGCAAACATTAGAATACTGATCATCATAATCCTTGTGTTATCATTTCCAAAATATTAGCAATCACTTCTACAAGTGATTTGTTTATCAGACACATAAATTATGTTTGCATAATCTATATGAGATTGATTGAATGTTGAAAAATTGGATTTACTAGGAATGGAAGACGGGCCAGATTTTTAGGGTTCTAAAGCCAAATAGCCAAATTTGACATTCCTGAGTTTTTATTTGAGTCAGGTAAATAAACTAGGAAGGTCCAACTCCGGCAAAGCGGTCAGCCGATGAATCCAACTCGAATGGGTAGCGTTCAGGAAATTACAGCATATTATTATCTTCTCAACTGTAGAGCCTCAAGACAAAGTAATTAAATTATCAGAACGTGTTGCCAGTGATGAAACACTGCAATTAGACGTGAATGTTAGATGTTGATGTCATTTACGAATTCATCCCGTCCCGCAATGGGTCAGGGAAAGAGCTAGAAGTTTAACCACGTCATAAAATAGGTGGATGGTGAAGGTTCAAAATCGGCCATCGTGGGATTCTTGCAGTGGATGCCTATTATGATTATGGTGATAGCATTTAGCCCCCAATCAGACATAGTACTTTATATTCAAAGAATGGCACTAGCTGTGTTGTTCGACCGCATATACCTAGGTCATTCAAAGGTAATTCAAACTTCGGCATTTATAATATCAGCGTGATAAACTAGGTACCGACTGTGCTAGCTAAGCGTACCAAATAATAACCAAGTACTTATTACTTTTATTTCAATGTATTTAGGATTACAGATTTTATGCAAAACGCCCACCCATTAGTCATATTAGATACATAATATAGGTACTTAGATATTAGTTCAGACTACGTCATACTAGCATAAAATAAATGTTTTTTCATTATTCATACTCTGAAAGTGGGTCTGAAGTTGCCTGAGGAGCGGGATGAAAGTAATACTTTTTATCCCTAGGGAGAATCGCTTTCAACTGACAGCTGTCAAATTATATTTTTAAAAAAAGGTTCTATTTTCACATTTCTATTGAACCATGTTCCAACTACACAGCCACGATGTAAAATTGAAATAACATAAAGTTAAGTATTGATTAAAGAATATATATTTTTTAAATAATTTTATTATAATTTAGTTTCAACAATTTTTTAAAAATTTGGGCAAAACATTTACCATTTTTTCAATGATGAAAATGAAAAATAATGGCTGAATAGCTGGCCGGCCACAGAAAAAAACAAAATAGGCGGGAAAGCGGCAATCCGATCTTCGTTTGTTTTTTCGAGTTGTAGAGTTTTGTTTATACTTCCGTATAGCAGAGATTTGTATAAAATGAGTTTTAGAAAAATTAGAAATGAGTCTCTAGCTAATTCATGTTTTTATTTTTACTTTTCTTGTATTTGTAATGAAAGCACAGTGTTTACCTCGGGTTAAAGACTTATTTAGTCCCTCGACCTATTGGCCTTTCACCCCTAGGGTAACAATGTACTATAGGGTATCAGTAGAATGTACTACTACTAGGTATAACGCTATGAGTATTCAGTATTCAGTATCATTTATTGCATCATAATTATGAGGGTAATACATGTCACAGGTCTTATGTAATATTAAATAATATCAGAGCAGCCAACACATAGTTATGTACCCAGTAAGGGTGTTGCACTATAAGATTGAGTAGGAGCGGACCGATTTTAGTATTAATGGATAGGTACCTAGTTTGTGATAATAATAAAATAATAAAATCATTATTTGGGGTAGCAATAAAACCTATCAATCGTTATTTGAGTCACTGAGAAACTGATCAAGTGTATAATAGCTTTTTTTTAATAGCATTTCTTTTAATTTATTTTCAAAAATATTATCTTTTTCTATATTTTTAATACATTCAGGAACTTTGTTATATATTTTAACAGCCATTGTATACGGACTTGAGCTGTGCATTTTTAGTTTAGAAGTAGGTATTATTAATTTATGCTTGTATCTACATTCGAAGCGACGTGGTTGATCAATCTTTTTTGAAAATAATTGAGTGTACTTTCTAACAAATTTACATATTTCTAAAATGTATATTGAGATCATTGTCAAAATTTTTAATTCACAAAAGTGTGTTTTACAACTGTCAGGTTCTTTTATATTAGCCAAGATTCGAATGCATTTTTTTTGGGATATAAACAGGTCCTGCGCGTCAACACTGTTACCCCATAGTATAATGCCATAACGTAGCCAGGAGTAGGCATACGCGTAGTAAGCCGACATAGACGTCTTTAGATCGGTTTCGGTAGAGTAAATACCTTTATAAACGGTTTTATTTATTAGGTTGTTGGTGTGGCTAAAATAACACTCATTGCAGCCATGCAGGCCTATTGTGCTCAATATGAGTACCTACTAGGTAGATAAGAGTAGTAGAGTTCTTTGTGATAGAGCTCGTCCGGGGAAGGACTACCACCATACCTATTTCTGCCGCAAAGCAGTAATGTTTGCATTGCTGTGTTCCGGTCCGAAGGGTATGGTTTCCGGTGAAATTACAGGCACATGATACTTACCATCTACGTCTCAGGGTGGCAACCCGTGAGTGATACTTCTGGTATTGCAAGCGTCCATAGGCTGCGGTAACCGCTTACCATCTTGTGGGCCGTACGCTTGGTTGCCACTTCAGTTGTATAAAAAAAAAAATACTAGGTATGAACGCAAATCATACGAGTTCGAAAATACAAAGCATAGCAAACAATCTATGATGGACTACCGTACGTGGAAGTACGTAGGTACTTTTAGAATCTAATTGGATCAATTCTATACGAAACTAACATAGAACCATTTACATTTCAGATGTCACCAACAAATGAAACCCACACTGAGTGCACCGAAGGTCACACCAGCTTTCAATCGACTGTGAAAAAGAGATGGCTCTATTCAAACTGATGAAGAGTGAAGGGTGAAGAGTGAAGATGCAGGACCGTCCGCGTTGGCAGTGTGGTTAGCTGGTTGTTGTAATCCAAGCCAACAGCCACTAACAACACTGCTTCTGCGTGCGTCCTGTTTTCAAAAACTGGAGAAACACCAACGCTTGCGATGATCTGTCTAGAAAATAAAGTAATACAAAAGGAAACATGGACAATTATCTGTTCTGTAAAGCACTAAACTGTCCTTGGGAGCTTGTCAAGCAGGGAGCTGGAAGGTGAAGTGGTGGTTCTGAGGTGGAATACGGTTTGATAACCATCAGCTAACATTGAGTAGGATGATTATGTATAATAATGTTAGATAATATTAATGATTCTAAAATTCTTACGTAAGTTACACTGAAATTATAAACACCTACTTATTTTGTAACATCAGCAGAGATGTTGACTAACGACTAAATTATAAATGGATAATTAATTACCTATGTACTTAGATAATAAATGAGATACTTAAATAAAAACATATTTTTAAGCTCTAAAATCATCACACCAATCTAGGCCAAATGGTGCCCTAGATATTAGGGCATTGATCAGACAAAAAAAGCAAAATCGTCATTCCATGTATCACAAACTAAGAATAACATAATAAAATTAAATGTCAATTTATTGAATGGTGTGCTTTTCTTATTTTCCCTTGTCTTTAGAAGTTCCTAGACTAAATAAGCTATATCTACTAGCACATGAGTTAGATATACTTTAGCTAGATAGCAGACATCGTTACATTGGCTATTTTTGTTTTTATAGTGTTAACCATCACACTAGGGGAATACTAAAGATTATAATATCCCAAAAATTATTTTCTTCAAAAATTATCCCGCTTGAGGCAAAATAATTTTTGGGATATTATAATCGTTACATTGGTTTAAGGCACAAAATATGATTTCTTTTTCATAATTCGAATAAAAATAGAAACCTAACGATTGTATTTCGGCATAAACCGACCAATCAGTTAGTACCTATTCCAAATTAAACCACATGCAATTGACAAACTTGCAACATACCTGAGTTCAGAAATACAGTCTTATTAGGACCAATCATCGCACGGTACTAAAATAAATGTGCATCACCCCATCAGGTGCACTAATGGGACCCGTGCCAAGCAGCCCTGTCGACACGTGTTAATGCCGTCATAATTATGCATATCATTTAGTTATATTGGTTTCTAATCTAAAGATTGATAGGCATGACATCTACGCTATATCTACCACGGATGAAAAATTAGGTATAGGTTTACATCAGTGCGGATCTTGTTAATTGTCAATTTAGCCGTTTGTGATGCCTAAAGACCATTTAGTTCGAAAAAGCTACATTGCGCATCGAAAAAACTAAATTCACGATTGCCTAGATTCGCCGAGCGTAATGGATGCAGCTTAGGTACTGGTGTATAATGTGGTGGATATCTGCCAAAACTACCACATCATCATGATAGCCTTCTAATGTTCCCACAGCTGGGACACTGGCCTACTTACGAGCTAGAGTGATTGTGTCTTAATCCACTACGCGGATTACAATGCGGATTGGTGGATGACACATGTTTTTTTAGTTCTTGGACATGCTGGTTTCCTCACGATGTTTTCCTTCACCGTTTGATAGGACTAAGCATTGTTGTAAAACCCATTGGTGCACGGCCGGTTTCGAATCACGACTTTGGGATCGAAGGCGAGGTCAGTACCACTAGAACACCAGTGCCTAAACTGCCAAAACCAAGGTCTAAAGCACAGAGTGATGGCTTATAAAGGCGACTTCCCGCGGAACGTGATATCGCAGATGAATACCTAGGTTTAGGAATGACGACCGCGAACTGCAAAACGAAGTGTGGACGGCCAATCGATGGACCAACAGCAAGTTGGTGGATCAAAATCAGTTGTCATAGTGGGGTCCTATGTCTAGCAGTTACAGCCTTTTAGCTAAAATGATAATGAATTAATTCTTTTAGCTAAACTGATGTGCGTGGCTGTCCGTGCTCATCGGCTGGGCGTCACGTATCATCCATGGTGTCACACACCACACCCACCACCCTGATGATTCTTTATTCTATGATATTATAGCCGTGGAAATTATATAATATATTATATAAATAAAGTAACAGTAGGTAGATACACGTATCAATAATTTTCTTCATCTCTTCACGTCAAAATGAAACTGAAAGACGGTGCGTATTGTATTGATACAAAACTGTATCAGTCTTTGTTCCGTCTTTTAAGCAAAATCCGGCACAACTTCACGGCTGAAAACTCCGACACCCGGCAGCAGGATATAAGAACATAGGAACGTATCTAATACCACTAAAATTTGCATACTTCTTAAGTCCAGTGCCTACGAGCTAAAGCAAACAGAAGATCGTAATCCAAATTAATCAATCATCACTCAACAATTTGTGAAACTCACAATCAACTAAACACATTCTCTAGCTAACGAGCTAGTGCTATCTATAGGTATTGCGTGCTCATGAACGCTAAACGCACGGTTACACACGGCATGGCAGCTTCAAGTGTAAGGGCGGATATCCACCGAAGCAAAGCAGAACAAGAACAAGTTGGTAAAAGCTTTATGTCAATGGCATAAAGTTTGATGCAGAAGTATCGGCTCAGCAGCAGATCAACGTCGCCTAAACGGTTCAGTATTCTATGCATAAAACACTAATCAGCAGCGTATCGGCATCGCCTTGCCTAGACAAACGACAAAAGTCACAAGTGCATGTCTAGCAGTGATTGATCATCATCTCTGCGGGCACAGGACTTACTCAGCAGGACAGCCTTTTCAATGCGCTTACGTCAATACGATTGCGCGCGCATTAACGCGCTTACGTCAATTGCGATTCGTTTGGTCTACACTTGAAAGTGACAAACTATATGTCGGTGCTGACTACGTTTAATAGCATTCACGGACATAAGCTGAACCACGAAAACTGGTAGGTCATGGTAGGCCAGCTGCTGTAGGTACGCGCCGGTACGATGATGAGCTCACGTCCGTCGCGCTGAAGGCGGAGAATAGTTGGGCGAAGTGAAACCTATCTGTAAGCCAATAAGTATATTAAACTTTTTTGCCGGCGTGTATTTTGCTGATATAAATTAATCAGGCGCTTTCTTAGAAAATGTTTGTGATAGTTAAAATCAGTTAGATATATAAACAAAGCCGCTGCATAATAATGAAATTTTTTTCAACACGTTACATACTAAACACAATACGTACAACAGTTTTTGTGAAGGCACAGTAGCGTTTATCTTTTCTAAATACATAGACAATTTTAGGTGGTCCTGCTGGAAAGTATGCTTCCCAGCAGGACCACTAAGAACTCGATTTTATCATTACCTGACGCACGTACAGCAATAAACGGCATAAATACGTACACTATGTACGTTTTTTTTACGTACATTCTTTTAAGATATAAATGATCGGATTCTAACGTGGTGGCTCTGCTGAGTAGTACCACGCGAAGTTTTGTGCAATTCGTACCGTGACACAATAGGTAATTACGCAACCGGTACCGAAGATGGCAAATAACTGTATGAAACTTCATGGTAGGTAATGCATCGTTTTTCAGTCGTTTTATTCGGCTCCTAAGTTTTGGACGAAAATGTTCATGCCTAAAGCGACAGTTAGCTCTACTAAGACAGTTGAGCCAGCTAAAACTGTCTAATATGACATCAGCTCTACTAAGACAGTAGAGACATCTCAAACTGTCTAATAAGACAGTTAGCTCTACTGTCTTATTAGACAGTTTGAGATGGAGATCAATGGAGATTGGTCGCTAACAGAGGGATGGAGTTTCTTCGGTCATTTTGCCGGTACGACATGTTCCTCCCATTTTAATTGTTTTCTCGAGTTTTTTTGAGTTTTATTGTGTAAATTTGGTGGCAGTTGGTTACAATACGACTCGTTGTCTTGGTACAAGTGTAAGTGATTGAAATGGAAGGGTGATGTTGGTTTGTAATTTGGTCGAAGATTCTCCTAGAAAATTTTGAAAGGCCATAATTTTTTTCAAAATGTTGTTCGTGAAATTCAAAATTCGAACTTGTTCGTCTTTGATGTATACGTCGACACTACTTGACACTGGCAATATTGTCGAAACAGACAGACTGCCATTTAAAAAAGGAAAAAAATAACAGAGGGATCAAGTATGTGATCAAGGGGCAGTGATAACGTTTTCGATGTTTCTCAACACGATTCTAAAGGCTGAAGTCTCAAACCGATGTGTTGATACAATCTCAATTAGGTACAATGACAATTTATTTTATATTTTATAGTATATTTTAGAATCACAAAAGTAATAATAAATTTAAGGCGGTATATAATTATTTTAATTTTTTGCTTTTTTATTTATGTATTATCGATTTAATTTTTAATTGATTCTTCTAATGTTCTGCTAATTAATGTATTCTTAATCTATGATAATTATTTGAATGTATACTCTCTGTCGTATTAGGTATTTAGCCTGTAAAGATAGAGTTGATAATGATGTAAATAAATAAATAAAAATAAATATTTTGTGTTAAAGATGTATTGTGTGATAGGTAAATAAATGTATTTCCTGTTTCAGTATTAGGGCGTAAAGCTCGTAGGCAACAGCCACGTATCTCTATCAATGGTGAAAAAAGTTCTAAGTATAAAATATCAAAAGAATGCTTTGGTTTTTATTATTGGTTACATACCTACACCTCAAATATAAAAATATAGTGTCGAATAATTATTGTTTCCCTTACGCTATGAATTGACTTGTGTAAGAAATGATTTTAGTTTCTAACGATAACACTCAACCATGCATTGCTTGCTGCTTTAGCTTTAGAAGCGCAATCCAATAAAGCGCAGAGATTTAAAAAACCAACAGCATTGCGAAATTACAAGATGTCATCCTCAAAAATGCTTGGTTTTTCACATCGATACTGTCACTGCCATAACTGTCTTAGTGTTTGCTGATTGTATTATGAATTTTAGGGATATAAAAAATAAAGTATTGCAAAAGTAATTGTTTCCATAACATTGTGTATTCGTTTTCAGCTAAAAAAAACAATGCCAACATTAATTCTCTAAAAAATCTCGTCTAGATCATTCAAAGAGCGCTCCAAAAGAGATGTCAAATGAAGAATAAGTACTTAGACCCGGTTTTTAATCTGTGGTCAAGTTAACTATCGGTCAAAATTGATACCTAACTACCACTACTGTTTATCAAGTTCGTAGGAATCTAACTACTAATTTTTACCTATGGCCATAAAAGCGTTTTCACACTATTTTTACTTAGCGATCGACAGCGATAGACTTACATAATTAGCCCTACCGGTAGGGTTATTATATAAGCCTGTTGCTGTCGTCGAGTGAGGCCAACCCTTACACACTTATGTTACGAACTGTAGGTGAGAAAGAGACGGCCAGATGCAACAACAAGCGATCGACAGCGATAGACTTACATAACAGCCCTACCGGTAGGGCTATTATGTAAGCCTGCCAGGCCGTCCCTTTCATACATAAGTTACGCACTGTAGATGAGAAAGAGATGGCCTGATGCAGCAATAGACTTACATTACCTGGTGGTAGGACTCTTCAGCAAGAGTCCGTTTTGGTGGGTACCACTGCAGTGTCAGTTATTCTACCTCCAAGCAGTAGTGTGCAAGCATTACTGTGTTTAGGTTTGAAGGGCACTGTAGCGAGTGAAATTACTGGGCGAAAGAGACTTAACAACAATGTCTTGAGGTGATAAGCGCAGTGCAGTGCCACGCAAACACTTAAAAACTTTAAGCTTTGGGTGGCACTGCATCTGTAATAGTCAGGCGTGGTGCTTAACATCAGGAGGGCGCCTTGATTGGCTTGTCACTTGCTGACATATAAAAAAACATAATAACCGTACCGTAAAACTGCCGGGTGTCGTACGACACACCATAATAACAGTAAAATGTATGAAAATGTCGTCAACGACTAACGCCTGTCGTACAACACAGTGTGAAAGTTGAGAAGACTTTCCTACAGTTTATTTCCCACTGTCGGATGTCTGTCACCGACATATTGCATCGTGTCGTATAAATAAAAGAACTCTTAGAATTCTTCATTTGACAAAGCGCTAACTGACTTGACAGTAACAATTCAATATCCAACGTCTCACGCAACACATTAAGAATGAATGGAAAGTATGCTTCCCAGCAGGACCACTAGCCAAGTCAATTTTATCATTACCTGACGCACGTACAGCAATAAACGGCATACGTTCATTATTTTATGAATACATGATCGGCTTCTAACGTGGTGGCTCTGCTGGGTAGTAGGTACCATGCAAAAGATTGCCTGCAAAATGCTTTTGGACGCGTACAAAATAAATACATTCAAATACCAACCCTAATTCACTGTGATTTAATCCACTTTCTAACAGCAATGGATAAAGGTGCGACACATACACATAGTACACATGGAGATAAATTAAAAATGTAGATCTTTAAAAATAATTAATATTTTCGTAAAGCTATGACTGAGGAGTGCACCGAAGGTCACACCAGCTTTTAATCGACTGTGAAAAAGAGATGGCTTTATCCAAACTGATGAAGAGTGAAGAGTGAAGATGCAGGACCGTCCGCGTTGGCAGTGAACGTTGGCTGGTTGTTGTAATCCAAGCCAACAGCCACTAACAACACTGCTTCTGCGTGCGACCTGTTTTCAAAAACTGGAGAAAGAAGACCAACGCTTGCGATGAACTGTCTAGAAAATACAGTAATACAAGAGGAAACATGGACTATTATCTGTTCTGTAAATCAATAAACTGTCCTTGGTCCCTGAATACGGTTTAATAACCACCAGCTAACATTATGTATTGTAGGTACCTATATTGTTAATATTAATTATTATAAAATATTTACACGTAAGTAGGTATACTGATATTATAATTATTTATTTTGTAACAGCAGAGATGTTGACTAACGACGACTAAATTATAAATGGATAATTACCTATGTACTTAGATAATAAACGAGATACATAGTTACTTAAATAAAAAATATGTTTAAGTATAAATTATGAATTATGTATAAGTATAAGTATAAATTATGGGGGGTGAAGGGGGCATGGATCTGTGGGGTAAACACATAGCGAGTTTACATCACAGAGCCATGCTACCAATTCCGTGTCGCACCTCCGCGTGGTACCCCCTGGAAGCTGTGACGAGAAGTGAAATAATTGTGAAATTATTATACTTCTCGCCACAGGCCAACGCGACCGGGAGAAAAACTCGCCACGACGCACTGGCCAGCGCGGCGTTTTAAGGCTAAACCCCTTTAGTTATGATTAGTGCCAATATGCCTCGGCCCTCAGTCCCCAGCAGCCCGACTATTCCTGACTCTGGCAGTGGTCACGGTTCCGGTCGGGAAGAGGGTGCTAAGAATCGCTGGAAGAAGCCCAACTGCCACAACCCAACGACCCTGACCTTGGCGTGTTACAACGCCAAGACGATTCGCACGGATGACCGATTAATAGAAATGCAGTATGAATTAGAAAAAATCAAGTGGGACATTGTAGGATTATCAGAGGTTAGAAGAAAGGGAGAGGATTTAATAAAGTTGTCTTCAGGAGATTTGTTTTTCTATAGAGGGCACGATGATTCCACTTATGGAGGTGTTGGATTCCTTCTATCCAAAACCATCGCTCATATGATGGTAAACATTAAGAGTATCTCTACGCGTGTTTGTTTTGTTGTATTACAATTAAATAAACGATACTCTATTAAGGTAATTCAAATTTACGCTCCAACATCCCTTAGTCCAGATGAGGAAGTAGAGGAGTTATATGATGACATAGATAAAGCCCTGGCAGATTCGCCCTGCCATTATAATACCATCATTAGCGATTTTAATGCAAAAATTGGCAAGCCTCTACTTAACGAAAAATCTGTAGGTAGTTTTGGCCTTGGAATGCGCAATAATAGGGGACAGACGCTAGTGAACTACCTTGAACTGAAAAAACTATACGCCATGAACACCTTTTTCCAGAAAAGAGAGCAAAGAAAGTGGACCTGGGTTAGCCCAGGAGGCAACATAAGAAACGAAATAGACTACATCATTAGTTCCCACAAATATGTAGTTACCGACGTGTCAGTACTCTCAAGCTTCAAAACTGGAAGTGACCACAGATTGGTAAGAGCTACGCTGGTATTCGATCTAAGAGCAGAAAGAACAAAGATGATAACAACTACATCACAGAGACGGTACGAAAAACAAGAACTTGCTATTCTCCAAGATACCTATCGTGTAGATCTCGAGAATAGATTCGAAGGACTCCTAGAATCTAATATGGACGTGGATCATATTAATCAGCTTTTATGCAAGGCAGTCAATGAAACTGCGAAAAAACATATTGGGGGGGCACGTAAAAAGAATAATAAGTTGTCGCAAGAAACGCTTGATTTAATTGAAAGTAGACGAGAAATGTTAAATCAATCAGCATCAGATAAAACTAAAATAGATAAAATTAATAAAACAATAAATAAATCAGTTAGAAGAGATTTGAGAAATTTTAATACAAATGTAATACTAAACACAATCAAACAGTACAAAGGTCCCTGGTTACGCTGTTTATTATATTTGGCGTTGCAGGGCTACCTTGTAGTAATACACAGGGTAATTTTGCTTTCTTGTTGATTACGCTCAATTTTGTAAAGGTTTTAAATCTTCGCGCGCCTTCGTCGCGAACGGACCATCGCACGCACACAAACAAGTGTGTGTTTGAAGGGCATTCAAAAACGCTCTCAAAGTATTTCGTAGAAAAACAAGCACAGGTTCTAAACAAATCTTAAAAATTAGAGATGAGAATAATACTTTTGTTACAGACAGACTTCAGATAGTGTCTATTGTTGAAGAGTTTTATAAGAACTTATATAAATCCACCGCTACAGAACCAGATCCCTCAAATGATGACACTAGAGCTGCGCCTGTGGAACACATTAACACAGAACATTTACCAACCATTTTGCCTTGCGAAGTCACGAACGCTTTATATAAAATGAAGCCAGAAAAATCTCCTGGTGAGGATGGGATCAGCGTGGAGCTGCTTCGTGCAGGTGGCCAACCTGTTGTAGAGGTTCTTGTCAAGCTTTTCAACAAGGTTTTGTGTGAAGCGCGTACACCTGAACAGTGGAAAAACGCTATTGTCACAATCATTCACAAAAAAGGTGACATATCTAAACTTACAAATTACCGTCCCATAAGTTTGCTCTCCCAAATATACAAGCTTTTTGCTAAAATAATTACCATTAGACTTACTCGTGAGCTTGATGAATCCCAACCGATAGAACAGGCCGGCTTCCGGAGCGGATATTCAACTATTGACCATATTCACACGGTAAAGCAGCTGATGGAAAAGTGTCACGAATATAACCGGCCCCTTGTCATGGCCTTCGTCGATTACGAGAAGGCATTCGACAGCGTCGAACATTGGGCCGTGTTTCACGCTCTTCATCGCTGCCATATCGATTATCGCTATGTGAATGTGCTCCAGGAGATTTACTCTTCGGCCACACTGCAGATACGAGTCCACGCCCTTACTAATCCTGTACCTATCCAGAGAGGGGTGAGACAAGGAGATACCATTTCCCCAAAGCTATTTACGGCTGTCCTCGAGGACATCATTAAAACCCTTAAATGGAAAGATTTCGGAATTAACATCAACGGTGTCAACTTGTCTCATTTAAGGTTTGCAGACGATCTTGTATTGTTCGCAGAGAATTTTGATGATCTCCAGATAATGCTACAACATCTTTTTGATGCCTCTTTGAGTGTTGGCCTCAGGATAAATATGTCCAAGACGAAGGTGATGGCGAATGTCTCCAGTGTCACAAATCCCACTGTAATAGTGGGAAATGAGAAACTGGAGATAGTTGACCGATATCTTTATCTTGGACATATTTTATCCTTTGGCAAAGAGTATCAACAAAAGGAGATCTCAAGGCGGATACAATTGGGGTGGGCTGCGTTTGGCAAGTTGGATGACATCTTGAAATCAGTTGATACTCCACAGTGTCTGAAGACCCGTTTATATAACCAATGTGTACTGCCCACCATGACTTACGGTGCTGAGACATGGACGCTCACACATGAGGCTGTGTACAGAATGAGAGTTGCACAGAGAGCCATGGAGCGTGCCATGCTTGGCATCAAACTTATTGACCGAGTTCCAAACACAGAAATCCGAAGACGTACCAAGGTCAAAGACGTCGGGAATCGGATAATGGAACTCAAATGGAGCTGGGCAGGACACATGGCAAGACGTGGTGATGACAGGTGGAGTAAGGCGACAACTGAGTGGTGGCCAAGAAGTGGCTACAGAAACGTCGGTCGTCCATTGGCGAGATGGGTAGACGACATAGTGAAAGTCGCGGGCCGTAAGTGGATTAGATTAGCACAGGATCGTGGTAGATGGCACAAACTAAAGGAGGCCTATACCCAGCAGTGGGTGAAGTCAGGCTGTGGATGATGATAAATTATTTGGGTAGGTAGGTCTTAGATAGGTACCAGTCATCACACGAATCTAGCCCTAAGATTGGTGCCCTAGATTCTAGGGCGTTGGTCAGACAAAAAAGGTAAAATCGTCATTCCATGCATGTATTACAAACTTAGAATAACATAATAAAATAATATGTTTATTGATTTAATGGTGTGCTTTTCTCATTTTCCCTTGTCTTTGAAATTTCTGACTTGCTGACATCAAATTACATGCTGACATGTCACTTGATGCTGACATTTTTATGTCAGTCAAATATACATACACCCGGCAAAATTAGGGGAACACAAGCGAAATGTTAGGATAGTAAAAATCAATTACTTTTATAAATAAAACCGCTGCATAATAATATTTTTTAACACGTAGGTACATAATAAACACAATACGTACAACAGTTTTTGCGTAAGCACAAGCGTTTATCTTTCGTAAATACATATGCTAGGTGGTCCTGCTGGAAAGTATGTTTCCCAGCAGGACCACTAGCCAAGTCAATTTTATCATTACCTGACGCACTTACAGCAATAAACGGCATACGTACATTCTTTTAAAATATAAATGATCGGATTCTAATGTGGTGGCTCTGCTGGGTAGTACCACGCAAAAGGTTGCCTACAAAATGCTTCTGAACGCGTACAAAATAAATACATTTAAATACCAACCCTAATTTACAGTGATACAATCCACTTCCCAACCGCAATAGATTAAGATGCGACACATAATACACATGGATATAAATTAAAATGTTAATTATGAAAGATCTCTAAAAATAATTAATATTTTCGTAAAGCTATGACTGAGTGCACCGAAGGTCACACCAGCATTTAACCGACTGTGAAAAAGAGATGGCTTTATCCAAGCTGATGAAGAGTGAAGAGCGAAGATGCAGGACCGTCCGCGTTGGCAGTGAACGTTAGCTGGTTGTTGTGATCCAAGCCAACAGCCACTAACAACACTGCTTCTGCGTGCGATCTGTTTTCAAAAACTGGAGAAAGAAGACCAACGCTTGCGATGAACTGTCTAGAAAATACAGTAACACAAAAGGAAACATAGACAATTATCTGTTCTGTATATCAATAAACTGTCTTGGTTCCTGAATACGGTTTAATAACCATCAGCTAACATTATGTATTGTAGGTAGGATGATTATGAAATAGGTAGGTACCTACTTATATTGTTAATATTAATTATTATAAAATACTTACACGTAAGTATACTGAAATTATAAATGTTTATTTTGTAACATCAGCAGAGATATTGACTAACGACTCAATTATAAATGGATAATTATTAATTACCTATGTACTAAGATAATAAATGTGATAGGTACTTAAATAAAGAAAAATATTTTAAGTTAAGTATAAATTATTTGGGTAGGTAGGTCTTAGGTAGGTGCCAGTCATCACACCAATCTAGACCTAAGATTGGTGCCCTAGATTCTAGTGCATTGGTCAGACAAAAAAGGTAAAATCGTCATTCCATGCATGTATCATAAACTTAGAATAACATAATAAAATAATATGTTTATTTATTTAATGATGTGCTTTTCTCATTTTCCCTTGTCTTTGAAATTTCTGACTTGCTGACATTAAATGACACGCTGATATGTCACTTGATGCTGACATTTTTATGTCAGTCAAATAAAAGGTCATTCATTATCAACCTGACAAACTTAAGGGGTAGGTTCCACACATAAAAAAAAATACTTTTACTTTTTTTTTCTGAACGTTTTTTTTTAAATATCTAAAAAAAAAATGTAATTCTGCTTAATAATTAGTTATTCTTGTTTGAAATCGAAAAGGCAGCGCTCGGCACGTGTCAGTGACCAACGCGTCAATGAACCGCGGGTCAATAACCCGAGCGTCCTTGACCTGCGCGTGTCCTTGACCCGCTACGGGGCGCGCACACTCGAATATTTCATTATTACGTCGCTTAACTTGATTCCCAATAATAAATAATAATTGAGCGGAAAAACGTAATCGATTTTTTTTTGTTTACTTGGGATTTTTAAGACAAAATATACATAAAGAATATAACTATAGGTACATATTTTTTTTTTATGTGTTGAACCTTAGGGATCTTAAGTTTGTCAGGTTGATAATGAATGACCCTGTATACATACACCCCGGCAAAATTAGGGGAACACAAGCGAAATGTTAGGATAGTAAAAAACAATTACTTTTATAAATAAAACCGCTGCATAATAGTATTTTTTAACACGTAGGTACATAATAAACACAATACGTACAACAGTTTTTACGTAAGCACAAGCGTTTATCTTTCGTAAATAATTATTCTAGGTGGTCCTGCTGGAAAGTATGCGTATGGAAGTACTAGCCAAGTCAATTTTATCATTACCTGACGCACCTAAAGCAAAAATAGGCATACGTACATTCTTTTAAGATATAAATGATCGGATTCTAATGTGGTGGCTCTGCTGGGTAGTACCACGCAAAAGATTGCCTACAAAATGCTTCTGAACGCGTACAAAATATATACATTCATATACCAACCCTAATTCACTGTGATACAATCCACTTTCTAACAGCAATGGATTAAGGTGCGACACATAGTACACATGGAGATAAATTAAAATGTAGAATAATTATTATTTTCGTAAAGCTATGACTGAGGAGTGCACCGAAGGTCACACCAGCTTTTAATCGACTGTCAAAAAGAGATGGCTTTATCCAAACTGATGAAGAGTGAAGAGTGAAGATGCAGGACCATCCGCGTTGGCAGTGAGGGTTAGCTGGTTGTTGTAATCCAAGCCAACAGCCACTAACAACACTGCTTCTGCGTGCGATCTGTTTTTCTTTGTTTTCAAAAACTGGAGAAAGAAGACCAACGCTTGCTATAAACTGTCTAGAAAATACAGTAATACAAGAGGAAACATGGACAACTATCTGTTCTGTAAATCAATAAACTGTCCTTGGTCCCTGAATACGGTTTAATAACATTGAGTATTGTAGGTAGGATGATTATGTAGTAGGTACCTACCTACATTGTTAAAATTAATTATTGTAAAATACTTAGGTAGGTACACGTAAGTATACTGATATTATAAATATTTATTTTGTAACATCAGCAGAGATGTTAACTCACGACTAAATTATAAATGGATAATTACCTATGTAGGTCATATTGGCACTCCTTGGGGTCCTATGTCCAGCAGTTAAAGCCTTTTAGCTAAAATGATGATGAATAAATTCTTTTAATTAAACTGAGGTGCGTGGCTGTCCGTGCTCATCGGCTGGGCGTCACGTATCATCCGTGGTGTCACACACCACACCCACTACCCTGATGATTATTTATTCTATGATAAATAGTCGTGGAAATTATCTAAATAAACTAAAAGTATGTACCTAACTAGTTTCAATAATTTTCTTTATCTCTAAACGTCAAAATTAAACTGAAAGACGGTGCGTATTGTATTGATACAAAACTTTATCAGTCTTTGTCCCGTCTTTTAAGCGAAATCCGGCGCCACTTCACGTCTGAAAGCTACGACACCCTGCAGCAGGATATAAGAACATAGGAACGTATCTACTACAACCAAAATTTATCAAATCATGTAAGGCTCCATTACATTTCACGATTCATCGTGACGATTTGAAGCAGGGAGCCTAAATCGTATAGGTAAGGTGTAATCGCTGTTAGGCAGTTCGTCGTCGTCGACTCATCGTCACGATGAATCGTGAAATGTTTTTTATTTTCATATTAAAATGTTGTTTCTATTTATAACACCCATTTCTTTCTTTTTAGTTTACCACATCATGAGTAGGTAAGAAGTGATTCTGAATAACAAGTTTTCTTTAAGTTTAGGCGATGAAGTAATTAGGTAAACGAGCAAATAAAAACACGAGCTTCGTCAAAAATTTCTTCATTTTTTCAACTTTTTAAACAGCATTTTTTTCATAAAGACAATTTTCTGTACCTACTTACTAGGAACAGGCATCCAAAGAGGTAGCGTTTTCTAACGAACAAAAGAGAGTCCAGATTTACTTACCACCACCAGTTTCAGTAACAATGACATATATAAAATGAATGATACTACTCACAATTTTCTATTTAAACAGTGAAATTTCCGAATTCGCTTTAGTGCAAAATGTTTAACACTTTTACAATTACCGTCCCGCGAATTTATACAATTGCATGAATATACTTAAGTCAAGTGCCTACGAGCTGAAGCAAACAGAAGATCGTAATCGAAATTAATCAATCATCACTCAACATGAACGCTAAACGCCCGGTCACACACGGCAGCTTTAAGTCTAAGGGCGGATATCTACCGAAGCAAAGCGGAAAAAGTAGGAAAAAGCAAAGCGGAAAAAGTTGGAAAAAGCTTTATGTCAATGGCATAAAGTTTGATGCAGACGTATCGGCTCAGCAACAGATCAACGTCGCCTAAACGGTCCAGTATTCTTTGCATAAAACACTAATCAACAGCGTATCGGCATCGCCTTGTTTAAGCAAACGACAAAAGTCACAAGTGCATGTCTAGCAGTGATTGATCATCATCTCTCCGGGCACAGCACTCACTCAGCAGGACAGCCTTTTCAATACGATTGCGCGCGCAGTTTGGTCTACACTTGTAAGTGAAAAACTATAATCGTGGCAAATATTGTAGTTCAACATAATTATGTCGGTGTTGACTACGTTTAATAGCATTCACGGACATAAGCTGAACCACGCTGAACCCCTAAAACTGGTAGGTCATGGTAGGCCAGCTGCTGTAGTTACGCGCCGGTACGATGATGTGCTCACGTCGCGCTGAAGGCGGAGTGTTTGGCGAAGTAAAACCGATCTGTAAGCGAACCATGAACATTGTCGTCCATAAATTCGTATCGAAATTTCGTGCAATTCGTACCATGAAAACCCCATAATTCCGCAATCGGTACCGAAGATGGCACATGACAGTAACTAACTAGACTAACTGTATGAAACTTCACAGTAGTTAATGCTTAGTTTTTCAGTCTTTTATTCGGCTCCGAAGTTATGGACGAAAATGTTCATGGTTGGCCTGCTGGAAATGTATTATTTTGCATACGACCTGTTTCCACTGACAGGTCGTCAGTCGGTGGACGGTAAGGCTCAAGATCGGTCGTCATGACTTTGGTATAGACCTTGTCCAATGGCTGATGTTGGACATCTTTTGGCTGTTTTTCTTTAGTTTACAGATGATGATGATGATTATACCAGCGGGTTGATCACATACTCTGTTAGCGACCAATCTTTATTGATCTTTATATCAAATTGCCTAAAAAGACAGTAAGCTCTACTAAGACAGTTGAGCTATCTCAAACTGTCTAATAAGACAGTTAGCTCTATTGTTTTATTAGACAGTTTGAGATGGAGATCAATGGAGATTGGTCGCTAACAGAGGTATGTGATCAAGAGCAGTTATAACGTTTTTGACGTTTCTTAGAACGATTTTGAAGGCTAGTCTTAAACCGTTGCGTTGATACAATCTCAATTACAATGACAATTTGCTTTATATTTTGTGTTTTAGATGTACAGTGTAATAAGTAAATAAAAGTATTTCCTGTTTCAGTATTAGGGCGTAAAGCTCGTAGGCAACAGCCACGTATCTCTATCAATGGTAAAAAAAAGTTCTAAGTATAAAATATTAAATGAATTCTTTGGTTTTTATTATTGGTTACATACCTACACCTCAAATACCTATAAAAATATAGTGTCGAATAATTATTGTATCCCTTACGCTATGGTTTGACTTTTTTTTTTTGTACTACTGAAGTGGCAACCAAGCGTACGGCCCACAAGATGGTAAGCGGTTACCGCAGCCTATGGACGCTTGCAATACCAGAGGTATCACTCGCGGGTTGCCACCTTGAGGCTAAGATCGAAAGCCTCATATGCCAGTAATTTCACCGGAAACCATACCCTTCACACAGCAATGCGAGCATTACTGCTTAGCGGCAGAAATAGGTATGGGTATGGTGGTAGTCCTTCCTCGGACGAGCTCTATCACAGAGAACTCTACTACTCTTGTGTAAGAAATGATTTTAGTTTCTAACGATAACACTTAACCATGCAATGCTGCTTTAGCTCTAAAAGCCGGTATCCACTAAAGCGCAGAGATAAAAAAAAACAATAGAATTGCGAAATTACAAGATATCATCCTCAAAAATGCTTGGTTTTTCACGTCGATACTTTGGTACGCTTACGTCCAAAACTTGTATTAGTGTTTGCTGATTGTATTATTAATTTGAGGGATATAATAAATAAAATATTGCAAAAGTAATTATGTTTCCATAACATTGTGTATTTGTTTTGGTGCAGCTAAAAAGATACAATGCCAACATTAATTCGCTAAAAAAATCTCGCCTAGTATCATTCAAAGAGCGCTCCAAGAGAGATGTCAAATGAAGAATACTTAGACCCGGTTTTTTAATCTGTGGTCAAATTAGTTCTATCTGTCAAAATAGTTAACTGCCACTTCTATAAATATAAGTTTGCATGAGTCTAACTACCAATTTTTACCTTTGGTTGCGTTAACAAGCGTTTTAAAAACTGATCCTTAATATATGCTGGTCACTGGTTATCTTATGGGCTTCACTCACCGCATCTACTCAAAAGTACATTCGAATACCAATACTATCATACTGTGATACGACTCACTTCCCAACAACAATGGATTCAGATACGATACACAATACACATGTAGATAAAAAATAAAAAGCAGTTGACACGCGAAATTTTGCTCTACAGTTTGAACATAGTTTGAACAATTTTCAAGTATTTTCTGACCAATAACTTCCTGATTTTCTTTGTTGCAACTAAATAATGCGAAGTCAATTATTACTATTATTGTTGTCATTAATACAAAATCCATGTAAAAATCAATTCTATTATCAGTAAAAGTAGGTAATAAACTTCTGCGTCTGACTGTACAAAACACGACATAAAGTTCTTATCATATGTTTACTATGAAATCGGTGAAAAAAAATATTTGCCGTTTCATACGCTGGTGTCATAAAAGCATTTTCACACTATTTTTACTAAGTTTATCGCTATCGATCGATTGTCGATTCTTATGTAATGTTCGTACTGTAGGTGTGAAAGAGACGGCCAGATTGTTGCATCTACAGCGATAGGCTTACATTAATTATGTAAATTATTATGTAAGTCTACCGCTGTCGATCGCTTGTTGTTTCATCTTGCCGTCTCTTTCACACCTAAAGTGCGTACCATAAGCGTGTAAGGAATCGACTAGCAATCGATAGCGATTGGACAGAGATAGGCTAACATAATAAGGGGCGGGTGTCGTTTACGACACACCATACATGACAGTAAAATGTATGAAAATGTCGTCAACGACTTTCGTACAGCACAGTGTTAAAGTTGAGAAGACTTATTTTACATCACACTGTCGTATCTTTCGTCGACATATTGCATCGTGTTGTATAAATGAAAGAGCTCTTAGAATTCTTCATTTGACAAAACCCTAACTGACTTGACAGTAACAATTCAATATCCAACGTCTCACGCAACACATTCCCCTACTTTCAACAATTTCCTTAAGCTTAAGTTTACAACAAACAAGGCAAAAGATTGCCTACAAAATGCTTCTGGACGCGTACAAAATCAATACATTCAAATACCAACCCTAACTCACTGTGATACAACCCACTTCCCTAGAGCAATGGATTAAGATGCGACACATAATACACATGGAGATAAATTAAAATGTTTAATATGAAAGATCTATAAAAATAATGAATATTTTCGTAAAGCTATATGTTTAAAAGCTAACTGCTCCATTTATGAAATGTATGAAATCTACTTACTAACGTAGATTACCCAACAACAGACCTTATTCTTACTACACAGGATAAAAAATCCTCAAACTATGCATTAAGAATCAAGTCTATTTGTCTATGTATTACCTATTGAACTCAAACAAACTAATAAAACCATTAGGTAGATTTGTTCCTTACATACATTACAAATTACAATCATACAAAAATTAAAGCATGAAGAAAATTATTTTCGACTCGAGATAATGAATCGAATTTGTTCCTAGTTCTTATAATACACAGAGTTTACTTTTGCTTAACATAAACGTTACTTTCTTACTGTTATGAGGAGGCGCTTGTCGATAGCTCCATTGAGACTGACGCGGGATGTTCCATCTGTAATGAAGAACACGAATGGGTTCGATAATCATATTAAACTTAATTTTAAGAAATGAATACCTACTTAGATAGTGTAGGTATTTATTTTACGTCAATACTCTATTTTATTAACGATTTTTTTACATATTTCTACTGAGTTGTGTGCCAAGTCGTGTATAAATACAATTATGCCTGTGCCTATTTCTATTTTAACTATTTTATCTATTACTTCATGACATGGCTCCTAAATCCTAAATTCATACAAACTTATGTGTTGCTACAGAATAAAGAACAATGTCAATGGTTTTTGTTTTATTTTTACATTATACGTGACGTCACAATGACAACACGCTGGTGAAAATATAATGATTTTTCAAATATCGAGCGTTTATAATTGCGAATTGTTTTAGATATAGAATATTTTTTTTTAGAGATTCATTTTTTTATTACCTACATTTTAACACCATCGTGCACCAATGGATTTTTCTGTCTGAAGGTTGTCATGATGATGTTACTCATAGATAATGTAGCAATCTAACTGCGAACATTTTTTAATATCGGACCAGTAGTTTTTAGTTTATTCTTAACAAACAAAAATACAAATCTTCTCTCTCTATAATATTATTAGTATAGATCTAGTTGTTTTATCTACTCTTATTGTTTTTTATTTGATAAAATCACGGCAGGAGTTTACTACACTCACCTCTGCTTTATTTTTTCTTTTCTTTTCTTATAAACAATGTTTTTTTACTGTTATTGTGTTCCGTGTATTGACAACATAAAGTTATTTTCTTTCTTTATTTTCCTTATATTATAGGTAGATATCAACCTATGAATTATATGTTCTTTAAGTTGTTCCAGTAAGTTATGCTAAGCAAAAATCTATGAAAAACTAAAACTAACCTTAGTCTTTTCGATAGAAGTATCAGATGAATCCACAAACATGCTGTCATCCATCGTGTGTAGAGTTTCATCGACGAGGACTGTCTCTTCCAGCTCTCCGTTGTCGAGTTCCCGTCCGTCAAGTTCTCTTTCGTCGAGTTCTCTCTCGTCGAGTACTCTCTCGTCAAGGACTGCCAGCGCTGCGGCCAGTTCTGAACCCTCACCAAAACTTCCACTTTCCTCTGTAAAATTTATGTGTTTATTAAATGTTAGAAATCTTAAGAATGGACCTTAGCATAGATTAGCACCTCGACGTGAGGTTTTTATGTCGAACGTAACGTTGTTGAATTAAAGTTGAAATAGGAATGCGCTTCACCGTGGTGCTTCTGACGCCCGCGCGGTCCAGATTATTATATAAAAACTAGACCATTCATTAAAAATTGTCTTTATTAACCGATCAAATAGTTATTACCTACCCATAAAAGTGACATTTATCTTGAAATACCATAGGGTCCCTGAGATCCAGATCAAAACATGCTCAAAGCAACAGTTTTTCATATATTTTTTTATAAAGGTTTTTTTTTCAAATCATGTTTTCACTTTATATGAACCCAAGAAAGAATGTAAAATTTTAATATTTCCTAAACATTAAATCGTACCAGGAATAGATATCTTGAGTTCATCGGTTTCTGTGACTAATTGCGCTGTGCCGCGTTCTTAAATAGAACATTACTTTGAGCGGTCTGAATATTTATACATATCGTATGGTGACCCATCCCCTTTTTATACCATACAATTTAGTTGCCTGTTGCATACCATAATTAATTTAGGAATTGTTTTTTATTGACACATCGCCATCTAGCCCCAAACTAAGCAAAGCTTTTACTTTACGCGCTATTTATCTGATACATAAATAAAAATCTACATACTTACATAATATCTTTGTAAATATATACTTAAACAAGAATAGGTAATTACATAAAATATATATATTTGTTGTAAATATGAGTACATAATATTTAGTCAAAAACATCAATATTTGTCTTGTGGGAATCGAACCCACAACCTAAACCGCAGAGCTACTACCAACTGAATAATATATAAGATAATACATTTAATTATACAAATACTTGCTTTTAACTTCGGGTTTAGCTGCGTAAAAAAACAACGCGAACATTATGACCAATTCAATTGTTCAATTCAAATCTCAATTTTAAGTGGACAGCCTAATACTAGAATAATTCATGTTAAGTGGACTCACTTACATTCATTAAGGTCATCTCAAAGCGCTATAGCTCTAAACTTCAGACTTTAGACCCTAACGGTTGAACTTTAGAGTGTAAAGTTTAACCGCTATTTAGAAAATAAGGCAATCAAAGCAGTTTCCACATTATTCAAATTGATTATAGCTATGCACTAAAGTTGTGTGAGTAATCTACTCTACTCTAATCTAATGAGAGGTTTTCGTCTCAAGTTATTAAAAAAAGAAAGCTCAACTGGCGAGCCCAAGAGAATGTAAGCACTACGTTTGGCAAGCTATGGTGAATGTGTAGGGAATTCAATATTGGTTGCTCCTGCTGTCACTGTCTGTCATACCTCTGGCTGGTGTCAAAGTCATAGTACGTACTACGTAGTACATTAACTTTGGTCGTACTGGAGTTAAATTATTTTGTCTCAAGCAGGATATGAACCCACAACCTTCCGCTTGACACGAGATGAAACAAAAACGGAGTTACCAACTTTTTTCTTGTTTTGATAACCTTTCCCAGTATGGCAGTAGGGCAGATAGCGCTATCTGTCAAAGCAATCGGAACTACTTTTTTTTTAAATCTCGAATCGAAAACTCCTCATTATGGCCTAACTTTGAAAAGCCGAGGGAAGCACCGAGTTGAAATTGTCACTGGCAGTCACAGAAATGGTGACCACGCGGAACAGTGCCTAGCTGCGTCAATCTGTTAAAGCCAAGTCAGCTACGCCACGAGCTTTATAGAAAAGCAGTAAGCAGAGTATAGAGCTGTGTGTTGACCTTTAATTCTAAGTAAGATAAGATAAGATAAAGATAAATGTTTATTTCATAATGGTCATCTTAGTAAACGAATAATACAGAGGATACGTTGAGCTCCTCGTTCCAACGAAATATAAACTTATAATATGTAGAAACGAGGTGATCGCTGTTTCAGCTGGTATAATTACCTTTTCAAACACAATATGAGGTAAGCTTACTCATTTATGACAATAGGTAGCATACCCATTGTATATAGATATTAAAAAAATAAAAACTATGATAATAATAAAACATTTAAAATAAGTAGACGAGTTTAAGTTTAATTTACTGCATTTTGTTGAAGTAACCAAAACTAGCCCCTTTTTAACAATAACTTAATAAATCGATTTTAATAGTGTAACCAAACACAATACCTTGGTTAAGAAACTCCGTGAAAGCTTCGTCGGGCATCTGACTGAGGACAGACGGATCCAGAATGTCGTGGACAACTTCAACTTCTATAGAACCAGTAAAATATATAATTTTAGTACTTATTTCTTGGGAATAAAGTTTCTCGAATGGCGACCGCGAACGTGGACTAGGACGACATCGATGACATCAGTGAGATGATATGATCGATGATTTAAAGCGGCGCTGGAAATCGGTGGATGGTGAAGACTCAAGATAGGTCGTCATGCCAAGAGACAGAGGTGTGTCCATTGGTTGATGATGATGATGATGATAACGTTACAATAATTCTGGGTAATAATGGTTCTCGAATCTTTAATCTTTTAGAAACGTCTGAACATCGACTTACCAAGTTCGTGAGGATAGCTTGCGGCGGCGTACTCGTTTTCACTTAAAACCCCCATGTGCGTGTCCTCGGAACTATCGTACGCCGATGAGTTGGAACACGCGTTGATTTCTGTAGAATAAAAAATATTGCGACTTTTTTCCAATTTGGATTTTTCTAGTACCCTTTTAGAACTTTTCAGCAAATATTCTACCTCCAAGCAGTAGTGTGCAAGCATTACTGTATCAGCTAACAGAGCGCAGTGTCTTGGGCGCGGGACTGACAGCAGGCGTCAACAATCCCTGAGAGTGAGTGAGAGCGCGACAACAGTAAGTACATAATACCTGAGTGAGTGAGAGTGCGCGGGTGGGAGCGGCACGGGCGTGATAGCGGGCGTAGCGGGCGACGGCGGCCGCAACGCCGCTTGGACCAGACGCGGGGCGCGACAGCAAGCCACAACAACTACTGAGAGTGAGTGAGAGAGCGCGACAACAGCAGATAATACCTGAGAGTGAGTGAGAGAGCGCGGGTGGCGCCGGCGGCGGCACGGGCGTGAGGGCGCGCGGCACGGGCGGCGGCCGGCGACGCCGCTTGGGCCGGCGCGGCGCCGACAGCATGCGTGGTCGAACAACCTTCCTGGGCTTGTTGTCACGAATCAGCTTGTCGTAGTTATCCTGTGGAGATTTGTATCATTAGATAGAACATCTCGATAACATTCGTTTTAAAAATGACTTGATTACGGTCTACGAGCAGATACGGGTTCGAATCCCGCCTATTTCAAAAAGTTTAGGAAAACAGAAAGAAATTATAAACTGCGAATTTTAAGGCTTGATAAACCGATTTAGGAAGATGATACTAATGTTTAGAAGTTTAGATCGCTGAACGTCGGATCTCATATCCTCTCATCTCCTGGGTTTGGGATGTCAATCCTTGGATGATCCACTTTTTAGATCACATACACTGTAACAAAGGATAGTTACACTGCGAGCCGACCGCGAACAAGGCGGCACACGACGCGTACAACCTCTGCTCCGGTGCAAAAGTTAGATGAGCGAGGCAATTACACAGACCTGTTTATGCGTCTCTGGAACATCGCTTTCTTCGTCATACTTTAAGGTTACATAGGGAAACAGTTGTTCTTACCCTTTTCCAAGCATGTTCGGCGCACAGCGGCAGTTGGTCCTTGAGCGGTAACAGCGGATAGTTACACCGCGAGCCGACCGCGAACACGGCGGCACACGACGCGTACAACCTCTGCTCCGGTGCGAGAGTTATATGGGCGAGGCAATACCGCGCACACGGTATTGAAGGCTTTAGGCAACAGTCCTCGGAACATATCTCGGTTATCACGGATGAACCGCTTTCGCCACCTGACCAGCCGCTTTCTCTGAAAGAAGAGTTTTTTTTAGACATATTACAACCACAGCAATAAAAAAAACTAGAATAACTAGATTGTGATCCAAAGGCTGGTTCATATCTGGCTCAATGTATCAGCATTGCCATTCAACGTGGCAATGCAGCCAGCATGTTGGGAACGCTTCCATCTGGTAGTGATTTGGATCAGTTGAGCTATCTATAGGTCGTTTGTAACGGTCTTTATATGGCTCAACTGTTTCATATGTATTTTGTACATTTTGCAATGTAATTATGTACATATTTTATTTTGTTACTACTCGTAGATTGTAACATAAATATATGCATACAGCTAAAACTAAGTAAAAGTAACACGAGAAAGTAATAATGTTTGAGGAGCTAAAAATAGTTTAACATGTTCAAGTACCTACCCTACTACCACATAAATAAAAAAAATGCAGTTAGTTCGTGGATACGCGTTTATCGCTCTTTCACACATACAACCCCGTTTACGTACACAAACCATGCATTGATTGAGACGCGTTTGTTTCATACATTTTATTGAGTGTCCGGGCTATGATTAAAGTGGAACAATTAGTTCGAAAAAGTAACAAACCTGAGTTTCCTTCTCTCGTCTGACGTAAACAAAGAAGGCATACCCCGCATCGCTAGAAGATGGTTCATGGTCTGTGGTGGGAGACTTGATGGTCCGCCACTGTTTAGTTGTTTCTGTCAGAAAAAGGAATTATTATTGTATGTTTATCCTCTTTATTGATAAATTAGCGACCCGCCCCGGCTACGCACGGGTACTATAATCCTTCCTTTTGAATTACTCTATCTATTGACGAAATCCGTTGCGTAGTTTAAAATAACTATGTGTACATACCCGCGCGGTTTCACCCGCGTTTTTACAGTT
Source organism: Colostygia pectinataria (assembly GCA_951394395.1). NCBI lineage: Eukaryota > Metazoa > Arthropoda > Insecta > Lepidoptera > Geometridae > Colostygia > Colostygia pectinataria. Next base: position 5,738,379 of record OX596365.1, on the reverse strand, counting down.
TTTTTGTTATTTTACTGGCTGAGTACAATTTTCCGGAATAAAAAGTAGCCAAGTGTTATTCCAGGACTTATGCTATCTACACTCACAATTTCATGACAATCGGTAAACGCACGGAGATACGCATTTATAATATTAGCAGGACTATGTAAAGAAGAAACCGTCACTTTAGCGGCATAGTGAATCTTATTTATTTTTCTAAGGTTATTTAAATCACCTTAATGATGCTACACAATGCTTTCGCTTTAGTGTATCGCTTAGATAAGCGGAGCGACTCGTTCACTGTCTCAATCCGCTTGCGCATCGCTTCTCGTCGGAAGTCCAACCGCGCACTTCGCGATTCCGCCGCTATTTCCTCAATGCATAATGGGCGGCTGCCGATTTCTGAAATAAATATAAACATGTTTAAAAATGTTTTTGGTAGCTCAAATGCGGCGCTTTAGGAAAATTAACACTAAATTAGGATAGCGCGATTTTACACGCGGTGAAGGAAAACATCGCAAGGAAACCGGCATTGTCCGAGTATATTCATAAGACATGTGTCATTCGCCAATCCACATTGGACCTGCGTGTATTAAGACCCAATCAATCTGGCTCGAGAGTACGCCAGTGCCCCAACAGTGTAAACATTAGAAGGCTATCATGATGATGATGATGATGTAATAAGCAAAGTGTACCAATATCCGGCATTTCATCATCATCACTGCTGCTGCTGTCTAAACTCCTGAAGGCCGATTTCTTCGAGCTCAGAGGTCCGCAGTCAGACTCTCTCGGGGCGTGCCACTTCTTGATGGGTATCGGAACGGCTCGACGCGATATCCGTTGCAAGGCCTCGTGCATAGCGGGACCTCTGCCGCGTCGCGGCTTCGACGATGTCGGAGTTTTAACTGGAAATGTCAATCGATCAAGGAATTACCATAATACCTGGTAGCAGGACTCTTTAGCAAGAGTCCGTCTTGGGTACAACCGCAGTGCCAGATATTCTACCTCACCTCCAAGCAGTAGTGTGCAAGCATTACTGTGTTTAGGTTTGAAAGTGAAATTCGGAAATTCGTTTTAGGCGAAAGAGACTTAACAACGTCTCGGGGTGATGAGCGCAGTGCAGTGCCACGCAGAACTTTAACACTAGGCTTTGGGTAGCACGGCATCTGCTAAGGTCCGGCGTGCTTTCATTTAAAAAAATATGTTAGAGGTCATTGTTACAAAGCGCCTTCTACGTAAACTAGGTAAACTAAGTACGTAGTTAGTACTCAACTGTTCTGTGCCCAAACTAAACAAAGCTGGTAATATCTGAGCCAGATAATTTAGAATAAAAAAGTTTTAGTTTTATTGTAAATGTAATAGGTACTTAAATATAAGACACTGAACCAGCCTATGTTCATCACACAAGTGATTTTCCTGGGTGGGAATTGAACCCACAACCCACGGCGAAGGTAGAGCTGCTACCAACTGAGCTTTGAAGCCAATCAGAACAAAATCAAACAGAAACAGGAAAAATACTTTGCTTCAAGGAAGGAAATCTTTGTACTGAATACTCTACATAACACTATAAAACTTAAATTGTCTTTAAAAAAAACCACATTAACCTAGAAATAGAATAATAGTAGGTATAATCTTAATTCATTAAATTAATTATAATTTTTATACCTGTGTAATCCTATTTTGGCCTTATTTTAAGTATAATTTTTTAAAATAATGTTTGTAGTAATACGCTGTTGGAATACCTAAATAAATAAAATAAAAAAAATAAAAAAAAAATAGCAACCCGCCCCAGGCTTCACATGGGTGCTTAGACTATTATACCATACGTGCTGACCCGCGCGACTTCATCCGCGTTTTTGCAGTTTTTATGCTATCTCACAGGAACAGTCATTTTTTCCGCGATAAAAAGTTGCCTATGTGTTATTCCAGGTCTTAAGCCATGAACATTCCAAATTTCATTACAATCGGATAAGCCGTCACGGAGATACGTTGTAACAAACATACACACACAGACTTTCGCATTTTTAATTATTACTTTTTCTCTTGATGTAAACCAAAAACCGAGTCTAAAATAGGTGTAAGAGTACATACATACATACAGAGGGACAAATGGTGGGAAGTAACTTTGTTTTATGGTCATGACAATAGGTATGGCCGCAGTGTTGTATCAGATGCACCAAATTAAAAAAAGAGTTAGTAGACTAACCTGAAACTACTTTCTTTGGAGGTGACGATGGTGCTTTCATATTATTATGTGGCTGCAGTGGTGTTGGTGGTGGCGGTGGTGTTGGTGGAGGTGCTAATAGCTCAGTCTTCACAGTAACAGAGTTCTCAACCAAACCTTGCTCTCTCTTAAAAACATCCAGAAATGTCTCACTCGATGCCTGCACATTAGGGACCCCGGGCTGGGAGTTACTCGTATTACTATTAATACTGCTTGTACTTGGAGGCGACATACAAGTTTCAACCTTAGCACTCACATTCAACACTTTTGCTTCAGTTTTTTGTTCTTTCTTGATGTCCTTAACCTGACTCTTGGTTTTCTGTGCTTTGGTATATAAAGACTTAACATCTTTATGAGTAGTTTGTTTAGAAACCGGATAATAATGTCCATTAGAGAGTACCTTCTTTTGAACCTCAATTTGAACATCTCCATTTGTTAACGCACCAGCAATGTCTAGCTCTCTTGTTGGGCTGTCTGATATATAAGCTGATGAGGTATCATTTTCCGTAAACACAAATGCTTCTTCGGTGTGAGATACAGTAATTTCACCGGCAATCACATCAGAATCATGAAACGTGTACAATTCGTTGGGATCTATTTTGAATTTGGAGTAGAAATTATCATTAAGGTGGCTTGTGTAAGTTTGGTCATCCCTGGAGCTGTCTGGTGTGTACATAGCCTCAGCACAGTTGCTTGAAACCCCTTCCAGTCCATTAACGGCCATTTTAAATTGGGTTGCACAGCTGGCATCAGATATTTTTTGAGGAATACCACTAAACCTGCCATAAGAAAATGTAGTTAAACAAAAATTATGGAAGGAAAGGTTTTAATTGCATATTTTGTACTGAAAATAATTTCCAAGTATTTGTTTGTCTTTTTTATGTGCTATTCTAATAATGGCAGCATAACATGAACCAAGGTTTATACCTTATTGTTAATCTAAAGTAACTTTCAGCCAATACTCTACACGCAACTCATTAAAAGTCATTGTTCCAAATATAACTAAAAAATGTTTGTGTTTTTAAATGTTCTAAATAGGCTAAAACTTACCCAACATTTTCAGTAGCACTCAAATAGGACATAGTGTGTTCATTTTACAACTTTTCATACAAATATTATACCAACACAGTATGCACATAAATAAATTGGTCCCACAGCATCATACTAAAATGAATAAAGAAATGATTTATTAATTAATTTAAAAACCAGTACTTAGGGACATAAACTGGTATTGTTATCTACTGAATCAATATTTTGGATAGACAAAATTAAAATAATCATTGACAATGCTATGTAACTATAATACCAACTATTCTAGGTATTGCCCTTGTTAGTGCCTAACAACTACGTTGCTGCTAATAAATATATTCATTAATAATATTTAAATTCATATAATATCAATGCATTCCTGAAAAACATAAAAACAGACAAAAGGAGAGAAACGATTCTCACATGTTAGGTTCATTATTTCCTGACACATTTTGATCATGATGATATTTTTATACTGTTGCATAGATTAAACTATATAAGAAAAATATTTTATTACTTTAGATTAAAGCTAAAACATGTATTTTTATTATAATTTCTTACAAATTGTTCAATTCAACAACATCAAAATTGTTTGACAGACATTAAATGTCAAAATATCAAATTCTATCAAGCTACAAGCAAGCAAACAAAGCATAGAGCATCTTATAGCATTAAATCATAGACGGATGAGGTCTACGAAGCAAACAAGAAAGTTGTGTTTATGCAGTCTACCACTGATATCGATGACCTTGTAAAATATTGATTGAGGTAACGTTTAGTGAACGGTAGAGGTGGGTTAATGTTTTTTATTAAAAACCAGCTGACCCGCGCGGTTTTGCTCACGTTATTTTTATATATTTTAGAATAGAAAAGAATAGAATAGAAAAATATTTATTTAACGCCACACAATTAACATTTAATTTTCACATCGCTTAAACCTTTCCTGGACTCTTACAAATATATTCAAGATCAAAATTGGCCAAATCGGTTCAGCCGTTCTCGAGTTTTAGTGAGACTAACCGACATCAATTAATTTTTAAATAGAACTAACTCAACCATCTTGAAAAAACATTTTGAACGTCGTTTTTAGATCAATTTAAATATCAAATTATAGTGATGCATAAAGAAGAAACTACTAAACAATGTGATTTTCAATAAACTTTTATATGTACCGTAGTTTCTAAATTAAACTACTATAATTTATGGCTTCATAAAATTCCTTGGTTCTTGTACTTTCGTCAACTGTCAGAAAAATATTTTGTTTCCATAAACAAGGGTTTTATTTTTATCATCTGTGGATTTCTTTATTTACCTATAAAGGTTCTGTCTGGCTGTCATAATTTGTGTATTTAATTTAGCAATTTCTTTGGTACGAATAACGTAAGTTATTATTTTAAATCTAAATTTAATCAATTCATTTAATAATACGACTCACGTTATTCAATAAAATAAACATTGTATTGTACAGTAGTTTAGCTGGTGTTATTTAGAGAACTTTAATTTTAAATTTGGCGCGGTTTTCTCTAAATGAGAACCCCATTTTTTAAGCGTTGTTGTGAATTCAATATGGCGATAATTGATGTTGTACTGTTTTGAAGGTACGTCAATTTGACGATTTTAACATGTTTATTCCGGTAAATATTGCGATAAATGAGAATTTTCAGCGTCTGTAAATGTTACCTAGTGATTAATATACAATTACATAAGTGTTTATGTTGTAAAGAAGTCATACGATCAGTATTGTTTTGTTTGTGATATCCGATAATTTTGGTGATTATTCCATTGTCAAGTTAAAAATACAAAATGTATGTTGTGAACGATTGAACTTGATAATGCTACATGTACCTATAGATAAAAAACTTGCGGTGCCGCCTTCCAATAGTTAGGTGTGTTTCATTCAAAATCAAGAACAAGATGGATTGTAATTACGGTAATTATATTCTTGATTAATATTTGTCTGTTTCTCTATAATTTACATTGGTCTTGTTTCAGAAGTTTATATGTTTTGTACAAATGGGAGATAAATAATATATTGGTTAGGTGCATAGATTAGCGCCATAATAATTGATTCATTATTTGAGTACATAGTGTGTAGAGCACTGAAGATCATGACAGACACACGACGAAGAGTGAAGCTATATGCTCTGAACGCGGACAGACAGTGGGACGACAGAGGGACCGGGCATGTGTCGTCATGCCATGTGGAGAGACTAAAAGGAATTTCGCTGCTAGTGAGAGCAGAGTCAGATGGATCCTTACTTCTGGAAAGTAAAATACAGCCAGACACAGCTTATCAAAAACAACAGGACACTTTGATAGTGTGGTCTGAAGGTGATAACTTTGATCTAGCATTAAGTTTTCAAGAAAAAGCAGGCTGCGATGAAATATGGGAAAAGATATGTCAGGTATGTTTATTTACATGATAAGTAGGTAAATATGTAATTAATAAATCAGCTGGCTCTTATAACCTTAGTGAAATAAAACTCTATTTTAATTATTTTGCTACTTCCAGGTACAAGGAAAAGATCCATCAGTTGAAATCACACAAGATATTGTTGAAGAGTCTGAAGATGAAAGATTTGATGAAATGTCAGATAGTGTACAACCTGTGGAATTGCCAGCATGTGAGATGGGTCGGTTGGAAGATATCAGTGAGCTAGTAAATAGTTGTCTGGTGTCTCCAGCCCGGAAAGACAAACTGGCATCAGCAATAGAAACCCAACACTACATTAAAAAACTCTTAAACCTCTTTCATATGTGCGAGGACATTGAAAACATTGAAGGATTGCATCATCTCTATGAGATATTCAAAAGTATATTCCTTCTCAACAAAACCACACTCTTTGATACAATGTTTGCTGATGACACAATATTTGATGTGGTGGGCTGTCTAGAGTACGACCCTGGTCTTCCACAGCCTAAAAAGCATAGAGAGTACCTAAAGGAGCTTGCAAAGTTCCGTGAAGCCATTCCTATCAAAAACCAAGATCTGCTTGCTAAAATTCATCAAACATACAGAGTTCAATACATACAAGATATTGTATTACCCACACCCACAGTTTTTGAGGATAATCTTTTAAGCACACTGTCCAGTTTTATATTTTTTAATAAGGTAGAAATAGTGAAGCTTATTGAAGAAGATGAGAAGTTTTTAACTGATTTATTTAAGCTGCTTATGGATAGTAAGACACTTGATTCAAAGCGAAGGGATTTGGTGTTGTTTTTGAAGGAGTTTTGTAATTTTTCACAAAATTTACAACCACAAGATAAGGATGCATTTTATAAAACATTAGTGACACTAGGGATCCTGCCTGCGTTAGAGATCACACTAGCTATAAAGGACCAAAAGACCAAGACATCATCAATAGACATACTCACATACATTGTTGAGTTTTCTCCATCGGTAGTGAGGGACTACACACTGCAGCAAGCAAACAACACAGAAGAGGTATGTATTGGTCACTTCAAGGTCAAATATTGATCTCAATGTTATGATTATCTAATCTACTGTTATCATTTCAGGAGCAAATGCTATTAAATATAGTGATAGAACAGATGCTTCGTGACAGAGACCCTGAGTTGGGTGGTGCTGTGCAACTGATGGGAGTTCTCCGTATACTCTTGGACCCTGAAAGTATGCTTGCATCAGTCAACAAAAGTGAAAAGGCAGACTTCTTGAATTTCTTCTACAAACATAGTATACAAACGCTTATTGGTGAGTGGATTTACTTCTTTTTAAAATATGCAATAAACTCTAATTGCTATTGATAACCATAGTGGCGCGGTAGTCAAGTGCCCGATTAAGAATCGAGAGGTTGCTGGTTCTATTATACTTGTATTATGCTACTACAACACTAAGTGAGTGTTTCAGATGGAACAAATAGTCATAGACAGAAACTACAAGAGTTTCTGTCCCCAAAACAGGAGATCGTTATGTAGCATCAGGACTATTTGTTTTCAATGATTGGATGTGTTCTATTTATCGTTAATTTTAAAATAAACTGTTGTTCCCTGGTATAATAGTCATCAGGCTATGTGTAGGTCCAGTCCGTCGGCCTCTCCATCACCAGAGGTGGTGTCTGACTCATATGGACTAACTTACTTAATAATAGCATTAAATCTGACTACAATATTTCCACAGCGCCGCTGTTAGCGAACACGACAGGAGAAAAGCCACTGAAAGAGGATTACCACACCGTGCAGCTACTCGGACTGGTGTTGGAACTGCTTGCTTTCTGTGTCGAACATCACACATACCATATCAAAACCTGCATATTGAATAAGGTATGTGAACTTACTATTCCTAACCCATGTTTTTATTATTATATTATTGCTGGGCAAAGGCTTTAGGGGTAGCCGGTGTCACTTCTCTTTTTAACCAACGAAAAACGGGAGTTTTTTTTTTCATAATATGCATGTTATCTAGGGTGTACTCATGTACTGAACCTATTGTTTATCATACCACTTACATGACCCAGCCAAACCCATATAAGTTTGCACAATAAACAGGCTAAACTTTTAAAAGCTTTAAAAGCTAAACAAGTCCCTCGCGACCATGTTAGAAGAGAAGATGGCCTCATCTATCTATTCATATCAATAATATTAACCTGCCTGTTGGGTACCATTGTTGGGTTGAGTCCACAGACAATTTCGTTACAGACATGTAGATGACAATGACAGTTTTCAAGTTATTATTCTAACCTTCTGCTGAAGAAAGAGAAATCTGTTGCTCTAAGGGCTTCATTTCCTTCTACAGTCATGTCTGCATATAGCTAAGACAAACTATTGCATAACTATTATACTGATATGTATTTTTTTATTGTTCTAGGATCTACTTCGTCGCATTCTAGTGCTGATGAGGTCAACGCACACTTTCCTAGTGCTCGGCGCATTGAGATTCATGCGGAAAATTATAGCCCTGAAGGATGAGTATTACAACAGATACATCATCAAAGGCAATCTATTTGCGCCCGTTGTCGACGCTTTTCTAAGAAATAATGGCAGGTAAGAGCTGAGAGGATTTTTTGAATCAAATCTTTTTGGGAACTTTTTATCGATTTCGACAATATAAACTTCATTGTACTCATGTATACTATCTTGCTACTTCTCTTTACATTGATTAACTGATAGGTACTTGAGATAGTTTTTTTCGAACCTTTATTGTTAACTAATTTTTGTAAGTTTTACCAGTAGACTAGCTACTGTAGTAAGTCGGTTACACATGGTAAACCCTCTGTTCTTATAAAAATGGCTGGAAATTCAATTTCAACTGGTTACCGTTGGATAATAAAATTTCACATAGAATCAGCAGAGAGCTATAAATAGTAAATCTAAAAATCCTTCATGCTGTTCTCAGGTACAATCTACTAGATTCTGCCATATTAGAGCTATTTGAGTTCATCAAGTTGGAAGACATCAAATCACTCTGCTCACACGTTGTTGAGAACTACGGCAAGATCTTAGAGGATGTGGAATACGTACAAACGTTCAAAGCTTTAAAAACGCGGTACGATCAACACCAAGATAAACTCAAGGAAAGGGATAGAGGTAAGAATAATTTGTAACAAGTAACTAGACTAAATTAATTTAAATAAATAGGTAGTGTGTGAGTCGAACCTTGCGAATAAGTTTTCTGGGCCAAAAATCTATACAAAATTACCTCTGATTTGTAACAATCTTCATATATATATAAAATTGAATTGCTGTGCGTTAGTCTCGCTAAAACTCGAGAACGGCTGGTCTTGAAATATTGTAGGAGTCCAGGGAAGGTTTAAACTGCGCGGGTCAGCTAGTAAATAATAATAGTCAAATTCAATAAATAAAATACATACTGCTTAAGAGGCCTTTCCAAGATTTTGCGATATAATTCATGAAGTTCGCGTGAATGTATCTTTATATAGTATAAGTAATAGCGCGCGCGACGAGAAGCGATACGTCGTCCCTCCATAAGCGCTCAGCGCGGTTTGAGAGTCGCTGCTTCGATCGATATGATTATAAGTGCGCTACGGTGTGATTTAAAAAAAATCGTATTAAAAAAGTCAATGCTATTAGACTATTTTCTTTGTTGTATTTATTTAATAAAAACTTAAATTTTAATTAAGCAGGTGTATTTTTATTGTAAACTCCTTACTTTAGCAGAAATAACAAGCGTAAAATTGGGAAAAGAACGCGTTTTTTAGACCGTCTTTTTTCAAAAATATTGAACTAACATGCTGTATTTTTCTCTATTCACTTAAATTTTAAAACTGTGATTATTATAATTGCATTTTTGGAAATATGTTAGATTTTGTTATTTCATTGAAAAAATGATCGAAAGTTGACTGGAATTGCTCATTTTACGAAACGTGCGTTACTAATTATTTTTTTAATCAGTTATGTCTTGAGTTAATTAATATTTGCTCTGTTGGCTTAAATTTTAAGGGATAAAGCTTTTATTTGTTTTTATTATCGTTAAAATATCTTGACACACGAGCCACAATAGTGTTCGAAACTTCACGGGCTACAAGAAAATTCAAGGATTGTCAAGGATAGGGCTCTTAAAACGAGAAGGTGTTTCCTGCTGAACAAAGGACTCTCCCAAAAAAAATATGCTGCCACTGGACAAAGTCGCGGAGCGTTCTACTGTTTATTCCAATAAGAATACTTTGGACCGTGGCATATAACATTTGCTTTGATTGAAATTCGGTGAAAACATTAGAAGCTTAATCATGAAAACTTTTGTTACAGTAAGCGGCAGCGTAGGCGTAACTGAAACAGTGGTGCCGTCTCTTTTGCGCACGCGGTACAGACGCGAGGCGCGGCAACCCGACGAAGAAGAAGAGATGTGGTTTAACGACGACGATGAACTCGATGACGAGGCGCCATTGGACGCAACACCGCACCCACACCCACACCATGCGTTAGATGCTATTGGTAAGTAAACACTTTGAATAAGGCATATTTATTGAAATAACAACTTGTAAATGAGAAGACCAGGGGCTGATTGCATAATAAAAAATACAGGTTCATGATATTAGTGAAAAAGCACATCAGCAATAGTAAATCATGATGAATTTATGGATAGGATCACTTTGATGTCTGTCTGAAATGAAATGGAATATATTTATTTGCTTAAAGTGTGGTAAAGCGTTACAAGTTAGCAGGTATGTTTTCTGTTTCACGCATTTTGTCGAAAACGAAATGTAAAATTAAAATTACTTTTCTAAGAAGCTACTTCAACTAAGTTTTACTATAATAACGATATAAAATAATAATCAAACCGTATATCCCTAAAAAATATCAGATTAGAATGTCAAGAGTGAAAATACAAAATAAGAAACAAGAATATAAACAATGATAACCATTTAAACGTCCGGGCGACTACAGTTGCCTAAAAAAAATGTTGCGATGAACGTTAGGGCGACTAGAGCGGCCCCTTCACCTGGTAGACTTTTTGCGTAATAACTGCGTCCAACTATGAGAAAGTTGCCCAAAAACGTCACTAGATGGCTCTTAAATAAATTTTGCGTCTAATAACAATAGCAATTTAATCTTTTTTCTGTCTGCTTATAGTGTCGTAATTGTATGGAAAGTTATTTTGACACCTTTCTCTTGCAGGCAAAATCGTCGAGAAGAAAGTGTGCGCGACGAGCGCAGACGTTGCGAACGGCCCGAGCAGGGTGCTGCTCACCGCGACGACCGCGGCGAAACCGACTCACACCGACGTTCAGGTATCCTCGCCCAGATTACTCAATAAGGTAAACTTTTAGTTCCCTCACCTCACTGCTTAGCTTCCCTTGTGCTGGGCATTACACAGCCTGCCGACGGGGCCTGTCGCCTATCGCCTGCTATCTATTACCTGTTTATAAAGATGGATACTATCATCATCATCACATCACACATTATCACATAATTCATTAATTCATCACCATCATCATCAACAACATCATCACCTTCATTAATATGTCTTCCATGTGGATTAAGAATTTAAGACGCAATCAATTACTCGCTCGTGAGTAGGCCAGTAATCTAGTAGTGGTAATTGGAAAATTATCATCAAATCACCTGCTCAATTTGCCAAAGCTTTTCAGGGCATGATGAATAGACGATAAATGCGCTTGCACTCAACAATATAGCAAAAATGACCATCAGTAGAATAAGTATGAAAATTGTGTAAAGATCTAAAAAGTTAAAACTGGCGTTAACCACGCTCATATAAACTTTTTAGATATTTAATCAATAAGTTTTTTTTGTCTTATTTCCATTCATGATAAGTCTGTAGTGTTTTTAAGTTACAAGTGATTTTGAGATAACGTTTCCATACGACGCAGGGCTTGGTAGACTACGACGGTGACTCAGACGAGGAGGAGGAGGGAGGCAGCGCTACGAGCAGCAGCAGCAGTAGCAGCGACGAGCGCGACGCCAAGCGACCGCGGCTCGCGTAGTCGCCCATTTATACGAACCCAGACCGCGACTCGCGTAGTCGCCGCATTCAAGGAATATAGAAAGAAAGCTCCGCCCGCCTCGCTGTGACTGGCCCAGTGACATACCGTCAGGTGATCCGCGAACACATCCGTCGTTTTGACCGCGGGACGCATTCGTGGTTTTGATCGCGATATCACGTGGTTTTGATGCGCAGAATAATCGTTCGAGGTTCTTATTTGCAGGATTTGCTTTAAGTTTCGCACTACATTCTCTGGCTCTTAGCTGATGAGTTGATTCCTTGTATTAGTTGTTAATATCTCAGTTAATTAAACGCAAAACAAACATTATGTACAATTTTCAATAGAAATACTCTTACACATATAAAATAAGTGGTAAAGGCTTGCGTTGGGGATTTATTTATTGTAATAAAAAAAAAAATATATATACAAGTTGAGCCAGAGAATGGAGATTGTTAGCAATAGCATGTTCTAAATTCAAGTTCAAGTCATGGCTAAGCTAGTTTTCCCTTATTTATTCTCATAGAGAATGAATAAGAAAAAATAGCTCTGCATTGCTTTGTATAATTACTATCTACGTTAATGTGATCAAACAACAAGATTGGTTTTTTACATAAACAGCCATCATTTGAAAAAGGGAAAAACATTTACCATCAAATTAATTAAAAATAGTCTATAATTATCATCGAATTAACAATGCGTGTTTTGCACAAAAGGTAGCGCAACTGAAAGTATTTTCAGTAATTTGACGTGAAGTTTACAGTTTTGAGAAATAACAAATGTTGCAGTCTGCTTGTTTGAAAACACGGACTATGGGCATTGCATACTCGCTTTACTCATGGCAGAGTTGTCCATTATTTGTAAATACAATATTAGTTTGAGTATGAAGTCCTTCATACCTTTTAGCGTAATAATTTCAGATGGCATCAGAATGTAGAACAAAATTTGGTTTCATAGTGTTGGAAGTAAAAATTAGGTTTAGGTTACTTTTGTCAATGATTTAAATCTAAAAGTACAAAAGAAATATAAGTGGGGGACTCTAAACATAGAAATAATAGGAAAAGAAACAGAGAACGAGACGCGAACGTGTAAAAATGTATTTATGAGAGAAAATTACTTATTGGAACATAATAATATGACCAATTGTATTAGAATATTGTAAATCGTATACGTGTGCTGTGGAATTGCTACTTACTATAGCTGAGTTCTGTTCAAATCTCAGAAAAGATAATAGGCAAGACATGTCATATTTTTTTAATACGTATGAACCTTTCGTCTAAATCAGCTCCTTTCGACAAATAGGTATCGCAATTAACGACAAAAGCGCTTTGGAAAGCTATGCTGACGTAAGCGCGGTCGTTTACTTCAGCCTTTATCAGTTTTGTCTATACAAACTCGATTTACAAAAGTTTTCTTAGCGCTTTTACGTTTTAATTCGAGTAGTAACATGGACAGATCTCAGCTAAATCACAATCAGACTTGTCAGTTCGCTAAGCGGGAACATTATTTTGAAAATAGTATCGTAAACGGTCGTCGATATCGATAACGGTAATTCATTTTGCATTAAAGACGCTACAAAAATAGCATCAAAATAAACAGCTTCAGGATACGTTTACGATACGATTGTCAAACGATAAATTTCTCGCTTTGGGAATAAAATTTATATTTTCACAAAAATGCTTTACATTGCAGTTGTAATATTTGTTTTAGATGTTTGTTTTTTCGTTTTGCACAGTTTATTTAATGCCCATTTGAGTTGAGCTTTTAAGAGACTGCACGCAATACTTGTACGTACTTTTTTAGCCTGTATCCTGCTTGCTCTTTGATAACCTGACTTGTATTTATCTCAATGTAGTTATTAGATCCAACTCTACCCATTATAATCTTATTTGTTAGTGTACAAGTAAAACATACTTCCATTAATTAATATGAACAGTTACATTTTTAAACAGAATGTATACATTATTTTGTACAAAATACAGAAGTTTAGTTAGTTGAGTTATAAAGAACACCCATACAATCCATAGGTTATGCGAATAATAGCAGAAAGAAGCGTATAGCAATAAAAATGCTTTGCCACCACAAGATAAAAAAAAAGTGCACAGTTTTATACTGTTTTTGCGTCGTTATAATCTCACAAAAGCCCGACATTTGTTGAGAGTATAGTTATTTTGATATTATTTATGTTTCTCTCATCCTCAAATTATCTACGCATGTTAATCTGGATCTTAATTTTTTGGAGACATTTTTAGATGTAACAAATGGTTTTATACCTTTCAGTTCTATTTGATTAATAAAATACAGCAGTGTACTTTCTAAGGGCGATTATCCACCGAAGGGAAGCGGAGACGGGTGGAGACTACTAATCGTATCAAAACTGCATCATAATTTGCTTTACGTCAAACTAATCCGCTCTGCTTCAGTAGATTATCGCCCTAGGCCCATCTAATTTGTTGTTGGGTTCTTTATTATGTTACCCAAAAATTTTGGGATCCAGATTTATTATGCTATTCATTAAATTATTTCTAACAATTAAAAGTTCAGTGATTTTGCAAGTGTTTCGATCATGCAGTATTGTATGTTCCGCATGTGTTTGATTGAAAAATCTAGAGTGAACTAATCAAAGTGATTGTGCTTCTTTCATGTAAATATTTAGATGTTTAATTGAACCCATCTTGATACATTTTATATAACAATATACTTACCTCGTATTACCTTACTAATATTTTTTATTTAGCATCCAGCTTGATTATAACTTTGCCTCTGATTTACCTCTTCGATTTACGCAATTTAAGTATTTAAATACGCTGTAAATTAACATACAACTCATATAATTATTGTTGTTGGGAACACTTTTGATAAAAATAATCTTGTATGGATGACAGTTACTTTGTCCATACAAGTTGGTTTTATGAAATTGATTTAGATGCTATTTTTATTGTTTTTGGCTAGTTCGCTAGTTGTGTGAGCAGCCCTCTCATAGGACCGGACAAATATAAATGGCTCAGCGCATGCTATCACTCCTGCGCTTTCGCGGTCCTGGATTGATTGACATTAACAGGAGTGGTGCTCAGGCTAAGCATGTGCCGAGTCAAATTTATCTGGCCCTCAGTAGTACTCGTTTCACAAGTAGTTGTGAGTAGCAATGCTGCATTGAACTTTGTCCTGATTATCAGTATTACGTTTTTCTATCTATACTTTCAACAAAACTAAACTATTTTCGCTTATGATTCTAGCTTTTTATACAGCAAAAATAATGTGTATGTGATAAAAGTATCTGATTAAGGTCCATATTATTTTATGACTTTATAACACCTAGTTTAATCATTCGTATATGTAAATATTATTAGATTTTGTAATAAAAACATTATCTTGAATGAATTTTTCGATGTGCTGCAATAGTATACATTGCTAGAATAATGTGTTTATTGCTTGCACTTTACATAGGGTATTCTAGTCTAGCACATTTGCGTTGTTTGGCCGGAATGAAATCAACTTAGTGTAATGTAGACGCGACACTTAGATTTTAGTTTGACCAGGTAACGTAAATATAATTACGAATACGCCATTACTATGTGAAGTGTCTACATAATATTAGTAAAAGCTTCATAATATAATTTATTTTTACACATAATATCTCCGTCTTTTCGTAAACGTTCTACTCTCTGAAGTAACCTAACAGAGGTGACTTCTTACTAGTGTGGCTAATGTCTACCCACATACTTACTCCTTTGTTTTTGTAGTTTTTCTTGTATTTTGTTAATGAAACGTAATCCAATCTTGTCTCGTCTCCATAGTATATTTATTTTGCTGTAAAGCATTATTTTACTATTTCTTAGTAAAAAAATACTTCCGGTAAGCAGGTACTTCATTGTGGTAATTTCCAATGCAGGTGCATTAATTAAAGTGGTTTTCTTTCATTGACGTTATAGAAGTAAAACTTTTTATTATTTAAAGAATTACTACCTATTTATTTATTTATTGGTAAAAGCACAATTCGAATATGACTAGTTTTTATTATGTTGACTTTAGTATATTTTCCGAAACTGTTTATTAATATCTCCACCCGACACATAAAATACATATCAATTCTAATATGTATCTGAAAAGGAACGATTGATCTCTGTAACCACCTGTAACAACCACTTTTCTTCTGCGTATGATGGTCACACACAGCGGTCTAAAACTTTTAGATTAATTTTATGTCTCAAAAGCACTCTGTATGTACGTGCACAGTAAAAGCGGGGCGTAAACACGCGCGGGATGAATTTGTCAGAATATATTGTAAATAATAATACCGTTTTGTGTAATAATTTTATTTTGGAATCTGCCAAATCCACGTGTAATAGCATCGAGCTGTCAATTAGATTTATATACGATACTTGTATTCCTTGAAATATCTACACTAATATAGGGCACCTTATCCACCATTTGCGGATGTGGCAGTCAACGTGACTCATCCACCGTTTACCTGCAGATGGTGGAGAAGCCTTTTAAAAATTCGAAGCTCTAGATGAAAGTAGACTGTAATAATTACTATTTTTTATCTGTCTAGGTGGATGACCATCATAAAATAATTTATACACAAATAAAATTAAATAGATTTACCTATTGGCAAGTTGTGTAAAATAAATAAGCTTACTATAATGCTATTATTATGATGTCACTAGTTAAGTAAGCAATAAAAAATAAGGTAATTCGAATGAAGTTGTTTCATTGATGAAATAAACGCCCTTAGCGTGATGATGTAAAAGATCAAAATAATCATATCATGAGAAATTTAATGGATAAGTTATGTACCTATTTAAACACTTCAAAATCACACGCAACACATATGGACATCAGCATTAATGTAAGTACTTACTACTATTATTATTTAGTGCTAATAATATACTTGTCTGTCTAAACTTGAGACTAATATCTGTTCAGCCCCCATACCATGAACTCTTAGAGCGATTCAAATTAGGACCTAAACTGAATTGTCAAAAAATTATGTATCATGAATTCAATAATTATTAATTTCATGGTACAAATTTTTCTGACTATTCAGTTTAGGTCCTAATTTGAATCGCTCTAAGAGTTCATGGTATGGGGGCAGCCCCCATACCATGAACTCTTGCTTGAGACAGACACGTTATATTATAGCAGCGGTTGTTTATATTCAAGGATCTATAGACTTCCTTGAAACCGCTAATAAACAATCGCTGGTTACAGTCACATTAAATGATGTGTATTATTTTAGAGCCAAACCTGTCGCAATCGCAATCAATAATATGTCGGTTCTGTTTGGTTGATAAATAATGGTAAACCTTTTGCCACGCTATGGTGATAGCCACATAGCAATCACTAGCGTAGCGTAGGTATAATTTATTATAGGTAAATTAACTGATTTGCTTCCCTTTGTCTACGGAGAAGTAAAAACGGGATTAAACAACTGTCTTTGTCCACTCTTCCAACAAAACACTAGACGAAATGTGCTTTTTGTGGTGTGACCGTGTGACCGCTGTCTTGATTGTTCAGTTCTAATGGTTAGTGTCCACTACTTCAGTCTTCAGTTTGCTGGCGAGTGCTCGGCGTAGCTGCATCGCGTCTGGCGGCGGCAATGGGGTCACCCCTGCGAGGGCCGCTGCGGCCACACGCGCTGAGCGCGGCCTAGCTTTGGAGTGGGAGCCTTCACCACCTGGAAAAAATATTCTCAAGTTCTATTTCTTCCGTAGACCTTGTTCAAAAAAGCCATCTACACATCCTCTAAAATCCCCTTGCAAAGAAAAAAAGCGCGAGCGTGAATTTGCTACTTTTTAGACAAGGTCACACACAAACAGATTGGTAAGTAAGAAATAAAAGTATTATGCATTTTGATAGCAGGTCCCTACGACACTAAGGTCCTAACCTTTTTGTTAAGACTAGGTAGGTAATGAACCCGTCTCGTATTCTGCAGTGAGTCATGCTGGATAGTGCTGGAAAGAACTATTATAGGTAGTCTGACGCATGACGTATCGAGCGATTGCTGTCGAGTATGATCTGTCGTTGGACTATCCGCTGTGGCTGTGCATGCGTAGTTCCACTACTAAGCAAATTGTTTTTAGATTTTCAAAATCTCTTTCATTTACCTGCAGCATCGTCGTCAGTTTCAGTAGCTCCAAGACGTTTCTCACGAACCTGCTTCTTCAACGCAAGCAGTTTATCTCGCTGCTGTTTCAAATATTCTTGACGCGCTTTCACTTCTTCCTCGCTTACCTGAAAATAAGAGATCCTAATAACTACGGAGGTTTAAACTGATACGATCAGGAGAGTTCTAACGGACTTCAGTCCATAAACTGCGGTAGGTACTTTACTTACTATAACCCTCTCAGTAGTACTTAGGTAAGTGCACTGAAAAATTAATATTCATGGTAGGTATAGATAGGGTAGGTTACCTACTTAACTTACTTCAACTTTCTTTGGTGGTGGCCTCGGAGGTGCTATACCTTTCTTCTTCACCTGCACTGGATGAGGGACCGAAAACGTCGTCTCAGAGATCTCTTCTTTTTTCTCGAAGCTGTGCAGTTTGGATAAAAGACTCTTCTTTTCAGCCACAACATCCGCAGGCGGGACTGTTACAATTTCTTCTGTTTCATCAAAGTCTTCTGCGAGTTTCAATCTGGAATACCACATGATTTGGGAAATGCTGATCGGCTTAACAATACAATACAATAATACTGCTCTAGATTTATCAGCGAGCCACCCAGTTTTGAACAACGCACGAACACTATATAAAAAAACAAATTAAAAGTGCTAACTTGTTCTTAAGTTCCGTCATCACATCATCGCAGTCGGGCCACCCATCGCTTTCATCACTTCGCGATGTCTCAAGGTCTTCAGTGTCTGATGAGAAGATATTGGGCATTGCGCCGTACCTTCTTTCTATAAGTTCTAATGCCTGCAAAGTAAAATACAAGTCTTATCAGACTTTGGGGTCTTGTCTACATAGAGCTAAAACAAACTAACCTGACTGACAGTCGCCTAACTGAGGACTCCTAACTCCTCCTAAGTCCTAGACCTACCTACCTACTTTTGTCAAATTGTCAACAATTGTAATTTGGTGATGTAAAAATGTGGGTACCTACCTAGACCTATCCACTACCTAAGACCCGAGCCTTCTAAGCCCGATTGACTAAAATAAACTCTGAGCTGAAGTCACCTGCAACTGAAGCTCCACATTCTTATGAGTCATCATTTTCACGAACATGTCGTAGTCATTTGCAGCCCAGATTTGTTCAAAGAGCCTCCTGTGGAAATGTGCTGGTAAACCAGCTAAGTCCCTGGCTGAGAGCTTGCAGGCCGCTTCGAACTGATCAGCTGTAATTCCAATGTCGTCCATAAACGAGCCTAGCATGACATCCACCTAAAAGTTTAAACATAACCTAGTACATAGTATAAAACAAAGTCGCTTCCCGCTGTCTGTCTGTCCATAAGTATGCTTAGATCTTTCAAAGTACGTAACGGATTTTGATGCGGTTTTTAGCATCCGTGCGATGCCAGGGGTCCGCTAGTTAGGTATGTACCTACCTTCTTATCTACTTAAAGTAGTATTACAGACACACATGCCAGTGCATTATTGCGCGGAGATTCCGATAGCCTTAGAATAAATACGGCCGATAGCCAGTAGTAGAAGATCTCTTGTGGTGTACTAAAGTACATAGCTAAGGTGTTTGTAGGTGGAATGCAACTTCCTTGGAGGAATGGAATGCCCTACTACTGTTGTAGTAGGGCAGGTCACTGAAAGCACCGACTACGTAGGAAGGTCTAGTCTAGGCAGTTAGGTTAGGTAGGTAGGTATACTTACCAGATTACGATATTCATCATGGGTTTTTTTATATTCTGGTCTGTCTAGCACTTCTCCGTTATCGGTAGGTTCAAATGCTGAAAAGATCACAAATTACTTAACTACCGAGGTACCTTTGTATTGTCGATGTAGGCAGGTAGGTAGCCTAAAGAAATCTTTGGTAGGAAGGTAAATAATTGCTTGTTTTACTTTTTCAAACTCACGTAAAGACTTTTCTTCTACGAACGTCTGCAATGGCACATTCCACACAGGACCGTGGAGAAAGCCCACCAGAGAGTCGAACACCCACGCATTACCATCTGCACTTTCCATCTCTACCTACACCTCTAACACAAAAGAAAAGTTGTGGAGAAATTACGACTACGCGCCTGCAAGATTGAGGAAACCCTCTTTGTTTTTTCGAAGAGGAAACCTTTACAAAGAACACCTTTTGCCTTTGTGACGTTGTGATGGTGACGTCCAGTGACGTCTGTTTATTTGAATGTTGCTATGGTTTCCAGTTATCCATTCAGATCCAAGGATCTTTATTATTCAAGGTTCCATGATTCAAGGTTATAGGTCATTATCTTCATTATCTTCATGACAGCGTTCTAATGTTCCCACAGCTGGGACACTGGCCTACTCTCGAGCTAGAGTGATAGGTTTATAACAAACACGTGTCTTTCGAATTTTCAGTTCTTGGACATGCCGGTTTCCTCACGATGTTTTCCTTCACTACTTTATGAGAGCATCACTGGCATTGCGCACATATTTTTTTTTGTAGAAAAATTCATAGGTGCGCGACTGGGTTCGAACCCACACCCTAGGATTGGAAGGCGGAGTCACTATCACTAGACCACCGTCTGTGCTCCTTGGTGTTCCTACTTGATAGGTATTTATGTACCTACCTAATTATTTTATACTATGTGTTATACTTACTTATAGACTTAGAATAATGATTTAATTAAATCCTTTTTTTTTAACTTATTATAGTATTTATCTGATGGCTGGGTCTGAGTTACGGCCATAATGTTCCTTTCTTCTTCTTCTTCTTTTAATTTGTGGCGTCTATGGCCGAGTTTGCCACAATTTTGCCAATGTTGACAGGGTTGAAACAGTAAGACAATGGAGGATCTCTCTTTCATCGTCGAGTCAGGACGCGGCAACAGAGCCGCAAAACGACCAGCGAAAAGCCTGGAGGAGCCGCCTACCCAGCAAGGCAGGCACCATGAAGACTGAGCCCAGCGACCCGGGAATTGTGGTTCCCGCGAGTAGATGCCAGGGTAATGGGTTTATACCCGAGGCACAAGACTACCTGCAGCTCACTACAAGAGCAGTAGAAGACCGATTGATTGGAGGATCTTAGAGGACATATGATGGGTCGGTAATGTTCCTTTTTTTTCTTTTTTTTTCTTTTTTAAATGCCAGTCTGTCTGTTTAGACAATTTTGCCAGTGTCAAGTAGTGTCGACGTATACATCAAAGACGAACAAGTTCGAATTTTGAATTTGACGAACCATGATCAATCAGACAATGTCACTAGGAAGTTTGTGAACTGTAAAAATTAACTTTTTTAATATTTCTGACTCTGTTTTGGAGTTTCTTCAGTCATTTTGCCGGTACGACATGTTCCTCCCATTTTAATTGTTTTTCTCGAGTTATTTTGAGTTTTATTGTGTAAATTTGGTGGCAGTCTAACCAATACGACTCGTAGTCTTGGCACAAGTGTAAGTGATTGAAATGGAAGGGTGATGTTGGTTTGTAATTTGGTCGAAGATTCTCCAAGAAAATTTTGAAAGGACGCCATCATTTCTTTTAAATTGTTGTTCGTCAAATTCAAAATTCGAACTTGTTCGTCTTTGATGTATACGTCGACACGACACTACTTGACACTGGCAATATTGTCTAAAAAGACAGACTGCTATATAAAAAAGGAAAAAAAAAAAGACTTTTGTTGTGCTCTGTTGCAACTTGCGAGCGTATTATTTATTTTAGCACTTGTTAACAAGCTGTTTTCAATGGAAACCCGTACCCTGATGGAGTGTGATAATGTAAACGGCGTAAAACTATCACTGAACATGCAAACTGGTTCATTTTCAAATAATTCGCGTTGTTCACCGAGAGCGCGGAAGTTTACGATCACATACAAAAGTGAAAGAAACAGGAGCTCCTGGGCGAGGACATCGCTGTTTTTGGCTATTTTATTCAATATTGTAGTGTTCAGTTACATTCGCATCAGTTTTACGGCGTTTGCCTATATCACACTAATATTTTCGTTTCTTGCATTTTTCTGGATAACACACAGCGTTCAGTCAGGTAAACATGTTATTGCTCAAAGAAACAACAAAGCAGAAACTTCAGAAAAACTTCACCTACCTACCTATCTAATTTTATTCTAATTCTAAGTTCTAGATAGGATGTGTTGTTGGGTTGTAAATATTGTGCATTTTCCTCCTGCTAACTTGATTCCAGCCCACCTCCTCATAATACTTTTTTGAGAAGGACTTTGGGTTGATCACAGCCAGGTTCCAGCATCTTAGATTCATGTCTGGTTTTATTTGTGTAGAAAAAACTTTATGAATATTTTTTGCAGAAACTCTTCTCATTATACCAACTGTAGGATTGCAAAGCTCAGTGAAATATGTCTGGGGCAAGGAAGACATCTTCGTAACATGGACTAGTATAGATGACGTTATCATAAACGAAGTTATTAAAATGGTATGTAAAAATTTGTAGACTGATTCCAGTCTTTATTCAGGTGGGGTAAAAAAATCTTTTATCACATCACTAATATTATAAATGTGAAAGTTTGGATATTTGTTACTCTATAACTCGACTACCACTAAACCGATTTGGCTGAAAATTAAAACATAAATAGATAATGATCAGGAATAGGACATAGGCTACTTTGTATCCCGGAAAAAGTATGGTTCTTAAGTTCAAAGCGAACGAAGTTGCGGGCAACAGCTAATTTTATAATAAGTAAGGAAGCTAGTTTGTATGAGTCAGTGGCCAACCTGGCATTCTAGCATAAAGTGAGAAATGATTTTTTAAAGAATACTTATATTTTTATACACTTTCACAGAGAAAATAGTTGTCTGCGGTGCTCATGCTAGCCCCACTTGCCTAACAACTTTTATTAACATTGTATGCATTTTGAAATATCTGCTTAGTTTAATAAGATGATAAAGCCATTGGTTTTTTTTTCAGAATCGTGTACTGTTTTTCCTGACGGTTCTAGTTAAACCTAACACTGAATTGAACCCTCAAGATTCTCTTAAGTTGGTGCCTGTTTTTCAAGTAAGAAACTTTCATCTTTTTTTATTATTTGGATGATCAGAAATTAGAAGTACATAGTGTCAACTGTTGAAAACATTAATCCTGTACCTATAGCACAAGCAATAGTGTTATCAAAGTTGCTACCTAAGAAATCAATTTGATACAAAAAGAAAAAGAAGCACTAGTCCACAAAGACAAATAGAATCTTGTACCTATTTTGACTATTTCTTACAAGCTGTTTATTTAGATCATGATATCCTGTAAATCCATTTATAATATTAATCCTATTTCATGTTTCAGAATACAAAACCGCGGCTGATGATGATTGAGAAAATATATTCAGAACTTCAAGTTTTGATGAGGGAAATAGTGAAAGACCAAACTTCTGAAAAGGCTTCTGGTGACAAAGGTTAAATATGGCCATCAAAGATAATACACTGTATTGTGTATTAATAATGAACATTCCAGAGTTGATTAAGCTTAATCAGTGATATTTTAATCCAAAGATATTGTCAAGACAAGAGGTTGTTAATGTAACTAGCAACCTGCCTTGACTTCGCACGGTTGCAATGAAAACATAAGCACCCGTGCAAAGCCGGGGCGGGCTATTATTAGAATAAAGCCTATGTTACTCAGGGATAATGTAGCATTTAAATATATATAATAGCAAAAAAATTTATGGAATCAGAAATAAAAATCTTTCCTCTTTATAATATTAGTATAAGGTTTATTTAAAATATACATAGGCAGAATAGAAAATGATTGACAATTAGAGTAGTGAAATCTAGTCATATGAAATGCACATTATTGAGGCAACCAAGGCACATTTTATACGGTAACTAAATGGTAACACATTAATAAGTAAAATTTCAAATAAGCATTTCTTTAATAATGTAGAAGTGATGAAGGAATAGTTTGTGTATAAGAATTTATCTATCTCGGTATTATTAAACTAGTAATGGAGGACATTATCAGAATTGTGACAGTGTGCAGTAAAAAATTAATAACGTTAAGGTTTTCTAGCATAGCAGAGCGGAAAGCCGAGCTGATTTTGAAATGATCATAAATTCCACTAAGCTTAGTGGTTATGGTAACGTCGGACTAAGGTAAAAGATGCGGTTTCGAATCCAGCCCGTTCATAAATTTTGAATTGCATTCTATTAGTTCTCTGCTTTGATGCATAGCTGCCATTAGAAGTAAGATAAAGATGATGATGATGGCTGATATTTTTTTTAATTACGAGATTAATGATGAAAATGAATGATACTTGTCTTCTAGATTTCTTCATCCTGTTATATTTGTTTCTTCCGTTGGTGATTATTAAATAAATAAAACTACGTACATGCAGATTAAAATGAATTATTACTAGGTACTAAGTGTATTGATTTTTAATTAAACATGCAGATATCTTCTTATATATAAAAATTAATTGCTATGCGTTAGGCTTGCTAAATCTCGACAACGGCTGAACCGATTTGGCTAATTATGGTCTTGAAATGTTTGTAGGAGTCTAGAGAAGGCTTAAACGGTGAGAAATTATGAAAAAAAAAATCTAAAAAAATAACGCGTGTGAAACCGCTTCAGGTTGCACTAATGCTAGGAAATTGATTATTTTATTAATGATTGTGCAACTCATTGAGACTATTTACAAAAAAAATCTTAGAAAAATACTCCCAAATTTTTTTTTTATTAGTTTCAAACGTTCCGACCAAACATTCTCAAAGAATCATAACTCGAAAAATACAAAAAAGGGGAACATACATGGGGTAAATACACCCCTGGATCTGAGAATATTTTTTTCCTAAGGACGTTTATGTTTGGACCACCCTGTATGTTTAGTAGGGAAGGGAGATAGTCAGGCACAACCAGTTTTGGCCACAGCTCCATATGAATTTAATCTAGCAAAACAGTTTGTAACCATCGAACGTTTAATTTAATAGAATTTGGTGCAATTATACTGAGCTATAATTCGCAGCCGTGCCACCTGCCGGCTTGGAAGGGAAACGTTTGCTGGTACATTTATATCGATAGGGGCAGCTAGATAAATTTATGTGGGACAGACTTAGATTTAGAGCCTGTCCAGATGGGGCGTTTTACGCGCGTGTAAACATTCGCGCGTTCTCCAGATACTAGAGCGCTATACATTCCGTCCAGATGCTGCCGTGCGATTCCTTACTCGCGCGTAAAACGCAAGCAACGCGCTGGACTCTCGACTCGCGCGTGTTGCGATCGAGCGCCGCGCAAGTCGAGATACTCGGGCGCCATTGCTGCGTCCAGTGGTGCGCGCGCTCCGACGCGAGTGGACGTATTTGGAACGAAAATGGAGACTGATAATTTTGACACGTCAAGTCAAGTCTTGTATAATTTCTAGTAAATCATCAAACAATGTTATCGACATCTGAAAGTAGTTAAAAAACTTTTCGTTATGTTCTCTGAGCTTTGGGTATAATGTTATAAACATATATATGCGTCATTCTGTCACGTAGAATTGGATGCAGATTAAATCGCCGACTTTCTCTTTGTTTACGACGTTTCCATCGACGGTATGCAAGCCACAACACGACTGCTTTGTCTGGCTCCATGTTCATAACTGTCCCTGGGTCCCTCCCAAACAAATCGCGCGTAGGAGCGCGCGTAAAACGCGGCATCTGGACACATTATAAATTGAAACGCGCGAGGCTACTCGCGCGTAAAACGCCCCATCTGGACAGGCTCCTACGCAAGATAGTGAGATCGCAACGCGTTGCGACGTTTTGTGACCTAAAATAGCATTTTGTCATCTCTGAGCCAGAGAGCCAGTAGGTATCTACTCGCTATAGCCACGTAGTTTAATTCGCGTAGAGTACTATAATTACTTAATTATAGGTAGGTAGGTATACAAGTTAACGTTATTTGAAAGTTCCATTTTAATCGAAATTAACGGTGCGCGGACGCATACAGGATGTACAAACACAGGTAATTATTCATTTTTATCTAAGAAGTACCATTCCTGTACCTACCCATAGTACCCTAGTAAGGATCGTTTACGATCTGTGAATTTCAGGCTAGCTCTTCTCAGTCAGATCGTTAGAAAGCAATGTGTCGTTGTTCCTGTTTTCGGTGAGCTACAAATTACGTACAAATTGGGATCGAGCAGAGTGCAACGGCCGTGCTCAGTGCTCAACCCTGCAGTATGCCTATGGCTTTGTTACTTGCTTTCAAATTAATTGACGTGTTTTGGTTCAAAGATTTCACACACCTACTATAACACAATATTTCAAATCTCTTCCTAGCAAATATTCAAGTCATGTAAATATTATGCTATTAAAGTACCTAAAAAAGTATGAAAACAGGTACTTAATATCATACATTAGGTACCCATGCAAATGCACCAATCTAATTGTCGTGTCTCTGTCTTGTGAAACCGGGTATTAGTTTCGTAGATTTCGTTTCGGCGGCCGTCTCGTAGACGATGCTCTATACGACGTAGACAATGCTACGTCGTAGATATTCAACTACGTCGTAGACTTCTACACCGCGTGGACTACTTATACCTACTAGGTATCTTGTTCGGAAGCGTGTACCGTTTATCAGCTAGGGCTCTCCTAAAGACTGCCCTGAAAGGTCTGGAGCCTTTTCCATCCACAAACTGCACGTTGTACATTGGTCCATCGGGGACCTTTCTACGCTTGTCGACCGGTTTCTAATAGTTAAAATTTGAGTAATTACCTAGTTGTTGTTTGTGCAGGCATGATGGGAGGGGCACTTACAAAATCTCAGAACTATGTCTGTAACATTGGTCTTGTAATCTTGGTATTATCTTGTTTAGGTTTACAACACGAACCTAAATCTAAGAGATAGTATTTTCCTAATTGGAAACTAGGTAAGCAATAGTTATTTCCGCAGGATATTCATCATAACATCAGTCCCAAGCTTCTAGTCCCAGCAGCCAACATTATGCAATTACGTCACAGATGCTCCGAAAATTACTGAACTTCGAGCGCTTTGCAGAATACGCAGCAGTTACTACCGTCTAAATCTAATTAGGTAATTGAAATCATTCGCCGGTGCGTCTCCGAGTGCGGAGGCGACGGCGACGGTTGCTCTCTGCATCACCAATTAGCTCGCACCGCTCTCACTGCCTGAACACAGGCCTGGATCTAGAGCTCTGGGATGTAGTGTACCACTATAATAAAGCAGCGCTTCCATCCAATCCAATCCTTCAAGCTACTTAAGTTATAACAATAACTGGGGTGTACCTACCTCGATAATATAGAGCAGCGCTCCAATCTTATCTTATCTATCTTTTGTAAGTAAGTATCTGTCTTAGTCCAATCCAATCCAATCCAATCATCCAAGCTACTAAGCGCTCATGTTAGGCGACTTGATTTGAAAATACAAGGCCTTCGTCTAGCTAGACCAAACCCGTGTTTGTTGTTAGTTCGGGCTCAGAACCCGATAAGGTGGAGAGACTTAGGATAGACAATCGATTCTCGATATCGATAAGGACGACCATTGTACTTCTGTATTTTATTTATATTTCTATGTACAATAAAGTGTTTTTTCGTTAACTCTGTTGATGGAGATAACAGGCCTAACAACTTTAAAAGCCGAGACCGACTGCTTAACATGCCCACCGAAGCACGAAAGCGCTTTGTTGAAATTGCCACTGGCGGTCACCCATCATAATGATTAATATGCGGACGTTGATCTGTTATGAACAACTTAGACACGCCGCCACGAGCGCTTTCAATTCCAAAGTTCATACTGAAACCGACCCTGTATTTACTACCTTTACCTACATACCAGCTGCGACTGTGCCATTTAACCAAAAGCACATTGCGGGATGGCGGATAGCTCAACGCGTGCTATTTCGCTCGATAGCCTAATTGACGGTTGCCAGTTCTATCCACCGCTTGTGATTGTGGCAGCAGAGTTAACCATTTCTGTAAAGTTCTTAGGATTGCTTTTCAAGAGTTTATAGGTCAACTATAATAAGTTGCTATAAACATGGCATCGAAATTTTGGCCGCTTCGTACAATCGATATTAAAACTACATACTGTAGGTACTTATAAAAAGTCAGATATTCAGGGAAACCTTAATAATTCGTAAAATAAAATAAGTATATTAAGAAAATTTAATGTTAGGTTTGCACAAGAATAATGGTAATTGTAATTAACTCACTAATTACAATAAGAGCGTTGTCAAAGCATAAAGATACCTAAGTCAGGTTTAATTGTGATTTACTGCTCACATTAATTAAAAATTGCTAGACTGGATGATCTCTACAAGTCAAGTGCATTGAAAAATTGGTCGTTAGAAGCTCAGAACACAGGTTAGAAGGACCATTAAATATTATTTTGTCACTTTGCAATTACTGGATAAGAACAGTTCAGTCTTCCTACCAAAAGTTTGTGGAATCAACACCAAAGAGTGATTAACAAGCTTTGCTCTACAATTTCATGCGCAACAATCACCTTGGAAAAATAATGATCAACACAACAGTGGAACAAACTTCAAGTGGGAACCTAATCCCCTTTTTAACTTGAGACAAAGATCAAAGTTCGTTTCAAGTTTGAGGGTCGACTCATACTTGATACCAAACACCATGGTATCAAAGTAGATATTTATTTCTGGGTATTTTTAAAAACAGTACATAGGTCTTTTTTAACCAACTACAAGTCAGACATTACTTATGCTTGTGATTTTATACAACCGAACTTTTTATTAAAGTTTTGAAAGAATTAGTACACTTACTGGTATTTGGTGTTTGACAATGATTTACCTACCTATCTAAACTATGGAAATACGTTCGACGACGACGATACAGCCGTTGACTTTAATACATAACTAAAAATATAAAACCGTCAATGTAAGTCAAAAACGAGTCTTAAGCTCTTATAAGTTAGAGGTCTAAATATAGTTCAGAGGGGTGCACTTAAAAAATGAAGTCAATTTCAAATTCAAATATAAATATTTTTGTTTTGTTAAATTACAAGGATCATAATTTTTTGATAAATTTACAAAAGTTACACGCGCCACGCGTAAAATTCTACTTGACGATGATGCAGCGGGAAAATGGAGTGTGTGTTTCAAAATGATCCTTGTGATATGATTGAATAAATATATTTTTTACTTTACTTCACTATGAACTATGAACAAACATCAAACAGCGCGGACAAAGTCACGGTGGGTTTCACTAGTTTCATTATAATTTTGAAGCGGATGTTACATAAACGTCTTGATTGATAGCAATAGGCCCTACACAATCTATATGCTAATTCAACATTGCATCCTATTTATGCAAATGATTATGTAAATAGTTACAGGAGATTTGCCTAATCCACGATCGTTTTCTGGTTGTTTTTCTTAGGCGGAGTATATTGATCGACAAGTGTATAGTAGGTACCTAGTACCACGACGCTCTCTGTGCAGATCTAGAATCTACAACAAAGTTTTTGTGTCTCCTGAACACCTACTTATATTTTTTAATATATTAAAAGCCATTCCGTCACCAGATTTGACCACTGACTCATACGAACTTACTTAATAAGTAGGTAGGTACTTACTTATATTTTATCCAAAACTTATATTTGTTTGAATTGTAAAGTACAAGCAACCCACCCCGGGACTCCCTCTCGAATCACTCTATATTGATGAAAACCGCATTAAAAGTAGTTAAAAAGATAATATATATTATATAAAAGCGTACTTACATACAAAGAGACAGACGGCAGAAAGCGACTTTGTTTTATACAATGGTATAGATGTAGATAGGTACTGTGTCAAAGGACAAATGAATTGAATTGCCAGGAGTCGCCGGGTATATGAGTAAAGTGAGAGAGAGCTCGGTTAATATTACGCGTCACGCATGACCATAACAATTGCAGTGTTACCGAAAGGTCTAAGATTCATAGTTTGGTGTGACACTGCTCCCATTACCTTGCTCGTCAGATCGTTTAAGATACAGAGCTACTTCAATATGGTTGTCCGAGGCACGTCCAAAAATTGTTTAAGCACACAATATACCCACGTTTTGCATTGTAAGTATACGCTGAAACATAATTATACTATATAAACTAATATTACTTTGATTAAAAGTACTTTGATTAAATTTTACAACCCTTGGAACTGGTTTAAAATCACAACATATTGAAATTAAAACCTTGTGTCTTTTAACTTTATCATACATTGATATCGATATTAAATAAAAAATCGCAATGCATCGATTCCCCGCAGATATCATTATTATAATGTTATTAAACAGAATACCACACAAAAAATCCTCTACAGTAGTCACACTTTTTAAAATGGATTTACTACTTTTTTATTTTAATTATGTGAGCCAGTGACAAGAGACTAATAATGAAGTATTCTTTCGCACAGTAATTTCTCTTACTGTGGTGTCTAATTATTAAGTATTCCTTCGCCCAGTAGTACTTGCTACAGTGTCCTTCAAACATAATCACAGTAATGCCCGCTTGCTTGTTTGGAAGCAAAGTATCTGGCATTGCGGTGGTACCCGCTGACATACTCTTGCTAAAGAGTCACCAGGAAAAATTTATATCTTTTTACCTAATAAAATTATAAAAAAAATTCTTTCAATTACTAAAGCGAAGCTCAAACTAAAAGGTTTGATAACTTCCAGGAAATAGAAAAAAAATAAGTAGACGCGATCTATTTTCAGCGAACTTTATTTTCTTGAATGGAAACTAGCCGGGCCAATGGTTATCCCGATAAAATCAGAAATAAAGACGTTTACAAAGTTCATTGGCGTTCGAAACTTCTCGTCTCGGGGGTTACTTGTTTGACAGTTTGCTTAAACTTAAAAACCCAATAAATAGTGTCCGCACCCAGGGAATTTTAGTTTTCCATTATTTCACTGACTTTCATGATCGTAAAAGCTCCTTGAGGAATAAAGTTAAATCTTTTATACGAAAGAAAGGCCGAAGTAAAGGCTTGATTTGAAATAGATTTCAGTGATTTGTTATCAACTAGTAAATTACTTTTAATACTTAATGATACGATTCTCTTTTGAAAATAGAGCCGATTTCATTATTTTATTTAGATGACGTTTAGCTTTAAACTGAGCTCTAAATATTTTACTGCTAGCAGTTTTTATAAAATTTGATAGCTCTTTAACTCAGCTTAGATAAACGCTGGTAATTTTTTTATTTTTTTTGATCTTTTTATTTTTATAAATATTGATTGGCTTGTCATGGGGTGAGAGTGAGCTATGTCTAGCAGTGGTTATTGAAATATTTACAGAATATTACATAAGATTTTCCTTTCAAAGAGGATCCGGGTTTTTTTTGTGTCAAAATCCCCTTTAGACTGAGATTGAAGCTTTAAGGGGATTTTGACACAAAATTTTCAAAGAGGATTTCGATTTCGACACTAACCCGCCTGCGATATGCTAATGATTTGCGATAGTCACTGGTGGTTCTTAATTTTGAAAATGCTGCTCTTGCATAACAAGGTATGAATCCTATATAATGTCTCGCTGCTCCATAATCGTGAGTTAGTTATACAGTTATAATAATACTAGAAAAAAAAAAACATAGGATTGATACTATTGATACCAAAGTAAGAATTCCAGGCCAGAAGTGTAAACAGTACACAATTCTAAAATATTTTACTTTGTGAACTTAGTATTTTTGTAAAATAGGCTGAGAAGGCACTTACTTTTATATACTTATCTATCAAACTTTAAAAAAAGCGTAATGAAACACCTTTATAGAGCATCCTCGTGCCGCATCGCTGGGGAAATCACTAGCGACAGTAATTATTATGCGGTTTATGTTTTTCCAGCAGCTCTCCTGTTGACGCGGCGGGTGAGAAGATAACAGTCTGTACCTTAGATACAAATAACAGCTGTTATTAATACATAAATAAAAATTCCATATAAATTCGAATCGAAAGTTATATAATTATGAATAGGTGAAGTAAAAGTGAATATTTAATTTAGTTAATTAATTAATTTAATTAAATATACTAAGTTATTTGATCTTTTTACAATTACCTAATTGTTAAAAATGTAGTTTAAATGTTTTTTTTCTTTGGTGAAGATCGAATAAAGGATTTCGACTTGTGAAGTAGATCAGCTCCCAAAATCAAATTGCTCACTCTACAGTTACCTACTGTTCGCAGAACTAAAAGAATATCGAAGGAAAATATTAAGATTCCACTCGGCGTGTCTTATCAACGTTGGCCCTTACACTATTATCGTCAGCGATTCATTTCAGTTTTCAACGTAGATATCGGCGTCTGGAGTCCCTAGAAGTCGTTTTGAGTTTTGTGTCTCGGACTTTGAATCTTGAGACTTGAAATTCAAAGACTTCGGACGTCTCCGAGGAATCTTTATGAACTTATCGCGATGCTGAGAATGAGACGCGATCCTCTAAGCCCTCTGGGAAAACGATGTCTTATGTGTTATATAATATGTTAAAGAAGTATCTATGCTCAGGCTAGCTTAAAATATATTTAATAGGTATCTACGACGTACATCTTATGCAAAAATCGAACTGCATGCAAACTTCTCAAGTACATAAAATATGTGTATTTTCTTCCTAAATACAAGCAGTTTGTTATCGTAAGTAATATTTAAAAAGTAAATTTGTTATCTTCTTTCATCTGAATGGTCATTGATTTTGAACAGAAAAGGATGCAAGATGATGTAGCTTCAAAAATGGTGACTTTTAGGTTTGCCTTTGTTGCTTGGATCAAATTGACTGGTGTGCTTCAAACTTCGATCAAATATACCCTTGATCGAAGGCTTCAAAATATCCATTATGTGGGGTTGTTGGACAGAGAGAACATGATACCTAGAAAATGTTCCATAGTCTATACCTGGACTCAGCAGTTACACATGTTCCGATGGGTCGATATTAACCCCATAAACTTATCTACTTATAAGTTTTTTTTTATATACAACTGAAGTGGCAACCAAGCGTAAGGGCCACAAGATGGTAAGCGGTTACCGTAGCCTATGGACGTTTGGAATACCAGAGGTATCACTCGCGGGTTGCCATAGTGAGGCTAAGATCGAAATCCTCATGTGCCAGTAATTTCACCGGAAACCATACCCTTCACACCGAAACACAACAAGGCGAGCAT
The DNA here is from genome assembly GCA_951394395.1 of Colostygia pectinataria. Classification (NCBI taxonomy): domain Eukaryota; kingdom Metazoa; phylum Arthropoda; class Insecta; order Lepidoptera; family Geometridae; genus Colostygia; species Colostygia pectinataria. The sequence continues at coordinate 5,705,549 of OX596365.1, read as the reverse complement.
TACTGCTTGGCGGCAGAAATAGGTATGGTGGTAGTCCTTCCTCGGACGAACTCTAGCTTACGGCCTAAAAGTGAATCCTACAAAAACACAGGTGATTATCATTGGTAGCTCTAGAACGATTCCTAAGATTGATATGACAGCCTTACCGAAGGTAACTTTTGATGGTGTTACGATACCCATCAGTGATTCTGTTAAAAATTTAGGTATTATCGTGGACAAAGAGTTGTCCTGGAGGCCACAGTTGGCAGAACTTAGTCGGAGAATGTTCGCCTCAGCGGCCTCATTGAGACGCTTACGAAATTTTTTACCTACTGCCACCAAAGTTATGCTTGCTCAATCCCTCTTACTTCCCATCCTAGATTATGCTGACGCTTGCTATCCAGATCTTACCGAAAGCCAATTTGATAAACTTGAGCGCCTTCAAAATTTCAGTATCAGGTTTATATTTGGCTTGCGCAAATATGACCACGTTTCCGAGTATCGCAATAAGCTCAAGTGGCTCCCTATCCGCCTTCGCAGGAATACTCACATTCTTTCTCTTTTATACAATATCTTATTCAATCCTTCCACTCCTCCTTATCTTAAGGAGCGCTTTGAGTACCTTCATCTTAATAATCCTCTTCAGTTGCGTTCATCTGAAACTCTCCAACTTAAAACACCAGTGCACAATACCCACTTTTATGATAACTCCTTCACAGTCAAAGCTGTTCGATTATGGAATACTTTGCCTGTTCACATCAGGCGTGCAAAATCACTTACTGCTTTTAAAAATCTGCTTCATACTCACTTTTTATCACTGTCATAGACATAATTTTATGAGTTACTTACCTTTTTGGTATTATTATAGGTATATTCCAATACATGTATATATGTATATATATATATGCATTTTATAGTATATAGACAGGTATATATTCATATTTAAATTTATATTTATTTAAGTATTTTAAAAATATATAATATTAATAAAACTATCATTATTATCTTTATAAACGTCACCGCCCCTTAACGTACTCGTTGTCTCTGTCCATCCTAAGGTTGCCTGGAAGAGATCGCTGTCAGCGATAAGGCCGCCCATTGTACTTCCGCAATTTTTAGTTTTTAAGCTTTTATTTTTCTTGTTTTCTGTGTGATGTACAATAAAGTGTTTTCTTTCTTTCTTTCTTTCTTTCTCTATCACAAAGAACTCTACTTATCTTAGTTATCTGGGACATTTAAACATCCAAACTTTGGTAAGTATTTATTTATACTTATTGCAACAACAAACTATTTATTATGATGTTAATGGTGATTAAAATACAATCAAACATACTTTTTCACATATATATAATATAGTAACAAGAAAAACCTACGCAATGAATTGAAATGAACCAGCATTGTCTTCTTTGCAGAGAATGTTGATACAAACAATGTTAATATCAACATAATAATTCCATTCTCCTAGCAACATTAGAAGCGTACGGTAGTTTACCAATAACGGTCTTACGGACTTATTTTTACAGTTTTAAAAGAGTTAACATGAAGATAGTATTTGTTGCTTTAGTTCTGTTTGTTGGATACAATTCCGGAGTTATTGTTTCTTCCGTTGCTTCGAAGGTAAGTTGTATTGTATTGCCTGCACCCTGAGCATCAGTTTATGACATTATCACACACCTAGAATTTTGTTGGCGCACCAGCCCGCTTGAGGTGCGAGTAAGTGCGGGTTTAATTCCCGTTGCGGGTTAAGTACTTGCAAATAATTGTAATGATATTTGTGGTTTCTGATTATTAACCACCACACAGGAAATATTAATGTGAGATCAGGACTATGTATGTGACTGTTGAGTGTGTTTGCTTGTCTTAAAATTTAAGCATTTTTATATTAAAGTATAAGTACGTCTACTTACTAACGCATGTTGTTTTGTAGCTATTGGCTACTAATAAAACTACGCTGACTTCAAGGGCAAATTTAATCACTGACTCATACGAGGTTACCTACTTAAAAGCAAAAGAATTAAGGAAATCAACTAAAAGTGATTTGGAAAAATCTAATGAAAATGATTTAGAAAATTCTAACCAAATAGATGAAAAAGAGCTATTACAAACTGCAACAGACAAAAAGAACAATTTGAACGAAAGATCATTCATCTTTATTAACCAGCGATACAAGACCCCTCTCATAAGTCAGCTCTACAACTCGCAAACGCATAATTTAAATGAGCCCTTTCCGATAACTGACATATTATCCCAGGTTGATTCTATACATCCTTGTTTTAAAAAAGTAAACTCCCTTAGAGAACTTTTTGTGCCAAATACAAAAATTAAAGGCCCTATGCAATCAAAGTATAGCCCGCCGAAGTTTAAAAATTTGGAAAGAAAAATAATAAGTAACAATAAAGATGACAAATATGTATTAAGTAATATGAAAGAGGGCATTCAAACCAAGCCATCATTCATAATACCACTGAACAAACATTTCGACGACAATATATATCAAAACACAAATAAATTCAACTCTGAAAACACAATGAAACCTTTTCAAAGTGATGAAATACCACAGCCAATGCCTTCTTATGCACGACACAGAATCAACTACAACTATGGTTTTCCGTCAGCAAGACGTGTATTCCATGAGTCTACCAATAACGAGTACCAACAAGAAGAGATAACAATAAAGACGTCTTTAATTACCGACAGCGTTGCTGCTGATGTCAGTCCTTTAGATTTCAACGATGAAGACGATAATGTTCTTGAGCGATACATAAAAGAAGCATTAGAAAAATCTTATGCTAACGACGTGGTTAATATTCGTAAAAAGTGCATTAATTGCCAATCAACAGGAAATACAAAAAATGATGATTGTGAATGTCAAGACGAAGCAACGAATCCATCAGTATCTAATGAGATTGACAGGTTGTTTATTTCTAACGATGATAAACAATGGATGCTGAATCAATAAAAATTACAAATAAATTACTTATTATTGTTTTGCATTTGTTTTATTTATTAAACAATTGATTAGGAAACGCTTTCGATATTATTCATGTAAAGTCATTTTGTTACGAAGTGTTTCAGAATCTTTCTTCTTTGTGCTGTTTTTGCAAAAACCTATTTACACAATTTAATAGTTTTATGCTCAAATTGTCTTAAAAAATTAAGTATGCTAGCTAGTCGAGTCCTAACAGCTGAACCGATTTTGTTTGATTTTGATTTTAAAAACACAGCCAACCAAGCATCCAAAGGTCCAAACTTTTGCATTTATTCTATTAGTGTGACTTATAAGCGTGGATAATAAAATCTTTGCATATGTCTCAGGAGCTATAACGGCCAAGGAGTAGAGCATAAACTTACATTAGAAGTGGAAATGTGGTAAATCCAAGTCATGACCACTGGCCACGCATTTCAAAGGCTCTAAAAGTGCAGTTGGGATTGCATAGGACACTCTTTCTCTCTGTAAAGTGCGCGGGCAGATCCACGATAGCGGGTCAAAGCTATCGCGATTGAGATCTAGTCTGCACCCCACTGACACACGAGTAACTATCGAGCAGAACACACGACTGCCCTGAGACAGGAAAATGCATAATCATTATGTAAGTCTAGGCAATGTTCTTACCGCTGGTATACGAGTGTTGGGTCTTATAGCTTGTGTTAACAGCATTTTGTTGACCTTGATGGTGCAAAGGGAGAGTGTCTGGTTGAGAAGCGAAAGATAGCGGGTTCGATTCCCGCAGCGGGACAAATGTTCACATGTTCTGCAAATATTTGTTCCAGGACTAAGAGGTAGTAGTAATATAATGGCAAACCAATTCTACGTGACATAAAGCGTTAACTATGTGATACGAAGCGCAGAAAAAGTTCACGTTAGTTCTTATACCAAAGTTTCCTCCTAGAGAGCAACACATTTTAATCTCTTGTAGCCTTTACGATGTCATAGATCAAAAGTCTCATGGTGCCTGTAATTTTGTACTAGAAAAGAGCTCGTATTAAGTCTACTGGAATAGCCCTGCATTTATTAATGCGGATCGTTTTGTAGACCTTTCACTCTGTTTTCAAGTTACTCTTGCGTCACCAGCTACCGTTTGTTGCTGCAAGAAATGAAAAGCAAACACTGAGCGCCAACAGATGTCCAAGATAGCCAATACACTGAGACGGGAAATAAAGATCGACCGGAAGGGACATAGATAGCACTAAGTACCAACAATGCTCTTGTATGTATTCAAAGTCCGTTTTGTTACATTATAGTAGGTGGTTTTTGTTTCAAATTTAGATTTTATAGCACACTCTTTAAAAACGGAAAAGTCCTTGTTTCTAACATCCGTGGCTCTAATACAAGTAGATACTCATAAATCATTTCAAAACGTTGTTTATTATAGCTGCGTGGTATTATAGTGTAGCCATTTCTGTTATTCAAAGTCTCAAGTGACAAAGACCGTCTATTACCATCCGACCAACCATACTGTCTACCTAGTTGGACGGTTAGTATATATTTTTATTAGCCGACAATCTGGTTTGTCGGTTAATATATTTTATTCTTAACCAAAAATCTGGTTTGTCGGTTGATATATTTTTCTTAACCGACAATATAGAGACGTTGAATTTAAAATCCTCTAACCTACGATAAAAACAAATAACATACTTTGCTACGGTTGCATGAGTATAATTCTCTTCTAAAATGTTTTACATCTAGTAAATTTATTTCTTTGGTTTTCTTAACAGTATTTGAACAGGGAAATGACTTCGCTTGGACTGTACATTGTCAAGCAATGTGTGTGCCATCGAATGGGCGTTTGACGATTTTTTACACAAAGTCACTCTGCAAGGTATTTTTGAGTTTTAGATAAGTAAATAAATAATAAACCTCAGGATACCTGGCAAGACGAGGTGACGATAAGTGCAGTAAGACGACAGAAGCAAGGGAAGTCAGGCAGAAGAGTGTTCCTTATTTGATACTTTTTGACCATACATATTTTAACATAGCCACTGAGAATGGCGTAGATGTTCTACGCCGTAGAGCCTCTACGTCATCAATGACACTGTAAAATTTATTTTAAGGTCGGAAAAATATCAAGAAAGGCATCACTAGCCCTAGATCAAAACGGCGTAGATCTTCTAAATCAACTTATAGAGTTATTAAAGGTTTAAAAGTTAAAAAGTAAACTTATAAAGTTATTCATGATTTTTTTATGAAAGGTAGTTCCCTTGGTCTTGAAATCTAAGATCCGTATTTCGGAACTGAACTCAAACTAAACTTTATAACTCAGACGTTTTGTGAGATTTGTACTAACTCTCAAACTAAGTCTATTTCTAGGCCCCTAATCAATAAACATTACAAGTCCACCAAAGCAAAGCCAAATAGGTGGCTTCTTTTATATTATTGTTTTTTTTACGCGTCCATCAACCAAACCTTGTTTATTTGGTACATAATAGTGTAACTAACCAAACTTATTATCTATCTTTAAACTCAGTACGAAATGAGATTTAGAAGTTTGTGTGTATTTATTACGTTTGTAAGCAAGTTTCGCCTTTATATGCGCATGCAATTTCAGCGTAGTTGTACGTTTTTAATCTAAAAGTACCTGCCATACAATTGCAGAAGACTGAAGGAGATTCAAAATAATTTATGCAAGCGTATAAAGTACTTTGTCTGTCGGAGAGTTGCCAATAATCCTTTCGACTCATTTCCAGTGCTCAAATTTTCATGCAGGTACTTCGGAAGTCCTCAACAGGTCCCAAGTTTTAAACTTTCGAAGCGTCACTCGTGTTTCGATGTGCATATTTCATTTTAAACTTCTCGGGTGAACTGGCAACTTTAGGCTAAAGACTGTGAATGGCAGGAATTTGGTTTTTTATTCATAGTTTTGAGTTTTCAACTTTGGTAGCGTCTTGCCATTTTAAATTTTTAAATAAATTGCTGTTTGTATTTTGCTGCTTTTGAGGCTGATTTGGCCAAACTCACGCCAACTCACAACACTCTTCCTTCGGTCAGAAGAAAAATCTATCATGTATCTATCAAATGACTTGTTGCGGTTGTGTGACAAGACGATATTTATATTCATATTCATCTCGTACCATTTACCATAATATTTCTTCATTTTCTTTTACTTGCGATAAATCTAAAAATATATTTTAGATTTATTAAGAGGTTGTTGTTCTTGTTCACCTAACACACTCTCTTTTTTAACGCATTGACCATTAAAATAACAGCCTGGAACTGAAATTTTACGAGTTTCATGAAAAATTCGGAGCCAGTTCTTCCTGCCTTGCGTCCCCGATCACGACCTACAGAATCCTATTTAATTATGCAGATGCGGATCATCGTGCCATCTCCTTGTTTTATGACAATGGAAATGGTCCCCTCGAGTTCGACAGCTTTATAAAGCTCTCGCATATTTATTTCACCTTAAAAAAGCTGTTTGTTTTAAACAGATTTTATGGTGTTACCTAGTAGTTTATTTTGTCATGTTTTCAAAAGGCGAAACATTCAGAAACTCTATACAGAGACATTCAGAACAGAATTCTGAAACTTTTAACGTTTGTTTGATATAAATTTCAAGATCTGAAATTTATAAAACAATGTAAATTTCTAAAATAAATAAAAGACCATATTCCAGAACAATTTACTGATAACTTTGTATAAAATATATTAAGTCAAAGTAACAAAGATAACTAGAGCAATAAAAAAAAGGAGCGTTGTAATACATATATCAAAATATAGTTTTTTCAACATTAACCATTTAGGTAACAAATGGGAATCATATTAATTTTGTTACCTTCATCTTCTCACAGCAGTAAATCAGTCACCAATTTGCCAACATGTCCAAGTTCGTGATATATTTGTATGCTATTGCATTCGACATTAATTGCAATATTGAATTCCAAAATGGAACCGATGATGAATTAAGTTCCTAATTGAGTTACTTAATTAACATTGACGTCTAGGTATAAAAGGCGATCAGACTGCCATTCAATTGTTTTAAATAATAATCATTGCTTTAGTTTTTAAACCATATTCTGTAATTAACACAACGTAACCAACTTGCTACTGTAAACAATGAAGAAATCATCTTCAACAGAATATAATGATAGGACCTATTATACTGTTTGTTTTTAAAAGTTCTTTATTTGTTATTAAAAATACAAGTATTATAATCTAAACACAGTTTAGTATAACACAACAGTTAATATAAATTATAACTTTGCAGGCTGCAGCGCCTATATAAGTTTTTTAATAAAATTATTATTTATGTTAGGTTAAACTTTGTAAATCTTAATATACTTACAGCTAAACAACATTGTAAGTACCTACTTACAATGTAAGTATTTTAATGAAAAAATTGGCATGTGTTCTAAATAAGAAGCAGATACTTTTAATCAATACTTTGTATAAAAGTGTAAGTATTTTTGATTACATCACCTGAGAAAAATATCGCTAAAGTATGCGGCCGCAGTCTTTCAATATCTGCCCGTCAAGCTAGATTGATTGATGCGAAGTCTCACCATTCACTGATAAGACCCCAATACTAATTTACCTTTCCTTTATTCCCTTCTTTTATGTTAGTAAGCAGTTACTGTGGACGAATAGGTACCTACGTACTAGCCTCTATTGATGATTCGTGTCTATCAAAATTATTGAAGGTTTGAAGTTTTCCCATTAATCAACGGTATTCCTATTAAAGCATAAGTTCAAGCTCGTTTTTGAATTGCTGGAGTAGGATTATATCGAGTTATGATGAATGAACTGAAGTAAATATAATAATAGGCTAACCTCAGACCTTATTATGTTGACATCATTATAGAGTATTTATCCGGCACTCTTGCTTATTTGCGTCACATTTAGAAATAGCAACTTTATTGTTGTGTTGTTACCAACAAAATGTTAACTATAAAGCTGTCAGATTGCGTGAAATCTATATGCTTACATAGATAGTTCCTTTTGCATTGAGGGTTGTGAAAAAGCGCTTTACCGGCAATATGCTGCTCGATTACAAGAATAGGGTCTGACAGGATGTATATTAACTTTTGTAATTTAGAGCCTTGGTATGCAGCCTTTAAATTGGGGTTAGAAGCCGATGTTCAATTAACCGAGATTAGTATACGATTACAACCTAAAAGAGAATCAATCTATCTTAATTATACCAGTTTGACTCAGATTTGTGCTAAAGCTCTACTCTGTTTGAAGCTTTACGTTTTAAAACGCATTTTAGAAAAACCTCATAAAATAGTGCTGCCAAAACGTCTCTTTAAATTTATTCTCGCGTGCACACATTCGCATTGCCATCACTGCGACTAAAGTGACAAATATTTTTAATATCCATTGCATAGAATGCATGTCACAAAAAAATTACTAAAAGCGCTCTCGCCCCGAGCACGTTCGCGACCGCGACAGGATGTTTCACACAGTAATGAAATATTTTATTGCACGCAGTAACAAAGGATGCGCGGATCCAAACTCAGACTTGCACAACAATGTACTTATTTAATTTTTACTAATTCACACCAACGAATGCGCACAGTTTTTAGAATCAGGACATTCCCCGAACTGTTTTATGTGATTTTATGGTATCCCATTTTCAAACTCTAAAGAACAGAGGGTAGGAAATAAAACGGTGTTTTGAATTTTAAAGCTTTTGAAAACTGTTTGGGACGTTTCACGCATTTACCTCGCTTCATAAATGCTCTGAAGTCTGAAATGTTCTACATGACTATTATTTGAACGTTTCATGAGCACTGCTGAAAAACGTCTATGCATGAAAATGTCGCTAAACGAGATGTTTTGCATTTATTGTAATCGCACTACACGGAACTCGCTTTACTGACCTCTGGTTTCTTCAGAGACACAACAGTATCCCGATTGCGGTTTTTTTTTTGCAAACAGCTCGTCGAATACCGCTTTGATTCACGGTTATTTGTCGAATCATAGCATACCATAACGAGAGTATTCTCTGCGTGGTCTGAGTTTGTTTCAAGTCTTATTGATATTAATAAGACTTGAAACGAGTCATGTACCAACCAAACTAAAAATATTCTATTATCTTACTAGAATATTATATAAACATCTGCATAGTTTTCTATGTAAAACTTTCCAGGGTGCTCTCAACGACATTTTTTTTATTCGAGCTTGAGTGAATTACATGGCCAGAGATTGAAAATCAAACACGCATCCTAGAGCAACCTTCATTTAATTCTAATTGAAATATTCATCATAATGTAATTTTACATTGCAGCCTTCATTTATTAATTGGTTCAGATTATTGGCGGGTATCGTCCCGGGACTGAAAAACTGAAAATTGAATATAGCTCGTTCGCTCGGGTCGGCCAAACGAGATGAGCTCGCTTCATTGGGCCCGGACTCAATAACCCACGATTGTGGCTTGGGACCAGAGTTAACTGGACTAAACAGGACAGTTATAGAAATAACTGTACCTTAATGTTTAGGTACGGCAGATACGAGTAATATTAAGCTTGCTGTGCAAATGAAAGTCTTCTTTGGACCTTTGGCTTATATAATATTTGGATTATAATATGAAAAACTTGAGGCTAACGCAGACTGGTTCGGAGCCCACATGCAGATCAGTTCGTTAAATTGACAACAACAACATTAGTTACAACATTCTTGTAAACACTTGTTTTTTTTCATTTTTTCTCCTACGCCAATCAAAAGCACGGGTTGGTGTCAAAATCGGATTTTCTTCAGTCATCTTTTAAACTAAAATAATTAAGGGCTTCGGTCGATAATCTCACAACATTGTTGCCAGAACTTCAGGCGTTTTATAGCCTCTAGCAAGAAAACTCGATAATTTTGTTCACTACTGTTCATTCCAATGACAAAACATTTACCTGCCCCGTAGCTTTACGTTCTACGAAAACTCGTAGCTCTTCAGTAACTTACCTTCTTCTAGATTGCAACAACGTAATCTCAATAAGTCAGGTGCAACTTGCAAGTCTCGAGATCGGTAAGTAAATACGCAATGAATCACTGCAACTGTTTTCCGATAAGGAAAGGCCGAGAGCCCCGATATAGTCGGCGGCCCCTGTTTTATTGTGCCACTATTTTCAGTCTATCGCCAGCCAACGCAGTTCGGGTGGAAGCTCAGATAAAGTCGCGGCCCCGCTGTAATATACTACCTAGTGAAGAAGGCTAGAACTATGGACGTGAAATTAACGTAACGGGTTGCACTCATCACTATAATCAGCAATAATATTAAAGTCGACATGGCATGAGATCAGGATGCCCGAGAGTAGGCCAGTGTCCCAACAGTGGGAACATTAAAAGGCTTAATGATGATGACGGTGATGAGATCATGAAGTAAGGTATCAAGAGTCCAATAAGGAACGTGAAGCATTGCTCTCAGATGATTATTGAAAAAAAAAACAAAAGCGATTTGATTTTTTGCATGCAATTGTCATTTAAATTTATACATTACTCTTTTTGTTATGCTATTTTGGACTACTCAATCCAGTAGCTAATATCTGCAAGCTACAAGCATGCCGTTTTGCATTTTGTATGCCAGCCAACCAATATCTTTATAGCCAACGCGTAGTATGTGGTACTATAATCTGCTCTGTGCTACAGGCATGAGTATATTTTCGCCATAATAATAAGGCACAAAAAATGATGTCATTTGCAAAAAAACCAAATAAAAATCACCCAACACAAGTCTAATAACTTAAAAAAAATGTCTCAATCAGGCTTACAAGCAGGAATTTTGTAATACAATAAGTTTCCTTTACGACGTCGCTTGCGATTGGTTAAAAAGATCCGTTGGTTGATGTGTTCCCGGTAATAAATTTCTCAGTGTGTACTTGGTGTGCGGCCGTACCAACTTGTTCTTTAGGGCAGTTTCACTTTGAATAGTTCGCCTGGTTGTTGTTTTTTCTTAACTTCGCCGTAGTTAGCTTGATACAACTGCAGTGCAGAGCGAAACCTTTTGTTGTACTTATACAACATCTTTGCAGTTTGTTAAGCTCATAAAAATGAAATAGTAACTTACTTTTCTTAATGTGATCACAAAATTTAATCAAAATAAAAAAATATTTATTTCAATAGAAACACAAGGATCACTTTGAAACGTCTTACAAGCTAGGAAAATTTACACCAGTTCCAATGCGCGCCTATGCCGTAAAAGAACTGGCAACAACACCGGCTGGGTTCCTATCGCTTTTTTGTCAAAAAAAATATTTTTTTTTTTTAATAATTCTTACAACAGAGCTAAACTACGACACCGCGGTATCTTTGAGAACCCTAATGTAATACGTAAACATTTAAATCTCAATTGCGAACCCCAAAAGAGGATAACATAGACAGGTACGCCTACATCTGGTTCACAAAGCTCAAAAGGGGTACTGACATTTTTCTATACGTTATGTTTGTTAGCCAAATGGAAACTGAGAAGGGTATGTTGTCAAAGTAACAAGGGATAATGCACAATGAACGTTTCCTATTTCCAAGACACTGGATTACCTACAATATAGTGTGTAGCTAAAATATGACTTCAAAGAAGGAAGGCTTCGTGGGAAAAAGTATCCAATCACACGTTTCTTTGTAAATTGAGAATTTCAAAAACTACTGTATGCTTTTTAACTAAAATAAAAAAAAGAAGAGGGTTTTCAATTCGAATGTGCGTTTTTTTCTGTATGTACACGATTTCTGCGCCGATAATGAATTAATTTTAATGATTTTTTTAATAGGTACCTGCTTATTACTTCAGAGGTAATTAATTTTATCGAAATCGATTTACCTCTTAGCAAAAATATTATAATGATAAACGTGTCAATAACTACACCCTCCTCGTATCTCCACAAACCCCAGAAACTTTTGTTTTGTTTGTTTGTACATGGTTAGTTTTGAAGTTCATATTTTTTGTTTTCTTAAAATTATTTGCACACATGCTGAGTGGCTGCCTTTTTTCGACACAATAATTTAGTTTTAATTTGTATTGTTATTTTTGTATTCGTTGTCAAGCGCAAAATAAATATTTTTCTATTTCTATTTCTATAATACACTCGAGAGCAATGAATCCGGGTCACTCAAAGAATCCAAAAAATCTCGGAAAGTAAGAATGCTAGGTTAATGCAATAAATTGTATTTAATAGACAATTTAATACTCCTTAAATGAAAGTTAAAAAAATATGAGTCACCATACATTTTATTTACACTAAATTACATAAAGAAAAAAAACTGCTGATCTCTCCTTAAAACAAAAATAGGAAACATGAAATTTTTGAACTTTATGACGATTTTCTTGAATTTCAATACTTCGTATTACCTCCTCGTGCTTCCATTACTGCGTTTACGCGGTTTGGCATGCTGTACACCAAGTTCCTCATACGATTTTGGGGAATATTCTCCCATTCCTCTGTGAGAGCAATTTTGAGCTCAGGAAGCGTGATTGGGGGAGGGTTTCGTTGTTTTACGCATCTCCCTAGCTCGTCCCAAGCATGCTCGATCGGGTTGATATCCGGGCTGCGCGCTGGCCACTCCATACAAGTAATGTTCATCTCTTGAAGGTAGTCATTCACAATCCTACCTGTATGAGGTAGGGCATTGTCATGCATAAATATAGCATCCTCACCCAAATTGACCATAAATGGACCAACGTGTTCGTTGAGGATTTCTTCCACATATCTTACGCTAGTTAAAGAGCCGTTTTCTATGATCACCAGCTCTGTGCGACTTTCAGAGGAAATTCCGGCCCACACAAGTACAGACCCACCACCGTAGGCTACTTTTTCTTCGATGCATGCTTGCTTGAATCTTTCCCCTGGTCTTCTATACACTCTGTGTCTTCCATCGTGCTTGTAGAGCATAAATTTTGATTCGTCGGAGAACATAACTTTCGACCAATCTTCAATACTCCAATTTACAATTTTACTCAATTTATTTGAGTGACCCGGATTCATTGCTCTCGAGTGTAGTTGATACGTAGAATTGTTTTGTTGATTATTTTACGAAAGGTATTGCAAAAGTTTCTAAATAGAAAACTTTTTAGATGATAGAGCCCAAAAAAAAATTACGAATATAATTCATTATCAAGGGCAAAAAAAATTCTTCGAAAACAATCCAGAGGCAAAGATTAAATTCGACAACAGCCGCGTCGCAGAATTAGACGGCTGTACGTATTTGCCTAATGCAATCTCGGTGAGCGGCGGTGGTCGCAGACGAAATAAATTGCTGTGAAATAAAGTGCACTTCCCATTCCAACTTCCATTGGAGTGTGTACTAAACTATGAGGAGTTTCATTGTTGCTTCGTTTTGATATGTTTACGCTTATTTGTTTCTTTTATACTGTCATGTTTTTTTTTTCTACAAAAACATTACCTAGTTATCTAATATTAGCAAAGTAGCAAAGGTAGTAGTGGATTTGACCAAACTCGTACTAGCTTTAATAATGAGACATATATTATATGTATGTATAAATCGTAGCTATATGAGGTATTTTGAATGGACTCTAACGAAAGACTATAAGAAAAAAAACGGGATGCCTTTAGGGAAGGAGATGGGTAGACGAAATAAAAAAGTACGTCCACTATTAATCGTGTTGAAATGTTTCATAATATTTCATAAACAAAAGTAATCTATATAAATTTTGTTTTATCAATTTTTGTCTTAATAAAAACGTGTTGCCACATTCTACCTCTTGTGACTATTATAGACCAAACAACAACGACGTCAACAACCAACAAAAAAAAGTACATCAAAAAATCCCGTACCTACATCATCAACTCAAAAAATCCATTACCCCACGTTATTCAGAGCGAGCAAATGGATACACAAACATGTAGTGTATGTAGTGGCAGTGTGCAGTGGCATTCTTCAGAGATATCTTGGTGCATTTTGCGAGACGGCGAAACGCGACGCGACTTAAGTGGCTGCTTTGTCGCTCGCGTCGCACCGGGAAATCCCTCATACGTACCGCATTACCTACAAACGGAGGAGCTTGTAAGAAAATTGGATAATCGTAAACGTTTTGCTGCCTGCCGTAATGGGATGGCTTTTTGTGCAGATAATATTGTGAATGAAGAATGCAGCTGGTTAGGGTGAAATATGTTTGCTGAACTTGAGCTTAATGCTCATAAAATAAGAAGGTTAAACAGTTGATGGTACGAGTAATTTTGTGATATGACTTTTAAGTAATATGAAAGTCTTTATTAAATAAAATTCTGTTATTAGTAAAAAATTCACGAAGCTTCAGGAGTTCCTGTATTTTTTACGTGCTATTTAGGCATGCAATAAACCATAGTCAAACAAAACAATTCTCGTTAGCAAGCGCTAGTTTAAGCAGGTGATATTTTACGTGACTCATAAATCTTTGTCCATTAAAAAGTGCACCGCGCAAACACTCCAAAATCGCCATTCCGAATGATTTGATTTAAATTGCGTCATAAACTTGAATGCATCTTGAACTGCGAGTACGAAATTAAATGTTAACGAGGGTTGACCAGCAAATTAACCAACCCGAGGGACGCAGTTTTAATGCAATTCTGCATCGCGTTGTCGCTGTTGCCTTTCTACAGGGATGTTTTTTACTAAGATGCTTTTTATCGGTTCTGTTGCAAAATATTCTTTTCTTGGTTCTTATTACTAATTTAGCGAGGGTTAGCAAATAACTCGTGAAAGCAGTAAGGGAACCTTCTAAACTCCAGTTTTTCGATCGATAGTCAGGCTAACTAAAGGTTGAAATTGGAATTATAATCATCAGCCACTAGATGTCAACTGCTAACATAGGCCTCTCAGAGGACAACTGACATTCAATAAAATTATTACAGGTAAAGGTTTTACCTGAAATCATTTTATTGAAATCTAACGATCAATTAATTACTCGTTGTCTAGTCGTTACATATTGTCTTCTCTTATTTATATTACAGTTGTCTTATTAGCAATTGTTTAACTGTTTTGACAGGTGATTAACTATCGCTGTCACGTTGGCATAGTGGAAAACTTTTTGATAATATATCAAATTGGACTAAACCCGCCATGGGTGCAACTTGAGCATTTGACATAATTTTAGCCCATGTGCATTTTGATACCCACTTATTGAGAGACTGTACCTATACATTTTCCAGCCATCATTATGTCATCATCATCGGCAAATTTTTAAGGTGGATGATGTAGTTGCAATTGACGCCAAATCTATAAGGTGATGACATCTTCAAATGCAGAGGCGAACAGTTTAGGAAAAATATTGTCTCCCTGTTTTACCCCCTTTTGAAAGTACATAGAGTGCTCTGATCCTACAGACGGATAAAGATGGTGACCTTACTCACAGATACATCCACAACTCGATTTAGCTATACCTAGTCTATAATTTGGCATTGTTATAAAGATCGCAACGTGAGCAACTGGACAGAGTAGATAAATTTCATAGATTTCACTACTTGTGACGTCAAAGAAGACCTCCAAGGTCCCTCTACAGTGCATTTAGAGCTGGAAGCTTTGTAATAAGCTTTTCAAATTCGCTATCCACGAGCAAAGCACCAACCTACTAGCATAAGACTCTTACGTCTGGCTTTACTTCTCTCAGGCAAGTATGGACTCAGGACGACTAGTAAGCTGTTTTATATTGTTAAGTACATATAATATAAAATAAGTATGAAGGTAAAAATAGGTAGTGGATATAAAGGATTTGCTACTTTAAAATTTATAAATATTATATTTTATACAAATGCTTGTCTCAATTTTAGGAAAAGAAAATGTAAATTTTAAAAAATGGGTTATTATTTTGAAAGCAACTTAACGTCTATTCTTTTTATTGTAAAAGGTATTGTTACGCGACAATGAGTCAGTATTCTACCTACCTAATTTTACATATTACCTATTGCTCCTCAGTTGTCAATGATGACAGAAGTTACCTTAGCTTGAAAGTAGCTTATTCAAAAACGCACTCACCTTTCGACTCTATACGATTTGTGTACTATTTACACTGATATTATTCTGACTACGCGCTTTGCTATGTCTTGTATTATTACAATCTAAGTTTTATTTTTTTTCCAATGTCTGACGTAGCCTAATACATGTATATTTTAGTAGATTTTAAGAGTTAAGTTTTTATTTCATTTTTTTTTTCTCTCTTGTTACATAGTTTAAGTATCTATAGTTTAATTAACAACTTTGTAAATATTACCGATTAGGCGGTGTGGTCGCTCAGCGACAAAGCCATTTTTTATTCAATAAATAAAAAATAAAAAAGTTTTATTTCAGCCAATCCTAGAGCCTTCTCTGTTGGTAAGTATAACATACTCACCCACCTTTAAATTTCAATTCACCGACGCGAGCGAACGTAGGTACCTGACCTAATCAGATTTACTACTTCTTTTCTAAAACTTTAATTCAGTTGTCTTTCTTTATTGCCTGTCTCGTCTATTTTGGAAATTATCTGACCATTTTTTTATGTGGTTGGCTACACAACTCCAATACTTTTTTTTAACACCAGAGGCGCTCAAACTTGGCAGTAAAATAAATTTCAGAAATAAAATTTATGGACTGCTAGTTAACTACTCTCCTAAGTAGTTGAGTTTTTTTAAAAGTAATTTAGGAATACCATTATTAGGGAACACGTTAAAATAAAAAAATCATATAGCGGACGTGATGCCCACAAATGTGAAGAAAACTAGGAAATTTCTAAATTTTACAAAAAAATTCGTAGACCGCGGAACAGTCCGCGGATATAGTTTTTTTTTTTTGGGATTTGGGGCCCCACCCCCTCCCCCGCACATGCACGTGCAGGATTATCAACCATTTCTGGGAAACCCTGTATATATATATTTTTTTTTTAAATAATAAGTAGGTACACATACTGATGATTATATGATGTGTGGACAAATTTGTCCACATCGTAAGAGTCTGGTTGTAACACTTAGTTACGGAAACGCACTTAAAGTTTACGTGTTCTAAAAATAAAAGCCTCTTACCTTTTTATGAAATGACGCAAGGGTTTGAGACTGTATGAAAGAGTGCAAATAAACTTCAATCTAGTTTATTACTTGTTATTACTGTTTGTAGTGTATTTCAGTGTTCGAGCAGAAAACTTTGTATGGTAATCGTGACTGGACTGTTCAAATAACAGCGACGATATTCATATTTCAACTGATATCGGCGTTAGATTCTATGTGAATACGACTGCAGTATGCTCTATACTTATGTGAGTTACACTTTACGCCAGCGAATCCAAAATCTACAGCATCTAGAATAAGGTTGATATTACTTTGAGATAATAGTTTAAAACCGATGAAAGGTAGTCGGTTTTAGAGCAGAAGTATGCAATAAAGACGTCAATCCGTAACGACGGATGCAGCTATTATCCAGTAGATGCACTGAGTGCTTTACGATGTAAACGCGCAAGGAATAAAGATGAACTCATGCATGTAAAATGGCTATATTTCAGTATGTTTCGTTTTGCTTTTGCTCACGTCGTTACGAAGACATTCATAAGAGACTCACTAAGACGTTGATGTATCATAATTTAGCAGAAAATACTTTTGCATTTCATTGATCGTTTAGCAGAAGTGTTCAATAGATAAAGTAGGTTTGAGACCTATTTACTTAAGTACTTACTTAGCAATGGTTTTGGAATGTAGATGCTTCAAATTACATAAATCTTACAAAGGAATACACAAGCAGTGTAAAAACATTAGCTTAGTGAATATCTTATTCTTCTTACACCTGGTTTGTCCATGAGCTTCACAAACTCTAATACAAACTCAATTTTAACTTTAATGCTTTGGCTTCTTTGTTCTCGAATACCAAAACAAGGACTGTATCTTTAAGTTTGACGTCGAACACCGCAGGTTGCACGGAAAACAATAAAAAAGGAATTTCCTTCCTATTCCCGATTCAGATATTTTGCAAAACCACGGACAAAACTACTTTATATTTCGCGCAGTTTTCTTTTCGGTTGCAGATGCACGTTACCTTATTAAACTTACAGAGCTTCCAGACTGAGCATCGGTGCGACAAAATCTTGAAAGTTCTCTTGCTTTTAGCATTGCATATTCCATTGTGGATTCAGTTTAAAGTTATATTTTATACTAAACCGCTATTCATGGTGTAATTTGTTAGTACCACAGAACAAACACTCGGCGTTGACTTTAGCTGCAAGCTGCAACCATTTGTGGACGCGTATCCTCTCTGCAAACCTACTTACTCACATTCCTTTGCAAATGTGAGATGCATAAAACAAAACGTCATGGCTGCCGGCGAATTGAATTTTGGAATAATTTTGTCGTGAATTCTGGGATTATAATAACATCAAACACGGGCTGATAAGACCTTTATTCGACACTGTTTAAGTTTGAGCGTGAAAATGCTGTCTTGTTAAGAAAAGTTCAAAGTTTGTAAATGTCTTGAGTCTTGAGATTTGTTTTAATAAAAATCGTTGTCCTTTTCTTGTGCTAAAAAAATAAGTACTACGTTACTGAACAGATACAAGACGACGTGTAAAAGGAAATAACTATTGTAAATTTAACTAATTGAATTGTCATAAACCAGTTTGTATGTAGTTGATTGACTCAATTTCTGTGAAACAAAATCCATCATTCGAGGTACGTTAACTATTCCAGGTTAATAAAGCCACATTCGATGACGTCATAACAATAGGTGTCAGGAGCAGACTCAGTTTCACCCAGAGTAACCCAGAGTAATACCGTAGCTGCGTGCTAATAGCGAAATGGCCGTGTAACGTTACTACGATGCGGGTTACTTGCGCATGTTGAAACATGAGTTGTGACGCGTAACCATCAGCATCAAGCGCAGGCTACACTACCGTTAACTGGCGGGGAAGCAAGCGATATTTTTACATCGAAACTATACTGGGGGTTACCGACCGTCCGGGTTTCCCTGGATTTGTCACAGTTTAAGAGCGTCCGGGGAGCGTCCGGGTGGGGTTTCATTTGTAGTCCGGGCAAACCCCGGACAATCTCAATAAAATGTATGAAATAAACGCGTCGTAATCACTATACTGACGCTCGCTTCTAAAGTTCGCGGTGTCAAGCAAAGTGTGAAAAAATATAGCTCGCTCGCCCGCCAGCAAGCGGTGTGGCCGGCGCTTCAAGTATGTAAGCACGCGAGTCACTTGAGCAGGTTTAATACATTCTGGGCCTCAGTCATAAACGTACTTTAAACCTCTGGAAGCTAATGTGTTTTTCAAATCTATTATCGTTTTTGTTCAGTGACATAGATAATGACAAAGAAAGACATTGTCTTTCCGTTGTTATTCCGGCTTGGTTCACAAATCCCCTTAGATAATCCCCTGCGGAGAGGATTCTTGATAATTTAGCCCACGCGGATAACATGCGCTGTGTCGACGCACAGGGTAAGTACCCTGTTTCTTAGTACTTTGTGTTATAGGAACCTTTTTATTGTGCTTGTTAGGATGTAATGCTACTGGCACGAATGGTTGTAAACTAAAATAGGCGGTAGATGGCTATTTTAAAAGGTTTGAGACCTAGGTTCGAATAGCAGGCAGAAATAAAATATATAGTTTTACTTTTATTTAAATAACAAATGTAAAATAACTGTGCTTTTGTAGATCAAGTTATAACAAAATTGTTTTAGTAAAATTTCATATTTCATTGTCCGAGTAACTTAATTAACATAATTAAAATATTAATAATTTTTATTAGTAAACAACCGCGATATCTGAAATCGAACTGCGGTCTAGATTTGAGGGAAAGCTTCGAGTTCATTCTACCATATTTTTCAGGATATGTTAAATATATTACGGTCAAGTGGATAATAATTTACAAAATTTAGATGGACTAACGCAAAGCCAATATAAGTCAATGATTAACTAGTTTCGAGACGCAAAAACTCTAGCATCCCAAGTATCTCACTTTTAAATAATCATCATAATGGCAGCCTTCTAATGTTATCACTGCTGGGACACTAGCCTACTCTCGAGCGAGAGTGCATTGGGTCTTAATCCACCACGCGGACCCGATGTGGATTGGTGGATGGCACTGTTTTTCAAATTAGTTAGACATGCCAGTTTCCTCACGATGTTTTTCTTCATAGAAGAAGGAAGCCTTGCTCAGCGGTAAAATTATCAATCTTGTAAGATTTAATAGAGTAAAAAATCAGTGACATTAGAGATAATTTTACATCCAGTGGTTAAAGAGACATGTTCACATATCAGCGCTCACGGATGGCTGGCGGCTCTGTTTATCTCAGACACTGCTCTGCGATATCTTGGCACAGCTCTAAGTTATGATTTCATCTGTTTACAAATATACGACCTAAATTAAACGTTAAGTCTAAACATTTCACATGTTTTGTTTGTTCGTAAATTTCACAGCATTGCAGTCACTAAGTTAACAATGACTGGGTCGAAAAGGTTACCTAGTCAGTCAAGCCATACGTAACGTTTAGCCGTGATTGCTAGTGACATTTACAAAACTTTTTCGTACCTTGAACGATACCTTACGTTGCTTTGAATGGAATATCTAAATAAAAAGAGCTTAGAGTTGGTAACACACTTATAAAGCAAAATAGGCATGCCAGTGGCTTGCATGTTAGATGCATAATGGCTTGTAAGCTAGGAGATACGCTACTGAATTGTATGTATGCACCATAATAAAAATATGACATGACAAATGATGTAGTTTGTCATGTTATTAACTGAAAAATACAGTGGCATGCCTTGCTTTGCAATTTAATGGCATGTAATGTAAGCCGCATAGTGCACCGGTGGCCTAGTGGTAGTGACCCCGCCTTCCGATCCTAAGGACGTGGGTTCAAACCCGGTCGTGCACCAATGGATTTTTCTGTTCGAAATGTTTATGTGCGCAATGCCAGTGCTCTCATACGGTGAAGGAAAACATCGTGAGGAAACCGGCATGTTCGAGAACTAAAAATTCGAAAGACATGTGCCATCCACCAATCCGCATTGGGTCCGCGTGGTGGATTAAGACCCAATCACTCTCGCCTGAGAGTAGGCGTGTCCCAGCAGTGGGAACATTAGAAGACTGTCATGATGAATGTAAGCCACAGGCCTGTCTATTTAAATCTTTACGAACTAACTTTTGAGGTTTTTTCGCTGAGTACAAAATGTACTGTTTCCAGCAAAATGTAAAAACCGTTTTACAAACCAGGCATCGCATCAGCAATAGAATCAGCGTGGTTTGTCGGTTGGTAAAAGACGGTTATATCTCGTATATTAAGCAGGCTGTGTTTGCCTTAAAATAATAAAAACTAATTTACCCGTAACATTTCATCAGAACTAAGAGTAGTTGAGTTTTTTGTGATAAAGCTCGTCCGGGGAAGGACTACCACCATACCTATTTCTGCCGCCAATCAGTAATGCTCGCATTGCTGTGTTCCGGTGTGAATGGTATGGTTTCCGGTGAAATTACTGGCACATGAAGCTTTCGATCTTAGCCTCAAGGTGGCAAACCGCGAGGGCTACCTCTGGTATTGCAAGCGTCCATAGGCTGCGGTAACCGCTTACCATCTTGTGGGCCGTACGCTTGGTTGCCACTTCAGTTGTAAAAAAAAAAAAGAAGTTGCAACTAAAAGTCTTATCTATCCACCCATGTCTTATTCATCAAAATATTTAGTAGATTCTTATTTATTTTAAACTAGAATAAACTTGTATTTCAGACTATGCTAAAGCCCTTCATGTCCGGCTCAAGTATAAGTGCCAGTCTGACCGGCAAGTTTGAGCAAACAGAATCTGACTGATTGGAGCTTTCGCTCTGTTTGCCGGCGTCTCTGGCCCGATGCCACTGAGTGATATTAAGCTAAATTGGATATTGGCCGTTTTGATTTCAATTATCTATTGAAAGTGAATCTCGGTTTATCAGAGCTCTATCACATTGACTGACGGTTGAGACTTGTGGTTGAGACGATTTTGTTGACGTATGTACTCTTTTTTATTATATTGAAGATACTGGTGTTGAGACTAGACATACTTTATTGAAACATATGTGTTGCTTTTCCTTTAGATATATAAAAAACGAATAAAACGTTTGTAACTAATGACCAATTTGTCGCGAAACGACTGCGCTTTTGTGTCCCGAACGCGCCAGAGTAGACCAAAAAAGATACAAATCTTCTGGTGTTTCGCACACATCGATTTGTCGCTAGTCTAATAATAAAATAAAATAGCTTTTTTTATACACAAGAGAAATACTAGTACTAACATAAATTAAAATAAAACACGTGCATCTTCGATAAAACTAAGCGTGCATAATAAATATTTAAAAAATCTAATTGAAACTATATTATCTATAAGAATAATTTATTTGTCATCTCTATGTTATAACAGTATCTTTTCGCTGGTCTACTTCTACGTTTTCACGTTAGCTAATAGAGCTAGACATACTGTTTATAGATATATTTTTGATATAATAATATATTGTATTGGTGGCAGCAAATAATAATACCAAGCATATTATTTTGCGGCCTAGCACGTTACTTGGATTTCTATTGTTTGATGAGTGTAAACAAACATCATTCAGTTTTATAATACCAGTAGGATTTATATTTAATACATTTCTGCGGTGCTCCTGCAAATACTCACAGTCTGTGTATTGTAAAAAACAGCTAGAGGGTTTATGCAAGCTCGCTAAGCTACTTTAGTTATTAAAATGCCAGTTCATTATCACGCTGCCCCTTCTGTCTCACTATGATTTATAGGGCATTTAACTTTCATGATGCCGCTAAGTGGGCCTTTCATGAGGAAACGTTTCGTCTTTTACATAGAAATCAAGTAGCCAGCACTCGCCTATTTACCTGTTTACCGGTACGAATCACACAATTTCGAAATAGGAGACGGCACAAATTATGTCATAGGTTTCTATATCTTGGAAACACCATGTGTGATTAGACAACTAACAGACAAAGGAATATACAATATTTTAAATTGATATCCAATTCTCCGACTTTTTTAATGACGAACACTTTGCGTTCAGAACACGAAATGAAATTATAAATAAATTCTAAATAAATAATTCTGGACAATTCACACAGCAATATCTAGCCCTAAGCTAAGCAGAGCTTGGGTTTTAAGTACTAAGACGACTGATATAGATATACTTAATAGAATACAATACATAGTAATATATTTTATATTATACATAAAATACATAGCTACATAAAATACCCAGAACACCCGGAACAAATATTTGCAGGTCGTACTAACATTTGCAACAACTGCAACCTACAGGCATGTTACAAATATATGCCGGTAACCGATGAATAGCATATAGTATCTGTTTTTAATGTAAGTTTGCTTAAAGAAAACTCATCTCAGCTAATGTAAGCTGAAAAGTTAAACAAATTGTCCCTTCTGCGACCTTACTACGTGTAACCCTTGTACAAAAACTACCTTGTTTGGAACATACAAAAATTGCATTATAAAATAGACCCAAAAAAAACCAACTGAAAATCTTGATCAATGCCAAATGCTTTTTGTTTGAGCTAAGTTTTCTCAGTTAATCAATGCGTTAGCATCCTAGTAGTCTGTGGTTAATCATCATAGTTACAGGTAGTAAATGGTAAACATAAATATTAAAAGAAATAAACCGGTTGTTTTGATTTCCGCCCCTAAGTTGGCTGTACAAAATATTTTTTTCTTTGTGTATTTTCGTTAGTGATTTATAGAGAAAGTAAATCTGAGCAGTAAGCTTCTATAATATCAGGAAATGCTAATTTAAAAAAAGATTTAAGAATACACTTATGTATATCATCATTTTCATCTAAAATAATGAGGAGCTTTCTAGCGTTCATGTTGACCTCGATAACTCGAAACGTTTATTCTTATACCTAATGGAGCCAAATTACTTAAGTAACAATGAACCTTAATTATATTTTTCCTGACAAACGTCCCTTTTGAGTATTATTGTAATGTTTAAGGGCGAAGAAAGTGAGGTCAGGAATTTCATGCAACATCAATTTTAATGTTGGTATTTTCGAAGAATTATTAAAGTTTACCGTAATGGCTTGTGAATTCTACGGCATTACCCAGTGTAAGTTAGACCTTGTCTTCACTGAAATCTTACAGAAGCTATACAGAATGTTAAATATATATTTTCCAAACGCTATTTGATGTTAAAGTTTCGATACTATTAGAAGTAGTGGGTTCGATTCTGGTTGTGGGACAAATATTGCCCACTACACAGAGATTGTGTTGTAACTTGGGGTAGAGTATGTGACTGCTGGATGTGTTATGTTTATGTTATATTCCAAACGCTACTTTACATAAAGTTATGGTAGTAGAATAAAAACTTTTGAACTTAATAAGGCCTGTTTTAGGATTGGGTCCTAGATCAAGCCTCTTTGGCAAAGAAATTGGCAAGATTTGTGTTAAAGCAACTTGATAGCACGGAACACCATTAGCACCGACTCGCGCTTGGTAAATGCAAATATCCCAGTCTCTTCAAAAGGTTTTGTGTGGTTTTGTATAACTAAATAATTCTTAGTACGTACGAATTTCCATATTTTTCGCCCGAATTTGTATAGGTACTTTTGGCACCAGTGTCTAAGATTATCGTATGGCTTTGCAAAAGTTTTGATTAGAACTTCACCGCAGTTATGGTTGTTTATTATTTAATATAATGTTTATCGCTGATTGACTGGAATAGAATAATATTTTTAAGCACAGCTAAGACAACAGGCTCGTAAAAGCATTATTTACACCAAAAAAGGAAAATATAAAAAGTAAAAATAATAAGAGTAGGTTTAACTCAAAACTGCTTCTATTTTTGCCTCCAAAGACATTACATTCGCTTCCTTAATAATCTTAATGAACTGCATCGCAAAAGCACAGATCAAACTCAATTTTTTTAAATTTAATGCGTTTTAATTTGATTCGGCGCTTATTTCTGACTTTCATATACGTATTTTTCTACTGACGTTACCAATTTGTATGAGTTTTTGTATAGCGTCTACCTTACAAATTAGTTACAGTCTCACCGACTCATTATTGATTATACAACATCCCAAACTAGTGTTAACAACTTTGATAAGTTAAAGCACAAAGAAAATATTTTTTCCAGCTACTCAGTTTCTTGAAGCCTTTTCAAAGGCAGCCAACCTTAAAGCATAATACAATGAAGTGGGTAATATCGGGTGTGCAAAATAGAATAGCTACTTTCATAATCGAGAGAACTATCTTTTTAAATTGTGGCTGATGATCCGACATTGCTAGGTACCGTAATTTTTTATTTATATATTTTTTTAAAAACGTCTCCTAATACATAGCAAACAGTGAAAACACCACACATCAAAAATAGTTTTTACATAAATTATATATTACATATTAGCAAGGCATTACAAAAATGGAAACATGACAACCTTATTATTTAAAAGAACCATATCTAAAGCTTAAATATTAAAGTAGGTATATAAAGCAATATTAATAACAATATAGCTATTGCTTTATCACAGAGTCTGCGATATTATTAGGTCGCCAACAGAAAGCGTCGTAAGGGCGTCGCCGGGGCGTCAAGGTAAAGACTATAAAAAATTAAAAGGGCGTTCAAAATCCAATCAAGCGGTGCGATAGTCAATAAAAAATCGTATTCACGCCGCCCCAACGATGATAATGCCAAGTACAAGCTAGCACGATAATCTCAGATGCAAATAATTTTGATTAGCTAAACACCATTATACAAAATAAACATGGATATGAAAGCAGCTGTCCTATTTACGCGCACACGCGGTATAAAAGCTTATTCATCGCACATGCAGTACCATTTTACTTGTAATTGAAACATCAACAATCACTCTACATCAACGAGGAGCAGCGGAGCGTTGCACGCGTTTGAATGAAGCCTTCGCTTAGTGCCGGGCCTGTCGAGTAGTGTGCTGTTAGTGAGTTCTGCTGTAGAGAGGTTGTTGCTTGTTTGGTAAGTAGGATAGTGAGCTCAGAGTGAAAGCTTGTGACGCTCGAACACTTTAAAGACCATGACATAAAACTCTTTTCCCTCAGACACCAAGGTAGCGCCACTAAGGTCACGCTACTAACAATATGTACACAGCTGTATTGTTAGTAGCGTGAAAGAGTACCTACCTAAAGAGTACCTGGTGTCCGCTTGATTGCGCAACCGATTTGGTGACGGCTACCGAATCACCCGCTGGTGGCGCCACCATAGTGTCTTAGTAAGATAAAGCTCTAAGTTACCTATTGTGATGGAGTTCTTATGCCAAGAAGAAGGTTCCATCACGGTTCAACAACTACTGGCTGGTCTACTAAATAACAATAGTAATACTTGTGACGCAAAATAACATTATTCTATACTCATCACTCATCACTTTGCTCGAGAATAGGCCAGGTTCCCAGCAGCAGTGGAAACATTAGACGGAATTCTTTACTATTTTTTTATATTTAGTTATAGTCAACTAGAGATACATAAACTACCAGCACGTCCACACAGCAAAAAGTCTCATTTTTTTACGCTCGATAACCTACATGTGGTCAGAATTTACGAATCTTTAGGTAGTATCTCACAAAACTTGCGTTTCTTTATATAATAATAATTTATTCAGAACACAGTAAGTGACTACAGTGTCAGATTGAGTGATGTGTCTGCAAAAATACGTGTAAATAAACTGTGTATTCGGAAAGTGCTCGAGTCATGTGTAAATTGATACATCTAGACAGACTTTTTCATGGGACTAAACAGTCACTTGTCAAATTAAAAAAGCTTTACATAAAAAAAACTCATAACATGCCTAAGAATTACCCATCACTACACAAGCCTAAATGCACACGAAGTTCAAAGGAGCAGAAATATTACCTCTCTGACAACAATTGTTCGCGCACGCCAGCCAAGTGGAAGCTCATACAATGCTGCCAAGGCGTTCTGATTAAGATAACGCCTACGCTTTGCGAGCAAATCTTCATCAAAAGAACTGCCTTTCAAAGAGTTACACGTGCTTTTGAGCAGCTTTGAGCCTTTGGAATAGTCCTGCCAGTTGCAATGGACATGGCACTTTGAACTGTAATCTGGAGATCGCGAAGTACGGCTGGTGAAGAAGTAAACGTTATTCTTACAATATCAACTTACTCAATAGCAACTAAAAGTTGATAATCTATAAAATAAATTTTAGAATATGTATTTTGTATCTTTTAATTCTATTATGGATATAAATCATAATTTATCAGTTACCATAATTCAGTAATTTAAACAAACATCCAATTATACAATATTTTATACTATATTTTATTAGCAAATATTAACATTTTAATGGAGTACTTACAATTAAATAAAAGTTTATATTTGTTTATTAATGCGCGGAAAACAAATACTATGTAGTAACAGCAAAACATACCATCAGCTCACTCACTGAAGATATGTTATTAAATGAATTCTTTGTCTTTGTTTTTTGATTTGTTTTATGTAAACTTGATGGACCATTACATGATGGACATTAGAACAAGAAGATCGGTAGATGGTGAATCGTTAGTAATACAACAAAATACAATTTCATTTATTCAAATAAAAGCATGTTTACAAGTAAATGTGCAGCTCTGCCTTCTGTGTTAGTTTGACATATAAACTGTATTACAGAAAAACAATGACTTTCCCAATTTCTTCATAACTGTGTTCACACACAAGTATTTGTTTAGAACAATGTTTTTATGCATGACTTGTGTTTTAAAAATTAACAACTAAAAATAATATAAAAATAGTTAATAATCAGTGCACTCTTTGTAGGAGTCCTATATCCAGCAGTGGATGTCTATTGGCTGACATTTTTTTTTTTTTTTAAATAAATAATGCTGGACAATCCACACAGCATCATCTAGCCCAAGGTAAGCTGCTGTTAAACAGAGCTGTATTATGGGTACTAGATGACTGATATATATTTAATACAATACAATACATAGATAGATATTTTTATTATATATAGAAAATACCCAGAACACCCGGAACAAATATTTGTAGATCGTACAAACATTTGTCCCGAGGCGGGAATCGAACCCGCAACCTCTGCGTCGCAGGTGGACCTGCGCCCGCTGCGCCACATCGGTCGTCAAATATTATTGTGTGTAACCATAACATAGCCATTGGTTGCTTTGACCGTAGCTGCTGTGACCGTAGTTGCTACGACCATAATTGCTACGGCGTAGGCGTAGCTGTATCATTGCTTAAGAAGACATAAACAATATTATTCCTACTAATATAATAAATGTAAAAGTCTGTGTGTGCGTGTGGATGTGTGAATGTTACCTTAATCCATGATACATATCATGGATTACAAAATATCCCTGTTTTCATGCACAGTAGTGTAACTTGGACTAACGTTTTATTCAGGGCGAGCTGACACACTCGACTTAACCCGCGTTTTCTTAATTTTTATGCTATTTTAATAAAAAATCTATATGTTATTCCTCGGTTAAGTCGTCACGGAGATACGTGGTAATAAACAATTACACACGCACACACTTTCGCATTTATAATATTAGTAGGATTAGTATTGTTTATGTCATGTCATTATGTGTATCATGGATTAAAAATACTTATTTTCATGCACAAAGTGTTCTGACTATTTGGGTCGTCTGTGACGCAGTGTTAGTTGTGAACATCGACGTTGAAAGGTAAATGAGAAGCAACGTCGGAGGACATTGTTTCGAGTCAAACCTATTCTGTAGAGCGCTGAAAAGTTCACTTTTAATTTAGGTGCCCGTGTTTGTAGTATAAATAACGTTATTTAGAAAAGTATCTTAGGAGCCGAAATTAAGTTTTGCTGAAACTATCAAAAGTATGTTACATTTCTACCCGACAAAAAACGAAGTATAATTTCTTCTCAAGTCAACGCGTATATTATATGTATTTCTTTGGATAATATACTTTTAAATAAAGACTTGGTACTTACAATCGAGCGTTGCCGTGATTCGTTTGTAGAGCTGGTGGCAAGATATCTTAGGTATCAAGCCATCAGTTTTACCACTAGGTGTGCCTTATACCGAGACGATACTTGCTGTAGCGTAACGCGATGACTTCGCCTGCTGTCTGCAGTCGGCTGCCAACCTGTACCTTTATCTGTAACAAGCTGACCCGCGCGATTTCACCACTTTTTAAGTTTTTATGCTATCCCACAGGAACAGTCAATTTATCTGGGATAAAAAGCCTATGCGTTATTCTTAACTTAAACCACCTACATTTACACAAGTTTCATCAAAATCGGTTAGTCGTCACGGAGATAAGTGGTGACAAATATACACACAGACTTTCGCATTTATAATATTAGTAAGATGACGACCGTGTTGATCGTTACAAGCTACGATACCAGCGCATCTAGCAACATTTCTCTGAGTTTTCAGAATATGATCAAGCACTTACTGCCTAATCAAAAGCCAATTAGGTTAGGTTTACATAATATCACGTGTCATGAGTTTAAATTAATTAGACTACACCTAAATAGGTAGGTAATTACCCGCGTTCATACTCCACTTGTCGGTATTACCCGAGTTCACCCTTTTTTATAGTGGGCACGTGACTGCTGGGTCGTGAATTCCACTTTATAAGCTGGATAATTACTTTGAAGACGTTTCTGAGCGTAGCCTTGGGCTAGCACCGTTTCCCAATACCAGTTACTCGCTGAAACTTTATTTTCCTGCAGCAGAAGTGAACGAAGCACTGGGTTCTTTGTGTGTTCGTTTGTAGCATATTTAATTACGAATAACATCACTATATTGATAATTTATTAGACAGTGATCCAGCTGTAATGTCTCAAAGTTTGGAAACGTAACACTTATGATCTCGTCTATTGCCAGTCACCACCATCCAGAGTCTAGTTTATAAAATTAAGATTTTTTAAATACTTACTACATTATTCTTTGTTTCAAATATAATAAACGTCCCTACTAAATAATAATATAATGGAATATAGTCATGAAAAACAGAATGTGCTCAGATTTAAAAGTCAAATGTCTTATTTTACTCTAACTTTCTTCACTAAAATGAAAGTTTCTCTGCATTCTGTCTCATGTTTTAAAGGCTAAATGCAACACAGACTACTCGCCGCTTACGTTATTTCACAACGGCGCCGCGGCATGAACAATATAGCGATGCCCTAACACGACACAATCACGCCTCGGAAATGACCCGGCAGTCGCTTTCAATGCACGTATTGTCCACTCACGCCCCTTTTTAGTTTGCGAGAAAAAAATGTTGCAAAGCCTTGTAATTACTTAGGTGGTTCGCCCATCTAAGATGCACTAAGTGACATGACTTGTGTCTAGTCATGTCATTCTATCTGCTTCGACACTTTACCTTCAAATCGATAGCCGTTTGTTCTATTTTTATTTATCGACGAATACTTTACGGGCGTGTAGAGTGACGACTTGTCAAGGCAAAAAAAAGTATTCCTGTGTCGGTTGTCGAGTTACTTGACTTGGTGCTTCTTAGATGGGTGAACGTACTACGTTGTTGTGTTACGTGTTAATAGAATGCGAACCAAAAAGGCAAATTATCAACCCTGTCTATGTTATATCTAATTTCAAGTGAGCAAATAAAAAAAAACCCTGACTTTTACCATAAAACTGTGCAAAACTTTAAACATAACGATTTTGTTCAAAATAATGTAAGTTATTCGTGTCATAAAATTTTGCAGTGGCGCCTCCAACAAAAGAATGAGTAATGAGTTTAAACAAAGTTATAATTTTAAACTTCCTCGCCACTACAAGGGGCGCTATCTCATGAT
This sequence comes from Colostygia pectinataria, assembly GCA_951394395.1. Classification (NCBI taxonomy): domain Eukaryota; kingdom Metazoa; phylum Arthropoda; class Insecta; order Lepidoptera; family Geometridae; genus Colostygia; species Colostygia pectinataria. Next base: position 5,674,924 of record OX596365.1, on the reverse strand, counting down.
TTGTGCTTTCGTTTTCCGCCGTAGTAGCACCTACTACTTCTTAAATTTATATTACCTACGTTGGTATAAAATAAAATTAAGTTAGGATTAAGTATCTTGTTTTACCTACAGTAAAGTAGTTACTTTTGATTCATGTTTACTCGTATTTCAGCACAATCTCAGTAGGTAATGTAGACTGGTTCTACTTACTTTTTAACAAATACTTAAGTAGCATTGTTAGTAACAAGATTCAACTAGCATTCAAGTTGAGCAATATTCTAATTTCCAAACGATAGATAAGAAGATATTTTTTAATTCAAATGATGAATTTGATAAATACTGTCAAACAAGGAAATCCTGGTTCTATACGATAGAAAAGTATTGGAAAAAATAATTGTCTCTATCAAGTTTTGTTTCTTTTGCACTACGATTTAGATAAAAAGTGCTTGCAGTGTTTTTATTCAAACTTGGCGTGAATCCGACGAAATTGAACAATCACGAGCACTTGTTTCGGGCAAAGTTAGAAAGTACGTAACAAAGAAATAACGGCAGCCCACTTCTCGGTCACTTCTGCATAAAGTTAGCAAAATGAATTTAGTTAAAGAACTGGCAGGTACATTTCCTAAACAAAAAGTAAACTCCTTCCTTCCCCCGGTTTTTATTGCACAAGATTACAACACTGCTTTAATTTATTCTCAAAAATTTGTCTCATCGTGAAAAATTTGCGGCAATCGCCAACAAAAGGATGACTAATGGCTTGATAAAACAAAGTTACATTGAACGCAGAAAACTTTAAGCTTTCAAGGGCGTGAAATATAATCTCAGAGTTTTCTTTTTAATATTTGTTGAATTAGCTTAGTCTTCAGATGTTTTATTATCTACTTGGTAGAGCTGCATAGATGGAATTTGTTATCTCAACAAACTAGCCAATACAACTTTTATTTACACAAAATGATTGTCGACTAAGCGAAGGCACTTCCATTGTGAATCGGGCTACAATATAAATATTTAATATGCCCGAATAGTGCCGCGAAGGGGCAGAAAGGTTTGGCATTGTCGTTGTTTACAAACATGGAATTTTCGTAAAAAAATGTCGATATAGTAAATGAAAATAGAATAGCAAGTCACTATTTACAGAAATGTGAACAAATTGCGGCTCTAAGTTTGGGGATAAGCCAGTGTCAATTACGTATTGAGTAGGGTCTCTGGGATGCGACAAATTGAATGGCATAAGATGCTGTAGGCAACCGAATGACTGGCAATATTTACCACTAAAACACGGATTATTTGCTTATGTGATGGTATATTTTCTAATACGCAGACACCGAACGTTTGATGGTTTTCAATATCAGACGTTATTGGAGACGGTGAAGACAGCTTAGGTAGGATATTGATATGAAAAAAATAGAATTTCTTGCTGCCATTTCAACCTTTATTTTACGAGTTTTTGGTATTTCGTATTTAGGTTGATGTTTTTTGATATAACTTTGAATAGTCTATTTAGTAAATATCTTTAGCTACAATTTAAATCTTAATCTAAAAGAAATTATTTACTAGCTATTTGAATAAATTCAATGCTACTTAATATAGGTACCTATTATATTCAGGCATGTCCTCCATCCACCATCTATCATATTTTGCAAAGATTTCATTTGAAACAATAACTCGTTCAAACAACAAACCCCGAATCAATTCAAACGGCAAAAACGTTGCTTGAATACAAAACTGGAAAATAAATTTATTTGTCACGAGGTGTTAAAATCCTTTAGCCGAAGTTGTTAAACAATGTAGCTGGGATTCTGTAAGCAACGCAACGGTAGGGTTGAAACAACAGAATGACTAATAAGGGATCAAAATATCTTAAAACCTTTTTACTGAGTTTAAACCGGAGTTTTGGAGATTAACCTAATTACGCCAGCTTACTGTTAGATTTGTTCCGGTGCTTGATTTTAAGTCTGGGTTAGTGTCAATGGAATGGTAGATATACCAGCAATAGATCAACATCAACTCAATGATTCTGTAGGCTTAACTTTTTTTGCCGGACAAGCCACACAGCATCATTTAGCCCCAAGCTAAGCAAAGCTAGTGTTATGGGTACTAGATGACTGATATACTTAAAATATTAAAATACAGTACTTAGATTACATTTTTTAAATTATATTATAAGTACATAGAAAATACCCAAAACACCCGAAACAAATATTTGCAGATCGTACAAACATTTGTCCCAAGGCGGGAATCGAACCCGCAACCTTCTGCGGACCTTCGCTCGCCGCTCCACATCGGTCGTCATAACTTATTCGAAACTTCATTCTGCGACAAACACCAATCATCATCGTGCCTGAATCTTGTCGCTTATACAAAGTATAACGACAGTTTTTGACAAAGTTCTAGTACATGAAATAAAAGAAATTTTTCTTTCGTCTCAGAACAAGATAACTGGCACAGCAAAAACAATATTATCTAATTTCTAACAAAGTGATAAAGTATACTAAAAAAACACCGAAACTAAAACAACAAACATCTTAATTATGAAAAAAAAAAATATCACAGCTCAATACCATAAGCTGATTATTTTGTGAAATAGGAATCTCTCAGCGGTCTTTTGAGGATTTATTTTAAAATGAGCTGCTGCTGTAAAAATATACGTGACGTCAATTTCACACAATGTCACATAGGCGCAGTAACGGACGTAATCAGTATGTCTGTCACTTGTTTTAGCGATCTATAATTTGGATATCTGTTGGATATCCAGATGGTAATTTATTAGTACTAAAACATACATTTACTAATACGTAAGCACTGGGGAGTGGGTATTGCAGACAGTGAAAAGGACAGTTCAGGTTAAACACGCCTTATTTGTCACAGCTACTCACCCGCCAAACAACTCTGTTGTGGTGTATTCCTAGACGCAGAGCTTGTTTTATGAAAGGGAATTTTCTCACCGAGATATCACTGATTATCCAAGCGTATTTGAGAAGTAATACCTATTTAAGTAAGCTAAATGAACATTTTCCGCTTATGTGATGCCGTAACAGAATCTTCTGAATATATGTTTATTCTCTCTTTCTGACGCCGAGTAATATTTGCCTTGGGCTAAGATAATATATTATAACAAAGCCTTTTTTTTTATGCAGAATAACTAAAACAAAACTAGTGACACGATTAATAATGATAACACATTCATCATCATCATCATGACAGCCTTCTAATGTTCCCGCTGTTGGGACACTGGCCTACTTTCGGGCGAGAGTGATTAGGTCTTATCCACCACGAGGACCCAATGCGGATTGGTGGATGGCATGTCTTTCGAATTTTTAGTTCTTAGACATGCCAGTTTCCTCACGATGTTTTCCTTCACCGTATGAGAGCACCGGCATTGCGCACATATAGTTCTCACAGCGGATCTCGGCCGTCGTACAGTTAGCCGTTTCGTTGCGTAATGGAGCTTTTTCAAACTAAATTGTCTTTGCGCATCACAAACGGCTTAAACTTCACGGAAGCCTAGATCCGCCGTGCGAAATATACATTTTAGTTACGTTAGCTACATTTCTACATTAGTAATTATCATAATGGTACTAGGATGATAGGAATGGTTCTACAGTAGGTACCTATTTTCGCGAGTGTGTTTTTCTGCGATGCCTTTTTTATGGGTAATATTTCAATAAAACAGAATCACCATAATTTTGCTCCGTCATAAAATAATAGCTGTATAAATGTACAACAACTAAAACACATTTAGCTAAACCCTTTTTAAAAACCGCCTTGTCACGGTTTGGCCTTTGAATGTAGGTAAGCACTAGTTTCGCTTCAAATTTCCACGGCACGATGTTTTAGTTTGTCGATAACGGAAGCGGGAAGATTAGCTTCGACACGAATCCCTCATAAAACGTTTTAGGTTATCGATATACATATATCAGGTCATTCCGGACATCACTAATATAGCCAAAGTTGGCTGGATTCCTAAAGGCGATGTCTCGCGAAGTTAACGTTGCGCAAAGTTGAATGACATATCAAAAAGTCAAAATGTTCCCTCTCAGGCTACCTCAGGCACATTAGACATTAAACAGGTCACACTAGAGAAATATTTTTCATATTACTAATCAGATTAGAAATAGGCAATGTTAGGGATGAAAATGAATCCAAAGTAATTAGAGCGTTAAAGTTTCACTAGTTTCCTTAAATTGACCGCCTAACCGACTACCTTGTAATGACGAGTATGGACTCTATAAAACGTGGTTATGGTTCAATGGTTATGCATGTCAGTACTATCGAACTAAGCTAAACTTAGTGTGGGTGGCATCGCACTTGAACTATCGAAACGCAGCTTTAGGCCAGTTCAGATCTTTCCGGTGTTTTGTTTACTAGTGCGTTGTACTAGTATTTTGTTTACTAGTGCGTCGTACTAGATGACGTCAGCATTAATAATATAAGCTACGCGGATGACATGGTGCTGCTGAGCCCGACGGTCGGAGGTCTCAGAGAGCTATTAAAGGTCTGTGAGTCCTATGCTGCTGAGCATGGACTTGTATATAATGTAAAGAAGAGTGAGTACATGGTCTTTAAGGCCGCCGGTAAATGCCCAGATAACACACTCCACATTACCCTAAATGGCTTGAACGTTAATCGCGTTACAAAATTTAAATATCTGGGGCATTTAATTACTGACGACCTTAAAGATGATGGCGATATTGAGAGAGAGCGTAGGGCTCTAGCGGTCCGAGGCAACATGTTGGCACGCAGATTCTCCCGGTGTACCGATGAGGTGAAGATCACGCTTTTTAAGGCATATTGTCAGAGCTTCTACACGGGAAATCTGTGGGTCAAATACACCAAAAGGTCGCTAGATGCCCTGCGTGTTCAATATAATAATATCTTTAGGATGCTGTTGGGGCTGCCACGGTTTTGTAGTGCATCAGGGATGTTTGCGCTGTACCACACTGATGGCTTTCAAGCCATCATTCGCAAAAAAACTGTATCCCTGATCGGCAGAACGCGGGGTAGCCACAATAACATCCTGAAGACCATAGCGGACAGGTACACATCACCGCTATGGAAGTGCCTTGTGTTGAGGGTGATCTAAAGAGAACTCTACTTATGTTTCTTTTTGGATCATTCTCAGCATAGGAGCTTAAGCCTACACCCAGCACCTACTTAGTTTTATTTTTCTCTACTACTAACACATTGTTTTAAATTTTGTTACTAACACACTATGGATTCATGTTGTCCGAAATAAAATCTTTTTATTTTTATTTTATTTTATTTATTTACTAGTAGTTGCAAAATAATTTGTCCTAAAACATACGGCCAACAAAACAAATACAAATTGATTTTTGGTAAGGACACGGACGGGAAGCGCGGTATCTGTATAAATCTGATGTAGTAGTAATCTGATCTGTATGAAGCTTCAAATGAGCAAAAACTAAATAACATGCTGTGTTTTCGTTTACCAAACTAAATATCAGTTAGACGGGTAGCTTGGTAGGTATTATAGTGAAAGTTTACTGCAATAACTCATTATTAATTTGTATCGTTGTCGTATCTCTGTTGTTCAATAGTAAAACAAGATTTTTAACAAAATGTTTATAAATAAATCTAACTTTCTAGACATAGATAGGTATGGGTGTTATTGTTGTCGTGAAATGAGCTAAACAACCACCTTTATAGAACCAAAGCGTTAAACATTTAAACCGCAATGAGCTATGTAGGTTAATCGTTAATCTAGCAAGTCTCTACTACAGCACAGCTCATGAGGAAACTGCAGGATCAGTCGATAAAATCATATATTTCAAATAAATTCAACAAACGCTTTCACGAACTGGAAACAAAGTAAAGTGAGCAAAGGCTCCCAAGATCAGTCGTTCTGGTCTATGCCTAGAAGTAGACTTGATTGGCTGAAAGATTTGGCTCTTTAATCGCCAGATTGGTTTTATTTTTGTCGCATGCCTTTTACCACTTATATAACAAAACGCATACCACCACGGCCCATCTCAAGCGGTTACAAGTAATCTATGACTGCTTGTAATAGTTACCAGAAGTATCAGTGGTGCTTTATTATTTGAGATGTAGGTCAAAATGCTAGCATCCAAATCGTTAGAAAAAGAACCGACTGCTCTATTATTGAACTGGTTGTTCGTACCTATGGCATAAACACCTAATGATTGACCGCAATTGAATCGATTTCGGGGCAATGCATAATCGGACCCGTTGGGAATGTTCAATTTGGATTCGCCCATCTGTGCTTGCCTTAATAAATGGATAATTGGTGCAATTTCTACTGGAAATATTTCTTATGTTTTAGTTATGATTTACTTATTTTAAAACTATAGGCTTATCCAGCAGTGGGTGATACCAGGCTGAGATGATGATTAGGATGATAAAAACTTGACAAGTAGTGGCAAAACACATGACATTATCGTAAGTAAAATTTTATTCTTTTTTTGAACTGTATAGGTACAGATTGGTATCGCTACGATACGATTACGTTATTAGAAATATTCCTCTTTCAAGCACAGAAACGACGATTTGATAATGAATGCCAGTCATGATAAAATATTACCACGATTACTTACTCTATTACGAACCGAATCTATATCAAGTAAAACATTATTATTTTAAACATTACTTTCTTATAAGGAAAAATGAAAATTAATCGCGTTCGGTCTGGTAAGAATCCCAAGTGTCTGTCCCTCAGCCTAGTCACAAAACGGACAGTAGTCACAGCTGTGTCGGCAAGCACCTTTGGTCTCTAGAATCTAGTTCTTAACCTGTGTGTGAAGTGAAGTGAAGTAAAGCTGGACACCAGGATCTGCTGCTGATTTCTATAGATTTACAGATAGAACAGGATATATAGAGCAGTTTCTGTACTATAGAACACATCCTGTAGAGCTCTATAGAGACCTGGGCCTCGATTCCACTAATCAAAACATTCAACCGATCATTATCTTGTGAGCTGAGACGTAGCTGCAACTGCATGAATCGTTGTGCCATAACAGAATACGAAAACATTATAAACATTTAGTTGCGTTTCGTTTACGATTGGATAAAAATTTGTAATCAGAATCCCCCCCCTGGTCCATGTTGTTGTCTTTGTTGAACTAAAAAATTCTCTATCAGGATGGTGTTTGAGTGCTTGGGTGATTGCGTCATTCACGCGGACGAAACACGCGTAGGACCGCTACCTAGTTGCGAAATATTTTTGTGATACGTAAATATTACGCTAATCTACATCACGTTTCAAACGCCAGAGCGTCGATTTGGGTTATTCCCGCGGACCCCCAGATCTTCACTTTCAACCGTCTGCAAGATCTATTTCCATGACTGCTGGGCACATACAGCCCAGCGCATTTTTCCCCGTCACGGCTCAGATACCGATCACGCTCTACCTATCATATTGCTACAAATATGAGAATACTAAAGTATAACATTATGGTTCTAACGTAAATAATATGAACGTCAAATGAAATATTAATTAAACATTCGCCATTTCTTCGCCTTTTGAAACATCAGGCTAAAATACAAACATTGAACAGTGTCTCTAGACGTCTTAAATATTAACTTTATTATAAAAACAATTTTCCAGTAATATAAGCCGATAATGTCCATCACTGTCTTTAATTTTGTTGTTTCGAAGCTCATTTTGTATAAGCTCTTTCAAGCTTTAAACTTACGAAACAAATTATTGGAGTACTGAAAAATCTTAATAATGTTTAGAGTTCTGTTAGGATAGATAAACAAATTGTCTGTTTGATAGAATTATTAAAAACCGTATCGGTGCCAATTGTTAAAAACTCCACTGGTGACATAGCTGATAAAAGTAATTACAGACCAATTTCTTTGGCCACCGATACTGCAAAAGTGCTTGTCTTTTGTATATTGATCAGCTGACTAAGGGGCTGAGCAGCATGCATATTGGTTGCCGCATAGATGGCGTGAGCGTCAATAATATAAGTAATGCTGATGATATGGTGCTGCTGAGCCCATCAATCGGAGGGTTAATAAAATTTATAAAACTATTTGAAGTTTATGCTGGAGAACACGGTCTAAAGTACAATTTTAAGAAGAGTGATTTTAAGATATTTACAGGGAAAAACCAGCTGCCTAGTCATGTACCAGCGCTTACTTTGAATGGTGTTGCTTTAAACCGTGTTTTTCAGTTTAAATACCTTGGTCACACTGTAACTGAGGGCGACCATGATATTGAGAGGGAACGCAGAGCGTTGTCGGTTCGTGGTAATATGCTGGCACATAGATTCACTCGGTGTACGATAGACGTCAAAGTCAAAGTTTCTACACGAGTGGGATATGGCACAGAACAGATATTAGTACTACGCTATGGACCAGTTTTACCCAGAAATCGTACAACGCTTTGCGAGTACAATACAACAATGCCTTTAGAGCTCTGTTGAGGCTTCCCAGGTGGTGTAGTGCGTCTGCTATGTTTGCAGAGGCACATGTTGATGACTTTTATGCCATCATACGCAAGCAGACCGCAAATGTTATGCAGCGTGTGAGGGGAAGCAGCAACGGAATCCTAAAGATGATTGCTGATAGAATGGACTCAGTCATCCTCAGTCGATTCATCGATTTACATGTGAGAGGTATAAAGCGATGAATCGACACAACATTTCAGTGTTTTTTTTTTATTTTTGTGATGTTGTGTGTGTCTAATGTGTAACCTATTGTATTGTATTGTGTGTACTATGGAACCTGTGTCCGAAATAAATGATTTTAATTTTTTTTCTATTTATCTAAAGGCATATTTTATTATGAAAGTTTGTTAACTTAATCATAATGAACCTTGAAATATATATTCCTTGAAATAGATATAATAGAGTTCTGAACCTGGATTAGCTTCTCGGACATATTTTGACACTTATATATATTATAAATGTTTTGCTAGATACGATGTTAATGAGCCTGCTAATAACCAAAAAGTCAAACAGTGTACACTATGCTAAGTATATTATATCCTATAATTTAAATCGATTTGACAATGTTAACGAGAAGTTCAGTTTGGTCAGCGCACTAATTCGTACTCGTAATTAATACGAGAGGAACATCGACCTACTCGTATAAATGAAAGCCTTGAGTGGGCTATAACGACCTCGGTTATGCGCAGCCTCAAATTCAACGTTTTTTCCGTTTCCTATAAACTTTTAGTGCATTTTAGCAGATTTTTATCAAATAATTTTTGTCAAAGATGATTGCTTCGCTCTGGGTCGGTCAGAGGTTTTTATTAAGTTTGATTATCATTTTCAATGAAAATGTTCGATTGGAGATGTTAATTATTGTAAGAATTCAATTACTTTTTAATATTAATATTCTTAGATAAAGATTTTAGACGAGTAACATGGAATAACGAATAACATTTTATTAATAATTACTTAACTATTGCAAAATATTTAATATTGTAAGTACCTTTAAAACCTATATAGGTTTGTCTAGGTTGTCTAGGTCGTAATTTTATTAAATTTATCATTTTAAATCCTAAACATACTGCAAAAGATATATTGAATAATATTATAAAAAATATTACAGACAAAAATCCAAGAAAACAAAGGCTTTAGGTTGAATTAGGTTTCCAGGACATGAGCTAACTAAATACTGTAGATTGTGTGTTTGGTGATCATAGGATTTATTTTGCTCTAGGCATTTCAAGAATTCGGCGATTATCATTATAAAATATATATATATATATATACATAAAACTTACTTGTAATGAACTACACCAATAAAATACATAAAATACCAATTACTGAATACCTATGGCTGTTTCACATATTTAGAGGTAAGAAAAATAAATGGATATACGTTTCATAGCCTCAAACACCCTATTTTTATGCTAAAGTATACGTTTTACAGCATTTTTTATAAGAAAACGTTCCTTACATCGCATCCACCACTTTCTAGGTTCACACGGCTTACCTGGAGGCGCCCGCCCAATCCGCCCTAGAAGGTAGAGCTCAGTACACCGCGCGGAGCGGCCTAGCTCACACGCGGCGGCCCACGACCAAACGCATGCCACCACGTAACCTATAAACAAACTTTCAAACGTGAAAAACAAAACAAAACTCGTGTTGTTTCAGTGTCTGTGGAAATTGCGGTTTGCTTTTGTTTATTTACCGCAACGGATGACAGAAATTATGATCACTGAAGAGTAAGGTTAGAAAATAATAAATTGGACAGAATATAAGCATGATACATGGTGTTAAATTTATCATGCAACATCTTAAAAGCCATGCATGGCGCATGATTTGCATCATTCAATAACCATTAGTGAACAATTTTTGTATGACTATTTTACTTAGAAAGTGTATTGGAGTTCTGGAGGCCTTCTATGATCTCTATAGGCAGGTGCAGTCAGCTTAACACTGCACTATAAGCTCATGGTAGGCCTTCTGCTTTTTTTTATTTTATGTTTTTTATAAATCACCTACTATATTAACATTATTTTAATTAGCCTATCATCATAATTAATAGAATCAGAGAATATAAATTTTTCGATAAAATGTAAATTTACACAACTATTAGCAGTCTGTTTTTTATAAGTATTATGCATAGTTTTTTTATTATTTATGTTTTTATCAGTTTATAGTCTATCAACTAACATTATCATAAAGCGAGCGAGAGTGATTGGGTCACAATCTAACACGCAGACACAATGCGTATTTGTGAATGGCACATGTCTTTCGATTTTTTGTTGTGGACGACTTCCGATTTTCTCACAAATACTATCTCTTACTGTTTAAAAGCACCAAAACTTTTTTTTTAAAGAAAAATCCGTTATTTCTCACCTAGCTTAGAACCCACTATCTAAGTGGATTAATTAAGATACTCAGTATAAATTTTGACTTCGAGTAAAAATAAATATATAATAATAATAGAATATCAAATTAATATTTTCCGTTTTTAATATCTCGTACAAAGTTATGTGGATAATTAAAATCAGGGTTATGAACTTATGAATTATCCTCTCATTAGTAATGAAACTGAGTTACATTATCTTATCAAATAACCTGGTTTTCAATTTATAATTATTTTCTTTGAATAAGTAGAAATAATAATTATAATATAACATTTACCATAAATAAACAAACAATATTTAAGTAATATTACAGTCATTGACATCAGCTCTAACTATGTTTATAGACTTAAAATATGACATTCATATAGATTGGATAAGATATTAACTTCTTTAGAGTTAATAATCTTACGCAGTAGAGAGGTATTTTGAGTTATTCAATACAAATTGTCTATTGGATGTTCAACAAGGCAATATTGACATGGTTAACAAAAAAGTTACCTAATGTGAATAGATAGATAACCTCGCACTAAGTAGTTTTTTTATATTTTCTATATAAGAACGAAAGCCGATGTAAATGCGTTGTCAACAAGGCTTTCCGACAATTTCCTCTGTAAAGATCAAACAATTTCCTCCTAAATCCATGTTAGAATCAAAGCTCGCGTAAAATTGAACGAAAACAAAACTTGTTTCTTGCGGGAACCTAATAAATATTGCGCAGAAAAAAAAATCAAAATATTTTTCTCGTTTTAGAAACGGTTTTAACCAGCTTAATTTCGAAATAAGCGCAGACTACAAGTAAAACTACTTTGAATATTAATAGTTGGACATCAGACAGACAGACATGAAGAATATTAAAGGCCTTTGTCAGATTTCGGAACTTACCTAGTTTGTACTGTGTTATAACAAGAGTTGGCCGCTGACTCGTACGGACATACACTTACTTTTTAGGTACATGTCGTTGTTCTTAGTATCGGCAGCACCTCAAATAATGCCGACCGTGAAGGGTGCAGTATAAAATTCTACTTTAAAATAAGTGTATTAGGGCATTTCCTAATCCTAACTGAACACGTGAGTCGTGGGTTCTAACCGAATACGTGGTAAACATTCCTAGCTGATCACGTTAATTACTTCTGCCTTCGTTTTAATTCGTATCAATTGATCCACGCGAGCACACGTAATATTATTGCAATAAACGTAAACGTAAATTAATGACACGAAGCACTACAAAAGAAAATAAAACTATAGTAATATTGTTAGCATTCTAAAAAGCGATAAGAACCCAGCCGTCAGCGTCGGTCGGTTTTGCCAGATTTTTTATCTGAGTGGCGCGTTAGAACTGTTATAAATTCACCTAGGAATAAATTTATGTTGTAAGATATTTAAAAGTGATCCTAGTGATTTTATTGAATAAAACTATTTTGCCTTGACTTTGATTTTGACTACCTTTCATGTGACCGAATACGAAATATCCATTTAACATAAATCATTAATTTAGGCTATCAATTTAATTATTCACAGCCCTTTAGACTATATACTTTGATATGGTCGCGTCGGATTCAATACCCAATATTGAATGCACTTTGTCATAGAACCTACTGTATTATTCATCAATACAGAGCATTATTATGTAGGAGGCGTCCTTCTAAGCAGCTTAGCTCGTTCAATAGAAATAACTATCGTTATTTTTATCGTTCATAAGAATTTCTTGATAAATGTCCATTTTAGAGCATAGATTTCAGAGAAATAATTAATACATTTTAAACAAAATAGCTTTTAAGGTAGATAGTAGATAGCCAATATAATATATTGTGGAGTTCTCCTTTATTTTTATTCAAGTCTGATTGATTGATATGTCATCCTAGTCAACTCAACAGTCCTCTTTGGTGATAGAGCCTGGCCCCAACACCACGGAGCAGCGCCGTTCGAGGCGCCGACCACGGTGCCATGCATCGACGGCGCCATCTACAGCGCGCGGTGCCATCTACATCGCTGGTGGCGCGCACAGATTACTTTGATATAATATAAGTAGATACAGAGATATATAATATAAGTAGATATAATATAAGTAGATAGATAGATTTATATGAGAGATTATTACTTTGTTATTCAGAAACGTTACATTTTTACATATTTTCAGACAATCATCATCATCATATCAGCCAGTCCACCACCACAGACAGTTTATCCTAGTTCAAGTTTTGAATGACACTGTAGTGTTTTACAGTGGTTGTTCTTTTTTTACTTTTCTTGACGTCATCGACTGACATAAAACCATGGAACTAATAGGTACTTACTGTTGTTTACACACAATGTGCATGTGGCCTAACACCACGACGGCTTTCAGGCGGCTTATTAACTCTGTCACCAGGGTTGGCCACTGACTCCTACTGTCCACAGTACAGTCTGTGTATCTCCGTAAATTAGAATCATGAATCTTCGCGATGACCATGAAATTTGGAATGTTTTGTTGTTGAAGCAATAACACTTAGGCTACTTTTTATACCGGAAAAATGAATTGTTTCTGTGAGATAGCATTAACTGCAAAAATGCGGGTGAAGTCACGTGGGTCTAAGCACAATATTGACTGTCCGTGAGTATAAATGTTAGGGTATTTATTTTATGCTTCGTTGAAGATCACTTATTTGATTTGTTTGAAATAGGATGCCACGCATTTCGTAGATTACGAAACAATGTCTTCCTACTATGCCGCTCACATCGCACTAGCCGCTCACACGTGCTCAGAGTTGCTGAATCGCTGCAATTAGCCGTAAAAAAGAGCTTTCAACTAATTGATGGCATCACTCAGACTGGCTATGTTATTCTGTATGATTTGTTGTCAACTGTCGGACTTTATTTATGGTGCGGTGCGATGATTCTTTAGGGGTTGAGGTAAAGATCAAAATTTTCTTTGTTTGATCTTTGTGTTAAATGTTAATTTTTCTCTTTCAGCAACGTTCGGTGCCTCTACGTTATTGCATTTGTATTAGGTAGTGTGAGGTACAGAGTTGGCCACTGATTCATACGAACTTACTATGGGATTGGGAATGACATTTTCTCTATTGTTGCAGTAAGCCATGGTTATAGGTGCTTGTTGATGTCTCAAACTATTGGAGGTAAAGTCCTTGCTCAAACTATATCGCTTGAAGTGGCGCTTATATATAGCGCTTGTACTCGCGACGGGTCGTTTAGTCTCCTTTGATGAAGTATTTGCTCCTTGAAAGCTTTTGTTGAATTTTTCTACGGGAAATTCCTTTTTAAAATAAATAGAGCTCCTTCGGTTAAGCGCAGGATTTCAGCAGAAATAGCAAAGTTAAGTTCTAGTCTCACTTCGATAAAACTGAAAGTGTTGGCACTTTTATTTTCATGTTTTGATTCTATAAAAAACTTTCACGGTTTTAAAAACCAAAGTTCGTTCAGAAATGGCAGAAAAACCGTAACTTGCAGACTATCGTATTGGTATCATCTCGCCTTGGCTAACATCAAACGTTTCACAAATGAACGAGAAATGTGTATCTACGCTTTTTATTAATTTATTAATTTATCAATTGGTAATTTTAAATACTTTATTAAACAAAAACTGTCTCAGAAAGCGTATTATAAAATAACCGATTATTTAGATGATAAAGAAGCTTAGGACGAATGTGTTCCAATTCTATTATGCATCCATAACAATAACAATCATGTCGAAAAAGCGATAAGAACCCAGCTGGTGTCGTTACTTAACTGACTGGTGTAAATTTTCCTAGTTTGTAAGTCGTTTCAAAGGGATCCTTGTAATTCCAATAAAAAGCGCTTTTGATTTTGAGTGGTCAACTCTCGGACTGTTCTTCGGGCAGTTGATAGCACGCGCTGTTTTATGTTCTCGCAACCCCTCTTCCGATCCGGAGACGCCACGTCACGTTGATGGCTGGTCGCAGAGGTAAAAGTGGCGCGGTGGTTGTGTTGATCCAATTCGTTTGCGTCAACCTCAAAACTAAAAATGTTCTAGTCAAACTTAGTACCACAATTTACTTACACCTGCTTACACATAAGCCAGTTTCTTTCTCATAGATAATTACGTTAAATCAAGAGATAACAATCATATTTTTAGACAAGATATACCTTACAAAATGATACCCCCGCAAATTACCATAAATTCCCACTATTTGCATAGACTAAATACAGCGATGCTCTACATAAATGAGGGACTATGTACTTTTGTTGCAGGTGGACCGAGACCGCTTCGCTAAAAGAGTCCTGAATAATTCAACGAGATATTTAACCGGGTCCCAAAACTCCCGCGTGCGTGACACCGCACCATACTAAAGGAAATACATTAAACATAATACTGACCAACTATCAAACGTTTAAGTAGGGACATAACATAAAAAGTAAAACAAAGACATCAATTATATAACTAACCGCGTTTAAATGAAATGTTCTGACTAATCTATCTGTAACGATGCGCTACAACAATATGAATTAATAAACGAATAATAAAAATAGTTTTGTTTGAATGTGAATATCGTCATTAGAAAGTAATTATTGAATGTAAATACTTGTAATAACATATATCAAATCGATTCAGTAGTCAAAATAGAAATTTCTGTAATAATTGATGTGATAGTAAACTGTTTATAAATTAAAACTAGGGAATAAATATTTATTTAAATGATGCCAAATATAGAAATGTTAAGTTGATCGTAGTGCCTGTGACGATGTGGAACACTGTTGGTTTAAAGTCTGTGCTTCGGTGTGTGGTAGTGGCTGCGATGTCGGTGCTTGTGATCGGAACTGGGGAGTGGAGTGAAGATGCTGAAGATTTAGGTAAGTACATAGTATATATACAAAAGCATGAAAAGTTCTAAGTAATAAGTATCTTCTATCTTGAAGCTTATGATGGTCGCATAAGAGATCCGAGATCCGCATTGCTCGAAAGTCTAACCATTAGAAAAAACTAAAGCTCAGTTTTTATACACGAAAACACTAACACTGTACACTATATCGACGGCACTAGAAACAAGATCTCCGGGTGTTTTGGCGCGGTTTTATAAGTACTACACACATCAACACCATAGACTATACTCTCTTTCTCTTCGCATTCTTCATTACTGAAGGTCGTGCCCGTCTTGAAATGCTAATGGAGACATTAACAAGCTATAGACTATACACACAGTGTCAAAATGTCGTCGTGTAAGCTCGTAGGACTCAGAGGTAAAGAAAAAAGATTGAAAGATCTGCAATTATCACGCGCCGCCATTTCAGCCAAAAACCGCAGAGTGACAAATTACCGCGGCACCTCAAAGAACGAACGCCATTCGATCGTCTGATTGTTCGAACACTCGCCTGATTGTACGAATACGTCTGGAATTCCGAAAGCGCATTCCTCGTTGAACAAATTTACATTTTTATTTGAGAAGCTGCTCAGAACAACAGTTAGCTTTGTTTCAGTAGAAGTCAAGAATCGTCTCCCAATAAAAACAAGTAAAAAAACCTAACCAACCTTCAGGTTTACTTGTAAGACTCAAGTTGATTTGAACAAGAACATTTTAATTGTGATTAACAGTTAATTTATTTTAAATCTGACGTGGTGTTTACACACACTAATTGCAACATAATTGAAATATTTTTATGCAAGCAGACTTTTCAGTTTTCACATGTTTTGTCACGTACCTAATAGGTACTTTTTGTATCAAACAATGTAAAACTGTTTTCATACCTATACATTGTAGAAAATATTCAACTTTTTACCAAGCCAACAATCCAGCTTTACAAAAAATAACGTGAAATGGCTAGATCTAGCCGAAAAGTGGCTACACTAGCCACAGTGCATTGTGCTCATTTCCAAAACAATCTTTGATCGGCTCGCTTCCTTCGCATACCTGTTAGTGCTTTACTGCAGGGCCAAGCCTGGCGGCACGCCAGAAGATTTCTTTGTCTTTGTCAACCTCTTGGAGTATCGATGCAGATATTTCTATTATTGAGCTGAAGTTTTCGATGATTGTTTCGTGCACGCTTGGCTTTTGAACGCTGTATTTTTCAAACGAAATAAAAATGTTGTAACTGAAACATTGTTTTCGTTGTTTTCTAATTCTCAAATAGAATTATCTGTTTGTATACCTATGACCAGTGAAACACTGTGCCACATTCTTGCTGAGTTTTTATTTCACACAAACTTTATCCCGCTGCGTCCGTCTCAGAGTTGAATTTCGGGAATTCTTCTCTTTATGTACCCTTTAAATTAAAACCACCCGAGCAATGCAGCGTCTGCACTTCACACTCTGTTAGCAAAAAGAGTACCCAATTTACCACCATATTCTGTATAAATCATCTTCATAGATGGTAACAACTTTACTACTTATGGAACACACGCTTCTACGCTCAAACAGAGAGCTGCCGCGGGTCAGGTCGTGTCCGTCGCGGTCCCGTCGCGGGTGTATTTTATTTAATTTGTATGGAAGGACAAGGATGACAAGGAGACTGACCCTTTTTTTTTTAACGGTGGGAAAATGTGTGTGAGTGGGATGCGAGTTTGCATACCCCGATGATTGGTGGCCTGTGCAATGCAGGGTTGGGGCTACCACACTGACCCGACCCAACCTGCGCACGCGTTTCGTGTGTTGTCATCCTTGTCGTCCATACAAATTAGACAGTACACCCGCGACGCGCGCCCGCTCTCTGTGTGTGTTTAGGCTGTACGTTGATTGTCAGTAAGTCAGCAACGTATCAATTTTTAATTTTTAGGGTTTTTTTCCACAAAGCTGTAATTTTAGCGACTTGCTAAGCATAGTTAAATAAAGACGATGACAGATTTGGTTCATCAAAACCGCCCTTGTGTTCAAAAATTCAAAACCACTTCCCACTTCTGGGAAACTACTGTCAAGTGATAGTGATTATGTTGAATACACCACGAGGACCCGATTTGGATTGATTGATGGTACTAAATTTCAATTATTTTATTCTGGTTGCCTTTTTTTTGCGACGCTTTTCGATGCTTTACCTTATCCTCACCGTTTGAAAGCACTATCAAATACGGTTACAGAATTTATTTATTAGTCGATCAATCAATCAATCGTTTCGGCGTCGTGCGATTTGTTTAAAAGTTTTGTTAATATTTTTTATGGTAAGTAATAAACATATCAAATTATTTTTTACCCAAACTACCCCTAACACCGAATGTAGGGGGTGTTAAAGTTTGTATGGGAACTTTGTAATAAAAGTATGTACCTACTAAGTTAATGGCACCAGTGGGAAAAGGGGTACCAGTTGGAAAATGGTACCAGTAGGTAAATGACAGTAGAAAAATGGCACCAGAAGGAAAATGACACTTGTGGGAAATAAATAAAACAGTAAACACGAGTGGGAAAATGATACAGCCAGCCAGCCAGTTAGGCTAATATGGCTAATGCCATTATTATTATTTTAAATATAAAATAAAAATACTCTGTAGGTACCTACTAATGCTTACAAAGTTTTGGGCAACAGCTAGTCTTGTTATAAAACTATTATCTCTCAGTATATTTTCGTAATTGGTTTCTTCTAAATATACTTTTCATACATATCTACCAACTACTGTTAGACGAGCTTTTCTAACACTTTACATAAAAAATTGGTGCGGTTCGTAATTAATAAAGGTGTGAGCTTGTAAAGCCATATTTCTAAGGTTTCATTTAATGGAATCTGACTCTTCGCGATAATTGAGTTTGTCACAGTCGAGAGAAATTACCAAATTTCAAATGGAAAATATTAATTTAGTCATGGTTACTAAATCAGATCACTAAATCATGACTGAATTCGTATTTTCCATACTCAAGATGATTGTAATCACATAGGAAGAGTGCTGACACTGGTTAGCTATATCGGACACAACTTGTCTTGTTTTTTTACATATTAATTTATAATAACGTGTTTGAAATAGGATCATGCTCAATTTCCTTACACTATGTAGTTGTATATAATATGAACGTTGATTTTGTACATCTCCATTTAGTTACGGTGAATCAAAACATTACTTTTTTATACGGCACAAAAATCCGGTAGTGCTAAAATAATTAATTATAAAAAGCTTGTTCAGTCTCAACAAGGGAGTATCTCATGTCCCAGATTTGAGATACGACACGTCTTTGAACAAATTGAGCCCTCAGTTTGAGGATTATGTGAATTTTATCGAATATCTATAACTTTAGTATACATTTTTGAAAAAAAGTAAGCTTTTAAGCTAGCCTCTTGTCTGCGTAGCTTCAGGTAAAAGTGTTTATAACGGTGTTTCATCACCATCATGACAGCTTTTTGATGTTCCTACAGCTGGGACGCCCTACTCTCGAGTGAGAGTGATCGGGTCTTAATCTTAGTCATAGTGATTGGTTGATGGCACGTCTCACGTATTTTTAGTTCTTAGACATGCCGGTTTCCTCACGATGTATTTTTCATTGTATAAGAGCACTGGCATTGCACACTTAATTTTTTCGAGTATAATAATCCATTGGTGCACGACCGGGTTCGAATACCCACGACCTAGGATCAGAAGGCGAACTACGAATGAATGAACCTAAAACGACAGTTTGAACAGAATCGAGAGTAGGATGTATCTATGTCTTTTAAAGGTATTTTTTTAAACAATCCTTTCTCTATGAATTAACGTTTTTATGTTACGGTTTCTATAAATATATTAAAATCCTTTACTACTGACTGTGACTGGACTATTAATAGTACGTACTAGCAGTTCTCCGAACAATAGACCTCGCAAGCACAAACTTGTAAAGTAAGCAGTTTACTGCATTTTGAGGAGCTATTCTGCTCATCACGCTGAAGATCCTCATCAGATCTTCACCAATTTTATTTTATGAGACGAACTTAAACTTAATACCTTGCAAATAAAATAAAAACCATCGAAATCGAATCTCATGAGGCGGAGATCCAGTAGCCCCCATTTTGCCTATTTTTAGAGAAAGTACGCTTCCTATCGAAAATCCCCGAAGTTCTATATGGTCATGGGATCTGCATACCAAGTTTCAACCAGATTAGTTGAAAAATGTGACCTGTAGGCGAGAACAGGTGAACAGACTGCCTGACAGACAAAAGCATTTTTAGCCCATATCGAAACTGAGATGCTTAGCTCGCTTCGCTCGCTCGGGGGTAAAAAAAAATTGCGCACGAGCCAATATTAGAAAACTGAGATAAATGAGATTGACTTTGAAACTCGCCACACAATACAAAGAAGCTACTTTACATAGCTAGGTTATTACTTCAGTTATTACCCACGTAACCTCATTTATCAAGTTTTTTCGTCCTTTATTCCAGTAATTTATCTCATTTTATGACAGTCCTGGGTTTTGGTGTCAGTATTTTTTTTATGTCTTCCAGCGAGAGCTTTATCAATATAATCTCGTTACACTTCTTTGATGAAGTAGGTTTTCTACTTAGCCGGAGTAGGTAAGCGTGTAACAGGAAAATGGGTTGGAAAGATGGCAGTTAAAGTTGAATAAATCATTGGTGATTTTATGGTTATACCTGTGCTTTGTTACGTTCTATTAAAAATATAATTTACTCGTGTATGAGTAATTTATATTTTTTTATATATATCCTTTTATAAAAAGTAACAAAATACTGAAAATGGAAATCTTTTATAAAATTATTTAAATCTGAATGTATTAAATGCATAAACTAAACTGACCTATTTTTTGGAAACCTATTTAAAACACATAAGGTAAAATACACTTTAGATCCATCAGTTGTAGAAATGTCCGTGACGAGACAAAGTAATTGTTTGGCGCGGCGCCAACATGCCAACATAGTGAAGATGAACATATGCGTACCCAGAACGCTACATGGGTCCAGTTGCTCCTAAAACTAAAAAAAAAACATTTTTCTTTGACCGCAACATTAAATAACAACTCACATCTACCATATCTAATAAACAAACATAGTTTTATATATATACATTAACTATGTTTTATGTGCTTGAACTGACACATCCTTACTCTGTCTATGCGCACACAATATTAAAACTACCGACAATCGATTTAATGTAAGTAAATATGTCGATTCTAGAGCCACGTTTCTTGTGTTTTTTAGATGTGCATACCTTCTAAATGTTTCATTCATATTTGATATGTCGTGTTTGTGATTGTGAAATAGAGATCATTTTGCCACACAATATTTACAATTGTATTTTTAACCCCACCAAATGGAGGTTTTATTTGAGTTTGCCCCTAAAAAAATCCTGACAACATCCCCTAAGACGACTTGGTATGGAAATCTGGCCGAGGCAGTTAGAAACTCTTTCGTTCGTCTTCAATTGCAGTTCGGATATATTTGCTCGGTTATTGCCTTTTTGGTTCTTAGTTTGCCCACTATCTTTTCCGTGCCATGGATTTTAAAGGCATCTGAATGTAATGTTTATCATTCAAACCTTTTTTTTCGGTAACTTAGTACAAGCTCGAAATAGAACATATTTGCAAAAGTTTTAAAAACTTTTTGTCTTTTAGTGGCCTTGGGGGTATTGCGCTAAATGTTACGTGACGGTAGTGTTTTGGTTTTACCTTTCTTTAGTCTTGTCCGGACTGCAGCACTTTCACAGCTGTCAAAAGTGCTAAGTGAAATGCATTTGCAACAGTTTGCAACCACAACTTTAAAATCAAATATAGAGCGTTATGACGTTAGAACTTTTTGAACGTTTGGAACAGTCGTATGACAAGCCTGGCAGATATTTTTAGCAATTTGTACTTTTTAAAGAACCTAATGAAAATATTTTAGCGAAAACTTTTACAAGAAAATAATATTTTATTGCTCTTGCAATCAAAAACAATATTTACTCAACAAATCGAAGCACGGAAATAATTATGTGTGTAAATTTACTGGCAACACCGTCAGACTTATTTAAAATTTTCGTTAATTAACGTATGTTACGTTAGGTTATTTTCGCGAGTGCAAAACTGCAAAAACTGGGTCATATTGAGTTGCACTGACTGCCAAGCATTCTGGACTATGCATAATTACTGGCGCCGCAAATATGTAATTAATTTACGGTGGTTAAATCGTACGTTATAAACAAACATTGTGGTAGCGGCCCAACCCGGCAACCGGCAACTCTATTTAACAACTGGAAAGTTTCGGTGCAAGTGTAGCGTTTTATATTTGACCTAATATATATTCTAACAAAGATGAAATTGTTGTGGGAGTGACTGACTGTCTGACAATAACGCATAGCCTAAACCATAAAAACAACAAAGAAATAATACTACGATTTCACTTCTCATTTTAATTCTTATTCTTAGTAAGGGAATAAGATCTGCACTGACGTCCAGCTTTGGGGTGTATTGTGCATTGTTCCCCTGCTAATTGTCCCCATGCAGCCTAACTCATTAAAATAACGGAGAAGGACTTTAGGTTGATAGCAGCACTGTTCCAGCATCATCGATGGTGATGTGGATGATGGCGAGCAAGTCCCTTTTAGCTCCTGCAGTCCTGATTGTGCTCTGGCTTCATTTGTGGCTGCACAGTGAAGAATCACATGCACCACTGTTTTTTCATCTAGGAAGTAACCACGACAGATTTCACTGTCTGTGGCTCCAGTACGATTTTACTTATAATATAACTATATTTTGGTGGATTCGTACCATGAGGCTTACAGTGTATTTAAAATACTTACAGAACGTTTGTTAAATTATAATTGCTTTTATTGCATACTTGTGGAAAGCCCGTGAATTCAGTGGAGTTATTTCGTAGTAGCTTAACTTGAATGTCTCGAATTCCATTCTCAGTGAAACCTTAGACTGCTACAGAAGAAAACTTTCCTTGACTGCGTTGCTCTTGCCATTACGTTTGTCAGAGCTGTCAGTGAAATAAGACACGAACCATTTTATAGAACAGTTGGCACAAATACGTATTAATCTCTCGGGTAGCTAGATACATAAACATAGGAAGCAAACAAGCCGACCGACGACGGTTGAAAAACGTTGCGGCAGACGTGGGGGTCATTGCACTTTGTAAACCGTCACCTGCTAACCCCTATTCTGATGTACAATTCGTAACTGCTTTAGAATCGGATAAAGCATTAACATGCTTCAACTAACTATTTACTGACAAAGAAAGAAAAATAAGAGATCACTTAATAAAATATATTGGTTCATAATTAATTCATAGAATATAAACATGATTATTATGTAGGTACTATAGTTTATATAATGGCAAGAGAACATTTAAAACTATTGAACTTGCCCTTCTTGCAACTCAACCATTATAATGCCTGCTAAGTCCTAACTAAAATAAAATGTAATAAAATAAGTATATACTGAGTAAAAAATTTAAAAAAAAAAGTGTTTCGATGGATTGTGGAGATACGAAAGGGTGTAGTTATTTACACGTTTTTTTAGATTTTTTCAAAAAGTTCGGAATAATTTCGATTGTATATGGAACCTCTAAATTATTTAATAAATGAGAACGATCAAAATCAATTCCTATTTGGTGGCGAAAGACCCAAACACATACAAAAAAAACCTCAATTTTTGAAGTTTTCGAGTCGGTTAATATGCAGTTAATTTAAACAATATAGGTCAAGGAGGTTCCGAAGATACCTTTGAAAAATTGTAACTGCCCCAAGAAGAGTAATTTTTCCTACATGCTATCTATGTAGTTAAGTGGATTGTCATGTTGATGGATTTAGATTGAATACTGTAAAATAAGCAAGGCACCATGGAAGGACGGAATAAAAGACAAGTTTTTTTAATATTCTTCCTGTCCCACTGCTTGACAACTTTTACTTACTTAACAGTATGTGTATTATGTAAATACATTACATAATGTATGTACAATATTATATATAAATTTGAATTTCAAATAGGTAAATCGGTAGTTTAATAATAAATTGTGTACTAAATAATTAATGATTATTGATTATTATTATACATGTAAAACAGTTGAGCTGTAAATACAAAACGAGGTACCAAAATGTTATTATCAACGAAATCTCAATAAAAAGTCGATGGCTCTCAGACTAGGCGTGTTCAGTTCAACGCAAAATCGTTACAGGTCACTGGAGCTGAGGTCAAAACTACGTAAAGGAACTTTCATTTCGTACTTTTATACGATCTGTAGCTTACATGCTTGTGTGGATTTTAGAAAAATAAGTTACTCCAGTACGCGATTTATGATCTGTCTATAAAATATGAATTTCTGTTTTTGAAATTTGTGGTTCTTGGACGTGCCGGTGTCACGATGTTCTTCTTCACTGTTGAACTCAGTGAAAGCCAATTCATCATAATCATCATCATGACAACCTTCTAATGTTTCCACTGTTGGGACACTGGTCTACTCTCGGGCGAGAGTGATTGGGTCTTAAACCAACTTGCCAACTTACGGTAGGCACGCGTGCTTGTTTGTTATAAACTTTATTTATGGTTTGGAACCAAAAATACTAACTTGGGTAAGCTAAATAAAATGAAAAAGTGTGTTCTAAAAGCTTAGTACGTAAGTACTTAAAAATAAAAATCAACTTGAGAGCTTTGTAATGACTGTGTGCAGGACCACAGTGTGCGTTATCTTCTGCGGTGCATCATCGTCGCGTTGTAGCGTTTTGACATTAGCGGTATGTCGTTCACGACAGACGCTCACGACGCTCACGACTGTAAAATATACAAAAGCATGCATTGCCTGCTATCGTGTGCGGTGCGCGATGTCGTCTATTTTATGCATGCTATACATTTTAATGTTGTGCGGTGTCATGAGTCCAGTTTACACTACACACGACTGTCGGGAAAACGCTTTTATGCGAACACATACAATTTACATACAATTTCACACAGTGTATTTTGCATTGTTACAATATTACTTAAACATAATGCGCTTCGCCTTGCGCTATAACGCCGCGCAAGGTACGCTCAGTGTGGTACGACCCTAATACGGTTTGCAAAGCCGCGATTAAATGTTGGCTTTCAATTCCACGCTCATTCCGGCACTAGTTTAATTACGTTGTCACTGATACGCAGTTTGTGTTCATTATGTTACTGCTACAGTACGGGAGGTACGTAGTTTTTCTGTTTCAGTTTGACGATTGACGACGATAAAGTGGACTTATTATGAAAACCTATGAAAACCACTTACCATGCAACTTTGATGTATTTGGGATCACAGATGGCCATCTATGATCTTACTAAAGTTCAATGACAGCTTTTCGACTACATATTTTTACTCATATAATAATAAGCAAATGTTTGAATGTTCGAAATATCAACTCATTCACGTTCCGCGTAACGTTTACATTGAGTACCCATCATCATGACAGCCTTCTAATGTTAACACTGCTGAAACACTGGCCAACTCTAAAACGGGAGTGATTGGGTCTTTATCCACCACGCGGACCCAATGCGGATTGAGCATCCAGCCTATGCCTATAGCAAATTTAGTTAAAATAGGGAAACAAGATAACTCTTCACGACTTGTAAGGTCTTTCTGGTTTTTGATTTATAATAAAACGACTGTCTTTGTTTAGTCTTATTATATAAGACCCCTATTTTGTTTCGAAAAATCAAACCAATAATGTTTCAATCGATAATACTTTAAACAAAAATTAAAAAATTTCAATCGAAGCTGATATCAATTAAATAACTTCACAAAATATAGTTTTAATACTTTATTCATAACTGATTGTGAGATCCCCAGACTTTTGTAGCATTACATTATAACAAAGAGACGAATAAAATACATCTCATTCCATTCCACTCAATGAAATGGCCCATTGATCAGCCAATCCTTGGTATTTATCAATTTATGAGACATACTTTGATACTTTGATTATCATTTTGCCACTGCCTTTGAGTAGCTTCAAAGTTATTTCGATGAAATTCCCTGGCAATATCGTTAATATGAAAGTCCATAAATAAATAGATAGGTAGATATGGTTAGCGTATCGATTTCAAACTCAGACTGTCGACTGTGTGTCGAAACAGACTCACAGCAACTCAAAGGTATTTTTTGCTTTTGGAAGATTTTCAACCACTTATCAACAACACAACCACAGTTATGTGAAATTTGTTTAACAGTGTGTCGAATCAATGTAAAGAGATATTAGATAATATTATATACCCTTGAATCTATGACAAAGATTTCGTCCATGTTATTTCGTATGAAATAAATATAAAGATGCGCTAAACTTTTCAGAAATTTAAAAGCAAAATTATCTTTTCATAGTAATGCCAGAAGAAACGTTTTACTACCGCATTGAGGTTTCAGATGCTTTTAATTGGTTTGCAAGTTTGATAGTAAATTAAAATTGTATTGCATAATTGAGATGCAGACTGTTCAGTGGCGGAGGCGATGAAATCACCCGGTGAATACTTCAAAGAGTGCTTAATTAGCGTTTCTGAAGAAGTTAATGAGCTGAGTCGACGCGACGGACGCAGCATCCCTATTCCGAATTAAGATATTCAATTATGTTTTAATTGGAGCGCTAGATTACGAGCAAACTATGAAAATATTTTGTTAAAATAAGTCGTTTTAATTTGTGTAGAATTTTTTTTGTAATTAAATTTAGAATTAGGTTTTATAATTGAAATTTATTTTCAATTTTTTTTTTTTTTTTTTTTTTATTGATTATAGTCAAGCGTTTGACCACCACCTCACCTGATGGTAAGTGATGGTGTGGTCGATGATGGAGCACGCTTGCCTAGAAAGAACCTGTTCACTCTAGCCTTAAAGACTCCCAAATTGTATTGGTCCGGAAAAACAGACCCCGGCAACGAATTCCATTCTTTACTCGTGCTAATGAGAAAAGAGGATGAAAAACGTTTGGTTCGGCATGGTGGGATGTCGACCAAATACGGATGGTACGCTGCCGTACGCCTATTAGTCCGGTGGTAGAAAGGGGATGGAGGGATTAGGTCATGAAGATCCTGCGCACAATCACCAAAATGGATCTTGTAGAATACCGATAGTCTGGCAACTCGACGTCTGTGTTCAAGGCTCTGTAAGTTGGCTTCAACCAGTGAATCATCGCCAATAAGCCTTACAGCACGATTAAAATTTTGTTAATGTATTAAAAATAAGCTCTAGTTAGTACCTAATTACTTACATAGCAAGTTATTTTTTTTTTCGTTTTACTGTTATAGAAAAAATGTAACACTTGAAAATATTGTTGCTCAACTCATCACTATATCACTACATAGTATAAAACATAGTATGTATTTTGATGAGGTTTATTTAAATGGTTATATGATTCAAAAAGAAGGTAGTTAGTTTATACGTAGTTAAAGACAAAAGGATACCGGCTCTTTCTCTTTACAAACGTAGTAGACTGTTTCCTCTATGGATAATGACACTAGATCAAATATTTTTGTACCTGAGAACCTGTAACTGCCATGACCATGCTCCTATGTTTTAGTTTTTTTTATATATCAATTGTTATAGTATAGGTACTGGGAGTCTTCAGAAATAAGAAATATTGCCTATTTTTTTATACATTTTTTTTTACTCATCCAAAAAAACCAAGCAAATTTACAAAAAAACGAGAGCAAGGCTAAAGGTTTTGTTTTAATTATAAAAAAATAAAAAAAACAATTGGGATTGTTTTGGGGGAGGAAATAGTCGACTACAAAATGCTGTTTTGGTTAATAATTATCTAGCTATATCGGTCTGAGCTGTAGTTGTCCCTTTCTCGCTGTTTGTGGAGAGCGGCATAGAGCGAGACAGGAACAATTTATTCAAATACCTATTTTTCAAAAGTCTCTTAGGTGTCCTTTCCTCTTAAGCACCCGTGCAAAGCCGGGGCGGTCAAATAAATGTTAACAGCTAGACAAGAGTCAGTTCATGAATATATGGGAAAATTCCGTTTTTCGACTTGATAGTCACCAGGATCTTGTATAGTATTGTTATCGTAATTGTAAAATGTTAGGATCTTGTAAAGAAAAATACACAAGAATATAAAATATTGGCAGTTTTTATTTAAGGGTTAATACATATTAAGTAAATTGCACTTTTTTGTTTTTTGACTTAGATCGTAAATTATTTAGACCTATTATCCAGTGGAATTAAGCGTTCAAACAAATTGGCACTGAAAAAAGATAAGGCAAAGTTACACCCATTATCATTACAGTTTGGAGTTGTTTGAAACTTTTGTAAAATATAGTTGTGATATCGTGGCGATACGGGACGGCAGTAATAGGTCGAGTCACAGAAACGGTAACAGTAAATAAAGTAGAGTTAGCATCTATCGAGGAATTTAAGAGGTGTAAGAGCTTTTTGCTCCTACTCTAATTATTGTCATGAACGCGGTCCTTAAATCACGGCTCACCTTAACTTATCTTGCTAATTTGTTAGTGTGTTCTATGTTGTCATGGTGACAGTTATCCGATTGGATGCGCACAAGCATGTTCCTAAGCAAGGTAGTAGTAGTCCCTTCTGTCAATCGAGGTTTTATACAAGTAGCTGTTAAGAAGGATAGCGATATTCAAGCCGATTTTTGCAAGAGCTTGGAATTGAAGTTGCGAGCATCGGTTGCCCAATTATTTGAACGCGAAACTTTACAGTACTGTATGTTTGAGTAGATTATGTTAACATTAATTTATGTTTTCATTTTATTGTTATTTTTATGTTTATTGTGCAAAATAATTATTTTTCTATTCTATTCTATTCTAAACTTTATTGCGTTAGTTGTTTTTAGTCAATTATGACTAAAAGTTTTCATTGCGTTGATGCCATGTAGAATCTAAGATCAGTGGAATAAAGCTTATTTTGCACCAAAAGTAAATTCTGAGTGACACAGGTTCGACCAAACTTGGAAGCCCACCACGTGAACTTGTGACGTAGATCAGTCAGAACGCTTTGATAAACTGCCTTTTGTGTCCCTTTGTGCCTTCGATAATCCTTGCTCACAATGGCTGAACTCTACGTGATATACGGGGCGCGTCTTTCTACAATAAACTCTCAATATAAGCTAGAAAGCGTTTGAGTGTGAGTACCATAACATAGGTATTTTCTAAAGTAGATAGCAACACGCAAGGCGACAAACGATACATTTTCAGATTGGACTAAACATTGATCGTATGCAGGTCCTATGAAAGAATCGTAGAACCCTTTTTGGACCAATGGTTACTAGGTAGACTACGGATCTAAAAAACTAGACTTAAGTCAGTATTTAAACGTAGAGTATCAATATTAAATAACCGTAAGTAGCTAAAGAGCTTGAGAGAAACAACATGGCAAACTTCTTGCCTTCTTGCGACTTTCATATGAAAAAATGTTCGGGGTTCGCAACTGTTTATAAACACAGTTGCTATTACGTCTCTTGCGCCGATAATTACCACCGGAAAATTTGGCGACAATGGAAAAAATCGCATTGTTTAAAGTGATAGCAAAAACCTCTCAAGCAACGCCTCGGAAAAGTTTCTACTCAGAAAGAAGTCATTAGCAAAGTTAGAGCAACTTCCTTAGCTCGAGGGAATATAAATATTTTCACAGTCAGCGGATAACAATTGCGCCGCTCTGACGAAATTGTTTTACTTACAGACAGAACATGATTTATTGGTTATAAACCTTTTCAATCGGTGTTTAATTTTGTATATTGTTATTGCGCTGTTCAAGGTGTTCTGATAAATATGTTATTAGGTTTTCGGTCGAGTTGGTTTTCATTCAGTGGCCTAGCGGTCAAGATGCCGGCTTATGGTTAAAAACGCAGCTTTAAATCCTGCCTGGCAAATATAGTAATCACATTTAAAAATGTTGTTATTGATTTAAAAAAACATTATGATAAGGCTAGCGTTAGGCTGCAACTGGTATTTGGTGGTAATTGGCAGTTTTTAAAGTCAACATACGCTTCAGGTTTGACATAATATCTGAATTGATCTAATAATAACATCGAATAAAAAACCGAATCAAGTAATTATTGACGTTGTTATGAAATGTTAAAAAATGGCAAAGCAAGATATTATATGTTTATACCTCAGAATATGGTTTGGTTTATGCTTTATTGATACACACTTTTTTCATGGTAGTATTTATTAAAACGGAGTAAGGATATACTCGATCAATGACCCTCACCTCACTTTATTTGCATATTTAATATCCATCAAAACCTCGCCCCAAAACTCATCTCCCATGCACAACAATAAAAATACTTGTTATAGAAATATATGCCTAAATATAAAAGGATATTCTATTGTACTTACATAAAAAATGGTTGCTTACAAATAAGATCTCGATTTGCGCATGAATTTTACGTGCTATAATTCCAGTGTACTAAATGCTCAATAAAAAAAACGGAGGGCCGTTTCTTGCGGGCCGGTAGAGGAAGGAAGACATTCGAGTGACGTTAGTTTGATATACGAGCGGGCGTCTTTTGTGCGTTAGTCGTTAATACGGGAGCACAATGCCAAGCCGACAGCCCTCAGGAGTTACGCCCGACTTAAGAAGGCTGCCTATTACACTGCTGCGTAACTGGATGTGCGACTGTAACTAGGCCTTTTGATACCTTGATTCATTACCGGATTTATCGGTCCGTTTTAGGTTTTCTTTCTTTTGTAATTGGTAGGCTCCTATTGATCCCTTTTGCGAGACCGTCGTTAGGTACTGAAGTTTAACCTTAAATTATTTGAACGAATTTTAACCGTTGTTAAATTTATTGCTGAATTACCTACTATATTTTAATTCGGTTTTTGTTTACGATCGAAAATCTATTACATATATTTACTGATTATGCAAACATTTGATACGTAGCAAGAATTTAACCCGCAACTTTTAGCTTGTCAGCCGGGCACTCCTCAGCCAACCAAGCAACAAGTTGTCATCGTTGTCAATTGATTTTAATTTAATAAGCTCGAGTTATGCTTTCAGATTATAATAAAATATTTTAAATTTAGAAAATATAGCTAACGATATATTTGTTTATTTTTGATTAATTTCTTTGATACCAGTCAGTAAAGCCAAATTTTTAAATTGGTAAAAGTTTATTTGAAAGTGTTGATGGCTAGACAGTGAAAACATACCATTGATGTTAAGGACGATGATGATGACATTACGTATGTTCATAAATTTAAATTAGTAATTTTTTTTATTAATGTTTATGAATGTAGCAATCATAAACATTGTCTAAAATTCATCAAAGTCGTGTTAAAAAAGCGTCACGTCATCTTCGAGCACTAGTTGATTTTACACATCTCCGCCCATAGATATCTAAGCGTTCATTTGTGTGTGATTTCAGACAGCGTGTGAAAGAATAGTTAATTGTGATTGAGTGAGCCTCAAAGCGTAGGGTGCAATTAGTTTGCATACTTACTAACTTCTCTGCGTCGGTTGGATAAATCTAATTTTCATTTTCACGACGAAGTTTATGAGCCCTAAATGTCTGAATAATAATGCTTTAATTTTGTTCAGCCTTGAAAGTGACAAGAATGAGTAATTTATTTGTTTTTAGAAAAGTGTTTCATTAGAAATAACCTGTTTTTTTAATAAAATGTTATTCTTGCAATATTTTAAACATTAACATTCCGTGCTTAATACAGTGCCTGTTCTAAAAACTTTTTAAAAGCAAGCACATTCTAAAGAACTAAGAACAAAATTATTATTTTAAAATTAAACTATGTTTGTAACTTGATTTGTATTTTGCTTGTAAATATTTGTAAATTATATTTTTATAGTTTTGTATTTACATTACGCGATCAAATCAATATAAGCGATAACCGCTGGGAAGGAATCAAGGTTCTCGAATGGCGACCACGAACTGGAAAACGAAGTGTAGGGTGGCCCCCCACTCGATGGACCGATGTCATAAAAGCGGTCACGTGAAGTGGTATGGTGAAGGCTCAAAATCGGTCGTCATGGTGCTCTTTTGGGGAGGCCTATGTCCAGCAGTGGACGTCTACCGGCTGATATGGTATTTTTGTTCTGTAAATAAAACTATTGTAGGTAGTTGTAAGGTCAGCTATTGTTTTTTTAAATTGCACACTGTAGTGTGTGTAAAATTTGTGTGACACTGCACCTTGTATGGTCAGACGTGGCGCTTAACATCCGGCGAACAATTTGATCATCTCGACATTTACTGACAAAAAATTTAAAGAAAAACAATAAAACCGATAATCATAAATCGATTACTTACTATCGAGAAAATGCTTCCAATCAATTGAACACATGAGCCGTCCAACAGTTTCGTGTGGAGAAAGCGAACGAGCGCTTTAGAAATAATTGTATGCACATAATTATTTGTGCAGCGCTTGCTTTGTGCGGACAGAAGAACAAAGCGAGGCGAGGGCGACGTGGGGTAGCCTCACTCATGGCGAAGAGCTAGACCCTAAATGGCTGGAAAAGACATCTTTTTATTTATAAATATAATTTTTTTCACAAAAGTGGCAACCAAGCGTACGGTCTATTTGATGGTAAGTGATTACCGTAGCCCACGTACGCTTGCAAAATCAGAAATACCACTTGCGCGTTGCTACCCTAAGACCTAGATCTAATGTCTCATGTGTCTGTAATATCACCGTAAACAATACCCTTCGAACACGAAACACAACAATGCAAGCACTACTGATTGGCGGCAGAAATAGGTATGGTGGTAGTACTTCCCCGGACGAGCTATATCATAAAGAACAAGAGAGTTGCTTATTCACTGCCAGTTGAGCTCTACTTGTTTTTTTTTTTTCTCCTTTCGACGAGCATGAGTTAATATTTGACTCCTCGCTCACTGGTTATATTAAACTTTTTAAACGTTAACGATTTGAAACAATAATTAAACTAAACGGGTATTTATTTCATCCAATTAACTCAAAAACACGGTTCATTTAATGACACATTTGGAAAATACAGGGTCATTCATTATCAACCTGACAAACTTAAGGGATAGGTTCCACACCTAAAAAAAAAATATATGTACCTATAATTTTTTTTTTTTTATGTATGTTTTGTCTTAAAAATCACAAGTAAACAAAAAAAAATCCATTACGTTTTTCCGCTCAATTATTATTTATCATTGTTGGGAATCGAGTTAAGCGACGTAATAATGAAATATTCGAGTGTGCGCGCCCGGTAGCGGGTCAAGGACACGCGCAGGTCAAGGACGCGCGGGTTAGTGACCCGCAGTTCATTGACGCGCGGGTCACTAACACGTGCCGAGCGCTGCCTTTTCGATTTCTAACAAGGATAACTAATTATAAAGCAGAATTACGTATTTTTTTTTGTTTTATAAAAAAAAACGTTTAGAAAAAAAAAAAATACAAGTATTTTTTTTTTATGTGTGGAACCTATTACTTAAGTTTGTCAGGTTGATAATGAATGACCTTATATAGAATTTATTAGATAAAATAAACGTAGAATTCTACGTAGTACTTCTTACGTAGTATTCTACTCTTTATTTCCGGAGTATTTTAAAAACAGTAAAAATAGGGATAAAAAATATAAAAATAAAAACAGTTTTCCTACCTGTCTTCGACTGACTCTGCATTTCAGGTCATGGCTGTGACACTTTTAGTACGACCCCTTAGCAATATCCTTCTCATTCTGGGCACTGAATAATTCAAGCTTGGAACTGTATTGATTTCGTATTCGTATCCAGTCAAAACTATATCCTCGTCAAGATACAACGAAAACCGCAGGTGTTTCATTATTCCGTTTTAATGGCGTCAGCACCATCGGGTTACGCGTCACGTCAGCCAGTCCGTGACTACAACCATCTGGGGAAGAACAAACAATTTACACGAGCAAATTAATTATATAGCTCAAATGAAACTTAAACTTTTCTTGTAGAGGGTGTACGCAGCTACGCGGTTTGCTACGAGTACGTTTTATGCCAATCATTAAATAATCATTAAAAAATCATTTTTTTAATCGTCACTCAAACAAAATATTGCCATTTGAATATTTAGTTTTTAACTATATTTTTTTAGTTATGACTGAGCTGCCCTACAAATAAAAATTCAAAAACTACACGAATAAGGCAGTAGTCCCACTGCGGGCGACTGGTGATGAGCGAGTTGTCGCCAGTAAACAAGTACACGTAAACAAAAACCAGTCGATGCAGCGAGTGTTTTGCTTTTTGAATAAGTAAATATGTAGTTTATCGCCCATCCCTCACTCGCTGGGACAACTGCCTTCCTTTCCAAAAATATTTACAAAACATGTTTTTTTTTTAATTTAAACAACTATCATCTCAATAAAAATCATAGAAAAGTAAATTAAATATATGCACAATAAATAATACATTAAAAACCATAGTTGTATTTGCAATTTGTGTTATAATATATATATTATATTTATGTGTTTCACACGAAAAGAGAAGAGAGAAGAGAGTGTAAAATGTCCGCCAATATATATATATTTTCACAAATCAAACTAATATTTAATTGGGATTGTATTTATTGAAATAAGCTTAATGTAAACATGGTACATTGGTGTTTACTGAAGTTGTGATTGGTTTAATAATAAACATATTTTAAAATAACTGCGGATAGCACATGTAGCCCTCTCAATAATCAACAAAGTAATATAACATGTTTTCCAAAACCCATATCGAACGTCATACTGATAAATAGTGTGTTTGTGTATGAAAAACTCATTCATACTACGAATTGGTTCATTTTCCCTCAACGCCGATAAATTTCTAAGCGTGGTGTTGGTGGCTGGAAGGAATGGAGCGAAATATCATGACTGCAAAATGATAATGCCGTATTATGGAAATTGTTTACGCTTGTGCGACCGTGACACAGAGTAAAGACCTTTCAGATACATACCTTGAGTCAGGCTTAGTTGAGCATAATCTTATTAACAACAAAATTGTGGCAGCGACTGAGTGATTATTTTTAGTAAGCACAAATAATGCATAACTCATGCTCAAAACTGAAATCTTGCATGAAATAACTAAAATCTGTCAGCCCAAAACTGAGCCGCTACATCCCGCTACATATTTGGTTATCCCATAGTATATTGGTGAATCGTCTACTATTTTTACTCGTAGGTTGACTTATATAACGTGTCAGTGCCGATACTATAATATAGTGACACCAAAATTACAGTTGCTATATTAAACTTCGATATATTATTATGGTAAAAATGTTCTACAATGAAACTATATTTTTGATGTCATTGTATTAGTAGCACTCCTCTTGTACGTATAACTCTGTGACGAAGCGAAGAGGTAAGGCAACGACACCGAGAACTTTCATCGCTGTATTTTAAACGTCATCGTCAATGCGAATCAATAAATTCAACCCTTTTTATGATTCAGTCATTCGTTTTTATTGGCCTCGTACGTGCTTCTGAACGTGCATCATTCCGCGACAATAAAAAATTTCGAACGACTCTTTATATCGCGTACGAAAAATAAAAAACTTGATGTTACAATTTTTTTGCGATGCGTTAATCCAGCTACGTTCACGCTTTTTGTAATATCATTCTTGTAAAATTAATGTATGTATGATTTACGAACTCTGTTGTAAAAATGTTTAACAGCAACATTAAAATTTGATGTCGTAAATTAATAAGTTTTTACTTTGTAAAGGTATTGCTATTGCAGTTTTACAATTTAAATTCGCAGTAATTATTGGTCGTAACAGAGTCATAAATTATACAATGCCGGCGGGAATTCCAGCATTTTTACTTTGTATGTTAATTTAGTGTGGTGAAGAAATTATTTAGGCAGACTTATTGCCTAAACCATTACGCACTGGCAACGCAAAATTTTTGAGGAGACAATTAAAGTAAGGTGGAGACAATTAAGCGGGACAAAAACTGATGTAGAAAAACTGAGAATCTTACTAGGATCTTTTCTAGTGGGATTACAAAATATGAGAACAAAATGGTGTTATCCGAACTATCCTCCCTGGGAACTGCCTGGTGGTCGTATGAATATTGGTACATCACTACGAATTGTGTACATTTGTTGTGCCAATGATGATTGATTCCTCTTCAGTGGCGGGTATTGCGTATTGTAAACAATTGGGGATTTTGTATAGGGTTGAGCGTAGAAGAAATATTACATTGTTTTGGTGAATAAATGTTTTTGTTTGTTTTTGAAAATGGGTGACAAACTATCAGTTATAGCGATGGTTTCCTGTGAAATCTTTTTGTCAAAAATAGATAGAAAATAAATAGAAGATACATAGGTATATGTTTATCGAAAACTTTTAGACATGTACCTACTGAGTCATAATTACGTAGGTAATTCCTAACTACGACATCGTTTGGATAGAGTTAAGTTATCTAAATTTATAATAATAGACCATTTTGTAAACTTCTAAAATGAGCCAAACTATTTGTCTGAAGTATCACGGTCAAAGAATTACCAAACATTTGAAAGTCACAAAAGTTAAATTATGATATGAATCATTATACTTACCAACTAATTTACTATAATTACGACTATGTAAAAGTGACCAAGTGTTATAAGAAGTAGATAGAATAGGTAGCCAATTGGAAAATAACGCTGTTTACAAAAAATATTTAGGTTTAATCAATATTATATCCTATAGTAAAAACTTTGCTTATTTTGGCCCAGCGGTTTTGGCAATTATGGCGTTTGCCTGTAATTTTTTAATTGTATATCAAATTTGATAATAAAATTTAGTTAAAACTGGCTACATTGATAGCCCCATTTATAAAACGGTAGTAATTTAGTCTGCGTGGCCAATAACTTGATGATTTATAGCAACCAGCTTACCAGGGCGATTTAGAAATATACATGAAAACCTTTTGTTCGGGTTAAAAATATGCCGCAGATTCAATAAAGGGATTTTGTGAATGAGAAGGGGTTACAATAAGCACATTTTACTCTAATTCTCTTTGTTGAGTTTTATATTTAAATAAATAAAACTCAACTTGAAACTTGGCTCAACAAACCTACAAGTGTTATTCCTACCGTGACAAGCAGCTGTATCAGTAAGAAGTGACCGTTTTTGTTGAACGTTTTACAGGCTTCGAGATTGTCAAGGATATGGCCAATGGATATGTTATCAATAAAAAGCTATACATATGAAAAAGTTATAGTGCGTTGCGTGTGTTTGCATACGTGGAGCCATTCTGTTCTCGCCTTGACCTTGAGACCTTGAGACCTTGCGTACCCACACACACTCAATGTCAAAAGGTGTAAGTAACACCTTCAGAAATAGATGTTTGAAGCTAAAATTATAATAATGTTCTACGAAATCGTTACGTTAGCGGTAACATTTTGATTCAATCACGATAAAATTGGACTAAAACAAATGTTGTAAAAGTTTTTAACGAGCTAGACTCTGATCATCGTGGATACCAAAGGGTGTCTAAGAAAAGTTATTCCAACTAAACTGTAAAGATTTAATCTAAGCTTGTTTGTGTGGTACCTTGCGTTAGTGTGCAGTTTCCACAGGCAACAACAATACGTATTATTTTGAGGTATTCCTCGAGGCGCACCTAACTACTTCCACATAGCCAACCACAATACAATCTCATGTTTTCGTATTTTGAACATGCGCAAGAGCAATAAAACACAACTGCATAAAATAACTTTAGGCTTTAGCCTAAACAAAATTCTACGTTAATCTTCTAATCAGAAAAAATGATTTGCTTTAGCAAATCATTTTTTCTGATTAAAATTTGGAAAATACAAACGCCGTTGAAAACGTGTAAATATCCTAAAATGTACACTGTGTATTGGAGATACAAATAAAGGATCTATCTATCTATAAATCTATTTATTTATGTCATTTTTGCTTAGTTTGGAGCTAGATGAGCATGGCGCTGTGAAAGAATGTACACAAACGACATAATTTAACTGTCAACAACCTAAAACATAAAAAAAACTAGAAACCACCAGAGTCACCAGAGTTGGCCACTGACCTAAAACATATAAAAATTTTGTCTTTCCATCAGATAATCATATTTCATTCAACAATAAAAATAACTGGATTAACGGTGCGTTTCGGTAAAAATCAGCCAGCAGAAAGTACAGTCAAAACCAACAAGCGGAGCCCTGTTTGCGTCGAGGGAGGATAAATATTTTTTTAGGGAAGTGTATTTAACCGCCGAAGGAAATAACGCGGCCGGAACATCGCCGATTATGTTCGCTGATAATGCGGACGTTCGGTTATTTACTGCCTGATAACAGAGGGCGATGATTTAAGTAACTGAGATAATGCCCGATTTACAGTGAATAACTGTTCGATAAATTATATCAGTACTTATCGATTTTAGGTTATGTTTTTTAGAGAAAAGGAAGCTGCGTAATGAAAACGACGACCGGGGGGATTGCTCTAATCTTCAACGGAAACTTTTCGATTGTAGTTTGGTTTTCGTTATGACATTTGCTTTTCTAATTTTAAACATAATAAGAGTAGAACGATGTAGCACTTGTGTTTATGACATATAAAGCGATAGTTGGAAACAATGTGAGTTCTCTACCACCTACCATACTATCACTTTGGACATGCCGGTTTTCTCACGATTATATTTTACCGTTCTATAGAATTGCGCACATATTTTATTTGAAAAATTGAAAAATTGAAAAAATCGCTGTATTATCGGATGCACCTTAGGATCAGAAGCAGAGACTATCACTAGACCACCAGTGCCCTCACATTTTTTTCATATTTTACAGTATGTAAACAAGAAAAAAAATACAGTGGCTACCTATCCCCTAGGCAATTCGTAAACTTGAAATAAGTCATGCTTGTCGAGGCTTCCGTCGATTGGGACCGGTAGGTATAGGGACCGCGGTCCCTTTCGCCGGATTGCTTTCATTTTATTATTTTTCTTCCGGCGAAAGGGACCGCAAACCATGCAACGTAAATTGTACAGTCGTCGAAGATACAGATCCGAAATAAATACGACAATGTTTATGTAAGTAGTATCTAGTTCATAATATAATTCGTAAGTTAGTGTTATTTTATTATTAGAAAAAGACATTGAACTTATTTAGCTCCCATATTGCACGTGCAAAATTCTGAGATGATGTTTTGGGGAAAAAAAGCATTGTATAATTCTACTTAAATCTGAAACAATAGCCAAAGCCAGAAAAGAGTGTAAGGACTAAGCACAAACAATAGAAATGCGGCTGGACCTTTGATATGCCTAACCGCTTCCTTTGTTATTCTATTAGCTAGAAACAATAGCCAAAGCCAGAAAAGAGTGTAAGGACTAAGCACAAACAATAGAAATGCGGCTGGACCTTTGATATGCCTAACCGCTTCCTTTGTTATTCTATTAGCTAGAAACAATAGCCAAAGCCAGAAAAGAGTGTAAGGACTAAGCACAAACAATAGAAATGCGGCTGGACCTTTGATATGCCTAACCGCTTCCTTTGTTATTCTATTAGCTAGAAACAATAGCCAAAGCCAGAAAAGAGTGTAAGGACTAAGCACAAACAATAGAAATGCGGCTGGACCTTTGATATGCCTAACCGCTTCCTTTGTTATTCTATTAGCTAGTTTTGTCGGCGTTTAAAAAAATACTAATAAAGTGAGCTTGAATTACGAGACACTTCATGCGACTAATGAATAATATAATATACAATTTTACTTCACTTTCTTACCTTCGTTTGTAGAGTGCAGTCGTTCGTTTTTCCTACCTTGTGTTTTGTGCTATGAGTTTGATACTGTTGACCCTCGCTTGTTTATCTGGATTTTGAACCTTACTTCACACGACTGACTTGGCATGAAATTACGGACTTTGTTACTGCTTCTGAATTGGACAACTTTTATTTGGATCTAAATAAACTGGACTCAGTCTACTGAGTAAGTATCTATTCAATTTAAAATATTTGTGTTTATTAATAAATAAGCCTACGCTGTCTGTTTGTCTGTCTGTCTGTCTGTCTGTCTCCAGGCTGTATCTGTAAAGCTGAAATTTTAACTAGGAATAGGAATATATATTTGTAGTTGTTGATAATTTGTTCTTTTTTGAAATAAATAATGTCTACAATCAAAGAGTTTTGTTCTATAATATTACTTGCTATCTACTTTTTCCTTTGACTGTACTTTTCTGCCTTGGACAATAGATTTTTTCGATCATTTCGAGAGCGGTCCCTTTCGCCGGAAGAAAAATAATAAAATTAAAGCAATCCGGCGAAAGGGACCGCGGTCCCTATACCTACCGGTCCCAATCGACGGAAGCCTCGCTTGTCGCCAGTGTGTCCAAAAACTCAGGGGCAAAAACCAAACGCAATGAGACCCTGTATGGGCTTGATAAACGAGCCAAGACCCGCCTATCTTTTGTTCGAGTCATTCCTCGTGATGACTACAACGGTGTGGGAGTTTTTCTCTGTTCATAAAAATATTATTGAGCTTTTTTTCTGCTGGTTTTTATTTGTTTTGTTGTAGTTTATTTTTGGTAGAGTACTTTGTAGAGGTAGAAAGTATCGTAATTTTTTTTAGTGAGCTTTCCTTGCTCACATTGGTTTTAGAATAAGTACTTATTTTTTTTTTCAATTCAGCGGTAGCATTTGTACATAGAAACCGGGCAGTTTACTCTACACTACAAGCATTAGCTTTCAATGTTGAAACGTTATTTTTCGATTTTTGTTTGGGTCTGTATGTTTTTGGATCTAATCTTATGTTAGATACTTACGACAAACGGACTAAGTATTCACAAATTAAAGCTGTCTACGAATGTATCTGCTGGGTGTTTATTATTTGTAATTTTAGGCCGCCGGCCAAGCAAAACCAATTTTATATCCTAATGGATTAATTCTAGAAAAATCCATTAGTACAGGGTCATTCATTATCAACCTGACAAACTTAAGGGATAGGTTCCACACCTAAAAAAAAAATATATGTACCTATAATTTTTTTTTTTATGTATGTTTTGTCTTAAAAGTTCATTGACGCGCGGGTCACTAACACGTGCCGAGCGCTGTCTTTTCGATTTCTAACAAGGATAACTAATTATAAAGCAGAATTACGTAATTATTTTGTTAAAATTAAAAAAAAAACCGTTTAGGAAAAAAAAAAAAAGTACAAGTATTTTTTTTTATGAGTGGAACCTACCCCTTAAGTTTGTCAGGTTGATAATGAATGACCTAATATAGGCAGGTATTTAAGTAAGCAGACAGAGGCACTTATATTTATTTTGTTGGGCAGCGACTCGGGTTTTATTTCTTTGTTTAGTGAGCGGTAAAAGGGCCAGAAAGCAATGAGAACCAATAGAATTACTAGGGTATGCTCAAAACCGATTAGCAGGAACGCGGAAACTGCTTTGAAGAAGTGCCCGGGTTGCACCGGATTTCCTAGTACTAACGAAAATTAGAGGAAACACTTTCAGGTAGTGTCCGTTCTCTGAAATTATGGTAATACAATTAGTTTTCTGTTCCCTTTGATGTGACCTTTTCACGAATGAGTAAGCTGGTAAAGGAAATCACAGGATGGCTCCGTTTGTAGGTGTTACAAAATGCTAAATGAAATACTTCCGTTTCTTAGAAACTAAATTCCAAAAATGTTAGAATCTTACGAATATTTTCTACATTACCTGCATGATTTTATCGCAAAAAAGTAGCCTATAAGTTATTCCAGTCAGGCTAACATGAACACCGTAAAACAGTTCCTTCGACGAAAAATTATAGTTTTCTTTGAAAAAATTACACCTTTGTCTGATCTTCCGTAAAAAAAGCAGATGTCAGCATAACAAGCTTATCCGTACATAATGGCAGAATATAAAATCAGACACAAACTATCTGTTACAATAATTTCAAAATACCTACCGCAACGCGACTAACCGTTGAAACAGCAAGAAAAATGCACTCATAAACAACAAAGGGGCATTGCCCTGTAAAATAAACTGTAGTGAAATGAAAGGATCTAAATCATCTGCCACAATTCTGTTCACATGCCACAGTAGGACACGGGCAGGCTGCTCATAAAACACGCCGCTCCAATCCAGCTGGGCCGGTCCTGCTGGATATTTTAGCAGCGTGATTTGATCGTTTGTCACAGTTTTTGACTGTCACCATGTAATTGGAGTACTCTACATTACTGCATGTCTGCGTTTTATAGTTATAAGGGAGTACTAGGTGCCTATGTATGAATAAACTATGAAACATTGATGAATTATG
This sequence comes from Colostygia pectinataria, assembly GCA_951394395.1. Lineage (NCBI taxonomy): Eukaryota > Metazoa > Arthropoda > Insecta > Lepidoptera > Geometridae > Colostygia > Colostygia pectinataria. The sequence continues at coordinate 5,633,168 of OX596365.1, read as the reverse complement.
GGTTCAAACATAAGGACTATCGGTCAAAAGTATTCAAGGTAGGAAAATTAAACAAATAGTCATCGATATCAAATACAGTCGTCGTAGCGCTAATGTCAGTTATGTGATCTATATAAGGTAATTGTCGCCGTCGGGTAGATAAAGTGGGTACTTAAATATTTAGATATTTTATCAAGACCATGATTATTCTTCTGCGAAAACACTTTTCATAATCTCATATTTATTATCAAAATAAAGAGATTGAGATAGTACTAGCACATTATTACCCTTTAATGCTGAAACTCATTAGATAAAATTTTCTTTATGGCTTCCGAAAGCAATATTTTTGCCGAAGTAATTTCATCGCGCAGGCTACGTTTACGTGGATTTCATTAAGATAATTTTTACCATAATAGTTTCTAAAGAGCATCGTTTATAGAATAAGTGTAAACTTCTACTTTAAAAATGGTTTATAATTATTATAATAAATAAATAACTTATAAGAGACATAAATTTCGAGAACACAGTTTGATGTGATTTTTGAGCATATACTATAATAATAGCATAGCATATAATAAGAGCATATAATATAGAAGTGATATAACTACGCCTACAACTATTATGTAATATTAGCGCTATGTTTTTAACATTTTGTCTGAACAGTTTTTGACTTTGGCAATGAGCTCAAAAGTGTAAAACATCTGCCAAAAGTAAAAAGTAAGTTCATATGAGTCAGTGGCCAACTAGGCTGCTTGAGCTGGGAAGCGTCATTTGGGCGGCGGCGGCGCGGCAACAAGGTAAATTCCTTTCAGCCACTACGCTTGCTGATAGCGACGCGATTTGTGGTTGCCGTACAAGAACCTCACGCTCCAACCACAAAAAACCGGAACTGCGGACAGCATTTTTTCGTACGTTTTTTATAAACTCGACGTACACGGAGTTTTCAGCTTCAGATTAGCTAGTGCGTTTTGTGGCGTGTGTATAGTGCGTGATCCGTGTGAAACATCATCCACTCACTTTCAATTTATCTGTCATTACTTAACTAGACTCGTTGCAAAATCACCTGCGAGCTGTTTCATATTTGGGTAAATAATACACTGGTACTTGAAACCCCTCGCTGGCATCGCAAAGGGAGAATGGTCTGGCGGGACACTCATAGCCTCTCACTTCCCCATTGAGACCCTCGTAAGGAACTCCAGACGAGTAATGAGCTCTCACTTTTATTTACTTGTAAGTATTTTGCGTTGGCAATAAGCAAAACACGCAATTTTCCCCTTAGGCTTGGTGACGCGGTTCGTATTGTATGAGTTTCTCAATGATACACCTATATAAAAACACTTTTAATTACTTCGCTGAAGACCAAGGAATTGACTTAGCACGTTGAACTAAACCTTATTTTCTTCATAAAAAAATTGCCCTAATGTGATCGAAATTTAAAATGTTTCACCTCGGTTTCTAAAAACAAAAACCAAGTACAAAATTACTTTGTACGCTTTTGATTGAAAACTATTGAAACCGATTGCAACTAAATTTCATAATAGCTCTCTATTTAGTTCCTTAATATATCAATGCCAATAAGAGTTTAAAGGATGAATTTTATGCTAACACACGGTAAACCAGGCGAGAGCCACAGAACTGAGTGTGTCGGAGTCGTCCGGCAGCTATATTAGACGCTATAGCAAACATCATAAAAACCTTTCCCAAATTAATCTCACTCACACACACAATCTCACAACTCAAAGATGTAAACTTCCATGTTTTTAAGTTATAAACGTAAACTTTAAAAGAAGCAAAGGCAAATCAAAAATGTGGGACTCAGAATACTCACAGGAACAAAATCCCTTATCAACTTTTAGTTAATCATAAGACTGGCTCATAAGTTATTGCGAAAGTTCTATTTATCTAGGTATTTCAACTCTTCGGGTTATTCCACTAAATGCTCGCTGCAAATAAAATGCAAATGTCCATTACTATAAAAGCAGCTGAACCGTATCGAACTCGCAAACTACTACTGTCTTATACTCAACAGTTAAAAGACTATATAAAAAGAATACGGCAAAACAAAATCACCTCTGGAGTTAAAGCTTCGTTGTAAAAGACGAATAGTCTGGCTTTTATCACTAAATAAAACCGTTTTCAAAGAAGAGGTTCTTTTTGTTACGAACACTATCCGGTTATCGAAACATTGTGTTTAAAATGTTAAGTTTTAATGACTCAAAGTTGCAGTTTCGTACTTAAGATAGTAAGTAATTTTCAAGAGGATAAAGAGAGGTCTTCAAGAGTATCGCTGTTCGAAATAAAAATTGTCTCAAACCATCAAAATATTTATTTTTGTTATAATATATTGTTACAAACTCACATGCAGATATCAAAATACTGAATAGTCTGTGGGTACATTTGACTTTATTGATTGTTAAAACAACATTACGCAAAGGTCTTTTTAATGGGTGAATTTTCATAAATGTTAAGTCACTTAACTACCTTTTTCTAAAATACTGAATCCGTCTCATAACTAAAAATAAAAGATTTAGAAGAATCTTAGCCATGATAAAATATTCGTGTTTGTTTGGTTGTATTTAGGGATACTAAAGGTTCAATAAATAACCGAAAATGACTTCTTCTGGCTATAAAAAGGTCAAATAGCGGTCATACATTGTAAGATGTTCGTGCAATGGTGGCACAGCTTGAAAAGAAGCGTTAGTAAACTCATCATCTTACGCTTGGTCAAGCTTATTTTAGTTGCTTTTGTTATATTTTTTAGACAGATTTTAGGTTTGACAGTACCTACAGACAAACCCGTTGTGCTAAATATAATTTCTTTTTAGAAAGCTCAGTAGCTTCTACCTATTACTTAACTATTAAGAATTAGTAGTTAGTATTCTATTCATAGTCAATAGTTATAAATACATATTGCAAATATAATCCAAATTGATTCACACCGTGAGTATCAAAACTAATAATATCTAAAATAGAGCAATAGTACGATGTACGATGTAATAGTACGGGTAATAGGTACGATGTGTAATGACTAAAACATAAATGAATTTACTCAAAATTTGAATTATATTTCTCTGTAAATATTGAATTAATTTCCAACAGAATGTATACAATTGAAAAGTAACAGGAGTGAAAAAATTACATGCCCGACGCGTTGCATGCACAATGAGCATTGGCATGCCAAATAGCTTACTGACACTTGTCTCTAAAATGTATCTGAGGACATCAGAAATCATCCTTACGGATGTATGTTGTAGGTATACACCAAAATATGATACTATGATTTATAGTAAAATGATATCATGAGCTGAAATGACAGTGGCATGCTAAATATGTTATTACTTGTAAATATTATTTGAATGCCAAGCAAGCTACAGGCATGTCTATTTTTACACTGATCTAGCACTACACTGTGTACTTTTGCAGTGTGGTTACGCCCACTAATACGTTTTTACAATCGTCCGATGGTAATAAAACAAGGATGGGACTCGGATTAAGCTCGTTTATCATTCGTTTTGATGGCCCTTTTTGCTGTAATCATTCATTTTTCTTCCGTCGTTTTCTGCTTCCCTTGCGTTTAAATGTCCCTTTGTTGGTGCGGCGAACTCTTTTATCAAATTAACTCACCTTAAGTTTTTCGGTCTTATTTATAGGAGTCGTAACCTTTGCATAAAAATCAAGTAATTTTTTTGTGGCATTATGACGAAAGTGGCGTGCTGAAGGGACCTTAAATTCTTGGCGTGCTGTTAAATCAATTAGCGTAAAGCTCGGGGGCGTCTAAAAGCTTTAAGAACTAGTACGGGAAGTTGACTTTGCTGACGAAAACGTAATGAAATATTCTAGGGGTTCAAAAAGGGAAAGTCTAGACTCGTGATAGTCATTTTGCTGGCACAATATGTTTACACCATGTTATAGTTGCACTAATAAAAACCTTGTAAATTGAAAGACAGACAATTGATTTGTACGAAAAACATGCTCGTTCACTGATGGAAAAAAATAGTGAAACACTCACCTTTATTTTTCCTACGCAATTGCGTAAAAACCTCTTTGTAAATAAGAAAAGTCGATCCCACCGGTAGACGTGTACTTTCTCGTATATCATACGAGTAATAGCTTGCGAGCTTGTAAAATAAATGGGTAAATATTTTCAATACGAAATTCCGAGATGGGTAGAAATAGTTTTATTGATGTTTACGCCAAGTAAGCTAGTATGCTGTGGCTGCTATACTGGAATTTACTTTTCATTACTAAGGTAGATTGGGCAACGTCGGCACTCAACCGTGATACTATCATCATGGTCAGCCGTCTAATGTTCCCACGGATACTGGTCTACTCTCGAGCGATAGTGATTGGGCGACTCTTAAACCGCCGCGCAGAACTAATGCTGATTGGTTCCACAAATATTTTAAATATCTAAATATCTAATGTATGTGCAAATACATAAACTTTACCGGTCTTATTAAGTCGTGCACGACTTCAGGATAAGTAAGTAAGTAAGTTTGTATGAGTCAGTAGCCAATTCTGGTAACGAAGTTAATAAGCTACCTGAAGGCCCTTTATAATCAGAAGGCGGCAAGACTGCCACTTAACCACCAGATCTCCACCGTCGATATACGTGTGATGATATCGTGTGATGATATTTTCATTGTACAATTTTTTTTTCGAGTTTGAATGAACCCAACTTTTTATTACCCGTGACTTTTTCAACGCGTAGATTCAAAGGAATTATTAAAATATCAGCAACAAAATGGAGCTCAGTTGGATATTGTGCTCTTTGAAAAAGTGTCTAGAGGGTTTATACCACTCATCAAAAATAAATAAAATACACTGAATATTATAATTTCAATATGGGTTAGTCAGTCTATGATCCGATTGTAATAAGTAAGTTTAGTGAGCTAGAATTTCTAAGAAATTTATAAAAATAAAACCTTATATTATTACAGCCTTATATTATTAATGCGTTATGACGCATGGGAAAAGGTTAATTGAGTAATACTTATGTTAGATATTTTTCAGTTCACTGATGTGTTTCTGTTTTTGTTTCAAATAACATGTAATAAACATTTATTATTACTATAATATTTCCATCATGCAGAAACTGTATCTCTTTTTGCGTAGTATTCACAATTATTTTCTTTGTGCTCATGATGTATTTCAAAGTTTATTTGAAACAAAAACAGAAACATTTTCTCCACATGAAACATTTTAAATAGAACTCACAATAATAAAGCGGACCGCGTTAGCGAAACACTAATTTCAAAGAAAAATAGCCATAATTAAAGCTCTCTCATACAACGCCTACAATTTGTCCACTACTCGACAGAACTGCAATTTTCTCTGTGAGCTTACTTTACAAAACATTTTCCTGTTAAATGGCCTAATGGTTAATAGCCACAGTACATCATGAGCAGCAGGAGCAAAAATAAAATATAATCTACAGTCGTTAAAAATATAATACCATATCTTGAAGACGATAATTCACTCCGCCTGTTTGACAACTAAAATTTTAATACACGTTATTTATAATAAAAATGGGTTTGTAAATCATCCCGCCATTCCACCATTCTTGTGTACTGGCAATCAATTGTATTAAATTAATAAGAACTATGTGAAGGATATTGACTTGCAGTCTAGTATTGGTTGAATCCTGTAATAGTAAACCCACTTTCACAAAATAAACGGTTCGAAACCAATCGTCGTGCACCAATTGATTTTTCTATCCTAAAAATTCTAAATACTGGTAAATACTAGAGCTGATGAATAATGATGAAACATTAAGATAAAACCGTATGTCAAAAAACTAAAAGATTTAAAAGACATGCGACATAAAATTTAAGGTCGACAGCTAAGGAAATAAAGATAATTTCCATCGGAGTGACACAGCCGAGTAACAGTAGATCACTTGCAGCAGGGAAAATAATAATATCTTTAGCTTTTTATAGCGGCCAGTAATACAGCACCCCCAGGAGTGCGGGACCGACATTTATGGACGTATTGAAGAGAAGTCGCACGCCACTGATACTTGGAAAGGACACAAAATAGTTTATTTATTGCAGGGATCGGATGATATCCAAAATTGAGGAATTATTTATTTTTACTGGACGTGCGTGTTTTCAGGGTTTGTTGAATTTATAGTTACATGTTCAGCGTTGCCTATTTCAGTCGGTTTCCAGCCAAACCTTCAGTAGCGTAAATGTTAAAAGCATCTCCGCATGGTACAATAATATACTACGCCCATGCACTTCCGTATTAATAAAAATGTTGTTGGTTAAAATCTTGCCCGAGTCTACGAACAAATAAAACAGTAGATTTTGTTAACAAAAGCCTTTGTTAACAAACTTTATTTCTTTAAAATATTTTTATCACAAATGCTCGATCTCAACACATCACAAACGAGCTTAATAGTCATACTATTATCATCTGAATTCTAAAATTAGCCTCGTGGCGCTCTAAGAGGAGGCCTGTACCTAGCAGGTATACGTCTACTGACTGAAAGATAATATTGTTAAAAAATACTAGCATTTTAATTATAGTCTAAAACTAGTCTATAATAAAAAGAATCCCTTTGAAAGCGAAAACCTTTCGTTATACAAACGGACCCGTATCATAAAGCAAAATCAAAATCTGGAGCACTAAAGCAAAATCACCACAAATTCTCGTCTCTAACTGGAGTGGACACACTGAGGTTATAATAAAAAAAATCCTTTTAGACAATTTTCCATTATCTGGGCATTGTTGGGCTCCAGTGGTCAGCATTTTATGTCTCGAGTCGGGTGTCGTCGTAACTCCTTATTAAACCGGCGGGGACGCAGTCTTCCCTCTAATTGATTTAGAGACCCGCTAACAATGACTGTGCGATTTTCTTTGTTTACTTTATAGTTCCAAATGGTTTGAATCGATATTTCGAAGTCTTTTGGAGTTGTTCTGACTTGGCAGACACCGATTGTGGTTTAAGAAAGCATTGTATTACTGACAAGGCAATTATTCAAGATCAGTTATATTCGTGTAATAGGTAAGACAATGTCAATATAATTTAGAAAAAAATTATATTGACCTAAGTTAAATCAGCCTCACAATAAAGATGGTGGTTCTAAACTACACCTGATGCACAACATATTCTGATCGCTCGTTCGTTCGTTCGTATGAGTCAGTGGCCAACTCTGGTGACAGAGTTTCTAGGCCGCCCGAAGGCCTCTGTCATGGCCTAACAACTTTGAAAAAGCCGGGACCGACTGCTTAATGTGCCCTCCGAAGCACGGGAGCATATTCTGATAAAATGTTATCTTTATATTCTAAGTCAGCACTTAAAAAACTCCAATACGTAGGTATCGTACTACTTAAGTTAGTACATACTTAGTCAGTTCCGATAATAAGGAAGTCAACGTGTTTCTAGGAAGCCTACCAAGTACCGCGTTTGCAGACAAGAACTGACACGCCAGTGTCTTTAATAGGTGCTGACAAGCTTTAATAGAATTCCTTAGGAGCATTGAACCTGCAGTACTATTCAATGCGTTGTTTCAATGTTCATAATTTGAACAAAGATTCTGGCGAAGTTTATCTTCTTATAAATAAAAATGAATTGCTGTACTTTATTTATAGGCTCGCTAAAAACTCGAGAACGGTTAGACCGATTTGGCTAATTTTGATCTTAAAATTTGTGTAGGAGTCCAGGAAAGGTTTAAACGGTGAGAAATTATGAAAAAATTGCAAAAAAACGCGAGTGAAACCGCGCCTGGTCTACTAGTACTTCTTATATATAAAAATGAATTGCTGTGCGTTAGGCTCGCTAAAAATCAAGAACGGCTGGACCGATTTCGCTGATTTTGGTTTTAAAATGTTTGTAGGAGTCCAGGAAAGGTTTAAAAGGTGAGAATTTATGGAAAAATTGCGAAAAATAACGGGAGTGAAACCGCGCCGGGTCAGCTAGTATGAAATAAAAACTATGCAAAGTAAATCAATATATAAATAATAGAAAGATAACTGAAAACACATAACACCTTTTAAAATTCATGCATAACTTCTTATATCTTTCAAGAAGTATATTATAATTAATATGAATTGCTGTTTGTTAGTCTGGCTAAAACTCGAGAAAGGCTGGAACGGTTTGGCTTAAGAGGGTTTTGACACTAACATTCCTAAAATCCTCTTTAGAGGAGGGATTATCAAAGAGGATTTGCACCAGGGAATGTTTA